>OX336389.2:666018903-667218903 GCA_946902985.2 Meconema thalassinum | reverse complement strand
ACAGGGAGGCATGGAGGGCTGCATCAAACCAGTCAAAAGACTGAAGACTCAAACAACAACACATTATGGATTCAATTATTTTAATTAACGTTCAGTCTTTCTGCAATTCTTTTCAAGTTTACTGCGTTTGTCAACATAACCTACCTTAGAAAGCATGGAAGAATATTGCAGTTGCATTCCTTTCATCAACTCCATTACCCATTGAACACTCGTTCAGTAGAGGAATGGCAAAGAACAGCTGGCAAATATTCAACATTCTGGTAGTTTTTAAAGAGAGAAATCAAACTGTGTTGATCAAGTAGTCTGTTTCTTTTCCAAATATGAACACTTAACATATTTGTTGCAGTTACATAATTGGTCGAATGATTTTGGATCATCTATTTCTATACAATTAGATTGCAAATCTAGCAGACTTGAGAGTCCACGGACATTTTCGAAAAGTTAGAATTGCTTACCGGACAAAAATAAAATGGCTGTTCTAGACGGGAGATGGAAGTATAGACTCAAAATTTGTTTTAAGTACTAGTTTCGAGTGAGATTCAATGAATTATTACTATCATCTTATATATAAAACGCCAACTCAAGCTCTTAAACCAGAGGTAGTTGGAAGGTGCGGTTTGCATCAAAATCTTCCAAATCGTCTCAATAGCAAAGGAAAAATATTGCATTTCTTGAAAAGTCAACGAAAATATACTCGTATTTATTTGTTTATAAAGTGCGGTTACACAAATAAACAAGCCCCTGCCTGAACTGTGTCGCGTCGGGTCCACATAACAGTAAAGCCGGGTGGGTGGCATATACACACGAGGGCGCCCACAAGTAACCGATCGTAGCAAATGAGCATTCAAGAGAAAGAGAATTACACGCAGCTGTGACGAATTGCACTCTGATTTTACAAATATCGACTAATTGCTTAAAAGGTTCGTTTAAACAAATAAACAAGGCGATAGCCCTTGGAACTGTGTCACGTTGAGCCTGTATAGCCATAAAGCCAGGCGGGTGGTTTATACACATGCGAGAGTTCCCACTTGAGTCCACTAGTTATTATTATTGTTATTATTATTATTATTATTATTATTATTATTATTATTATTATTAATATATAATTTCAATGAGTGGGAGGTAGAATATCAATTCAGATCACGAAGCTTCATTAACTAACAACTTGGATTGTAGACTTTCGCGGCCGCTGTCTGTGCTTTCAGGATGGAGCCGCGTCGCATGTCGGTGAGTGTCTACCGATATACAACGTGGTTCGATCCTGAAAGCCTAGATAATAAAACTAACAACTTGATTACTTCTACATGGCCTAGTTTCGCTGTTACGTCATGCAGAGTAGCAAAGTGACTTTTAGCACATCATGGTCTTATGCGCCTTAGAACATCCGCTCTCTGACTAGCTACCCTTTTCAAATTTCAGGATCATGCTGAAGTAGGATGGCTGAGGTGGGAATCAAACCTACCCCATCTCAGTTTTGCCTCACAAGGTTAAGTTGCCCCAGTCCAACCCTCAGACCAGAATCAAAGTTTCTTGGCAGAGCTGGGAATCGAACCCTGGACCTTAGGGATCGAAGTTTCAGTATGTGCCCCAATACCACGGTAGGTGGCTTGCTTATGTTGGCATTACACAGCCACTATCTCTCCGATAAGATCCTCCAGGCCGGACATCAATTCCGATTCAATGAGTCCAACAGAAGGTAATCAAAATTAAGGAAAGTTAATCAGGAAAGTAAGAGAAACTGAGATCGACGACCTTTAGTGATTGTGCCCTTCTGGTTAACCTAAAGTAACTTAATTTATTTCATTCAGTTCTGGACTTCCAGCCCTAATAATAATAATAATAATAATAATAATAATAATAATAATAATAATAATAATAATAATAATAATAATAATAATAATAATAATAGTTATGGGTTTTACGCACCTTATAACTACTGTGGTTTTAAGGACGCTGGGGCGCCAGAATATTGTCCTGAAGGGGTTCTTCAACGCATCAGTAAATCTACTGCACCGGTATGCGATCCCGTAGTCCTGGCACACCAGGTGCCACGCAGTCTGCCAAACAACCTTCATTTGTTCCTATAATAGTGTCGTGATAGAAGTATGGCTCACCGTCATCAACAGTACGGTCTGAACTTGCGTTCCACGTAGTCTTCCTACGCACATTTGTTAGATTTTTTCTGTCTTGTGGCTGCAATAAATAAAGCAACAGAGCGAAATAAAACCTGTTCCCTCAGTCTTCTCTAGTTGTTGTGTAATGCAGCCCACGGACACTTGTCCTTATGATACAAAGTGCGGTGCCGTTTACAACTTCTTGTATGTCTAGTGACATACAGGAGCGATACCCCTCCAAGTAAAAGAAAGCTTTTAAATGTGAGATTAGTAGAGGCACGACTTATCCCAATGGTCAATAATTCCCGTAGATATCCTGCTTATTTAGAACATATTTCGCGGAAATAATTGGTAATATTTTGTGCTTCAAATACCACAATCTTCACAGAAGTGTAAAAATAAACAAAATAACAGCGTATTTGAGGAGCTTGTTTCAGATTTAATTTCTTCATTTTTGGACGAGGAAAGCTTTTTTTATATTTTATATTTTTTATATTTTTTTCTAAAACAAAATTTTTGCTAACCATCTTACAGTGAAATGTGACTTGAGGGGTATTGGCCAGGAGTTCACAGTTATTTGGTCATTAACATAGATGGAACTACCAGGATTCTTTCCCATACTTTCTGGATTATTACAGTAGCAAAATAATCATTGAAAGTTTTTGATGTAACAGGTGATGTATGTTTTGGGTCATTGAATACTAATCATAGCTGCTCAGTCCTTGACAACTATTCGAGATGATATACGGCTTCAAACATTCCCGTTATTGCACACTACCCGTTAATGAAAAATCACAAATGGGCTCAGTAATTCCCAAGATTAAAGACAACAGACAGACATGTAAACTAAATACCACTTAGATTAGTATTGTTTCACCTGAAACAGATAACAGAACTCTTTGCTGAAATAATCAGTCACAAATACGTGGAGGACAGGAATTTCTTGAGGGGCAAGAATATATGAAAATCACTTCGACCACATAGGGCTCGGCGCACAGCAACTGTTCTGCAGGAGTTCGGCTGGGGGCTGTTTGATCATCTACCATACAGTTTTAATCTTGCTCCCAGTAATTTCCATCTTTTCTTGCAAGAAATTCCTGTCCTCTGGTCAGCATTTTCAGCCAGACGAAGAACTAAAGACGAATGTCACACGCTGGTTCCGTTTCTTCAACAGGCGGCAGACTTCTACGACACAGGCATAGGCTACACAAGCTGATCCCACAATATGACAGGTGTTTTAATTCTGGTGGTGATATGTCGAAAAATAGCTCAAACATTGCTGTGTCTGGTGCCAATAAAGTTTTTCGTTTAGCTATGTTTTCTTTTTATTTGAAAAAAAAAATAATAATAGGTAAACCTAATTTCTGGGTGGGCATCGTACATTACATGCTAAATGTAGCACAATGCTGCTTGGTTGTCTTTGTATTTGACAATTTGCTGCGGTGAAGCACCATGAGTAGAACAAAAAAAACAGTGTATGTCACATGCTTGTAGTGATTTACCGTGCTAATGGCCCAGGACAACTGGTGCTTGAATCTACAAGTTGATTAGCACAATTATGTCTGGATCCTTTTGTCACAAATCAAAGTGTATAACGTAAATAAATACGGGAATTATACGAAACATGACCACAGAAAGTCTTACAACGCTGTGAAGCAGCTCACAATCAGTGGTGTGTGGAAACGAGGGCGATGTGTTATTGTTTACATCAGAATCGTGTGCTTTGTAGACCGAACGTCTACAAGCTTCTGAATTAGCTGGCGAAGCAGCAGCGTTGAGGTGCACATGTCAAAACCTAACGAGTTTCTTGAAATAGGTGAACTCTACAGACACGTAACTAAGCATTTGTCAACCTTGTTACCAAGATGTATCCCAGTCTTCATTTTCAGCCACGCTGTCTGCAGGATCTCAGGACAAAATATAAGTCACCTGTTGTACCTACAGGCCTTGTACCTGAACGAGGTGGATGGGGAATGTGGGGAAAAGAAGGTATCTGCCATCCCGTGAAGGAAGTAGTAGATTTGCAGGTGTATTGACACGTACTGTCATACACATCTACTAGCAATGGTGAAAATCCGAGTCTATAAAAAAATCTCGTCTGAAACGTGGCCGAAAGACATTGAATGCTGATGGACAGTAGAGAATTAAAATATCTGACCCTTGCAGGACTCGAACCCACCAGCTCCGGCCTTGACCACGGTTGCTCTACCACTGAGCCAATTTCCTCTACCTTCTAAATGGTTTGGACTGTTTGTACAACACACGACGGACGACCTAACAACTGAAAGCCTCCAGTTTGGCATCAATGCAGCACTGAAAATCCTGTTCTTGCAGGACACATTTTGATACATATATTGGAAAATCTTTAATACAGTTGAACCTCAATATCTCGAATGGTTAGGGGATGTCAAATTAAATTTGACTTACCGAAAATTTGAGTTATAGAGATACCTAGGTAACATGTTACATTTGTGATATATTAGTCGCAAAATACAATGTGCTGTCTGTAACGTAACTGACGTGATCATGTGCTGTGTAATGAAACTGGCGGTTAGATCAGAAAGCGACATCAGTCGAAAGAAAGTGCTGTGAACTCAAATCAACTATTCGCGAATTCCCGCTTTGAAGTGATGCCAATATTGTAACAGACAAAAATGACGGATATTCCACGACGAATTTCTGCCACATGAAATATTTAATAATAATGTTATTGGTTTTACGTCCCTTTTAACTACACTGGCTTTTAGAGACGCCGGGGTGCCGGAATTTTGCCCCGAAGGGGATTTTTAACGTGCCAGTAAATGTACTGACACGGCTCCCTCGCATTTGCGCACCCTCAAATGCCAGCTGACTGCGCCAGGTTTCGAACCTGCAACCTTGTGCTCAGCAAGCGAGAACGTTACCCCTGAGCCACGCAGCCAGACATGAAATATTTACTAACTACAGTACGGTAGTACATAAAAATACTGCAAAAAAGAAAATAAATTATCTAATAAAAAGAGCAATTATATTCGACTTACAGTACTTACAAAATTTTACGAAAACCGGTAAGTTTAACGTGGAGACTATCAGCGCCTCCGGTGATTTGGCCGATATGAGATCCTATCAAGATCGTAGTTCAGTATAGAAGTTCCATACGGTTGACTCAACTACAATAATCGGTGGAAAATTCGAAATTGCACTGTAGAAGGACGTAAATGTTCGAGATAAAGAACAAGCTTAAGTCC
Source organism: Meconema thalassinum (assembly GCA_946902985.2). Classification (NCBI taxonomy): domain Eukaryota; kingdom Metazoa; phylum Arthropoda; class Insecta; order Orthoptera; family Tettigoniidae; genus Meconema; species Meconema thalassinum. The sequence continues at coordinate 667,213,562 of OX336389.2, read as the reverse complement.
CAGGGATACCTGTTAAGCCTCGAGATAACTAAAAATTCGAGTTATAGAAATTCGACTTAAAGAGAAAAATATACATGTAAATTATAAGAAGTTTTTTTCGGGCAATAATAATTACTAGACTACGAGTTATCGAAAATTCGAGTAATAGAAGTTCGAGATATCAAGGTTCGACTTAACCCCGCTTATTAACAATCCAGATAGCCTTATGTGCCTCTCCCTTGAGACGCGAAGCAAATAACTTGTTTGCGTCCTTGGAGACGGAGCTCACAATCAAGGTTCCTCGAACGAGGTTTGGATGGCACCAATTCTATGCAGTAAAATGATAAATTGATTTCTTCAAAACTAGTTGTAGGTATAGAATGTGTAGTTGAAATGTCATTGAAATGTTGATGCGTACTCTTACCGATTTGTTCATCCCATGGTGTATACTGCACACACTCACCTGAAACAGAAGCAGACAACATTGTAACAACGTTTTGAAATTCTGTGTTTCATGCACAATTACGATAGTAGTTGTTAGTGCACATGCGTGCGTATTTTGATCGTTAATGCATTCTTCGTATGTTAGTGCAGGGCCAGACAGTTGTGTGCACACGGCTACTCCACCACACTGCTCTCTTGCTCAGTTCCCTGGCAGGTGATCAGTGTGTGCATTGGAGGGGAAATAGAGTGGAGGGAAGAAGTCCAGCATGGCTATCCTTGTTCCGAATTCAGAGCTTGCACTAAGAACAGTCTGGCTCTGGCCTGACGTCATACAGCTCTTCCTTCACAAACGTCACACCTCACTGACATGTTAGAGCGTATTTTCCTATTCTTTTTGTAAATGCTGTCCAACGGAGGATACAATAAATGATCCTGCTATTTTGAGTGTTTTCCTTTAAATCGAGTCCATTAACAGAATTGTTTTTCACTCTGTTAACACGAGTGTGCCCCATTAGATTGGGTGGGAAGTAATAAGCGTTTTATCACCCTAACCTGAAAGAAATATTACATGAATTATTTATACACTTAATTAATGCACTTTTTGAACAAAACAAAAAAGGGTGGGGGGTGTATGGCGTCAATCCCTGGTTAGTTGGGAGATCGTGTATGGTAATAATACCATATATTCACCCCGCTATATACATGCATTGAGAATTCCTCCTGCAGGCGGTCATACTTGTCTATGGTGGACGGTGGTGGATATCGACATCGTGTTACCAAGTGCTCAAGTAGGCTGTTTAACTAGATCATATTCCCCCCACACATAGAATATCTAATATGTCTTCTTACAATAGTAAAACCGGGTGAGTTAGCCGTGGTCGTTACGGCATGACTGCTGGCAGTCGCTCACATCCGGGAGGCGAGGAGGTTCGAATCCCCCCCGCCGACAACCTTGAAGATGGTCTTCTGTGGTTTCCCATCTTCCTTCCAGGCAAATGCCGGAGTTGGTCCCTAACTATAGGTCACAGCCGATACCTTCTAACTCCTCGTCCTTACATTCGTACTTTCCTCCCCAGACAACACTCCACACGTGACGGTACTTGTAGCTCACCCATTGGGTGTCCGCCTTGAAGCAGCTACAAACTGGCGAGCCGAACATGTCCTCGGACACTCCCGGCACTAAAATGCCATCCGCTAAAAAAAAAAACCAACAACAACAATTGTTACGGTAACCTTCTTTCTTCCTCTTTTTTTTATGAATTTAAGCTCCATTGTTTTCCCGTGTAAAGTGTTGAAGCCATTTCGTGCAGTATTGCCTGTACAAACTGCTAGTTGTAACTCTTCAGTCGGTCAACACAAATTTGCCCCGATGACTGGGCGGGGTACAATGTATATAGCCTACCGGTAATATAAAAATAAATACATAAGTAAATAAACACTTCTAAAAATACACGTATTATTTATAATCATTATTAAATAATGGGCAACAACAATTTCCAGGGATAGAGCTGAGTAGTTCATTTTTAAAAACTTGGCAACAAGGTACAATTATAAATAAGGGAAATATCATCACTGTACCAACAAATTTAGATCGTAGGCTTTCGCGGCCGGTGCCTAGTTTATCATCTAAGCTTACAGGATGGAGCCGCGTCGTGTATCGGTGATTGTTTCCCGAAGTTTTGGCTGTCATTGCAGCAGCCTTAATCATGGGAGGGTACGAGTTAGTGTCCGTACTCAAACCCATGATTAAGGCTGCTGCAATGACAGCCGAAACGTCGGGAAACAATCACCGATACACGACGCGGCTCCATCCTGTAAGCTTAGAAGATAAACTGTTCCAATAAAATCCATAAGACGCAGTTTTTATCTAAAATTTTAAACCTATGTGCACGCACTGAAGCAGAATACTGTTAAGAATCGTTCTCCAACAGTTGCTGTATGAAACTGAATTGGTTCATGCATACAGTAAATTGTTCTCACAGACTTTGTTTACATTTCTTATTCATTATTTTAGTAAACGCAGAGTATAAATGTAGCATGCTGCTCGACTAAGCCGTTGTTAGGCTATAAAATCATAATCAAGTCAATGCTTGCCACGCCCAAGGTTATAATACCTTTTAGTGGTATACAGGGTCTCCCAGGTAAAGTCAGACCGTCAGGTGGCGTTTCATCATCCGCTACGGCAGCTGCCCCAGCCGAGATTATGTAGCGGCCTCGGCCGGGTCTGTGTCGCGCGTATACAACCCTATATGAAATCTTACCTTATAAAAGATGCTGGAAGTGTCGTCCTTCCTGGGTTATACATGCATTGTGTCTGGTAACCACATTCTGGCTGACGCGAATAAGTTCTGCCATGTTTGAAACCTGTAACTGGTGACGGGAGGTCATCTAGACTCCCAAGATTTTTTTTAAAATGTGCATCTTTTATTAAATCTTGCGGGAAGCTGTTGTTTATGTTACCTTCTTATCTGTATGCTGACACTTCACACCCTCGTTGATAAACGTTTAGTGGCCTGCGATTCAGACTGGCAAGAACACAGCAACAATACAGCCTGTATGAGAAACTGGTGGCATTTAATGACAAGAACGCGAACTTTTGTTTTGGCGTTGAAATTGTTATTTGGTAACACTGTATTGTCACGTACGCTTGAACAATCTACGGTAGCTCAGTTTCAGTAAGAACTGTACCGGGTGAGTTAGCCATGGTCGTTACGGCATGACTGCTGGCAGTCGCTCACATCCGGGAGGCGAGGAGGTTCGAATCCCCCCGCCGGCAACCTTGAAGATGGTCTTCTGTGGTTTCCCATCTTCCTTCCAGGCAAATGCCGGGGTTGGTCCCTAACTATAGGCCACAGCCGCTACCTTCCAACTCCTCGTCATTACATTCCAACTTCCCTCCCCAACGGTACTTGTAGCTCACCCATTGGGTGTCTGTCTCGAAGCAGCTACAAAAACTGGCCAGCCGAACATGTCCTCGGACACTCCCGGCACTAAAAGCCATACGCTAAAAAAATGTAAGAACTGTAAGTAAGATTGTAAATGTGTGACATAAGCCCGGCCCAGGCCGTGACATAAGCTCGGCTGGGGCAGCTGCCGTAGCGGGGAGTGAAAACGCCGCCTGACGGTCCGACTTTACTCGGGAGACCCTGTATGTGATTACCTTTCCTGCTCTGTACGAATTTGTTATCTACATTTCTACTTGTCTTCATCTAATTCTAATAATTTATTTAAATAATTGTCAATCTACTCGACAGGTAAAACAAATGAACAGGAATTGAAGAGAAGTGCATAAAATGTGTAGTCATTCTGAATTCTGTAAAATATGTATATTGCAATGGTATTTTAAACTAGCAACCCACCCTGGCTTCGCCCGGTATCTTTAACGGGTTACCCGGCGTAAGTTTAAAAAGCGCACGGGCGGCAGGTCCCCGACGCAATTCAGAAAAGCCGAGGTGAACAGCGCAAATCAAAACACATATACTCTTCTCTGAAGTCTTAACTCGACACGACTCGACAGTTTGATGCTGGCCGAAGCTGGGGTGATAGGTTCGCTCGCTAGCTCGTAAAATTGTTCCGAAGCTAGAAATTTAAATTTCCACTGAATAGAGATTGTGGGAAGAAATGAAAACGTAAAACGCTTATAGTGGGCGATGTATTAAAGATAGAGAGATGCTCTAGTGGATGATTTTGTTAACTTTTCATGCTGAACAATTCTTTCACTCATAGTAGGCTATATAGATATTTTTAACTGTTTATCCAGCGTAAGCTTAAAAGGCGTACGTACGGCGGGATTTTCTTCGACTCGATTTAATGAAATCGTTATTACTTGGCTTCCTTTGGTCATAAATGAATATTTTTCTACAGAAACCTTCCTCGAGAAATCCTTTACAGGATGGTGAAATCCGCATCAAAATCCATCCAGTGGTTCTCGAGATTACCCGTTACATCTAAGAATCGGGGAATTTGTTTTATACTATGTAGAGATATAATAATAATAATAATAATAATAATAATAATAATAATAATTATTATTATTATTATTATCATTATTATTATTATCATTATTATTATTCTCTATGAACCACGAAGAGAAATTGCGCTAGCTGCGTGCCTTGTAGTGGGATACAATCACAAAATACTGTAGTTTCCCTCCCTTGTCCCTTACGACGGGCGCAGTGACGACGTTTAGTTTTCAATTCCTTCACCAGTAACAATTAAAAGTAAGGATATGGGTCACTTCTTCAACGACCGATTAATTTTGAAAGAGCTGTACAGTATATGACGAGTACGAGCACTGACAACCGGATGTCTATATATTGCAACAAATTAAGCAGACATATTATGCTGGAATTAAGTTTTCCACCATAATAAAACTACCAACAAGTTCCTGTTAATATCTTTGGTAATAAAGCATATCTACCAGTACGGAAATCACACGTAACTTAAGAGGACTTGAATTCTTGTGTGTCGAAGCTGGTGGTTGAGTTCACTCCAGCTTTCCAAAAGCCAAGGCTCACCGTAACAGTAAAAAAGAGAAGGAAGAAACCACAGTGGGTGTCCTTGACGGTCTACTGGATACTCAGGACCTCATCAATATGGGGCACCGATCAGATTGATTAGTGCACTGAGAGTGGCGTTCATCGTACTCCAGTCAATAGGTTCACGTGCATCTACATTCTCACACTAGCGTGAGATCGAAACTCGAACAGAGCCATAGAGCCTAGGATAATAATAATAATAATAATAATAATAATAATAATAATAATAATAATAATATCGTATGGCCTCGGGTGCCGGGTGCAAGCTTTGTTATTTGACACCCAGAGGGTAGCTTGCATGTCGAATTTCGTTGTTCCTTGACTATGAAAGTCAAGGAGGTTAGATTTTAGATATCTAAGCTCCTTGAACACTATAGCGCTTTCTAGTAGAGAAATGAGGAACTTTGTGTTGGCGGAAACTCCCGAGATTAATTTTGCCATTATGAACTCGGCCTACTGAATTCAAATGGGTTCTTTGACATGCCAACATCGTATGACATGCGTACCGTATTTTTGCCGCCTTTCAAAAATCACTTACCACGGCCAGGAGCGAACCTGCAATCTTGGGGTTAGTAGACCGACACGATATCCATTCACCCACCGTGGCAAGCTAGAGCCTAGGATAGTAATGTAGGTTACTGTTGTTTCAAGGAGAGGAAAATAGAGGTCATCTGCCCCATCAGACCATTAAAGAAGGATCTAAAATGGAGCTCTTCAATCACGAAGAGCAATCAATGCTCTTCGGTTAGGAGTCTATCTTCATTTTCATGTTTTGCTTATAATATTGTTATGAGTTTTGGCAAAATTGTCCTCGAAGAAGGTTGATAACCTTATCCCCGTAAGTTTTAGCCATTTGGAAGTCCTAGCCGCCTTTTGGAGGACGGAAGTTAGTTTCCTCGTTGTGACGGCTGGTCTGACGAGTCAGCTAAGAATGGCAGAATGGACCAAATGAACTCACTTCACATAGAATCCCGAGGACATCAAAATTAAGATAAGTTCCTCATAAATTAGACAACCATTAGTTATAAATTAAGGCATTCAGTCACTCGATCATTGGCTTTCTACTACGTGACTTAACTGTTTGGTTATTTCGAATTTGCATATTTCTTTAAAGGAGTTATTCCCTACTTTTTTTATATAAAAGCTTAAACGAAGATATTTCATATGAAACCAAAATTTCGCGATTTACAATAGGCAAACAACGTCATGTCATGGTGTATAAATCATATCCCTACAACTTTCTCCGTTATTTCATGTTTTACATGTTGTCGTTTAAACGAATTGCTCTCTTATCTAAGAATACGCGATTCGACTATACTGTACTGCTCAGATAGCAAGAAGAGAATTGCACCACCGTCAGACGAACATCTGTGCTCCGGTAGATGATTACTGGAATAAACTGATGGGAAAAAAGAAACGCGGAACAAAACTGGGCTAAGGTATGCCAGGAGGAAGAAACGGCTTAAGAGCGAGTAGCATACGATCAATTGTTTAAATATTCAGTTCCCAGAGTATTCAAGAGATTGTAAACCATCTCCTCTTTTCCGAAATCTCTATCGTGGACTTGTTATTCAGTTATTATTGTTGTTTTAAGGGGAGGAACTACGAGATCATTCGCCCCTGATAGGAAAATATACTTAAGATATATCGTACGTAGGGTAGAATAGATGATATGAATGAACTGATAAGGTCCAACGGTGACAATATCACGCATGGTCACTGCTCGGTAGTAACGGGGTTAAGTACAAAAATCGTTCCTGGCTTCATTATCACTGTACAGCTGTCTAGTGCAAGGAGAGCGTACACGTAATTCACCAGATCTCGTTCGGTTGTCATACAAAGTGCACCCGCTGGTTGTGAAGGCAAGGAATGTATTCGAGGAGAAAAGGCTAATTTAGCGAGCAGGGTCAATTAAGGAATATGGTGAATATACACTGAAGAAAATGGAAATTGCAAGAAGGAGTGGTGCTACATTGCTGCAATTGAACATGCAGGACGAGTGTTCGGTTGTGATTCGATGATTACACTTTCAGGTCCCTCTGACCGCAAGTTTGGACAACAATCAATACAGGATGTGCCCACCACGAGCTGCAATACATTGTTGAATTCGGCGAGGCATGGAGTCAATAAGGCCCTGGATCGCTTCCTGAGGAATTGTGGCCCATGCTTGCTGCACTGCACGGGTCAGTTGTTCCAGAGTTGTGGGTGGCTGAGGACGGTTGGCCAGTTGTCGACCCATCATGTTCCACACATGCTCAATAGGACTGAGGTCCGGGGATCTGGCGGGCCATTCTAAGGTTGTGATGTCGTGGAGAGTTTCTCTGGAGATGCGTGCAGTGTGAACCCGAGCATAGTCCTGCTGAAACATCCCATTTGCAATGTTCGCCATCATAGGGACAACCACTGGATTGAGTACCCTATAAACGTACTGTCGAGCAGTCATAGTGCCCTCAACAAGCACTAATATTGTGATTTCACATTAAAGCCAAGAGCTCCCCAGACCATAATGCTTGGTGTTGGCCCTGTGTGCCCCTCTCCCCGGTACGTCGGCGCACACGATTCCGGCGATCACTGCGGACAAGACAGAAGCGCGATTCATCACTAAAGACGACCCTATGCCATTCGTCGAGCCACGTCGATCGTTCTCGACACCAGGCCAGCCTTACACGTCGCTGTTGTGGGGTCAATGGAACACCTTCTGCAGGGACAAGGGATTCGAAGCCAGCTGCACGCAGGCGATTACCAACTGTTTGTTGTGTAACGTGGGGTGCCGCAGCTGCTCGAATTTGCGCTGCTGTTGCATGGGGTTCCATGGGGTTCCATCCGGGCCATCCGAATGACGCGGCGATCCTCTCTCACAGTTGTCTGTCGTGCTGGGCCTGTGCCAGGTCTACGAGTGTGGGTACCTTCATTTGACCACTGCTACCAATACTTGCAGCGACAGTCCTTAGCGATAATCCAGCCTCACATAGCCCAATTATCCGAGCCCTCTCAAACGGTGACAGTTGTTGATAGCGTGCTCTTCTCTGTCGTCGAGGCATGTTTGACGGGGAACACTTCACTGCACAGACTGCAAGTCAACTACGCTACACCAGAGCCCGTATACTGGAGTTGATTCCTCCACGACCAATCACGTGGGGAGACCTGTAGCAACAATCCAATGGGTTTGATCATTTACACACCTACATGGCATCGTTCCATATTTTGAAAATCAACACAAACGACCAATGTCTTCATGGTGTTGCAATTTCCATTTTCTTCAGTGTATTATCAGCACATAGCCTACAGTTTGCTATCTAAGACATTGAGGCTCAATCCCATTATGGACTAGTGGGTAGAACTAGTTCATTACACCTCGGTATGTCCTGAGCTGCATATTTATCATATCAGGAGCTGGGATGAGAAAGGGCGAATATTGTCTGTAATCTTATTGCTGATTCGCCCTGTCTCCTCCCAGCTGTAAGGGCGAATATTGTATATAATCTTATTGCAGATTCACCCTGTCTCCTCCCAGCTGAAAGGGCGAATATTGTATATAATCTTATTGCTGATTCGCCCTGTCTCCTCCCAGCTGTAGGGCGAATAATGTATGTAATCTTATTGCAGATTCATCCGTCTCCTCCCAGCTGTAAGGGCGAATATTGTATGTAATCTTAATGCAGATTAACCCTGTCTCCTCCCAGCTGAAAGGGCGAATATTGTATGTAATCTTATTGCTGATTCACCCTGTCTACTCCCAGCTGTAAGGGCGAATATTGTATGTAATCTTATTGCAGATTCACCCTGTCTCCTCCCAGCTGAAAGGGTGACTATTGTATATAATCTTATTGCAGATTCACCCTGTCTCCTCCCAGCTGAAAGGGCGAATAGTGTATGTAATCTTATTGCAGATTCACCTTTTCTCCTCCCAGTTGTAGGGCGAATAATGTATGTAATCTTATTGCAGATTTACCCTGTCTCCTCCCAGATGTAAGGGCAAATATTGTATATAATCTTATCGCTCATTCACCCTGTCTCCTCCCAGCTGAAAGGACGAATAGTGTATGTAATCTTATTGCAGATTCATCCTGTCTCCTCCCAGCTGTAAGGGCGAATATTGTATGTAATCTTAATGCAGATTAACCCTGTCTCCTCCCAGCTGAAAGGGCGAATATTGTATGTAATCTTATTGCTGATTCACCCTGTCTCCTCCCAGCTGTAAGGGCGAATATTGTATGTAATCTTATTGCAGATTCACCCTGTCTCCTCCCAGCTGTAAGGGCGAATATTGTATGTAATCTTATTGCAGATTCACCCTGCCTCCTCCCAGCTGAAAGGGTGACTATTGTATATAATCTTATTGCAGATTCACCCTGTCTCCTCCCAGCTGAAAGGGCGAATAGTGTATGTAATCTTATTGCAGATTCACCTTTTCTCCTCCCAGTTGTAGGGCGAATATTGTATGTAATCTTATTGCAGATTCACCCTGTCTCCTCCCAGCTGTAAGGGAAAATATTGTATGTCATCTTATTGCTGATTCTCCCTGTCTCCTCCCAGCTGAAAGGGCGAATAGTGTATGTAATCTTATTGCAGATTCGCCATTTCTTCTCCCAGCTCCTGATATTATAGGTATATATTCATCTTAGATCCCACATCCTGTTAAAAGTGATGGCAGAAATGGAAGGTTTCTTTTCGATTGGGGTCGATATGCACGCTGATAGCACACGGTGATCTGCCTTCGTACACTAGTAGTGACTATTTTTTCCCGCCTTTCTTATGGAAAGGGGTCTAATTTTATGCTACATGGCATGTTTTAACCCAGACGTGAATCATTCCTCTGTAAATTTTCCTTGAAAGAGCAGGTTTACTAAGCCATTCTACATGGTAATGCTCATCTAGAGGCGAAACAATTTCCACACAAAGTAGTCCAAGTCGATCTAAATATTGGATACACTGGTCCAGATGCTGTTTGTTACAAAAATAGCACGTAACACTGAACCTCAAAGACAACTGAATGGTAGCCGAGTCCACTGTGTTGACTGATTCTCTATTTCAGAAAGAGGTCTTTGTCGATATTTCTACTGAATGTTGCGTAGTTATCAGCCCCGTCTATTTGAATGAGCGTAGACTTTATAACATTTTAGTGACTATAATGGGTGTGCTGGTACTTATAAATGAGGCTAAATTTGGGAAGGAGGTGGTCGTGGGTATAAGTTAAGTATAGACTAATTCAGACATTTGCCTGGATTGGAAAACCACGGAAAACTACTTCCAGGATGGCCGAGCTCTTCTTAGTTGTCCTCACGAGGATAAGTGTACCCTGTTCCAACCTTCACACCATGACATGGCAGGCCACGATGGTTGCTACTGAAAGTGAGAGAAACTTTGCAAGGAGTATCATATGATACACCACATTTAACTTAGTGGGAAAGCAAGTAGGAAGTCTCAGAACAACATGGACGCATCTTATAGACCTATTGTCTGTATGTAGCTTATGTATTTATATAATGTACACCCCTTATTATTTCGGTGTCTACGGGGTCACAGATAATACAGTTCTAGGGGATGGATGACTTTTACGGCTGGATACACTTCCCGACACGAACCTCATTAGAGGAGTGCCGTAGTTGAGAGAAGAAATGAATGAAGAATGAAACTTGTCAAGGAGTTGGACGGAAGCAGGCGTGGCCTGCTAGAAGGTAGCGTACCAGCATTTGCCTGGATTTGAAAATTGGAAACCCATTTCACGAGTGTCTGACTCTGGGGTTCTATTAAGCCCGGAGATAGCCTGGTCTCATAGCGTTGCGTCTTAGGACACGTAGCTACACCGATATTTTGTAAAACTGCTCACGTCAGTGCATTGCTTCATTAGGAACAGCGGTGAAGATCCTTATTAATTCTTGGGAGTTCAGTTTCGACTGTGAACAAAAAGTCTAATGTTATTTACTTTTAAATGTATACTGTAGTAGCATGAAGATTGCAATTGACTTGCTAGGCAGAGTGGAGAAAGTATGCCGTGGCGTAACTCGCAAACGGGGACAGGGTATTTACTTAATTTGAACGATAAAGTTATTCCCATGAACACAGATCCAATAGTTCTCGTTTAACTGATTACTTCTGCATGTGAACAATAACATGGTTTATACACAGCTTACAGCGGCACAGGGGATGAGGTTCGAACCACGGTCCCAACCGGTAGACTCCCAGGACAAATTACGGGAAAGTATGTCTGCTTACCTCATGTAGACTATGATTTGTTCCTACCGCCTGCGCAGTCTAGGGGTATTGAGAGTCTATTCTGAGGGTCCTGGATTCAAATCTAAATTTCCAAGCACATTACATATAAGTACCGTACTATTAATTTTCAAACTCTGACTACTTACATTAATTCTATATTTTTTCCTTTAACACAAAATGTAAGCAGTTTAAATTGATCTTCATATTTCTTAACTTAATTGGAAATATATTCGACTAATATTAATATATCGCTTCATTAGTTTCATATAATATTAAAATCAGTTCACAAATAAGGATGAAGTCGCCTAAAATTACGTCGAAATTGATTGAAATGCGTGCTGCCGGGTCTAAGGGAAAGGGCTCTGATTTTCGAGTTTCCGAGGGAATATTTTTAAAAGTACAGTGTGTTGGGATGAGAAAGATTTAAGAAACTCTTTATAACATTGATTTATAAATACTTGATCCATCCTTATTAACTATAAGATAAAGTCACTTTAGCCAAGGACTTAGGAGGGGTGCACTTAGCTTCACGTGGACACCTGAAAAATGTGTGGGTTTGAATCCCACCCGAGTCCCTGGAGAAGTGATTTTCTGTGGTTTGCCATTTCAACACCATGCAAATACTGGGTACCAATTTAAAGGTTTCCATTATCAAACTCAAAGGTCACTTCAAACCAAAGTGAAAACTGAACGCCATTCTACCGTTCTTCATACTCTTCTCTTCTCTTTTCTCTTCTCTTCTCTCTACATCGTTACTTTCTTTACATTCATTTGTCACTGTGTTCTAATTCTGCTTCAAACGCACCTTACCTGTAAGCCGTGTAATTATATGTCACCTCCGGTGTGTCTTTCTTACGTGCAGTTTTAAAATTGTAACGTGGGCAGTACACTATCGCCGAACATTCGTTCGAATGTTTCGCCGAATGTTCGGGTGGGATTGCGACCGCGATTGTTGACGAATGTGCAACCCGAACCACCCCGAACTAACCAAGTACACCATTGCCTAAGTTCGGCCGAACCATGCCGAACCCAAGCGTGCGTATTCGCTGCAAAACTTTCCCGCCAAACCCACTCATTGTGACCTTTATCGTTAGAACAAAACTTTTTTTAATTTTTTTTTCCAAAAAAGTCAAGTTTTGAAATTCCTATGTTTTGGAAACTAGGAGGTTTACAAAAAAGTTTGTTTCACGTAAATGTATGGTCTTTACCCCATATACCCCCAAACCAAGTTTCAAGTCTCTAGGACAAAAACAAAAAACGTTCAATTTTGAAAGTACCGGTAAGCGATTTTTCGAAAACCAAACATTCGAAAAAGTGGTATATGGGCTTAAAAGTATGGCCTCTATGTCCTTTATCATTAGAACAAAACTTTACAATTCTTTCAATTTTTTCCAAAAAATTCAAATGTTCAAAATTGCCTATATTTTGGAAACTGAGAATTTTACGAAAAAGTTTGTTTGACGTAAATGAATGGTCTTTACCCCCTCTACCCACAAACCAAGTTTCAAGTCTCTAGAACAAAACAATTAGTAGGGGGATGGTGGGGCTTCTGACGTCAGAGGGAGTGGTGGTGGTGGGGCTTAGAATCTACAGCGTTTCCTCATTAGACCACTCCATCAATAAATAAAGAAATCGCACCAGTTAACAAATAAATAATCAACGATCACTGCACTGAATACTGTAGACAGAGCGCGTGCGTGGCTACATGAATGCAAGCGAGTGTGTACTGGCTCAAGTTAGTACCTTTCCGCGTTCGGCATTCGCCCTCGCTCGTCTTCTTTGATCCGTGTCAGTAGACCGCCAAAATATCGAGCGCAGCCGAACACGAATGTTGGCGATGCGAACTACATCGAATGTACACGAGCACACTGGGTACACTATCGCGCTCGTCTCAGTTCGCCTACATTCGGCGATAGTGTACTGCAGGCTTAAGGACACAGGCACTCCTATGTAATGCGTATACTGTGCGAAACTCTGCCTTAATTCACATAATAATAATAATAATAATAATAATAATAACAATAATAATGTTAATAATAATAATACTGTTGTTTGAACTACTGTAGTTTTCAAGACGCCAGGCTACTCGAATATTGCCCAAATGGCCAGTGGCGTAGCTAGACCTGAAGGGGCCCCTGGGCAAGAAGTTGAAATGGGGCCCCATCACTATCCTTCGAAAACCTGGCCTAACTGCAAGCCTTTAATATTAATAATGTGCGAAGATAAGAACTTATCAAAGTGACTTTATGCACTTTTCGAATTCCTCCCCCCTTGCCACTTCCCTTTTTCTAGAAATATTTAATTTATACTTTGGCTGTTGGCTCCATAAAATGTCCTCAATAATTATGATAAATATTAGCTATAGCTTTCCAATATGTGAAATTGTGATATCGTAATATGAAAACTACGTCTACACAAATATCAATTCGAGAGAGAAGAAAACTGCATGTAAATATATATTATAAGTACACATATTTGTTCTTTTATTACTGACAATAATGAAGCTAGAGTAGAAAACAAAAGGGAACAAATAGGATCGTCTATGAAGTACTGGGCTTTAATATAAAATACACACCAAGTCGAAAGCTCAAAATTATAAATGCATTATACAAATAACTTGAAATAAAATAAATCTATAAATTTTCACTCATTGTTTACAATTTTTTTTGATTGAGTTATTATTATTATTAAACAAACTATTTAAAACAAACTAACCTAATTTACACAAAAACCTTTTTCCTACTCTTTGCATCTGCAAACATGTTAATTACCTGTGAGAAGTTAAGTTGTCGAGCTCTTTCGCTTTCAGTCGATATAAGGGCCAACCCACTTAAACGTTCTTGGCTCATTCTGCTTCTTCGGTAGGACGTGATAATTTTCAACTTGGAAAGATATCTTTCTGCTTTAGCCACTGTGATAGGTACAGTCAAGAACATAAAACAAGCAGTACATTCGTCAGGATAGCTTGCAACCAGAATGTGATTTTCAATGTAGAGGAGGTCTATCAGTTGCTTAACAGTCGACATTTTCTTAATTTTAGAGGAAAAGGATGCACGCACGCTGGAAATTTGTGCAGAAAATGTTGGCGACACATCACCAGAAAAAGTATCAGCGAAACCTTTTGCCTCTTTAATCAGTTCGTCATCTGAAGCATTGATCAAGAAATAAGGCTGAACAACTTCGTAGGCATTAATAACTGACTTCATGCCTTCAAATCTGCTGTTTAACTGAGACATAATTGTATCAATCATGGGGTAAAACACAGATACCCGAAATCTAGTCTCAGGATCGAGAAATCGGTGGTCTACACTCAATTGATCAAAATGCTTTTTAACTTGCTTTAGTCCTTTCCCATAGTAGAACAACTTGTACCCCTCACAAGGTATTCCGCACTTAATGCCCATAGTTGATCACCTAATAGATCAAAAGCTGAAACAATATCCATATTTTCAGTTTGGGGACATTCCGGTACGATGTTCAGTTGCTGCAAAATCTTTGTTTGTACAACTAACAGAAGCACAAATTCAAACCTTTCAATTTTCTTTTTCAATCCTATTGCATCATCCTTTCTTTTGCCTTATTACTTGTCAAAATAAGTTTGGATAGCTCTCTTAATACATCGCCAAACCTCTCCTTTAAAGAAAAAACTACTTCGTACCTTCCCGACCTTCTTGTTGGGTTGAGTGTTTTTAACGTTATGTTTGCGTTTTCAGATGCATCTTGCAGCCCCAGCCAGTGTTTATACGGTTTCCAAAAAGTTGTAGATATTTTGTACATCCTAAAAAACTGTGATATTTCACGATAGGATTCCACAGCGTCTTTCAACACCAGATTTAAATTGTGACTAGCACATTGTACAAAATATGCATGTGGCGCAACTTCTTGAATCTTTTTTCTGCACTCCATTGTATACTCCACTCATTACACTTGCGCCGTCATAACCTTGTCCACGACATTTTATCAATTCAAGACCTTTATCTTTAATATATTTCACTATTTTACTTGCCAAACCAAATGCACTTTGATCTTCAACTTTTGTAAAAGAAGTAAACGTCTCGCAAATCTTTATTTCTTTGTTTTTTTTTCTTCATCATTTACCACTTTGACGTACCTGAAAACTTTACTTAACTGATCAACTTTACTTATATTTTGAGTTGTCTCCATAATAACAGAGAAAAATGGGGAGCTCTGTATTTCATATTTGATTTCTTTCAGTACTTCATTTGCATCAAAGAAATAACTTCATTTTGGATGCTAGGGCTTAAATAGTTTACACTTCCTGCTGGTTTTTGCAAAAGGGCTTTTAGTACAGGGCCATAGATAGAGAGAAGTTCTATTATAGACAAGAAATTTCCTTTATTTGGATCTTCCATTTTACTACTTCTTCCGCGGAAAGCAAGTTTACAGGTGGCCAAAGTTAATAAAACATTAACTGTTCTTTCTAGAACGTTCCTCCAGTAATTTTTCTCTTCTTTTAACTGTTTTTCTAAAGCTCACTCATTGTTTCATCATTCCTCCATTTCTCAAATATATCACAAGAAAATATGTGAACATCCGATTGTTCATGAGTTTTAATTCTATCAGAAAGATGTTTCCAGTCGTTTAGTCCCGTACTACCGAAAGTGTTCTCTGAATGTTGTGGGAACAGCCAACATGGTTGACAGTAGACACGGTCTAACTTTTGCGAATAGCAAAGCCAGAGTCTGTTACATTTCATCCCAGAACCTGATATAAAACTGTAGTAATTAGTTGAAAATGGTGTTTTATTCTTCGTCCATCAGGCTGTTTTGGAAAGAGACCACGAGGTTGACAAGGTCCTGATTCTATGATTAACCTTTTCATTTCTGGATTATTGACGGGACTGGGAAATTCAATTTTGTCTTACAATACATAATGTTCAGCGTGTCCAGTTTCAATCAAGCTTACTGCGTCCTTGTTATTATCGACTGGCTGATCAACACATGAAAGGCCATGGTCGGAACATCGATTTTATGTAATTCAGACTGTTGATGAGCGTCAAGATCTGAAAGAAATTCATAGTGAATAATATTGAGCAATACAATTTAGTGTAGTGGATTTATAGTTTGTTGATTGCAGTGTTTTATTTGTAGAAACAGATTCAACTAATTGTTGAACTAAGCCAACTAACTGATCATTGGTTAGTTAACGGGACAAAAAGACTGTGTCACCAATGATAGTCGTCCGTTGAAACAATGCATACTGTATACCCGATACAGTGTGATTTTTAATGTGAAGTGAAAATCAAACAAATGTGCTCAGTCCAAGTGAAGTGAATCAACCGTCGCAATTCGCAAACCGCTTCATTGTTTTTTTTTATCACACATTCAATGCTTTTTATAATATTAACGTAATAAAACGTTATAAAATATTACGTCCTGACCAAATTGTTAATGGAACTCTTAAGAACAATAATATTACTTTGCTTAACAACTTATAACACTTTTACAATATAGTTAACTTTGGTTTCTTATTAACTCATTATTTTCATTTTCTTCGTTTTGATCTTGTTTCTGCACCGAAACGTATTCTAAACCTGATTGAGTATGTGGGTGCAACCATGCAATTAACGATTTAGTACAAGCATGAACCGTCTCATCTTTGTTTCTTTTATCCTTCCTTTTTTTGCTCCACTTTCATAAGTACGTTTCATAGCGTCGTTAAAAAAATTGCACAATGCAAGCCACAACTTGGTGTTCAGCCACTTAACCGGGAACCGCTGAGGCGACGTACCAACTACACTACTGCTACTACTCTGTTACTGAGCATTGCTGAGGTGTGATGTCGCAGAGGAGGGGGGAAGGGGTGGAACGAAGAGTCATGGTCATGCGCTAAATGAGTAAATGGGGAACAATGCATTGTCTGTCCGGCGCCTGGGTCGGGCGCCCGGCTATCAAAAAGTACTCATAGAATACCACACAAATGGATGGATTTATCTTACATACAGATTGCACTGAACGAGAGTAGTTTCTAAACACAAGTTTAGACGCGTAGGCCTAGTTCCGTACAATTGGGGCCCCTGAACTAAACTGAATTCTCAAATATGTTTTCTAGTACTACTTTTATTTATTTATTTATTACTTCTATTTATAATTTTTCTTTAAGGGTTTGGGGGCCCCTAACCTCGGGGGCCCCGGGGCGGTGCCCCGCTTGCCCCATTGTAGCTACGCCCCTGCAAATGGCCCATTAGCGTGCCAGTAAGTCTACCGTTAAAAGTCAACCGACTATGCCGGAATTCAATTCGGCAACCTCAGGTATGGTGCCCGAGTGCTGAACTCATTGCACCACACTGCGGTCACTTCACATTGGACGACTTTTCACAGCTCTTATAGTACAGAGCTACCTGAGCTGTCATCAGATGAGGTTTTAATAACTTACTCAGCACCTCCAAGTGTTACAAAGCTATCATTAGAGGAGGTTTGGATAGATGATGAACGAGGGGGATATATTTCACTTGAAAATTGATACTTTCGTGACACTGAAGTTCACTAATTACACCACAGAACCTTCTCGAAATTCAATGTCATATTTGCACTAATTGAATTGCTACAGCAAGCATGGGTTCTAATCTCGAGTAGAATAGGACTGCACATTTCGAGATGAATGAATTCCTTTTATGTTAATATCACATTTAAAAAAACTGCAGCATTTATAATTATCCTCCTTGTTGAACATAGGTCTAAAATAATGATCCGTATTGTTGACTTGTCAATCACATTCAAATACCCCTACCCTGGTAAGCGGAGTTTTTAGAAGATAAACCAATAAAATAATGTATGCTACAGTCCCCACAGAAGCACATCCTCTGAGACAAATTCGCCACATACAGAAGTACAAGTACAAGAGGCTGATGACCACGCCTCTTAAGTGAATTAACATCATAGCAGTAACGGGCCACGACCACCTTCCTCCAACTCCTTGCCCAGTTTCATTCATTTCGTCTCTCATACGGATGCATCCGGCTGTTGAAACCACCCGCCACTCGACCCCGTTGAAACGACATTTATTACTGAGATTTGAACTGAAATTCGTAACTTTAGAAACGAGTAAATGCAAATATACACAGCTCGAGCGCCCTAAAATGTGATCCAATTCATAAAATATCTGCGGGATTTTCAGTCAATAAATCATGGTGTCCCCCTTCCGCCTCGGTTCTAGCACACGACTCTTCAAAGAACCAGGATTGAACCCCTGGCCACACCACCTCCCTAGAAAGTGTTGAAAATCGCCCGTTGACTATGGGCTCTACGGGGAGAGATACAAAAGCAGGGAGAGAACCAAAGCCCGGCCATGGTTACACAAAGTACTTTCGACAGGGACAGGTCTATTGTCACACAGAAAGCAGCGGCACAGGCTGACCTACTTTACCAGTATATTTTTCTCTTCAAATATTACTAGCTTCTTGGATCGTGTTTCTTTGTTCTTTCGTTTATTTGCTCAAATGGAATCTTCCGAGAACTAGGACAGACCACCTTCTGGTGTCGAGGCTAGCATTCTTTTATGTCGCCCCCGAAGGTCCGGGTTCGATTCCCGGCTCTGCCAAAAAATTCAATCCTGGTCTGAGGGCTGGAACGGGGTACACTCAGCCTCATGAGGCAAAACTGAGAAGAGGTGGGTTCGATTCCTATCTCAGCCATCCTCAAAGTGATATTTCCGTGGATTCCCATTTCTACTACCTGAAAATGCCGGGATGGTTACACACTTCCCAATTATCACCTGAATTACAAATACACACACTAATACAGCCACCACTGTAACACAGATTTTATCAGACAACATTACACACTCATACCCAAGATCCGATGTCCAAGGATCTCAAAGGAAACAAAAAAGAGAACCAGGATTTGTTGCGCCGGATTCTGCGGTCTCGGGGGGTACGTATTGAGACTTCAGATCCGGCTCGTCCAATAAATGTAATTCTGGCCTAAGGGTTGGTACGGGATACACTCAACCTCGTGAGGCAAAACTGTGAAGGGATCGGTTCGATTCCCACCTCAGATTTCCTAGAAGTGTTTATCCATCGTTTCCCACTTCTACTCCAGGCAAATGTCGGAATTGTTCTTAATTTAAGACCACGGCCGCCTCCTTGCAAATCCTAGCATCAATTACAAGCACACGCACTACCACAGCTATCACAATGGCTAACAGATTCCACACCCACTCAACTTCATGACCATGATGTCGCAAAGCCCTTAAAGGAAACAACAACAATAATTTTAATAACAACGACCCAATACTTTCTACAATGCCAGCAAGGAGAGGCAAGTATGTGGGAAATAATTCCAAATGTTAAAGTTATGTTCTTAAGTTTTGCCTGACTAATCTTCAGTCGGTGAGCACGGTAATGAGAGCACAATTACAATGGAGAAGAGTATTAGAAAATGCGCTTATGAACATAAACACACCAATTTTTTAAAATGACGGCATTTACTCATATAAAGGTAACCAAAATATATTTCTTAATTAATCACTTTTGGAGCGCAATCATATTGATTTCAGGTATTCCAAGAGTTGAAACAAGTAGCCTTCCAAGCGCTTTTGTCGTGCACCTATTCAGGCGTGTGTATGAAGATTCTCATTCACTCCGAAATTTGCAGTGGTCTGACGAATGTATTGTACTACTTCCGCAGACATGTCTATATGCTAAACAAAATTACCATTTCCTCGTTTGGGATGAATATGAACAGAGACCAGTACGTCCTGAAAAAAAAAAAAAAATGAGCTGCTGTGCCCAGCCACGATATCATTGGGCTATATTTCATTGGAGATGATACTGGCAACACGACCACTGTCTCTGTTCCAGGCAGATTTGGCAATATGCTGTGAGCTACACAATCTTGATACGAGCAAGCAAGTGTTACAACGGGATGGGGATACCACTCATATGGCAGAGGAAATAGACGCCTCCTGCAAGAGATGTTTCACGACCGGTTAATTCCAAGAGAGACAGATTTTCCATATCCTGCATGATATCCTGATCTATCAGTGTGACAATACCGGGTGAGTTAGCCGTGGTCGTTACGGCATGACTGCTGGCAGTCGCTCACATCCGGGAGGCGAGGAGGTTCGAATCCACCCCGCCGGCAACCTTGAAGATGGTCTTCTGTGGTTTACCTTCTTTCTACCAGGCAAATGCCGGGGTTGGTCCCTAACTATAGGCCACAGCCGCTACCTTCCAACTTCTTGTCCTTACATTCAAACTTTCCTCCCCAGACAACACTCCACACGGGACGGTACTTGTAGCTCACCCATTGGGTGTCCGCCTCGAAGCAGCTACAAAACTGGCGAGCCGAACATGTCCTCGGACACTCCCGGCATTAAAAGCCATACCTAAAAAAAAAGTGTGAGTGTCTGGGGAGGAATTACTGAAAATACAGTGATTCAGACCCACTCCACGTAATCTTCCACGACTTAGGGAGAACATTAGGACATTTCTGTAGAATATCAGGAGGGAGCAGTGTGAAGCTATGGTTACGACTACGAGGCAAACCGAGCGGAGGCTAAGCGGGCGACATATCGAACACATTGTTATGCTAAATGATGATTGTTAATGTGAAACAAAATTGCATTGAATTAATAACGTGATTAGAATGTGATTACGGTTACTGTTTCTTTGCGCCACCCTGCATAACATAGCTCTAAAAATATATTTTAGAAGTCTATTCATTAAGTATTCAATGTTCGTCGAGCGGACATCTTCATTAACTATTTAGCTGACAATGTGATTGTTGATTATCTAACTCGTCTGTACGTAAAACTGCATATGTGCAGGCCTGTCTTTTTATTATTATTATTATTATTATTATTATTATTATTATTATTATTATAATTAATAATAATGATAACTAGCCGCAGTAAGATACAGCGCAAGGCCATGAAGCCAGACTATTAATAATAATTAATAATAATAATAATAATAATGATCGTGTGGCCTCCGGAGAGGCCGAGTGCAGGTCTTTCTAGTTGACGCCCGTGGGTGACCTGCGCGTCGTAATGAGGATGAAGTGATGATGAAGGCGGAACATACACCCAGTCCCCGAGTCCCGTGAATTAGACCTAACCCCAGGGGATTAAAATCCGTGATGGCTTGGCCGAGAATCGAACCCGAGCACTTTGGGCCAAAGCCTAGCGCGCTAACTATTTAGTCACGGAGCCGGACATAATAATGATAACTAGCCGCAGTAAGGCACAGCGCAAGGCCATGAGGCCAACTCGGTAGACGAGTGGGATCGAACCCCACCGTCGGCTATCCTTGAAATTGTATTCCGCGGCTTCTCATTATCAACTCCGGGCAAATTCCAGGACTGTACGTTCTTAAAGGCCACGGCCACTTCCTTCCAACTCCTTGCCCAGCTTCATTCAACTCCATCGATTTAATTTCTTGTTAATACCTCTCATGAGGCTGGCACCAGTAAGAGTAACCATTCTCACGTAGAAATTCATCGCATCTCATCCACGACCCCGTTAAAATAGAAATAATACATTATTATTTGATGTATGATGTTCCACTTGGAAAATAATACATCTGAATCAACATTACAAACTGGAAATTACAATCGAGATAGATCTCCAATTGAGATGCACGAGAACATAAACTGTAGGAATATGCGCAAAAATGGGGTGAGTTGTTAACGTTTCACACTTCATAGTACATACGATGAGGATATTGGATTCTTCCCCACGTGAATATGTTTTTATTTTAGTTTTAAAAGTTCGGAAACACTCGATTTGGAAAATAAAACATACATCTTCCTAGAACCTATACATAAAGGTGTGCCACTAAAGAATAAGATAGACACTCACAGACAAATGAACTGTGTCGAGCCACAGCATGCGAAGTCACTGCTGATCATACAAGTTATCCACCTGGAGTTCTGTCTTCCCAAAGCAGTGCACGTGCACTTATTTACGCTCTGCTGCGCTGTTGCTATATATCATGGATTATTTTATGCTCAATTTACATTCGGCAGTACGATGATTGCTGAATTATTTATAACACACTTCATTACAAAGCAGTGGACGGCTTTTCATCAGATGTTCTGACAACCGCCAACATCTTCAGGATAGCCACTAGTGTTGCAAGTTCAGGAAAAAAAAAAAAAAAAAAAGAAACAAATGAAACAAATCTACTAAATCAGTTTATGCATACACTAGCAGAGCACCAAGTGGAGTATAGCATGTGAATTAGGTTCTTGTTACCCGGTATTCGGGCAATTTCAAGCACCTCGTAAAGTGGCTTCTTCTGTCGCATCTTCAACTTGGACTGAAGTTATACAGCAGACTGTTGTAAGGAGAAGTTGGTGTGGTGAAGTAGGAGCAGTGCCTGCCAAACTCTCGCAACCTGTGATGATTCTACATTTTGCGTCACGGGCTACATCAACCAGCCACAAACTTATATAACAGGATGGGAGCCTCCAGGACAAAGAGCAACTTGTTCAATATATATCTGCCTCCACACACCGAGTCCAACAGGGAATAACAAACACCGGGCGAAACTAATGAAATGTTGAAATTAAGAAAGGACAAATATTCCATTCCTCCTATCGAGATTTTTGTTTTGTTTTAGCATTTAGCAACAACATTACCGTTAGATGTTAGAGTTTTCAAATGTTATTAATACATCTTACCTCCCCTTGAACATGAAGTAGAGGGGTGGTTTCTATCCCCTCGCTGCTCCACATGTCGACCTAATCAAGTTCCAATGATTATAACCAAGCCACCCTCAACGAGAACAAGGGCGGAAGTGTGTTCTGTCCGCTTCTTACGGTGCCTACACGTCATATGCACCGAAATAAATTCAGGCCATAAAATTTGTGAATATTGTGAAAACTCGACCAGTAATAAACCATAGGTCGTCTAATTCCCATGAAACTTGTGAAAATAGCGCACGTCACATTGGCCACTGAGAATTGCTAAGAATTCACGCTGCAATATCTAGTGACGCTCTAATATGGTAACCATGTCTGTACCCCGCATCATAGCTGCACGGAAGAACTGGAGGTCCAGAGATAGAAAGTTCGAATCCCAGCGCTGACAGTGTTGACGTTTCCACACTTCTTCCAAGCAGATGCCATGATGGTAACTTGTTTCAAGTCCCGGACCGCCTACCACAATCCTAAACCCGAAAAATTACAGTTACATACCCTACTACAGTCACCATAGAAACACAGGCTAACAGAAACATTCAACACACATCCAAGTCAAGTTGGCAGGGTGTCTCTGACAGTACGAGAAGCCTGTGAACACCGTTCTAGTAGAAGTGGAAAACCACGGAAAACCACATCCAGGATGGTTGAGGTGGAAATCAGGTTCGATTCCCGGCTCTGCCAAGTAATTTAATTCTGGTCCGAGGGCTGGAACGGGGTTCACTCAGGCTTGTGAGGCAAACCTGAGATGAGGTGGGTGCGTTCCCACCTCAGCCATCCTGGAAGTGGTATTCCGTGGTTTCCCGCTTCTACTCCAGGTTTATGCCGGGATGGTTCCTAAATTAAGGCCACGGCTGCTTCCTTCCCAATCCTCAACCGAATTACAAATACACACACTACTACATTTACCACAATAACACAGACTATCACACAAATTCTACACATACCCAGAACACGGGGCTAAATGGCCACGATGTCCAAGCCCCTCAAATGAAATAACAACAAAGTTAAACTTAACTAACCCACTTGCAGCAGACCTCTTGAGTAGACTGTTCCATATTCCTGCCCACAGACTATCCATTTAATCATACCACCCTTCTTAACCCGTTGTACGTGAGATGTAGTGTCATTCTTATTCACAATCCCCTAACTCACAATACAACCTTACACTGAATGAATTACAAAGCAGTCCTACATCTACTGTAGTGCATTTGAGAGCGCGTGAATTTGGTCTGGTAACCTATACAAGTGTGGTGTGTGCAACATTAATTAGGCTATTTGGGGCTAGGATTGAGACAGGTGCCCCAGTATAATAAGGTGTTAAGATCAAGGAGAAAATCATATCCAAGATGGGATTTAAGTCTTGGATATCCAAGTGGTGCAGCTCATAGCGACTGAGCCACGACTATGGACAACTAAAAAGAACGATGCGAGTCTAAGGCCCAATTTCACCAGCTCCGCTTATCAAATTGAGGGTGGTTTAAACTGTGCTCAATGACGTGACCCGTTGCAACAGTTCATAAGCGGTGGCTTGAGGAGCGCTTAGGTTGAGTAGCCGTGCATGAGGATGGCTAAGTTGTTCGTTCGCACGCCAAATTGGCTGCTGACGCATGGCGCGTAGCCCATATTTCAGTAGGTTGAGTGAGTTGCATGTAATATAGTGAACGAAATAATTTAAAAAATACAGTATTGAATGGTTTATAATAAAGGCACAATACGCTGAAGAGATATTTCATTCCGTGTCATTATTTGATAAGCAGTTGTAGATCTTTAGACATTTCTCTGCTCGACCATATCCCCAACACAACGATTCGACATATTATAGCTGGCGTGGCCCCAATCAATGAGAAAATACAGGAATGGAGACTCCGTTGGTATTGTCACGTTGTCCGTGCACCACAAAGTTCAGTCATCGGCTCGGTCTACCATCAAACGGTCGACAGTCAGAGACAGCGTGGGAGACCAAAATTGTGGTGGCTGGACACTATTAACGCAGATTTACGATCCAGAAACTTGAAATCGCGGGAAGCATTAGATCGCAAGAAATGGCGTGCATTGATCCAAAAAGCGGACCCCGTTCCTACGGGATGACGCTAAGAAGAAGAAGAAGAAGCAAAGAAGAAGGGAAGAAGAAGAAGAAAAAGAAGGAGTTGTATGAAATATGAATGGCTGTTAATAACGTTATGGCAGCAATGAGCAGCATTGGTAGAGTGGTTAAAGGAACTGACTAGTGGACCGGAGTTTGATTCTCGGAAGGGAGGAATACTTTTACTTGATTCTTATTATATTTATTGTTTTATAATTACTCAGATGTTAAAATGTGTAGCATATATCGTGAATTTTGCAATGAAAATGAAATAGTATATACGTATAACACAGCATTATTTTAACGGGCTGCCACAGGGATTTCCTTCGCTGTCCTTGAATCACGGTAGCGTTTACTACACCCATCATAGCTTCTGACAACGTAAACAAAATACTCTTATTTATATTACTGGTACCGTAATGTATTTTTCGGTCGTTAAACTGAAAATTGGCCCAGGGACGGGTGTAGAAATCCTTAGCCAATGACGAACTAGACTTTTTATTGGGGATGCTTGTAATGAAACGTGCTGTGTTATTGGTATATATGCATATGTATTTCCCATTAAAATACGCACTATATGTGTTTAACGTTATAATGCCTGGGTAATTATAAAACAACAAAATAATAAAACCAAGTAACTAAGATAACCTTCACAAGATTGGAATCCTGGCTACATGTGCCAACCGACCACCATATCTTGATGTGTAATGTAGCCAACAACAGGTTCAGAAAGTACCGTAATGATAAGGTGGTTGTTGTTAATTCAATTTGGGGGCTTGAGACATCTTGGTCATCAGCCCCGTGTAGTTGGGTGTGTGCTGAATGTGCCTGATAACCTGTATTTATGTGGTGACTGTAGCAGTGCGTGTAGCTGTTTTAGGGACAGGGATAGGGTAGACGTCCCCGGACTTAAAATACCGTAAGTTACTATCCCAACATTTTCCTGGAGGGAGTGTGGAAAACCCTAGGGAAAAACTATACTACGGATAGCCGCTGTCAGCACCGGGATTCGAACCTATGATCTCCGGACTGCTGCAGCTGCCCTCACGGTTGCGGTGCACGATTTAACGAGCACGGCTAAACCGCGTGGCCGTAATGATAAGGAAAATCTTCAGCGTAGTATTGTATTTCATCAAGCTACTACAACGATTTCCCTAGCGTATACTACAGCTACTGCTACTACTACCTGCAAACAAAGCATTTTTTATGAAACAATAGCAATGCATTTTATGGTCGCCAACCGAAAAGAAGAACTCAAAAATCATGGAAAAATATTGCAACAGCTAGAAACAAATGATAACCGTAACCAACATGACAAACAAAATCAATCCTAGAAGATTGGCATTGCGGAGATTATTTCATATCGACTACCGTATATAATATGATGCGATTACTAGCTTCCTGCGGCCTGAATACTCAAGTTGTCGTTTTTGCTATTGTACATCGTCGTTATGCAAGTCATTCTACATGGCAGAGATTATGTTGGCATGCCACACAGAAGTGATTATATTGCCGGGAAGGCTACGGGGAGCATTACTAACCAAGCGAAGATCTTTGACTCTCTCTGTCATGTTCGCTTAGCTAGCGACAGACTAGTGCAGCGCCCAACCGTAAGCAATAAAAGGATCGCTTCGTAAGCCACCCTTCGACAAGGAGGGCAAGCGGCCTCGTGGTGAAATCGAACCTAAGGCTACTTTTAAAGTAAGGAAGGTTTAACAAGATGGGCTATTGTTGTTGTTGTTGTTGTTTCATTTAGGGGCTTGCACATTGTGCTCCTTTCAACCCCGTGTACTTAAGTGTGAGTTTTGGTCTGATAGGCCTACCTTATGTTACGGTATTTTGATGTCTGTAGTAGTAGTTTGTAATTGAGGCTAAGATTGGAAAGGAGACGGCTGTGGCCTAATTAGAAATGGAAAACCACGGAAAACCATTTCTAAGATGGCTGAGGTGGGGACCGAACCCACACTTTTGGGGACCTCACGAGGCTGAATGAAGCCCGTTCAAATTCTCAGACAATTTTAGCATTATTTTATTGGCAGAGCCGGGAGTCAAACCCAGGACCTTTGGGACTGAAGTCTCAATACGCACCCCGAGGTCTCAGAAGGCCGATATTGTGGGTTTAAAGCAGGGATCATCAACCCCTTTTCACTCAAGGGCTGCACTTGAACTTAAGGGTTACCAGTTGGTTATGGATGTAAAGGACAAATGAATTTAGAACCATTGAATTTTACATTTTTCAAATTCAAAACAAAGATTTGTGCTGTAACACAGATTTTGAATCTACTTACTGTAGGTACAAACTGAAAATATTTGACTACACTGAGGCGCATTTAACAAGTTAGTAGGCTACTAAAAACGAATTAGCTGCTCCAAATTTTATGTTCTAAAAATATCAGTTCTAATCTAGACTTTTACATATTTATCCGATAATTTTTCTATAGGTACCTGTGAACTTTCAGATGGTCAAAAAATTGTACACATGTAAATTCTTTCGAATTAAATTTCCCATACACCAACCATTTGACTGACTACTTGATACTTCACTTCATTCCTGTTTATTACTGCGAAACCTGTAATCCAGTAGAAAGGTAAGCTCACGGCTTCCTAGATAAGGATTATGGCATAGTGGCCCTATTGTGATACATACTCAGCGCCACCAATGTTTGGTGTTTAAACCATGGAGCATTAGCGTAACTTTCTAGGATCCATGAGGCACACTTACTCATATTAAAGTCAAAGATTTCTAGTTAATTATGCAAACAAATGTATATTTAAAGAATAATAATAAAGTTTACGGTTACTGAAAATAATGTTACGTGCCACCCCCCTAGTGGCACTTTTGTTAACTGGATTACGGTGGGTAGGAAGCACAACACCAATTACTGCTTAAAGAAGTAATTAACTTTATTGCGGCCAGAAAATTACACTAATCAGCAAATACAAGCAATTAGGAGCCTTACTCCAGTTTACAAAGTCTATTGCTTGTGGAGAGCTCTTGCCCCTTTCACTTGTCAACAAACCACAGAAGTTAATCCTGCCGCTAATGAGCCTAGTGGCCTTGACAGAACTACATGCAACTTCTTTCTAATGTGCGCCTACTACAGTACTTACGAGCACTTGCTGCGCGCTGTTCACCAGCTGGGAGAAACAATGTCACTTAATTTCGACACCACAATATCTGACACTCAGTGAAAGCACACTTACTCAGAACACGGCAGTCCCCTGTATGTTCCTCACTTCGCCGCTACACTAGGGGTTTCGCAAGTCACCACACTTCTGTCGCTCAGAATAAACGCTCACACTAGCTCGTAAAACACAACAACAACTGCTTCACGGGTCACTCTTATATAGCAGGCCGGTGACTCAATAAATGGTTCTAGATCCATCCAGAGTCCACGGCTTCTCGAGGTTTCCACCGCTGGTCTAGTCACGAATCTTCTGGACTATCCCTTTGTCTGTAGTAGCCCTGTTGCATAAGGCGCGCGCAATACAGGAGGCAAGCCACAGCCCAGCCCCTGGGGCAGTTGTGACTCAAGCGGCGAGCGATGACACAAACTCACAGCCGTAACAATAAGATTGCTATTTATTGAGCAAAAACATGGCCAATTTTCCGATTTTGGAAAATAACTATAGACACCAGGACAACAATCGCTGCTTAATACGGATATCTGGTAACCCAACCTTCAGACCGAGACTGGGCCTTTCCGCTTTCCAAATCAGATGACTTACACTCAAGGATATGCGTTCGTACCACCATTTGACTTTCGATATGAACACAGGCCGAACGCACTTCGATGAATTTGCCTGGTTGGCTTAGTCGGTTGAACGCTTGGTCTTGTTAGTCTAGAAGTGAGTTATAAATTCCAGCTCTGACTGATTTCAATTAAGACTGACACTACCGGAAATACAACGGCAAGTACAAGTACTTGCAAAATGTTTTGCCATTATGATGTTCAAGGATAATATGGACGATTAGCTGTGAGTCCCTTGAGTGTAGACCGCAAGGTGTGGTTCATGTGACAAGTGCTTGCATTGCAAACTGCTCGATGTTCTGTCACTACATGGCGTAAGCAACAAGATTAAGGAATGCCGTTTAAAGTATACGTACCCTTAAATGATGCACGCGCTTTACCATGGGATAGAAGGAATGAAACAAATGGCAACAGAGTTATCACAATGTAAAAAAAGCGGAAAGCAAGAAGGAACGGCAACGCTGGCTGGTCACGACGACTCGCCTCACGAAGTGCTTGCTGTTGCAAATCTGTTCATTGCTGAGGTTCGCTGGCCAAAGCTTCGCCCAGCACATCTTTCCCCGTATCGCACCTGCTTTAGCAATAAGCTCATTTCAGACTGAAAGAGTCGTTATTTTTCGTTCACCTTCAATAAAAATTCCCTTAGAAGGTAAGATATTTACCTATTTTTCAGGGATGTAGTCAGAATCCAAAAGTAGGGGTGGTTAAAGGGCAGTGGCGTAACTGCGGGGGATCATCCCCCCCAGAGACAAATAATAAAAATACATAATTTGATGATTTTTTTATTTTGAATAAAACCAACCTTCGGATTGTTGGCAAATGACTGGATAATATACGATTATACTTACTAATTCGAGAACATTTCTGTTTACTTGGGTAAAACGTTTCGTGTTATCTAAATTTAACACTTGCTTAAGCAAAACTTTTCATTTCGGAGCCTTTGCTCATTGATAGGTGCAAATGAAATGTATCAAACGAGTGGATTTGCTTTCATTGATTATGCCTCATTTTTCCCCCGCACAAAGTAAAACAAAGAACAAAAAAAAAAATGGAAAAAGGAAAGAAAATTAAAATACAAAAGCAAACAACAAACACCACAAAGCAAAACCAAAAATCAAAAACAAAAGCATTAACAAAGAATCAAAAGCAAAGACAAACTGAAAAGCAAGACAAACAAAAACAGACACAAAACTTGAAACAAAACCTAAACTTAAAACATAAGAAAGAGAGAGAGAAAAGATGAAAACAATTGAACAAAATGTTCTGTCCTACGGAGGGTGTCAGGCAAGTGAACGCTCTTCATAGCTCATTGACTCCACTCATCCCCCTACAGGAGCAAATCCTCGTTACGCCACTGAGAAGGTTAGTTAGTTATTGTTGTTTTAAGGGGCGGAACAGCGAGGTCATGTGCCCCAACCACTTGTAAGCGGTACTTCAGTTGTTCTATAGGGTGTGATTTAAATTGTTGCTTCATTTAAGGGGTAAGGACAACTTGGTGATCAGCCTCATGTGTTGTTATAAAGGGACGAAACATCCAAGTCATATTGTACAACTGTATTATTAGAGTCTTGAAAAAAAAAATGCACCATTCCAGTATTTTTCTCTGGCGTGAACGTGAAGAAACCTTGACTATGGGTGGCTAATATCAACGCCGGGATTCGTAAATCACATCTCAAATTGATAATAATAACACACAATTTACTATTCTTAGAGCATTCTTAGACTTCAGTGCTACTGCTAATGGGTAATGACTTGTATCAGTTTATTGTAAATCGGGCTAACCACTTCCACTGAACACGCACTAGAATTCACCTGTTCACGCACTGTCTTTGAACTGATTGCAAAGGTCCGGCCGGCTAAATTCGAGTCGACAATGGCAGAAATAGAAGAATCTATTCTTGTGAGGAAGTGGCAGTCACATTGTCAAGCGGCTTACTGGCATTAGTCGTTGTTTTGGGGTGACGGGTGAAAGGATGCTGTGTGGGAAATGTTACTCTACACCTTTTCTCAGAATTCCTGCTGGCAGGATCTACTGGTCAGTTTTTGTAAAATAAGACAGCAAAAGTAAGAGTTTTTTAGTCTTGAATGGTCGTGGGAGCTTCCTGCATATGATAAGTTCATAGATATGAGGATAGCGATATTTATTACAGAATATGAAACAAATAGTTCAATCAGAGCCGACGCGGCGCCCCTTACTCTCTGAGCCCCCCTCAGGAAGCACGCCACCACTTTGGAGGACCTACTATGGGTATGTACCGGTAGTATATTTTCAGACAAGGTGTCAGTGCTACCCTTATTTTAAACGTCACAGCACACCACTGTAATAAGGGCTGGTTAATTCGACATAGACTAATATTATTTATACCCCTTGAAATTCCTATTTAAAACAATATTAACATTTCGGATTTTATTTAGAAGTTTTAAAGAAGGTTTTGGGTGATTCGAAGTCTAAAAATTGTTAATCTTACGAGTTTGTACTAATTTTGAACCCCACTCAACAATATTTATTGAAAGACCTTGTATTCTAAGAATGCCTTGCCAAGTAAAGTTACTGACGCAGGACTTTACAGAGATTTGCTGAATCTCAACCAAGTGTTAAAGACGACAAGCGGTGAACTTTAAGATTTTGAGTTCAGTTAAATAAAGGAAAAATAAATCACGACTGAACAATAATTTTTACACTAACTCAATGCCTTTTTAAGTCTGCAGTTTTCGTGTATATTCGTGTTTTTCAAAGTATATTTTGTGTTCAAATTTCCTATGTGTATGTGTATTCTACTGAATGTGCAGTACAATATGTGAGCAGTAGAAATGTTTGGAACTCATTGTAAGGTAAGCAATAGTAACGATCTACAGTTATTTGGCTTGATTAAAAATGTCCTACATAACATAATTATGTGAGGGTGAATTATTTATTGTTCAGCTGTCTTGATACTCGCATTGTTCGTTCATTTCAATATTTGATAATAGATTGTTTAAATGTTCTTGTACCTCATAGTTTATATTAAAATACAGTAGTTCTATTGTATACTGTAAATTGAATAGTTCTTTCAATGCACAAAACACTGCATGTAAATACTGCATAAAACAGGATATCTATACGCCCGTTGCATGAACTTCTGATGTATAATAATAATAATAATAATAGTAATAATAATGAAATTAACTCTTAAAGCATTGAAGGGGGCATGGGTCTAATAGTGACAAGTTGGTTTTCCGACAACACAGAGAAAATAGATGATTAGGGAGAGGAAATCGAGCCTCTATTTTACTGAATGTCCTGAAGTCTACTTAAAAATATGCGGCCCGTATTACTAATCTTTGACCCGTAAAATATCAACAATATCATTTATCAAGTATTCACTGAAGATATTTGGACCAAATGCAGAAGACACTTCTATAATCCACAATTTCGCTTTCAGATTTATGCTACTTGACTTATAGACCTATACATTAAATCGATAAAGATATGATAGTTCGTTGCAAGTGACCTCACTTATAACAAAAAGCTATTGTTTTCGGAACTGGAAGTCATAATTCAGGTAATTGGAAGATTGATAGAGATCATAAGTAAAATTTGGTTTGCTTATACATGGTATATATACCGTTTGGGGGCGTAGTGGCGCAGCGGTGAAGCTGTTGGCCTCTCACCAAGGTGGACTGAGTTCGATTCCCGATCAATGTATGTGAGATTTTCAAAGTGAAATGCCACGTCCTTTGGTTCGGATTCCACGAAAATGGGGTCGCGTGGCTCATAATCACAAGATTCATGGTCACGTAAAACTACAAGCTTTTTTGTATATATACCGGGTGATTCAGCTGCCCCTAATAATATTGTTTCATGCAGTCCAAATAATGCGTGTTGTCTGGAAGGTCGATATTTCTCTGCTTTCATCCCGTATGTTACTAATGCACTGCCAGCATATCCCGCAAACGATACTGAACACTATTAATTTTTACCTCTTATTAGTCTGTAGTCACATCGAGGGGAAAATAATAGTCTAGTGTTCAGTATCGTTAGAAGGGTATGCTTGCAGTGCATTAGTAGCTTACGGGGTGCAAGCAGATAACGACCTTCCTGATAACATCGCTAGGGGCAGCTGATTTACCTGGCATAAGTTATATACAGTATATTTATTTAAGAATACTATTTTATAACTAATATTTTTCTTCTGTTAGCCCATACTCTGAATTATTGCGCATGAATATAGCATAAACATCACATCACTCATATCGAACATCTTTCATGTGAACTGCCAACTATTCTATTTGATATTGATTCTCATTGATTTGTTTTAACTCAAGATAATCAAGCTTGTAGGCATATAATGTATGCCTTTGAAAAAGCGGGAACCTGGTACTCTCAGTAAGCTCCTTATGCCCCTTAATTAAATGTAATTTTTGTTTCTTGATATAATTGGTAGTATATTTTGTTTTTAATATGATTTTGCACCGTACTGATACAAGTCAGCAGTGGGTACAATGTATGATTGAGTTTATTTTATTTTTATTTGATTTTAAATTATTTATAATGAAATATGATTATCTCCCTATGCGTTTTTCGCCATGGCTTTGCCCCTCAGCTCCTGAACGTACGAGTCAAGGTAGACCGTCCATTTATTTGAGGGACAAGGTGTTAAAATAGTTGTTGTTTCAGTAGCGGCTTCAGTCATTTAATATTAATAAAAGTTGAATTGTTAAGATTTTACGTAATAGGAAGGTAGAGAGACCACTAGTTGGTAGTAGTAGTTGTTTGCAACGTGCATAAGAAACTCGATTTCATGTTTCAGAGGTGTCCATAATTATTATTAAATGCCCCTTATTTTTAGGCAAGTCAAAATTTGGTAACCCTACCCTACGGGGTTGCGTGGGAGGAGATGGGAGGAGACGACTCGCACGCTCCCTAACATGAAGTGCGAATAATCCAGGGAGATTGAGAAAGATCAGCCTGCACTCTGTTGGCACGATAGTGAAAGACTTCAAAACATTGAGCTTTGCAATTTGCTTGGTAGATGGCAGTAACGTACAAAGACAGCGCGCGCACCACAATGTGTACGTTAGAGGCCAATGAATCAGGACCTTGGCTTTTGCGTAAGCGTGCATAATAACTCGAGCAACTCTAGGTCTAGTAGCAATTATAATACACCAACAGTGTACATTTCGAATAATCACCGAATGCAATACTTTTCGTTTCAAGTTTGAGTGGCAGATCTATGAAGAAAAACCTTCACGCCACTAGGACATAACTGTAACTAAACCTCGTCTTACTATACCGTAGTTTATAGACGCAAATGCCGCCTTCTCCAGATTTTCAGATCCAAGGATTCTTGGTTCGATTCCCGGCTATGCCAATAAATGTAATTCAGGTCTGAGGCAAAATTGAAAAGAGAGGGGTTAGATTCCCACCTTAGCTGTTCTAGAAGTAGTGTTCCGTGGTTTCTTACTTCTACTCCACGCAAATGCTGGAATTTGCTAGCTAGCTAAAGGCCATGGCTGCCTCTCTCCAAATCCTACCATCAAATGCACACACTACCGTACTACAGCCACCACAATAACACAGATTGGCATACAGATTCCACACACACCGAAGTACACACTGCTACTTGACCACAATGTCTCAAATGAATCAACACCAAACAACAACAGAGATTTACGAGTAGCTCTAGTCTAGAATGAACGAAGCAAGCGCGAATGAGGCCTAATGAAGATCGGAAACATGGAACATGCAACAGCAATGTCAATGACGGGGATGATTATGATGAAGTGTGATTTTCCTGGGATAATCGGTCTAGTAAACAAACATTTTATCACACGAAAAAGGTTGATAGAGGTTTGTAATAAAAATAGGGTTTGTAATAAAAATAGTCACAGAGATGCCGAAAGAGACGTTGAGGATTGTTCCACTAGAGTCGTATACTTCCCTCCAACTTATGAGAATACTGGACCCATAATAGTACATTATGCAACGAGCCTATAATGGCAATAATTAAGACACGAGTATGTTTATAAAACGAGCATATGCGAGTTTTATAATTTCCATACGAGTGACTTAATTACCATTATAGGCGCGTTGCATACGACTGTTTATGTTCGACGATAATTATTATAACTATTTTATGTTCGAACATAAATATCTGTCGAGATTTCGCCAGTTTTATGTAGTCTACTGAACAGAACGCATGGGACGCAGAGAATACCTTGTATTTGACCATGACCTCCTCAATTACCCCACTATGACACTAGGCCTCGCAATGAAATTTAAATTAGAAGGCCTTGGAACTCAGCGCAGGTGCGATGTTGGTCAAACAACTGTTCCTTGAGCTCTGATTGGTGGGAGAAACTGTCCCATAATGAAAACTTGTACTATAATGAGCGTCATTATAGTACAATTTTCTGACATATAATATTTTACATTTCGACATCGTCGAACATAAAGCCATAAATATAACCTAAACCGAGCTAGCACAAGCCCGCAATTAGTAATATATGGAACAAAGGGGTTTCTCGACAATTCATACCAGGGACATTCTCTGCCACTGTTTTATCATTTCAAATTATCTTGTCGACTTCATCGTTATGCTTTGGTCTACCGTTATGCGTTACGGTTACGGAGAGGAAATGTACTAAGGGTGCACTTGAGCGTATGACGTCATCATATTGTTCAGTGCATATGCACCGAGTCTGAGTTTACTCCTGGGCTATGGCGTTATGCGATACGGACACGGAGAGCGTATGACGTCATCATGTTGTTCAGTGCATATGCACCTAATCTGAGTTTACTCCTGGGCTATGGCGTTGTGCGATACGGAGACGGAGAGCGCGTGACGTCATGCAGCAGAGTGCACCTCCCGCTCTCCGTTCCCCGCGCGGGAAGCCTAAGTTAATGGGTAATGGAGTCTGTTGAAAGAGTCCTCCTGCCTTTCTAACATGTGTAGCATTTGTAGCATGCGTCATTTGAAATTATATAAAGTCTAGTCTTTCAGACTGACTGTAACTTTTTTTTCTGGACATGTCCTTTCCTTAACTACTTGCGAAGGGTCTTCCCGTAATCCCCAAACATTTGCTGGCGAATTAATTCGACAAAGACCTTTTAAATAGCCACTGCAAGACTGACGTCTATTCTAATAATAAGAGGCGTATGGCAACAAAGCTGTAAAACATTGTTTTTGAGTCTGAAAACTTTTGACACAAAACTATCATAAAATCAACCATGACCAGCGATAAACATTTGTAAGGGGATGGAAGATCAATCGTATACCGCTTCCTTTACAAGCCGTTGGGTTTTTTGGTACTCCGTTGGCCCACGGAACTACACACATCAAAAAAAGTTTTGCATCACCTCGGTTCCAAGAGTTCCGGAACCTTTAAATCCAAAGGGAATAGAGATCAACACAAACAACATTTCAGCTCGTTTTATTGCTCATGAGACCCACACATTGCATGTTGTACCATCATACAGCTAGACTTTCAGCATTTGTGGTCCAGATTGCAGTACACACCACTACCTCTAATACCCAGTAGCACGTCCTCTTGCATTGATGCATGCCTGTATTCGTCGTGGCATACTATCCACAAGTTCATCAAGACACTGTTGGTCCAAATTGTCCCACTCCTCAACGACAATTCGGCGTAAATCTCTCAGAGGGGTTGGTGGGTCAAGACGTCCATAAACAGCCCTTTTCAACATATCCCAGGCATGTTCGATAGGGTTCATGTCTGGCGAACATGCTGGCCACTGTAGTCGAGCGATGTCGTTATCTTGAAGGAACGCATTCACAAGATGTGCACGATGAGGTCGAGAATTGTCGTCCATGAAGACAAATGCCTCTCCAATATTCTGCCGATATGGGTGCACTATGGGTCGGAGGATGTCATTCAGGTATCGTAAAGCCGTTTCGGAGCCTTCCATGACCACCAGTGGCGTACGTCGGCCCCACATAATGCCACCCCAAAACATCAGGGAACCACCACCTTGCTGCACTCGCTGGACAGTGTGTCTAAGACGTTCAGCCTGACCAGGGTGCCTCCAAACACGTCTCCGACGATTGTCTGGTTGAAGGCATATGCGACACTCATCGGTGAAGAGAACGTGATGCCAATTCTGTGGGGTCCATTCAGCATGTTGTTGGGCCCATCTGTACCGCGCTGCATGGTGTCGGGGTTGCAAAGCTGGACCTCGCCATGGACGTCGGGAGTGAAGTTGCGCATCATGCAGCCTATTGCGCACAGTTTGAGTTGAAACACGACGTCCTGTGGCTGAACGAAACGCATTATTCAACATGGTGGCATTGCTGTCAGGGTTCCTCCGAGCGGCAATCCGTAAGTAGCGGTCATCCACTACAGTAGTAGCCCTTGGGCGGCCTGAGCGAGGCCTGTCATCGACAGTTCCTGTATCTCTGTACCTCCTCCATGTCCGAACAACATCGCTTTGGTTCACTCTGAGACGCCTGGAAACTTCCCTTGTT
Source organism: Meconema thalassinum (assembly GCA_946902985.2). NCBI lineage: Eukaryota > Metazoa > Arthropoda > Insecta > Orthoptera > Tettigoniidae > Meconema > Meconema thalassinum. Next base: position 667,176,419 of record OX336389.2, on the reverse strand, counting down.
GAGAGCCCTTCTTGACACAAAGTAACAATGCGGACGCGATCGAACTGCGGTATTGACCTTCTAGGCATGGTAGAACTACAGACAACATGAGCAGCGTACCTTCGTCCTGGTGGAATGACTGGAACTGATCGGCTGTCGTACCCCCTCCGTCTAATAGGCCCTGCTCATGCATGGTTGTTTACATCTTTGAGCAGTTTTAGTGACATCTATGAACAGTCAAAGGGACTGTATCTTTGATACAATATACACAGTCAACGTCTATATGCCGGAGATCTGGGAACCGAGGTGATGCAAAACATTTTTTGATGTGTGTATATCAGATATGATTCACTCGCTCAAGAATTGGAGGAATATGCCTTGAGTCCCTGATACCGTAATAAAACAAATATAGCAATAATGAATGAGGTAAAAAAAACATGGTAAAGGCCTGATGTGTCCATACTGCATATGATATCTACACGGTAGTACAAGATATTAAACGCAACTCGTTAGTGAAACACTAGCTTTAATTGGTTACCCAAAGATAAAAACTTTACGAGCCTTACTGTAGTCACATATGATGTGTAACATCTGACAAAAAAGAAACCTCACATGGAATTGTTGATACACCGGTATTTTTTAATATTATTGGCACAAATATTAATCTATTGTAAAAGGGAGTGTTTTACAGATATTGTAGTTTATAATACGGAACTCATTTTATTAGAGGTTTTGTAGCTTCCACCAGCACTAGCCTAAATAAAGAATACGATATGGATCAACTAGATTAATAGACGCGACACCGCTCAAAACCTTAAATTCCCTATAAATAGGCCAACTTGCGAGAAAATGCAATGTGCAGAGCAGTAGATCATGAAAGGCTTGCCCAGTTCCCGGACCTCTTGATTCACAGACCAACACGTAATTTCATATGGATTCTGTTAAAATGAGTCATATTGATATGATAAATATCGTTTAAAACGATAATCTGGTAGCAAAAATATGTATCCCGTCCGGGATTCGAATCCGAGATCTGTAGATTCACAGTCAAAGACGCTAACACCACGGCTATTTCGACCACGCAAATATTAACCACAAGATGGTGACTTATTTTCACGTACCAATAATACTGCGCAGCTCGCATCCAGTCAGCCGTGGTTGAGCAATGCGATCCAGCTGGCAGTGCGTATTACACACACATCCGTCCGATCCACTTCCGTCCAATTTTTCAAAATCACTCCCACAAAAATATCCAGCAACCGAGTGGAAAGATGTTACACATCAAAAACAACTTTAGAGACATGAGATCATGGAGGAAAGAATAAGAGGAGATGCCCTGAGCTCGTATGAGTGAAGCCAAGCGCTGCAACCAAAGTGGGCGTATCCTTGACTCGTATTCGGTGTTCTGTGACTTGCATGAGACATTGTGAATGGCTAAACCTTATTTTGGCCCTGGTTTTTATCGAGCTCCGGTTATGCAACTTTGGAAACGTAATAACAGTAGTGCCAAGTTATTTAAAAAAAAAAAACTCTTCAATTCTAATCTCAGCATGTGTAGGCCTACCCTATATACCAAAAAAAAAAACATTCCTCTGGAAATTCCAAATTATCAAACGGCTTTCGGTCAATAATTACGGTAGGCCTACGTAATTAATCAATTCGAGGCTAATCGTCAAGTTTCTACCCCCCCCCACACAAAAAAAAAATACCGTACGGTACCGAAACGTATAGGCTATACCGTATTTTTGTGCAAATATGCGTCCTTTATTAATTGTTCCGTTTATTAATTTTGAAGTTCGTATTCTTGAATATCAAAATGTGTACGACCAACGAGTGAAAGTGGCTGTGCTCGAAATTAGGCCTAAAAACTGATGAATGCCTCAACACCAATCTATATATATAAAGCACAAAGTTTGTCTGTCTGTCTGTTATGTATACAAATCTACACCGTTTCACCGATCTGAACCAAAATTTGTATACTTACCCTTTGGAACCCGACGAGTAACCCTGTCAACTTGAAATTTCGGACAGACCACCCCATTCCCTGAATTAGGCCCTTTTGCACAAATCTACACCGTTTCACCGATCTGAACCAAAATTTGTATACTTACCCTTTGGAACCCTGCGTGTAACACTGTCTACTTAAAATTTCGGAAAGACCACCCCATTCCCTGCATTTAGGCCCTTTAGTCCAAATCCCCACCGTTTCACCGATCAGGACCAAAATTTGTATTCTTACCCTTTGGTACCCTGCGAGTAACACTGTCTGCTTGAAATTGCGGACAGACCACTCCATTCCCTGCATTTAGGCCCTTTGGCCCAAATCTACACCGTTTCACTGATCTCAACCAAAATTTGTATATTTACCCTTTGGAACACTGCGACTAACACTGCTTGAAATTGCGGAGAGGCTACTCCATCCCCTGCATATAGGCCCATTGGCACAAATCTACACCGTTTCACCGATCTGAACCAAAATTTGTATACTTACCCTTTGGAAACCTGCGAGTAAAACTGTCCACTTAAAATTTCGGACAGACCACCCCATTCCCTGCATTTAGGCCCTTTGGCACAAATCTACACCGTTTCACCGATCTGAACCAAAATTTGTATACTTTCCCTTTGGAACCCTGCGGGTAACCATGTCCACTTGAAATTTCGGACAGACTACCCCATTCCCTGCATTTAGGCCCTTTTTCACAAATCTACACCGTTCCACCAATCTGAACCAACATGTGTATACTTACCCTTTGGAACCCTGCGAGTAACACTGTCCACTTAAAATTTCGGACAGACCACCCCTTTCCCTGCATTTAGGCCCTTTGGTCCAAATCTACACCGTTTCACCGATCAGAACCAAAATTCGCATTCGTACCCTTTGGAACCCTGCGAGTAACACTGTCTGCTTGAAATTGCGACAGACCACTCCATTCCCAGCATTTAGGCCCTTTGGCCCAAATCTACACCGTTTCACCGATCTCAACCAAAATTTGTATATTTACCCTTTGGAATACTGCGACTAACAATGTCTGCTTGAAAATGCGGAGAGGTTACTCCATCCCTGCATTTAGGCTCTTTGTCACAAATCTACATTGTTTCACCGATCTGAACCAAAATGTGTATACTTACCCTTTGAAACACTGCGAGTAACACTGTCCACTTAAAATTTCGGACAGACCACCCCATTCCCGGCATTTAGGCCCTTTGACACAAATCCACACCCTTTCACCGATCAGAACCAACATTCGGATACTTACCCTTTGGTACCCTGCGAGTAACACTGTCCACTTGAAATTTTGGACGGACCACTCCATTCCCTTCATTTAGGCCCTTTGGCAAAAATCTACACCGTCTCGCCCATCTCAACCAAATTTTACATACTTACCCTTTGGAACCCGACGAGTAACCCTCTCTACTTGAAAATTTGGGCAGACCTCTCCTTTCCCTGCTTTTAGGCCCTTTGCTAAAAATCTACACTGTTTCACCCATCTCAACCAAATTTTGTCTTGCTCGACTGTGATTCATTATTACTATTACGTTAGTTTGTAAGTTTGACGTGCCAATTCAATAGTTGTAGTGTATGTATGTCCCCTATGCGTTCATATAGGCTACCATTCATCCGAACTTGGGCCAGTTGTTGTGTGGATTCCAGGGAAGGTTTCTAGCTACAAATTATGTAACACAAAAGGGTGAGGGACTTACAGGAAGTTTTAAATACCACAGTAACCCAATTGGCCAATGCCAGTTGTGATGATGATGATGATGATGATGATGATGATGATGATGATGAGAATTGTTGTTTAAAGGGGCCTAACATCGAGGTTTCGCCCCTAATGGTTTGGGGGATCGTGAAAATGAAACTAATACTAAAACTAACTACAAAACTTATGGGCTAGAAGAAGATAAGGACAAAAGAAAGGAATAAGGGAAATAAAAGACAGGAGGAAATGAAATGCCCTCAACCCTAGATAAATGAGAATTGAGGACTTGGAAGGAAGAAGAGCCACGAAATGCAGATTGGAAAGGGAAAGAGGACAGGGTCCGTCCCTAAGGCAATTGAAAAAAGGGGTAAAACCGGGCCCAGCTCAGGAAACCCTCAGGGTTGCCAGCTCTTGAACTCACCAGCCATGAGCCCTTGAGGATGTAGCACTATCCAGGGTGCACCAGAGGTGGTGGGGCTACACACACCCTGCCTCCTTGAGGGCCTTGAGCAGAAGACATGAGATATTAAGAAAAGAAAAAGAAGGCTGACACCTTGAAGAATGAGGCTATCAGGAATGATTAGACAAGGGCCAATTAAGGCGGGAAAGTGAAAGAGTCGCTAGGCCTCGGATACCCTGATACCATCGGGGTCGGAAGAGAACAAGAGTTTGACCAAGGGAGGCTGACTGGAAAGAGAACTGAAAGGAGCCCAGCACCAGTAAGTAGAAGCAATGCCGGACTCAGCTGGGGTCCCGTGGTCGCAAACCCACGTCCCACAAGTTGTGAGACCCTGGGGGGTGGAGGGTTGGGGGAGGGGGCAGGTGTGAGAATAGCTTGCTGATTCATCGCGAGGTGACATGAGAGGACTGTCCGGAGGCCGCCGTGTTACCTGGTATTGCTGACTATGCTGATGTTCATACAGGGCCTTTGCTCAAACCACTGTAGTGTTACGAAAGAGTGGGTGATTCACCGGCCAATGTATAGGACCGGGAACACCCCCCGAACGTCTGTCATCATATATCGTCATCAACTGCGATATTCTCAGGTTCGTGCAGCTTGGACCCGAGCAGTACTTCATAAGCTCTTTCACTAGACGCTTCGAGTAAGCCAGAAAATAAGGTTCAGACTTTGGAAGACATCGAAGGTAGAAATCTGAATGACATATATCAGATTGAAAATTACACCATGTTCGTTTAGTAGTCATTTTTCATTACCTTATTATTATCATCATCATCATAAGGGCAAATGACCTAGATGTTACGCCCATTATACCACTAATCACCACACACAATACGTCTTCATCGCCTGTGAATTTTGAAATATTTCTAATAGGGTAGTCTGTAAGTTTGTGGTGTCAATTCAACAGTAGTTTTCATTATCATCCTCATCAAAAGGGCAAATGACCTAGATGTTACGTCCATTATATTACTAAGCAACACCACAGTCTTCATCGCCTGTGATTTTTAAAATGTGTACTTCCATTGGATTGTAATTTTGATATACCCGTTCAGTAGTAGTCGTCTTCATTATCATCCTCATCAAAAGGGCAAATTACCTAGATGTTACGTCCATTATACTACAAGAGGACGTTCCTGAAGCAGGTGAAGGAGAACATAAACTGTATTTAGAACTGTCATCTTGGCCATTTACCACACAGCTACGAGCAAGGACATTCTACCGGCTCTTGATATGGACTTGTTTTGTTTGGTGATTTGTTAAATTTATTTTATATTTTATCTTAAACTGTTATTTTGTTGTTATTTGTACAAGCGTGCAGGGCTAGCATAGCTGTAGTTTGTGCATTGATTAATAAATAAATAAATAAATAAATAAGCAACACCACAGTCTACCTAGCCTGTGATTTTTAAAATATGTATTTCCGTTAGTTTGTAAGTTTGATATACCCGTTCAGAAGTAGTCGTCTTCATTATCATCCTCATCAAAAGGGCAAATGACCTAGATGTTACGTCCATTATAGCCTACTACTAAGCAACACCACAATGATCATTATTTTACAGAGCCTTCCCATAGTGACTTATGTAGAAACATTGTCACTGGGTTTGATAATGTAAGAAATGAATACATAAATACAAATAATTTATCACGTTGAGTGTTAAGGAGACTGAGATATTATCATCATTCCACCGGGCGAAGCCTGATACTACTGCTAGTAAGAACATAAAACTCAATTTGGTGTAAATAGTCTACCGTAATTAGTTCGGCATCATTAATTGCCAAGATGTTCCTTCTTTGGTATAACTCGCATCTTCAGACACCTGTATTCAATTTAATCAGTGTTTCAGCGTATTATTACGTTTTGCCGCGTCTTCCTTACAAAACTAGCCTCGCAAAGGTGCTCTCATATTTATATTTAAATTGGCTTTTAAAACGATAACGCAGCTTATTTGTGCCAAGCACCGTGATGTACAGAGTGTATTCTGCCTATCCAAGAAAAAAATCTTGACTTGTCAGTGCAGTTTTATGTCACTAAAATCCATTATTAGTTGGAGTGGTTTACGGCTTTAAGCATAGGGACAGCCATTTTCTTGCAACCAAAGTGGGCGAGCCGTTTGGCTTCAGCAGCTTGCGCTAGACAGCGCAGCGAAGGCATCTCCTTCCTTTCTTTCCTCCATGCATGAGATTTAATACTAAAGGAGTAAATATGGCATCACATTGAACACAGGCACACATGCGGGAGCCCTCACTGTTTAAAGCATATGGGACATCAGTAATTAGGGCCTAGTACCCAGAAACGCTTTACTACGCAGTGACCACTAAATAATGCAGTGTTGTGTAACTACGTACGGTTAAAAGTAGCCGGGAAGGCCAAGTGAGTAAGCGCGGGTAACGAACCCGGGCCGGTAAATAAACAAGCCTCAGCCGGTGGCGTTCGATGCCGGCTAGTCTGCGGCCGCGTGGCTGCTTCGTTGACGACACGGCACGGCAAGCCAAAGAGCGATACGACACGGCACGGCACGGTTTGATGGTGCGGCGCTGTGCCATGCGCGTGCCCATGAGCGTGATATGGCGTAACACGCAGTACGTCAGGTGGGGCCCGGGCCGTTGACACCTACACGCTGCGACCTTGGCAACTGCCCGCCGGTAGATGTCACTCTAGGGCACTTCCTTTGATTTATTGAGCAGGAGTCTCATAGTTCGCCCGCTAAATCCAAATCAGAGTGGCACATAAAACTACCACATGTGACAGATAACAAGACCATACTGGAAGATACTTTAAAATATTTCCAACTTCAGTACTTTGTTACGCCACTCACGTGATTCTAAAGCCAAAGACACAGAGTCCTTAAATTACTTCCATTAGTACATATAGGCTACGGTACCTATTCTTGGTTAGTTCATGTTTCAACAAACCATTCAGATATATATTTTTAGCCTACTTTCGATTTTTGCAAAAAATTAAAGTAGACTTATGAAATCAACACAGGGCCAAAAATTGTGTGTCTGTGATGTGTGTGTGTGTGTACTCTGCATGTCTGCCCCCCTTATCAATTCAAACACGGTGAAACCGAATTGAACGAAATTTGGTACAGAGGTAGCACTAGCAAAGGACACCTCAGTGTCATGTTTTATATCGCCGCCATCTTGACGAAAACGTAATGACGGCCACCCAAATGTTCAAAGCTTAAATCAAATTACGACTAACCTAATCATCTGATCTCTACCAAATTTTGCAACAACATATATTTATGTAGGAAGCGTCCTTTCACCAAACTACAAGGTCATCAGCCCAATAGTTTGCAGATGGCGGCCATATGTGTGCAAATCGATTTCCCCTATCAATTCAAACACGGTGAAACCGAATTGAACGAAATTTCGTCCAGTAATAGCACTAGCAAGGGGCACCTCAGTTTCATGTTTTATATCGCCGCCATCTTGACGGAAACGTAATGGCAGCCACCCGAATGTCCAAAGCTTAAATCAAATTACGACTAACCTTTTCATCTGATCTCTACCAAATTTTGCAACAATATACCTTAATAGGGGAAGAGTCTTTTACCCAAACTACAGGTCATCAGCCAAGATGGTTTCAAGATGGTGGATGTATGGATCATGCAAGTATTATAGCCTAACCGTAACTTACGATTCAACATAGGGGGGTTTAAACTGTCCTCAAAGAGGTGACCGGCAGGATATTTCCGTATTATAATAGAATATGTAACCGTAGAAGTGACTAACAGGTCAGGCTTACCGTGCCATATCGTTGTGGGCCTGTGCCATCCCGTTGTCAAAATGGCCGCTATTTTTGCTCGTAAATATAAGGTGCGTTCAAAAAGTAACGAGCCGGAGGCATAATTACAGAAACCAGCACCTGTATGTTAGAAGTATTAGCCCTGGCTGTTGAGGCACTTGTCCCACTGTGACACAAGGCGTGAATGGCTGTCTCATAAAATTCCCTGGGCTGCGATGTGAACCAGTTCCGCACGTACAGGTGGACGTTGGCGTCCGAGGTGAATCGTTGGCCCCGCAGAGCCCTTTTCAGGGGACCAAACATGGCGTAATCACAGGGAGAGAGGTCTGGACTGTATGGAGGGTGGCGGAGAACCTCCCATTTGAATTTCTGCAGGAGTGCCACGACTGCGTTGGCCGTATGAGGTCGTGCATTGTCGTGCAGCGACCACGGCGGCTATGGCGTTCACTGTTACTCGGCGGTCCTGGGTAATGAGTGAATCAACCAGCTGGACGTTGTCATCGGTAATGCAGGGGGGTGCCCCAGACCGGGCATCATCGGCTAACGACACCCGTCCTTCCCTGAAGCGCTTGCGCCATGCCTTGACCCTTGCAAGGGACATGCAGTGTTCGCCGTACACTTGTGACATTCGGCGATGAATGTCCGTTCCTCCTACTCCTTCCGCTGTCAGAAACCGAACAACACCTCTTCGCTCTTCGGTTGACGCCTCCATGTCACTGTTTGCAATGCGACTGGCAGCGTTGGACGATTGATGCATGCTGCTGCTCGCTTTGTATCGTCACGTGACGTGCACGCGTGCCCTCTAGCGATGGGCTGCGACCTTCCACGCTCTGGTCGGAACCACACCTCGTTACACACGCCACGATTAGCCGATGTAGTCACCGGTTTGCGCATTCTAGCCTCCGGCTCGTTACCTTTTGAATCCATCTTATACATATATTCCCGTAACTTCCTAAGTTTATATCCTTTTAGGAATGTACTGAACAAAATGATACATATTTAGTATCAAATGGTTTATAGAAATCGTTGATTTCAACACAAAATATGATAAAGTCATACTAAACCAGTTGTATATCAAGTAGTATCGTAGCGCATCCGTGGCGTAATGGTAGCGACTTGGACTCATAGTCTGGGGGTTCGTGGATCAAATCCCTGCAGGTTCAAATTTCTTTACTTGTTTTTTTTTTTGTATTTATTGATTTATAACTAATAATAATATCGTTTGGCCTCGGGTGCCGGGTGCAAGCTTTGTTATTTGACACCCAGAGGGCAGCTTGCATGTCGAATTTTGTTGTTCCTTAAAGCACTATGGAAGTCAAGGAGGTTAGATATCTAAGCTTCTTGACACTATAGTGCTTTCTAGTAGAGAAATGTGGAACTTTGAGTTGGCAGAAAATCCCGAGATTAATTTTGCCATTATGAACACGGCCTACTGAATTCAAATGGGTTCTTTAACATGCCAACATCGTACGACATGCGTGTCGTGATTTTTGCCGCATTAAAAAAAATATCACTTACCACGGCCAGGAGCGAACCTGCAATCTTGGGGATTAGTAATCCGACACGATAACCACTCACCCACCGTGGTAAGCTGATTTAAACTATTCCCACGTTATAATGTTAAGCATATATAGTGTGTATTTGAAATCGAAAATATTATAATTATACATACTTATAACACCACATATTTGAACACTCGAATACTGCGATTAATATTCGTTAACTTTGATCCTTGGCAGAGACTATTGTTGTTGTTGCTTTTGTTGTTGATTATTTAGGGGTTTACAGCATCATGGTCTTGTATTCCCGTTTACATGGGTGTGTGTAGTAATTGTCTGAATACCTGTGTCACCGTGATGTCTGTAGGCTTACTAGAGTGTGTCCTTTTATACGAGGAAGGATTTGGGTAGGAAGCTGCTGTTGTTTCATTTGAGATGCATGGACATCATGGTCATTTAGCCCCATGTACTTGGGTGAGTGTTGAATTTTTTTCTGATAACCTGTGTTATTGTGATGGCTGTATTAGTGTGTGTGTATATATAATTCAGGTGAGAATTCAATCAATCAACGTTTAAAATCCGTATAGCACGTTGTGTTTCAACAAGCTACTACAACCAATATTCAATTATACTCCTTGAAATGGACAACGAGTTATAACTATATCCATGCATTTAGGAAAAAGTAGGCTATATGTTCTTTACTGGACATCTTGTTTAATACGGTACCAGTAACGCATACAAGGAGAAACACTGAAAGTGTGTTCTAGGAATCGTTATGCCTATTCCCAGGGATTATCAAGGTTCGACCTACGTGTCAACATGTGAAAGTGTGAATCCGTGAATATCAATTCACCCTTTTCAAGATTGAAAACACGATTAACTTCTAGAGACTTTTGCCATTTGTTACCTTACAGGCAAAGTCGGCTATTGAGGAATTCTTTCGCCAGAACTCGCGAGTTTAACATCATTTGGCAACACGATATTATGTTCCAGTGTCTAAATGGAAATTTGCGGACTCATTTTTTAACCATCTTCAGATTTAATGTAATAATACAAAGAGAATTTAGCTTCATTTGAAAAGAAAATCGTAATTTTATTTTCCTAATATTTGAGAGCCACAAGGCCGCCACGCACAGTAGCTCAACACTCGTATGACTCAGCTCTGGCTTGGAAGATTCAAATCAAGAGTCTTCAACACTTTCTAATTAAAGCTGCAAAAAAGATTCGCGGGCCGCATTCAAGTTTTCTAAAATATTGAGAATATTTTGAAGCACACGAGGATTAAATAATTAATTAATAATAATAATGTTATTGGTTTTACGTCCCCTTTAACTCCTGCGGCTTTTAGAGACTCTGGGGTGCCGGAATGTTGCCCCGGAGGGGATCTTTAACTTGCCAGTAAACCTACTCACACGGCTCCCTCGCATTTACGCACCCTCAAATGCCAACTGACTGCGCCAGGATTCGGCACAGAAATAATTAATTAACTGACAGTACGATTAAATAATAGATTTGATTACTTATTTATTTTGACATTAATTTTTCTTCTAAAACCTTGTAGGCCTACGTTTTGTTCAATTAGAACGACTAGCATGAAGAATAAAATAGCCTATTTTCATATATCCTACCTATGTTAATTGCCTCTATCAACATACAAAATTTCAATTTGATTGCTATAATAGATTCGTAGATATTGAGAACCGTCTAAATATTTCGGACGGTTGCGATGTTGGATTTTATACACGTAGGCCATAGAGTTGTGTACTATTGCATGAAGATTATTTCGTATGTGTATTATTCAAAATCCAATCGCATGATTAGAACACAAGAAATAAAAAAAACGGGATTTTAAAATTTCGCACAGTCGCCATCTTGTGCTTATGAAAACAATTGAAATAAATTAGATGTCAGTGGATTAACGTTTGTATAAGCATTTATCGTACCAAGTTTCACTGCGCTTGCATGGTTAAATCGTGAGAAACGTCCATTTCAATATTTAAAATTCGCGTCGCCGCCATATTGGATTTGTGCTCACCATGTTATTGAAAGTCCCATAGGTGAACTTATTTTAATAGACTTTATCAACATACAAATTTCAGTTTGATTGCTGTCATAGATTAGTAGATACTGAGAACAATCAAAATATTTCGGATGGTCGCAATGTTGGATTGTTATATAATTATGTAGGCCTTAGAGTTATGTTAGATGACGAGTATTGCGGAGGTTCATTACCCAAACGTTGACTTCCATCGCATGATTAGAACACAAAAAATAAAAACTCAATTTTAAAATTTCGCACAGCCACCATCTTGAGGTTATGTTAACAATTGAAATAAATTAGATGTCACTGCATTACAATGTGTATACACATTCGCTGTACCATGTTTCACTGCGCTTGGATGGTTAAATCACGAGAACATTTTATTTAAAAGTTTCAACTTCGCTTGGCCGCCATATTAGTTTTTGTCTGAACAGGATTTTGAAAGTCATCTAGGTGAACTTGTAGTAGTGCCCTTTATTACTGTACAAAATTTCAGGGTGATACCAGTAATAGTTTCGGAGATATAGAATGCCGGTGAAATATTACGCACAGCCGCCATGTTGCTTTAGTGAGACGTAATAAAATTTGAAAGGCACGGTCGGGGTGGGACGATATAGTAGACTACTATGATCTTACCGAGTTTCATTGAAATCGCTCCTGCCGTTTAGATGTTATTAGGGGGACACACACACGCATACGCACCACACACATACACACACACACGAATAAAAGGTGATCTCATACGCCTATTTTTTCATAAATGAAAATAGGCTAAAATTATTTTTATAAATGACTACAGTTGTGGTCATAAATAAAATACAGTGGTAATTATGTCAAAGTGCATTGTTTACTAGCTTGTAATTGTCAGATATAGGCCTAATATTTGGAAATATGTATTCCTAGCGATTTGGTTTTAAATGTGAATAGTCTACTTACATTTCTGAAACAAAGAAATAGTTGCGCACTAACGTGGGAATGAACCCTTTTTAGGGCATAAGAACTAACCTTTTTGATTACCCATACCCACTTCGATATATTTTCAATATAATTTGGGTATTTTTGGCTTTGAGACCACAGAACGATGTAAATCCAGCGGTGTCATGAGCATGTTGGGAGGAATATGGAGATGTGTAACTTCGATCGCCGGCAGCAGGAAACATCAATAGGGCCGCATGTGGCCCGCGGGTTGCAGGTTGAAGACCTCTACTTAAGATCATGGCCTGAGGATTAGAATTGGCCACATTATCCTCGTAAGGACAACTGAGAAGAACATTGGTCCTGAATCTCCTACAAGTTTTTCTCGGTGGATCAACTCCGGGAGAATTCCGGGATGATACCCATCTTAAGACCACTACTGTCTACTTCCCGATGCTAATCCCAAGTACAAGTACATAGACATCGCATCCTGACTGAAGATACCACAAAGCAACTGAATGAAGGAGCAACAGCACGTGATATTAAATATCCATACTTTCACAAAGCCTTGTTCCTGTAGAGCCACATGAAAAAAGTACGAGTATAATAGTAGTAAGTTAAGTTGAATAACAATTTGGAAATTAATAATATACAAAACACTTTAAGATCAATGATAGCTTAAAATGAAACCAAAGATAATTGTTGTTGCTCATTTTAGGGGCTGCGACATCGTGGTTATATAGCCCCATGTATTTGGGTGTGTATGTTTAATTTGTGTAATAATCTGTGTTATTGTAATGGCTGTATTAGTGTGTGTATTTGTAAACTGGGGATAGGATTGAGAAGGAGGCGACTGTGGCCATAAGTTAGGAACTATCCCACGGAAACCCTCTTCCAAGATGGCCTAGGTTTTTTGCTTCACGAGACAGACTGTACCACGTTTCAGCCCTCATACCAAAATTAAAATTTCTTGGCAGAGCCGGGAATCGAACCCGATCCTCTGGAGCGACAACCAAGAATGCTAGCCACTACACCACGAGGTGGTCTGCAACGAAAGAAAATCTGCTCAGACAGTGAAACACTTTTAAATACTTGATGAATGGCGATAACTGTCGATCTCATAAATTACCCTAGTCTCTGTTAATAGTTGCACGAATCACGATTACACAATTTTTCACAATCAGACTAATGGAAATGTACGCAGTAACGGACAAGAATTACCCCTATTTTAAAAGTGTCATAATTTTCTAGATACCCTCCTGACTGAAGATACCACAAAGCAACTGAATGAAGGAGCAATAGCACGTGATATTAAATATCCATACTTTCACAAAGCCTTGTTCCTTTTTAATTTGAACTGCCGGATAAATAATCGTGATGCACCATGAAACGAACAGGGACAGTCCAATTGGCCCTATGAACATTTAAGGACTAGCCTATATAGCCCATCTGGCAGTTCATAATGTAAATAGGTCGTTTCCAGGACACCAGGAAATTGGGTGGAAGACGCACCTGCCCCTACTGTATTCCATTTTTAAAAAGTCGACGTTTTGCTTATTTAAACCAAAAGTCATTCGAGGTAAATAAATAACAATAATAATGTTCCATAATCTATGTTATTGTATTCACTCCTGATTCTTTATATAAATCCAATATAGTGTATAAGTTTAACAATGTATATTAATCTTGAATTGTGCTTGTTATGTGTCGAATTCTAGAATATATGTTTATTAGAAAAAATCAATGCCCCCACCCGTAAACCCAAATCCTGCTGCACACGCTGATTGTTTGCTTCCATGCCCATTGCTATTTTTGGTGATAAGGAAGATCTCTGACACCACGTGTATTCAATATGACTTCTCTACACAGTTCGGCAAGATTCTCTTACATTATCACCCGTTAATGCTCAGGATCAATACAGGACAAGCTCAATCACACTAACCACGACACCGAGAGCACAACAACTGGAGACGATGGGCACACGTCCGTGCAATAGAACATACAATGGAATATGAAAGGAAGATTACAGTATACTGCATAGCAATCATTGATGGCTAAGTCAGGATTTCAATACCTTTGTATTTTACCTCTGAATACGTTAAGATAAACCACAGTTGATAATATACCAATACCAGAAACTGACGGCCCTCCATGTAGAGCAATTTGGATGTTTTAACACATTATTTTCTTTAATACAGTACCTAGGCTATTTAAAAGGATACACAAGTCACCAGAAAAAAATCTCATGGGTGTTGTGTAGGACTCCTGAGGGTATATGTAATAATAATAATAATAATACTAATAATAATAATAATAATAATTGCAAACAACACAATAACACAAGTTGTCTGACTGATATAAGGAGAAGTGAGTCAGCTAGTACAAGCACATGAGAGTTTAACAGCTGGAGCTGACAGAATGTGCACTACATCAGTCGCCCTTGAATATGGGTTACATTGCATAGGTAGGGGGGCTAATGCTCCCAAACAACAAAAACAGGTTTCCGTAGCAAGTTCCTCTCATTCATATAGCCATCACAGATAGCCAACCAAGTGTAAGATGTAACGTATTAATTGGACAATAATAATAATAATAATAATAATAAACAGGGGTGGTGCGTCATTAAGGGCCCACCCTGGGCCATTAGACCGTATTGCACAAAATGTGTTTAATTAATGTATTTTAAATACTTTTAACTACAGATATTCTACTTAATATAAATGGTTTTCCCTTCTAGAAAATTCAGTACACATAACTCATCCCTAACTTAAGTTCCTGGCAGTTTCGTATGGTGTATTGTCATAGCGAGGGCCGCTCTACAGAACCTTCTATATAAGTATATGGCGTGAAGGGCTGGGTGGGACAACAGTGAACAGAGCACTGTCTTGCACGTGAATTCTCTGCGCTATGAAAGGATTTTCTTCTCTCTTCAAGTGCCTGGAGAATTGGCCCATAACGTTTCGTTGGAGTGAAATAGAAGAAATTTGTTTCATTCAAGCTCAGGAGAGGATAATATTAATTACTAAACCTATCTACTGCAAATAATACAATAATCATTTAGATTTTATTATGAAGTTCATTTCTATAAAATATGTGTTTTTAACTTTTGTGGTACGGTAGGCCTACGTGGCTGAGATAGGAATCGAATCCGCCTCTTCTCAGTTTTGGCTTACGAGGCTGAATGTACCCCATTCCAACCTTCAGACCAGAATTAAATTTCTTGGCAAAGCCGGGAATCGAACCCGCGCTTCCGCGGTGACAGCCAAGAATGCTAGCCACAACGCAACGAGGGCGGAGTAGTCGTTAATTAATTTGCTGATGTGTGTGACATAGGAAAATGAATGAAGTGGAATTTTTATTAACGAATTCTTTTTCTACTGTACCCCTGAACACAAAGTTAGAAATTAAAAAAACTAGGACCTCATCAACCAAGGTGATAGATAAAGTTGCTTAATCCAAGCTCAGGAGTGGAGAATATTTTTACAAATAGGAGCCATGTGAGTACAGTTTTTAATGCATGAACTACAGTATTTATAAAATTTGTTTCAAATGTTGTGTTGTGTGCAATTTGATAATGGCGATATTGGCAACAATGAATGCCAAATACATGTATAATATAATGTCAAATATAAAACAACAATAATATCATCTAGCTCGCCCAAACCCTAAAATGGTAGTCAGGAGCCACCCCTGATAATAATAATAATAATAATAATAATAATAATAATAATACACTGTATAGCAACAAAAGAACGACGCACCGGGAAGGCTTTGTCCGATTGTAAGTAAATTACGTATGCAGAGACATTCGGACCGAACATGCAACTGATTAAAGCTTCGTGTCCTATAAATGAATAGCGGAAGCTCCCGCGCATCCGAACTGCGCATGCATCAGGTGTATATAAGGCGCGATTCTGAAGCGTATGCTCAAAGTAGCTGTTGCATTTGACTGCGATATCTGAACGTTGGCTGTAAGAATACCACGCCGAAGGATTCGTGCTCATTACGAGCAGATGTCAGAGTTTGAAAGAGGTCGTGAGATCGGACTGAAAGAAGCTGGTTGGTGGAATCGAGCTGTCGCTGGACATTTGGGTCGAAGTGATGCGGCGATCAGACGATGCTGTCAAGCGTGGGCCAGCAACGGCAGGCATCAGCGTCAGGACGGCAGTGGTCGACCAAGGGCCACAACAGCACGGGAAGACAGAGCGATTGCCAGAACAGCTGTCAAAAAAACGGAGTCGTTATCAACGATCCAGCTTGTGACCCGCACACATGTGTCCACCATGTTCATCAACAGACGCCTGAGCGACAGGAATTTGCGCTCGCGCCGCCCGTTACGTCACTTACCACTCACGCCTGTTCACCGTCAAGTCAGATTACAGTGGTGCAGCGCTCGAGCAACGTGGAACTGCGCTGACTGGGGACGTATAGCCTTTAGTGACGAGTCCCGTTTCCAACGGTACCCTGACGACAACCGCAGACGTGTTTGGAGACGTCCAGGCCAGCGTGGGGATCCTGCCTTGACTATCGCACGCCACACAGCCCCACAACAGGGGGTGGTGATCTGGGGTGCCATCTCCTTTGATAGCCGGATCCCTCTGGTAGTCATTCCTGGCACACTGACAGCACAGCGGTATGTTGATGACATTCTACGGCCGGTTGTGTGCCGTTTCTTCAGCGACATCCAGGCCTTACTTTCCAACAGGATAATGCCCGGCCGCACGCGGCACGTGTTGCTATGGACTGTCTTCAAGCTTGCCCTATCCTTCCTTGGCCAGCTCGGTCGCCTGATCTCTCTCCCATAGAGCACATTTGGGACGTCATGGGAAGGCGATTGCGAACATCCTGTAATGTTGCCGATTTAGCCCAACAGTTGGAGATCATTTGGCACGAAATTCCGCAGGACACCATCCGAGAACTTCATCAGTCCATGTCACGTCGAGTGACAGCTTGCATCCAGGCCAGGGGTGGACCAACGCCTTATTGACGTCCTCATTTTGTAACGCTCTAACTCTGCAATAAATCATTCGATTGTTCTGCACTTTTGATCGTTTGTTGTTCTATGTCTGTTCCTCACATCCACCGATTTTTATCGCCATCAGACAATTCCTTCCTGGTGCGTCGTTTTTGTTTGTTATACAGTGTAATAATAATAGTAATAATAATAAATGCGTGAGCAGTAATGGATGTAACATGACATAGTGAAAAAATTTCAGTGTAAAATTTCAAAGCGTACCTACCAGATGTCTGTTGCCATGGCTTTTGCGGGGCAATTTTCGCAATCCTACAGACAGTACACTTAATTGTAGCTAAACGTACAGTAACAATACATCAGTAAGTAACATATCATAAAGTTATAGGATAGGTTTCACGCACATGGGACTGATAACTGATGATATCCTTAGCCCTGATAATAAAACAACAACAATGTCCAGGACAACAAAACATGCTCGCGTTCGATTCGCAGTAGGCCTACAAACGGCATTGGGGGCATATTAACCAGCACAGTGTACTGGGGTGTGTGTTGAATTTGATTGATAGCCTGTATTTTTGTGGAGAAATAGATTTCGTGCAGCTATCATTTATTATTGTTGGGGTACGTGTAATAAGGAGATATGACTGTAATAAAGTTCCAGCCCGGTATTTTCCTGGAGGAAGTGTGGAGAAAACTGAGGGAAAACTATACTCAGAATGGCCAAAATCAGTGCCTGGAATTGAACCTTCGATCTCCGAACTTCCAGTTTGCTCTTGCAGTCGTGTGTGTGGATTCACACGCCGGTTATACTGCATTGTGAAAATGAGCTAAAATACTCGAGTAGAGAGAGAAAATTCTCCGATTTGAAGTATAATTCATGAGTGAATAAAACTTTTATTATTACTAAGTTATTTCTTGTAAACATTTATAAAGTAATTTGTGTTAAATTCTAGGGATAAAAAGGTTGTCCTAAACATAAGATCCATAGGACAGCGTGACAAATTGTCAAGGTTAGTAAAGGACAGTTTCTCTCTGTGATTTTTCAAAACAGAAGTCAACGTTGAGAGGAAAGAAACTAATGCACATTTAGGGTCTGGATACTACCGTACGACTCAAGGCAGCAGTGTGCCTCGTGTGCCTCGTCCTGAACATTTCTTACATCCCATTAAATAATACAATTTACGGGCATTCAACTGTACAGTGAGATTCTTAGTAAAACCAAACTGATGGAAATTCTCAAGAAAATGACGTAATCACAGAATGTGTTGTTTCATTTAGAGGCTAATGTACAGTGGCCATCAGACCCGTGCACTTAAGTATGAGTAAAATATGTTTGATAACCTGTATTAATAAGGTGACTGTAGTAGTAACTTACGTTTTTTTTTGTAATTGAAGCTAGGATTGGGAAGGAGGCAGCCGTGGTCTTCAGTAAAAGGAAGGAAGATTGTAGTTTTACGTGACCGTTAATCTCGAGAGCATGAGCCACGGGACCCCCTTTTTACGTGGAATCCGAACCACAGGACATGGCATTTCTCTTTGAAAATCTCACATGCATTGTTCGGGAATCGAACCCGGTCCGCCGTGGTGAGAGGCCAACAGCTTGACCGCTGTGCCACCACGCCTCTATATGGTCTTCAGTGAGGAATAAACCCGGAATATGCCTAGAATAGACGTGGGAAAACATGATGAACTTTTTTTTAGGATGGTTGAGATGGGAATCGAATCCACTCCTCCTTACGATGTTGAGTGTACCCCGTCCCAATTCTCAGATCAGAATGAAACTTCTCAGCAGACCCAGGAATCGAACTCGAACCTCAGGGACGACAGCCAAGAATACTATTCAGTAGTGGTCATGTTACAGAATAGTGTAAAATAGCCTATATTTCCTTGTGAATTTGATCCTAATAATCGCAAATTCGCTGGTCGCGAAAATTGCCTGTCTCAGGTTATTACAATTTGCCATCTCTCACAAACCAGCATAGTGGAGGAAGGAAGGAAGGAAAGAAGGAAGGAAACAGTGTACAGAGCTAATCAGGACAGGTAGCCTAGTAACGATGTCTTCCCAAGGTAAGAATCTGCAAGTCACTGGCCAGTATGGCGAGTCCACGCTCCACTGGGTTTTCGTCGTGAAAGTAAGTGTAGCTGTCCAAGGACGATGTAACAGCGTCAGCTGGCGTTCTAGCTTCCACCTTCACTTTTTGTCACCATTAGAGCGACTAATGGAGTCTTTATTTAAGTTTAAAAAAAAGGATAGTCATCTGCAAAAATGTAGCCCGATGATTACCCTGTAAGTTGCTAGGTGTAAGCTGAAGATTGATCAATCCATGAATATCAGATATCATTCAAGCTGAAAAAAAAAGAAAACAAAAACTAAGTGTGCCAAACACTGTACAATGTTGCCTCTGCCAAGTCTACCAGAAGTATAATAAACTATTTAGTCACCAGTACCCTACATCTTTGGGAATTTCATAGTTACGAAATGGGTGCTCGACCACAGCAGAGACGATCCGACACGTGCTGCATTTGGAGTAAGCTTTGTTTACAATGGCAGTTGCTGGATCAACCCAGAAATCAGGAGAGGAAATCGAATACTAGTTTGTAACACATTAAATCAACGCTAGAATAGCGGGATCAACCCAACAATCAGGAGATGAAATCGAATTCTGGTTCGCAACCACATTAAATCTACGCCAGAATAGCAGGATCAACCCAAAAATCAGGAGATGAAATCGAATACTGGTTCGCAACCACATTAAATCAACGCTAGAATAGCGGGATCAACCCAAAAATCAGGAGAGGAAAACCAATACTGTTTCGCAACCACATTAAATCACTGCCAAAGTACACTGGATCACGGGTAGCGGGACCCAGCAGCTCAGTCGAGCCCACTGACACACGCTCTATGACTGCAATGGGGGAGCTGCAACAAATCCGGAGATGATGGTTTGAATCGCGGCGCTGCCTGCGGGTATCCTGAGTGTTTTCCCAGTGTTTCCCGACGATCCCTCCAGGAACATGCCAGCAGTGCATCTTATTTTAAATTCTAGGGCACCTACCCCAATATTTGAAACTAATAATTTGTTACACGCACACTAGTACAGTCACACACACACACACACACACAAAATGATTTAGAGAAATTTAACGCACGGTGTTGATGACCTAGGTTACCCATGACCACAAATGAATTAACAACAATCGGCCAACGAAAGCGAACATTAGATAACAACTACATTAAATTATTTGACAGCGAAATAGTCTCAGGAAAAAATCAAATAAAGCTACGATTTATCAAACGCCCTCACAATCAAAACACGGCTATCAAACAGTTTCTAACTCATGAGCCCAGTGGTTGGTGAAGATACGACTAAGGCGTACACTAGTAAACACTGGCCTAATATGACCGTAACACCTATCTACGGTCTGGTAGTTAGCCATCCAGAAGACCCAGGGTTCATTCTGGTTCTGCTATGGAAATTTTAAATGCTAAAGGGAGGAAAGTTGAGTCAGTATCTCCCTCCACTGACATGATTTCTCCGGACTCCCCTAATAATCTAAGTTTACCTACACACATCAAAAAAAGTTTTGCATCACCTCGGTTCCAAGAGTTCCGGAACCTTTAAATACAAAGGGAATAGAGATCAACACAAACAACATTTCAGCTCGTTTTATTGCTCATGAGACCCACACATTGCATGTTGTACCATCATACAGCTAGACTTTCAGCATTTGTGGTCCAGATTGCAGTACACACCACTACCTCTAATACCCAGTAGCACGTCCTCTTGCATTGATGCATGCCTGTATTCGTCGTGGCATACTATCCACAAGTTCATCAAGACACTGTTGGTCCAAATTGTCCCACTCCTCAACGACAATTCGGCGTAAATCTCTCAGAGTGGTTGGTGGGTCAAGACGTCCATAAACAGCCCTTTTCAACATATCCCAGGCATGTTCGATAGGGTTCATGTCTGGCGAACATGCTGGCCACTGTAGTCGAGCGATGTCGTTATCTTGAAGGAACGCATTCACAAGATGTGCACGATGAGGTCGAGAATTGTCGTCCATGAAGACAAATGCCTCTCCAATATTCTGCCGATATGGGTGCACTATGGGTCGGAGGATGTCATTCAGGTATCGTAAAGCCGTTTCGGAGCCTTCCATGACAACCAGTGGCGTACGTCGGCCCCACATAATGCCACCCCAAAACATCAGGGAACCACCACCTTGCTGCACTCGCTGGACAGTGTGTCTAAGAAGTTCAGCCTGACCAGGGTGCCTCCAAACACGTCTCCGACGATTGTCTGGTTGAAGGCATATGCGACACTCATCGGTGAAGAGAACGTGATGCCAATTCTGTGGGGTCCATTCAGCATGTTGTTGGGCCCATCTGTACCGCGCTGCATGGTGTCGGGGTTGCAAAGCTGGACCTCGCCATGGACGTCGGGAGTGAAGTTGCGCATCATGCAGCCTATTGCGCACAGTTTGAGTTGAAACACGACGTCCTGTGGCTGAACGAAACGCATTATTCAACATGGTGGCATTGCTGTCAGGGTTCCTCCGAGCGGCAATCCGTAAGTAGCGGTCATCCACTACAGTAGTAGCCCTTGGGCGGCCTGAGCGAGGCCTGTCATCGACAGTTCCTGTATCTCTGTACCTCCTCCATGTCCGAACAACATCGCTTTGGTTCACTCTGAGACGCCTGGAAACTTCCCTTGTTGAGAGCCCTTCTTGACACAAAGTAACAATGCGGACGCGATCGAACTGCGGTATTGACCTTCTAGGCATGGTAGAACTACAGACAACATGAGCAGCGTACCTTCGTCCTGGTGGAATGACTGGAACTGATCGGCTGTCGTACCCCCTCCGTCTAATAGGCCCTGCTCATGCATGGTTGTTTACATCTTTGAGCAGTTTTAGTGACATCTATGAACAGTCAAAGGGACTGTATCTTTGATACAATATACACAGTCAACGTCTATATGCCGGAGATCTGGGAACCGAGGTGATGCAAAACTTTTTTTGATGTGTGTATTTTCCGTTCCCTTGTGGACCCTGGCTAAGTCACCTCTCATTTGTTTCAGAATTGGCTGTTAAAGGGCCGTGAGTTAAGTACCCTTCCTTCCCAGTAAATACACACTCATCCACTGGCACTGGTGTGTATGCTTTCGTGCTTGGTGAGTCCGGATGTGTGTGGACAGCTGGACTGTCACTTTTCTTTGTTGGCTTTAAGACTTCAAGATCTTCCTAGACCCCATTTGTCAACAAGTACATAGACTACGATGCCCCAAGCTACTAAAAATACAGCAATTTTCCTCAGTATCACAGTCAATTATTAGTACTAAGTGCATTTGTTGTTGTAGGAAGTCATGATGACTATTTGTTCAAGAGTTGCATAGACAGCAGGAAGTGTGCGAGTCCTCTTGAGCACACGAGATTGACCAAAACCAACAAATTTACAAATTACTGTATTTAAAATCTTGGGCCGATAACCTAGATGTTAGGCCCCTTAAAACAACAATTATCATCATCATCATATTTAAAATCTAATATAACTCTTAAATAAATGAATAAATAAATTCATGCAAATTATACCCAACTGTCGAAATATTAAATGATAAGTACATTTTTAAAATTTTGCAATTGCATGTGCCACTTTTTGTGTGTGTGTGAATTCAACCAACTATCCTACACACATTTTAACGTTACGTGCATATACGAACACGCCATAGTGTTCAGTGCAGTGTTAGCCTTCAACGCTCAAAATTGTGGGTTTGTTCTAGACTCCATTTGATGGCATATAAAGGGAATTTACATGCGATAGACGAATTAACTACCTGGTACGTTAAACTCAATCAGGGCAAAATCCCGGTATCCCGGCGTTTCTAAAGAGACGTCAATCCCATTGTTAATATTGACAGCAAGAAATTTGTATGTTAGAGTAGGGTAGGAATGGAGAGTCAGAGAAATTACCAGTTGATTGCAGTATGTACTCGGGTCCACTCTTGAACGCTTTTGCCGCAGTATAAATTCGCCCTTGGCTACTTAGCCTGGTCCAACCAAAATGGTGGTTAGAGGACATTACGGAATCACGAACTTGTTGACAAGGTCTTACTTTGTGAAAGGAACAGTGGTCTGAGTTTTAAGGGCAATGTTTTGTCCAGTAACTACAGTGCCATTAGGTATGGTTACAATGTTCCGCTGCATAATTGCTATACGTCGCCAAGGGTTACAGTTGGACACATTTTGCGAGCCAAGGCCATGGATGCCTGTTTCCGGGTCACCACCTCACGTCCGTCAATTCTAGGTCTGCTCTCGCCAAACATACACACAGTCACGATGTCATGTGCAAAAAGAAAAACTATGGATGTCTACCCCTTATTATTCCCGTTATCAACGGGGTGGGGGATGAGGTGCAATTAAAGTACCATATATATATGTGGCGAGGAGTTTTACGGCCGGATGTCCTTCCTGACGCCAACCTCGTGAGAGGAGTTAATGAGAGATGAATTTAATGGAACTGGGCAAGGATGTGGAAGGAAGTGGCCGTGGCCTGTCAAAAGGTACCATCCCAGCATTTGCATGGAGTTGAAAATGGGAAAACCAAGGAAAACTGTGGGGTTCGAACTCACGTCTACCAAGTCCACAGATAGCTTGGCCAATGGCCTAGCGCTGCGCGATAGCTGAGCGTAGCTACCGCTGTTGGTAGAAGAAAAACGTATGTATGTTATTAATCGAAAATTCAATTATATGCAGAATATCACCTCTTGTCATTGAATGATGCAAATGATCGGATTAAAGGCTAACCGCGTGGCCAGCGCGGCGACACGGCCGGGCGCATTATCTTGGTTTGAGGCCATACGGCGCTACTGGACTATTTCTTAATGTAACTGCTTATTAATAGTGATGATGATCGTGTGGCCTCCGGAGAGGCCGAGTGCAGGTCTTTCTAGTTGACGCCCGTGGACGACCTGCACGTCGTAATGAGGATGAAGTGATGATGAAGACGTCACATACACCCAGTCCCCGAGCCACGGGAATTAACCCCAGAAGATTAAAATCCCTGATGGCTCAGCCAGGAATCGAACCCGGGGCACTGTGGGCCAAAGCCTAGCGCGCTAACCAATTAGCCACGGAGCCGGACATACAGTAGAGTAACGTCATTTTTCTGTTGCGGTACCAAATATTGTGTGTTCAGAATGCATGTTCGCTTAAATCTGACTCTTTTAACACCTAGGCTACATTGGGGAGATTAGTTATTAATAACCGTTCAGTGTCAATACAACTCTATTGTTAAGATAGGCTATACAGAATAACGACCAAAAAGCTCCCTTCATCAAACATCCTACTTCTTTTTAGAAATAGCAAGTGTTTTGTGCCACGTGATCAGTGGAATTATAATTTTAATAACACTAATCTTATGTTTTTGACGTGACATTTTAAACGGAAAGTAGGCGTTGGGGAGTCGCAAAACCCAATATTGCCAATGTTAAAAATTACAATATAAATGCCCCATTTCCTCAGCATCTATTAGATATAAGAATTATTTTCTTTACAGACTGTTTATTGGTTATTCCTCAGTGTACTAATCCACATTCATATGGAAAAATTTAATAGAATTTTTTTAATGAACCTCTAATTTTTCATTAAATATTTGGAGATTTTATTTGTTTTAAATCTATCTACTTGAACAAATTGGCTTTTCGAGGATCCACAGTATCGGTGTGCAATATACATTATATGGCAAAATAATTATGAAGATACCAGCAGTAGTTCCTGAGAAAGCGGGGCTTTTATTTTGAAAAAAGTAATTTTGAGAAAATTGATGTTAAAGTAAGGCGATTTCGTTTTGAAGCATTTTCACACAGTTTCACTTTCCCCCTACAAATATTATAACTAACAGTGTCACTCAAAACTGAATTCAATGTAACTAATTAATATGTTAATATTGTTTACAATTGTGATGGGTTATTCCCTGATCATGAAAAAAAATACACGGCATTAATAAATACATTAATAAATACACTTGGCACTTGGATGGCCAGTTTCGTCAAGCGATCATCATCAGATGCATTACACATAGGCAATTAAATCTATGTCTAAAGGTTTGGGTGAAAGTTGATGATGATGATGATAATTGTTGTTTTAAGGGGCCTAACATCGAGGTTATCGGCCCCTGATGGTTTGGGTGATCGTGAAGATGAAAAGGAAATGCAAACAATAACTAAAAACTAACTACAAACTTATATACTAGAAGAAGTAATGGAGAACAAAAGGAGAATAAGGCAAATAAAGGACAGGAGGAAAAGAAATGCCCTCAACCCTCGAAGAATGCGGATTGAGGGACTTGGAAGGAAGGAGAGCCACGAAAGGCAGATAGGAAAGTGAAAGAGGAGAGGGTCCGCCCCACAGGTAAGGAACAAAAGGGGAAAACGGACCCAGCTCAGGAATCCCTCGGGGTCGCCAACTCCCGAACTCACCAGCCGTGAGCCCCTGAGGGTGTAGAATTATCTAGGGTGCACCAGAAGTGGTGGGGCTACATACACCCTGCCTCCTTAAGGGCCTTGAGCACAAGGCAGGAGGTAAAAGGAAAAGAAAAAGAAGGCTGACCCCACGCAGAAGGAGGGAATCAGAAAAGATGAGACAAGGGCCAATTAAGGCGGGAAAGGAAGAGACTCCCTAGGCCTCGGATACCCTAATACCGTCGGGGTCGGAAGAGAACAAGAGTTGACCAAGTGAGGTCGACAGGAAAGAAGACAGAGAGGAGCCCGGCACAAGTAAGTGGAAGCAATGCCGGACTCAGCTGGGGCCCCGTGGTCGCCAACCCACAACTCACTAGATGTGAGCCCCTGGGGGTTTGGGTGAAAGTACTTAGTTGCAGTAGTAGTAGCAATTATATAAGTGTATTGTCCCCGTTAGACAGGGATGTCGGGGGACCATCCACCGCTGACTCTTCTCGACAGAATAGCTAACTCATGATTTCCTTTGAAATATAAACCAAACCATAGCCTTCTAGACCAGATAGTTTGTGAGATATGCTGTTTGTAAAACCTTGCAAGATTTTTTAAAGAAAAATTAGGATTACAGTAATATAATAAAAATAAATTTAAAATAGTAAATATTGGACTGTTATAATAAAACACTTACCAAATTAATCAGAATGAATCATATATTATTAATGTGTAAAAAAAGTGAAAACGTCAAAATTAACCAAATTGGACCTTAACGACTTCCCTTACGGTAAATGGCCGGTTGATCACACGCTGTATCTGGCAAACGGTACGTAATACTGCCGATATCGTTAGTTAACTCACGGCGTAACCCAAATGCCACAACGAGAAATTTTGCTCGATGACATGCCTCTCCCCATAGGAACCTCGCAATTCGAACGTTCGAATATGTTCAGTCAGTGCAATTTGAAGGGGCGTAGAAAATAAACGTGTGGCCACTCCATTGCATAGTGGGTAGCATACTTTGCCGTCACCGCGGAGGTCCGGGTTCGATTTCCGGCTCTGCAAAGAAATTTAATTCTGATCTGAGGGCTGGAACTGGATACACTCAGCCTCGTGAGGAAAAACTGAGAAGAGGCGGGTTCAACTCCTACCTCAGCCATCCTGGAAGTGGTTTTCCGTGGTTTCCCACTTCTATTCCAGGTAAATGCCAGGATGGTGCCTAATTTAAGGCCACGGCCGCTTTCTACCCAAATCCTACCTCAATTACAAATACACACACTAGTCACATCAGACAAACTTCACACACACCCAAGTACACGGGGCTACATGACCCTGATGTCGTAAAGCCCATAAAGAATCAACAACAGAATAAACGCGTCCACCATTCAAAAGATCTTGGTCTAGTTTTGTTTGCAAATAGTCAGTCTAATAAATATATGTGACATTATAGAGAATACACGTATAGTTTTTGAATGAGTGACTGTGAACATCGAACATTCGAAACGAAATTTTCTTTTGCGGTTTGTATATTGCCAATCTTTTATCACCCTCCGATACACTATAAAGACAGCATTCTGCGAGAAATACGCGCTTATGTGGTACTATACATTCTTCTTCGAGTGATCTCAACTACAGTTTCAGTTAAGTTGTTTAACTATCAGGTCATATAGCAGACAGAAAGGTGTTCAGAGACCCATATTCTGTCGGAAACTCAGTGTGGACAAAAATGTCCAATTCTCGGTTGCGTGCAAACTATTGTACTGAACACACAAGCACGGACCTAGTGCTAATAGGAGACATATGGATTATTATTATTATTATTTATATCAGGTTGTCAGCCCGGAAGCGGGTCGCATCCCCAAGAAGCACTGCAATAGGTTATGTGTGTAGAACCCCTTAAAAGCAAGCTAGCGGTGTAGGCCTTATAAGAAGCACTAGGCAAGGTGAGGATTGAGGTAGTTTATAATTGCTTTCATCACTGAGCCAATGCAGCAGCTCTGACCGTAATAGTACCACCTTTCACAGAATCTACAGGCATTGGCTCTTATAGGCTAATTATTATTATAGTTATTATTATCATCATTTATATAGCCATCAGGGTGCTCATTCCCAAATGACCAGTAAAATCCACATTAACGCGTGTTATACTTTCAGTCCCACCAACGATTTCTCCAAGGAAATATGTAGGTTGCTTGGAATAAAACCAAACTTCATGCTATATATCTGGGCGCTTGAAGAGCTGTTAATTAACAAGGGCAGTGGCGCTAAATCATTTAGGAGACGTTATGATTTATGGAATGGGGAACATTCTCCTTGCCTCAATTTCTTGCACAGATTATTTGAGCTGAGCCTTTCCACACTGACAACTTAAGAAGTACTACATAGACACAGCTCTGATCCTCTCACTCAGATACTGAAGTGTTTGTGTGTAGGCCTACGTCCTGACAACAATAATTAGTAATAATCAATATAATACTTAAACATTACGGTACTAAATAAGAAGTCTGTTACGTTTGCATGATTTTTCTATTGATTTGCATATAACGGATAGTTAATAACTTAAATCCATGTCCTCTTATTTAATAAGATTTAATCACTTCTCATCCCCACTCCATAGAAACGAGAATAATAAGGGGTAGGCTTACATACATACGGGGTAGTTAGAGCGCTAAAGTACAAGACAATTTCCGGACGGAAGACGAATCTCACTGTCGGCCATCCTTGAAATATTTATCCGTAGTTTCCAATTTCAACTCCAGATTAACGTCGGGACGATATCTACAGTAGACTACTGATAGGCCACGATCGCATCATTCCAACACCATGCCCTGTTTCATCCTCATTCATTTCACTACCGTAACTCATCTGATGGGTTGTCATCGGGATGGGCATCTAGCCGTGAAAACCACCTGCCACATAGAAAACTCATCCTGGACCCCGTAGAAACTTAAATAGGCCAAATGTGGCAGAAATACATACAATCATTTATTGTAGATTGTATATATGTCTACCCCTTATTATTCCCGTTTTCCAACGGGGTCGGGGATGAGATGCGATGGAAGTCTTTGTGGCGATGGTTTTTACGGCCGGATGCCCTTCCTGACGCCAACCTCATGAGAGGAGTTAATGAGAGATGAAATGAATGATGGTGACTGAAACTGGGCAAGGATGTGGAAGGAAGCGGCCGTGGCCTGTCAGAAGGTACCGTCCCAGCATTTGCCTGGTGTTGAAAATGGGAAACCACGGAAAACCATTTCAAGGACGGCCGACGGTGGGGCTCGAACCCACGCGTCTACCGAGTCAGCAGAGAGCTTGGCCCCACGGCCTAATGCTGCGCTTTAGCCAGCGTAGCTACTACTGTCGGTAATCATTTATTGTAGATTAATACAGATTTGCTCATGAAGGTCACCTCGACACGTAAAAATACTATATTTTGAATGAACGCTTTCTAGACCAACACTAGATCTGACACACTTTATAGGCCTACACTCACAGATCCAACCCTGACCATCTCAAATGCTGAGGGAGCAGACAGCCTTGACCTATGGAATTAAAGTAACCCCTTCTCCTCCCCGAGTAACATATGGTGACCTTGGTCTACACTTTAACAAAGAACCTGTTTGACCTTTACCTCTGAAAATAAAAAGAAAACGTTCCCTTCTTTTCAGGAACAAGGAACGTTGCAGTGACTGGTACAGTTTCCGGCCGCGCGCGGTGCTAGGGGCCTTCCGGACCCCAGCTGTCCATTCATTACGGGCTGCTCAGCAGGCTGTGGCGTTGTAACAGTGTCGCGCAATTCATTATGGCGTGGTCAAATTAAATAAATAAAATCATACTCGGAACACAGTGTGAACACGAGAGAACATCTGTTTATTACGCGATGATGACCTACTTATCGCCAACAACGTATCAAGAATTGGACAATTATGGCTTCTATTTGGCAAAGACCTGGTAGTTCAGTTAGGTAAAGCGCAAAGCCAGGATGGGGTCGAACTCCACCGTCAGCCATCCTTGAAATGTTTTTTTCACGGCTTTCCATTTTCAACTCAAAGTAAATGCCGGGCCTTCTAATAGGCAGAGGCCACTTCCTTCCATCTTCTAACTCTACTTTATTCTTCATTACTGTAATTTCTTATAAAATCCCGTGATGAGGGTGATATCAAGAAGGGCATTCAGCCATCACATACTTAATTTATCCCTGACCCTATAGAAACGGGAATAACAAGGAGTTACGCTAGTCATGAAACTTAATTTGAGCTGAATATAATTAATAATAATCAAATAATACTCCAACTTTATGGTGCTTTATAAGAAGTCTGTTGCGTTTGCGTTATTTTTCTATTGATGTTCATATACCTGATATTTGTCTGTTAACTTAAATCTATGACCTCTTATTTAATAATAGCCAATTATTTTTCGACCCCATCCCTGCTCAATATACAGGTACCAACCCTAGTTGCCTTGAAATCTTCCAACGTTCACAAGCAGTTTCTTGCCATTTTGAGGTCGGTTTCCTAAGGGATCTGTTATTAATTATTTCTTCTTGTCTTAGTAATGTACCTTTGCTAAGACGCCAGTTACAATGACATTTAGATGAAAATGCCACATGGAACGCAAGGGGCGAGCTGCCATGAAAATCGCAAAATAATCTTATAGGAACCAGTAATATGACCGAGACAAAGGAGGTGAACTGTTCCCACTAGGCTGTGTTAGTGCAATTTTTCAGCAGTGTCAACACGATTGCGTTTGAGTCGAGATTGGATTTGCAGCACCAGGCGCTCAATGTGAATGAAAAGAGCCGCGTCTACTAGTGCGAAAAGTGTGGTGGTGGTGGCGGGGTGTGCCGAATTAGTGCAGTGTTAAGGCTTTACATACAAAAACATGCCTAACCTGGGGCTTACGCCCCATACTCCCTTGCTTGTGGTACAAACAGTAATTTTCATTCAGACAGATGTCTAACTCAGTAGCGACCATGAGATGCCAGACATGAGAGATAAATCAACATCCCACAGGGGATCACATCTGTGGGACGTGGCTTGGTGACCTCGGGACCCCAGCTGAGTCCGGCATTGCTTCCACTTACTTGTGCCGGGCTTTCTCTGTCTTCTTTCCTGTTGACCTACCTTCGTCAACTCTTGTTTATTTTCGACCCCGATGGTATTAGGGTATCCGAGGCCTAGGGAGTCTTTCACTTTCCCGCCTTAATTAGCCCTTGTCTCATCTTTCCTGATCCCTCCTTCTTCGAGGGGTCAGACTTCTTGTTTTCTTTTCATTATATTTCCTTTTCTCTTTAAGATTCCGCACTGTTTTTTTTTTGTTAATTGACTCCCCGTGTATCTAAATTCCTTTTAGCCTTTTTTTTTCATCTACACTCGATTTTGTAGGTGTTTTCAATCTACGTTGCATTTTGTAAGTCTTTTCGGTCTACAGTTAATTGCCTTTTGTGAGTGTTTTCAACCTCAATTGCATTTTGTAAGGATTGACAATCTAAATTGCTTTTTAGTAAGTCTTTCAATGGGATGGGACTTTTGTGAGTATTTTGAATTTCAATTGCATTTTGTATTTTCAACCTAAACCGCTTTTTGCAAGTCTTTTCAATCTAAATTGCATTTTGTATGGTGGGCATTTTGTAAGTATTTTGATTCTCACTTGCATTTTGTGAGTATTTTGAATTTAAATTACATTTTGTAAGTATTTTAAATCTAAATTGCATTTTGTAAGCATTGCCCATCCAATTGAGTAGTTTGAATCTACCGTGCATTTTGTAAGCATTTTCAATTTCAATTGCACTTTGTGATTTTTTTAGAATATGAAATGCGCGTTGTTCAATCTAAGTTGCATTGTGTATTTTTAATTTCAATTACATTTTGTAAGTATTTTGAACCTCAATTGCATTTTGTACGTATTTTCAATCTAATTTGTATTTTTTAAGTATTTTGAATTTCACTTGCATTTTGTAAGTAAAGTATTTCGACTCTACGTTGCATTTTATACGTATTTTTGAATCTAACCTACATTTTGTGCGTATTTTTCAATCTATTCCTTTTTTAAGTATTTTCGTTCTAAATTCCCTTTTGTAAGTATTACCGCTCTCCATTTTGTGAGTAGTTTCAGTCTGAGTTCCTTTTTGTAAGTATTTTCCTTCTCACTTAATTTTCGTTCTGGTTTCCACTTCACTGTCATTTTCGCTATTACCCATACCATTAGGGGCCGATAACCTAGATGTTAGGCCCCTTAAAATAACAATTATCATCATCATCATCAGATAAATCAACAGAACCACAAACGAGTGGACGCAATGCCAGGCTCTATTCAAAGCTCCATGGTCACTACCTATGCCTTGCGAGATTAAGACCGTGGGAAATATGTGTAATAATTTACTGAGGGTGGACGATACTTCTGTGGTTGGTTGGTGGTTGGTTCCTAAGTTTAGGGGCTGCGAAAACGCGGTCATGTAGCCCCGCGTACTTTGGGTGTGTGTAGAATCTGTCTGATAACCGGTGTTAATTGTGATGACTGTATTAGTGTGTGTTATCTGTTTTTTAATTTAAGTACTGCAACTTAGAATTTTTCAAATAGTTCCTACTTTTGCCGCCAAGCGCCACCGTCAACGACTACTAGGCCAAGTTCACAACTCAGCTACTAGACGTCACCGCAGTCGGCTCTTGGCAACGAACTTAGAAACCTAAGAGCGTTGTTTACATTAACCTATACAATTTAGCTTCACACAGGTGCAATTAGTGGAAGGCTCTTTAACATGCCATAAATCTATGACATGGGACCGCCGGCTTTACTTCCCCTCCGAAGGAAGGCATACTGAGGGATTTTTAACGCTCTTAAAAATCCGAGGGCTTCGGCCGGCTTTGAACCCGCTATCTTGGGCATAGAAGCTCAGCATGCTACCGACTACGCCACCGAAGATACTTCTGCATTGGCAGAAAAGACCTAAGCTCAGATTTAATAAATCTATAATGCAAAATCTATAATGTAAATTTTCGTTTACTAAGGCGACATTAAAAACGGCTTCAAACACCATAATCTATAATGCAAGATGTAGCTGATGAACATACCGATAGGCCTAATAATGATTCTTCATAGGACTTAACACAATAGACACTACAGTACAGTAATCAGGTAATCACCATTTGTGGCCATACGCATGTAGCGAACACTCACAAATAGGAATTGAAAACAACAAAAGTCGAACGATTATGTTTATAAAATAAACACGCTTATTTACACATTACAATATTCACAATACAATATTCACTCAAATAGGGTGAATATTGGACACGGGATGTACCCAAAAAATCATAACAATGACTAACCACAGCCATGCTCTGTTGCAACAGCCAATTAGGAAGTCGTATTCTTCCTAATAATGCTAAAAACTGAACTAGAATCTGCAATCTCGTGGTCAGACTTGCTCAGCAAAGAGCTGTAAACCAGCCAGGAAGACACGTCCAAGAATTGGGTTGTTGACGAAGCCTGCCATCAAGCACCCCCATCACAGTGATACAGTGAACGGCAGATCGAAACATTTTTAGAAAATTGTTTTTTACGGGTAACGAAAGAAAGGCGGATAGAATGACTAGGTCGTTTTCCTGTTGTTACTGATGAATCACTTGTGAGTTGTCTAAATTGTGCTAAGTTTTAAAATTAATCATTTTGGTTAGAATGTATTAACAAAAAAAACATGTTTCTACTCTCTTGGTTTCTTCTTAGGATGCATCACACGAGAGAGCTATGGATACCAAAAGAGAACAATTAATTATTTTAATATCAAGTAATCCGAATGACCGAACTCCGTAGTTCAGTGGGCTTCACGCGTGGATTGGGTAGCTTTGCAGTTTGAAGATCTTAATCGGAGGTCCTTAAATGACCTATATTTTGAATGGGTTGCAGAACAGGCTATCTTAAACTTAAAAGTTAACTGTATTTTACTCACCTATAACTATTTACAAACTATGCGTCTATGTAAATTGAAAATGCGTGTTCTCTTTTCTTTTTATCTTTTATGATTTTAGTCCCCCGCCGTGATTGTTTATTATTTCTACAGAAAAATGCCAGACACTTCCCTGCAAAAGTGAATGGGTTTCACGGGACAGTGGCATAATTCTTGATGTTGCTACCGTGATAAAAAGTCATTGGTAGTGTCCTTTCAGTAATAGTTGTAAGATCGGCGGGAAAGTGTTGGAAATAATACCTGTATATAAACGTGACATAGGATCATGTTGAGCTTGTGAAGAGCAGAGCAGCGTGGGAAGGCAGGAAGAGGGTCTGCTCACCAGCCACCAGACACTTTTTGTTCCAGCACTCATACCGTAAATAAGGGTGGAAAATCTCACATTTCCTCTTCGTGTGTATATATACTTAGGCATATGTGGAGGGAAGAGGGTCTTCTTGCTTATGTTATGCTGCGGATGAAGGGTTAGAAATGGAGGTTAGCAATACAAGCAGCAGCCCAAGATGAGTTGAATTTTAACCAAGTAAAATGACCATTTTTATTTAAGCCCATCCAGATTAGTTTTTGATCAGCAATACCTTCTTTCATTTTGACCTAACTTGTGCATATTTCAAATGTTCGTATTTATAGCCATGGCTAATTTCCAAATTACTTATGCAGGGTAAAGAGAAAATAGCTAATCGTTTTTAATTGCTTCCTAGCTAAGTTCATGTTCTTTCCAGTATGGGTTAAATCCAGTCACGTTTCGATGATACTAATAATAATGTTATTGGTTTTACGTCCCTTTTAACTATTCTGGCTTTGAGAGACGCCAGGGTGCAGGAATTTTGCCCTAAAGCGGATCTTTAACGTGCCAGTAAATCTACAGACAGTCAGGATTTGAAGCGTTGCGTTGGGATGAATATACAATTTCAATTGCTGACACCACAATGTAGAAAGTCCATTTGGTCCATCTCCAGCCACCATTCACTTTAATGGTCGCGTTTTAGGATATGCCGTATCTCAGATGAAACACAGGCTCATGAACTTCTCTCCGGTTGATTTAACACAACGTGAGACAAGACGTTTATATAATAGGCTACTGTCCTTCTAGTGTGTACATAAATACTGTAGGTAAATACAGTATATAGTCAAAGATATAATACAATGTCATGTCAAATCATAACTGTACAATTGTGTTATAATTATATAGATATCCTAATTCTTTAGAAAAGTAGATTTAGCAGTCAAAATAATGATGCTGAAGATTGTATTTTTTTCTTTAATAACTCAGTAATGAACTGTTTGAATTTGGTTTCTTGCAGTTCAACTATTGTTTGGTTAAAGTGTGGCACGAGGTATATTTCTTTAAATAATAAAAGTGTGAAAAAAATGGGGCATCGGGAAAAATGGTACCGATCCAGAATGAAACCAGAGGTGGGAAGATGAAAATTACTATCTGAGACTATTTTATGTGATATAAAACTAAAATATGAGGACTCAGTGCAAATCTCCAACATATTAATTTTTAAGAATCTATACAGGAGGCGAAAAATGAACTCCAAATTAATACGGAAGCAAAAGTAAGGAAGCTTGTAGTTTAACATAACCATTAATCTAGCGATCATGAGTGACGGGACCTCCATTTTTACTTGGAATCCGAACCATATGACGTGATATTTCAATTTGAAAGTCTCACATGCATTGGCCAGGAATCGAACCCGGTACGCCTTAGTGAGAGGCAAGCAGCTTGGCCATTGCACCACCACGCCCCCTATACTAATGCAGATTTCTATCATGGTGGGAAATGTCTTACAATCCTGGTTAGGTTCCGAGTCGCTAGCCTAATGTGCGTCGTTCACTCTGAAGCGATCAAGAATGAAATAGAACTACCGGTAGACTACGGTGAGAGTCACTTCTAATGAAGTGATTTACTGTACAAAGCTCACGGTTAAGAGCAACATTTTAGTGATCGTGCTTTTCCTGTTGCTTTTCACATATTTGACAACATTGAGAGGGTGATTTTGGGATTTACTCAAGCGCGGCAGAATAACATAATGGGGGAAACCTTGGACCCTGTTAAGTACCCCCCCCCCCCCTATACATGAACCCTTTATGTAGGGTCGTGCGTTTAGGCCAGCCGATCAGAATAGTAAAAAAAAATCGATCGTTAGAAAAACTCGAGCGCGTCAGATTAAGGCAAGGTGAGTTAATTACGTACATGCAGAAAAGTGTGCATTTCAATAATCTGACGATTTGTGCGTGACATAAGGAAATAGGAGTCTCACAAAGTTAAAAAAAAAAAAGTCACCTGGATTATCTCGAGCGCGGTTAATTTTGTTTTTATTTTGAAGGAAATCCTTCAAGGATCACGGGAATAATATAATCTGCCGATTTCCACAAGCCGAAGTACACTACTGTTTGTAGAAAGTGAAACACCCAGAAGAAATGGTCGGAGACACTCCCAGAACAGGGGTCGTGTAGGCCAGCAGTACCATATTAAGTGATTGAAATCGCAGAGAGATGGCGTGCACATTGGCCGACCAGTGCCCTCTGTCGTGCAGTGTTCCGCACAGCTCTGTCGGCGTGGGGTCGTCAAACCAAGTGGAAACGTGTAAGCAAGTGAAACGATGCCTCGCCGACATCACAGGGTGGACTATCAGCATGTGAGTGCGGTTTAACGGGGTAGAATGCTTGGGCTGCGGGAGGCGGGTCTGTCGTTCCGGGACATTGCGGCTCGTACAGGGCACGCTGCGTCAACAGTAAGGCGTATGTGGATCCAGTGGAGAGAGGAGGGCCGTACACAGCGACGACATGGTACAGGACGACACAATGTGACCACAGCGCGAGACGACCGCCATCTTCTCCGCATGGCCGTATCGGACAGAACAGCGTCGTCCTCGGTGTTGGCTCGCTCAACGTTGGAGCACTGCAACAGGGGTGGACATGTCTGCGTCGACGGTGCGGCGCCGTCTTTTGAGGGCTGGACTGGTAGCACGCATGCCACTGCGTCGGCTTCCATTGACTGGGAACCACCGACGCCTCCGACTACAATGGGTACGTGCACTCCGACACTGGCAGGCTGAGTGGTGAAATGTAGTGTTTTCGGACGAGTCCCGTTTCAACCTGTCCTACAGTGATGGCCGCATACGCGTTCGACGCCGCCGTGGAGAACGCAATCAGGCAGACTGTATTGCTGAGCGGCATAGCGGACAAACACCAAGTGGAATGGTTTGGGGTGCAATTGCCTATAACAGGCGATCGCGCCTCGTGCGTCTTGCGGGCAATCTGAACAGTGACCGCTACATCAGGGAAGTTTTACAGCCCGCGGCACTGCCCCTCTTGCAGGCCGTTCCACAGGCCATATTTCAGCGGGACAATGCCCGCCCGCATGTGGCGAGGAATGTGCAAGCCTTCTTCGCAGAACGACGGATACCTCTGCTTCCCTGGCCTGTCCGTTCGCCTGACATGTCGCCCATCGAACATGTCTGGGATATGGTCGGTCGGTAACTTGTTCGTTCAGGTCCACCTGCCGCCACTGTTGATGCTTTGTGAACGTGCCTACAAACCGAGTGGGACGGTATTCCCCAGCAGCGTATTCAAGCGCTGTATGATTCCATGCCATGACGTCTAGCGGCTCTGAGTGCAGCACGTGGAGGCGCGATGCCATAGTGAAGATCGACCGTCAACGTGCATGTACCGGACTGTCCTTCTAATCAGTAATGTATTGTCATGTCCCTAATCTGCGGTATAAAGTGCAATGTGGTCACATCTCTTGTTCTTGGTGTTTCACTTTTTACAAACAGTACTGTAGTTAAAATCATCAATAAAGTGTGGTGCGTGCAGCTGATGAGAACTATGTATTTCTCTCTCCGCGCCTCTTGTCCCTTCTCACTCTTTCTCTATCTCTCACTCTCTCGCACCGTCCCCATACTACTTTCCGTCGCCATGATGCCATCACAGCTGTTAATTGTATTTATTACATTCAGTAATTTAAAAAAAAATTTTTTTTTCAAAACTTCAGATTAAGGAAATTCCTCTACATAATTGTCAGATTATGGGTCAGCACGACAAGGACATTAAGCTGAACCGTCTGTACATTAATCTGACGCGCTCGAGTATTTACATGTCACGATAATTTTTGCATCGTCTTCACCAATGGAAATAAAACTGGGTGGCAAGCCTCGAACACACTAGCTACAGCTGATGGGATGATGCCCCCAATGTCCATTTCCTTATTCCATTTTGTTGACGAATGGAGATCTTAAGCTTTTAGTTTCGTATAAGTTACACTACTTATTCTTGTATTTGAAACAAAGTGACATATATCTCATTCACCGTCTTCAAGACTTCATTTTGGTCGGGAGTATCAAGATTAGTAATACAGTATTTAACAACATTTTGAGGTAGAAACATATTTAACTTGTAGATGTCAAAGACTTATCTTTAGATCGTTGATTATCCAGCCCAGTAAGTGGATATATATATTCCTCCTAAAATATTCTTCAGCAGTAGTGAATGGTGCATTTTGTCAGTTTCTTTGTCTCTCTACGATACTCGGATGCTTTAACTCTACAGCAAACACACTTGCAATTTTATTACACTTTTCATACTCGCTGTTGAAGTCTTCTTCTATATTATTCCTTTTCCTGGCAAAGATGGATATCACGCTGAATACTACATCAGATGCTGACTTGACATCTAGGTTTTCAGTTTGATAAAGAACGCTCAAGTAATGAGTAATGGCTAGAACTTTGATAAGACAGCACAAAGATGCAATAAATTCCTCATCAGTTATGCTGGACAACAAACATTGTGCCTTAGGTGGTGACGCATCCCCTTGAACGTCTGACCAACTGGATACAATTTCCAGTGCAGCATTGACTTTTTCAATGTTGGCTGAAAATTTCAAAATAGCTTCGTTCCGTTCCACCCATCGTGTCTCACAAAGGTCAATCAGTTGGCCATGAAGAATATTTTTCAGAACCATATTATTTTCGGTTTGAAGAATCCCGCGGTGGCTGAGAGCGTTAACGCGCTACCTCGTGACTCGCTGCCATCGGGTGAGCTTGGGTTCGAATCCCACCTCGGCCGTCCTGAAAATGGTTTTCGTGGTTTCCCATGTTCACTACTAGGCAAATGCCAGGACGGTTCCTTCAATAGGTCCAGGGCCGATTTCCTTTCATAATCCCTTTCCTGACCCGTCCTGAATAGAAAAATACATGGCCATTGGCTGCATTAATAAAAATAAAAAATAAAATAATAATTAAAGAATGATATAATTTCTTTCAAAATACCGGATGTATTTCTTACAGACTGGACCTTTGCTGTTTTGGATATAGCTAAGTATGATTGGTGGTTGTAGCAAGGATATCTTACTGCATTAACAGCAAATTTGTACTGCTCCAACAGTTTTGGAAATATTCACGGAAACTCCATCGGTTCCTATGCCAACACAGTTATTAAGGTTCAAACCAAGAGCCCCTGACTCTCTAATCACTACCTCACCGAGTCTCAAACCTGTCACCATCGGTTCAGTTTGATTGCTCGAATGGTTTTCATGATTGCCATCTTCTATCTCTGAGCACGATGTTGAATCTTTTTCAAGGTCCAAAACAGCTTTTCCAATGTCGAGAAATCCCACAAAATCTTCTCTAACCTCAATGTTGCCTGGTTCAGTACAAACGTATCTCAGAATAAGTGACATTTGAGAAATATGGGACACATCCACTGTTTCATCAAACATACAGCTGAATTCCTTGGCTTTGTTTACACGAGCCACTATTGTCTTCAAAATCTCCTCACCACAGCATTCTATGAGAGAATTTTGAATTATTTTACTGGTAAAGAAGTGTCTTGGACCAGCCGTTCTTAGATGTTCTTCAAGAGCATAAAAGTAAATTAATATGCAAATGTCATTAAAAGGTAGTTAAACTTTTAAAGGTCTGTAAATATTAATATTTCACGAGCTTCGAGTTTCATGTTTAGTGAATAACTATGAAATTGCATGATTTGTCTCCAGACTTTTAATACAACAAAAAAAACAAAAACAAAACATTCAAACGGGTATGAAGGGTGCACTGGACTGATAGGGCAAGGATGCGCGGTATGTAATCAAACATCGTCCATTTCAAACTGACCACGCCGAACTATTGTATTACTCAGCCAATAATGCTAATGTTACAACTGGATTAACAAAAAAAAAAAAAAAAGAGATCATTAGTATCATTACCATTAAGTAGAATATGTTTCAATTAATGGGAATACTGGTTTTCATTGAGTTACAATGGCTCTGGTTCAACCAAATGGTTTTCTTGGGTCACACACTACGGGGGAACGTTAGCAGCAATAGGCTACATAACTTATTGATTAGCCGAGTTTCAATGAAAACAGACCGGGGCTGGGGACTAAGGAACCATCAAGAAGGAAGTTCGATTGTGAGTAAAACACCACTCATTGAACAAAATGAAAGAGAAAAAACCCACTTTCGGTCACCATTGTACATCCCTGAAAATGTACTGCAAACCAAACCAAACCCCGTGGCGCTAAAGCCCATGAAATGCCTAGACCTACCAAGAGACCACTGCCCAGCCATTTGGCCTGCATATTACAGTATGGGGTGACACCTGGTGAGCACGTCGGGTCCCCTTGGCCGTTAATCTTGGTCTCCGTGACCGGCGCACTGCCTCACTGTCAGACAGCTACTCAATTGTGCTCACGAGGCTGAGTGCACCCCGTTCCAGCCCTCACGTCAGTTTCTAAAATCCGTGACGGAGCCGGGGCCTCCGAGTGCGAGACAGTAGCGCTATCTCAACACCACGGGGCAGGCATCTTATGGATCCAAGAAGTTGATCTAGCCATAATACAGAGGGCGCATGTATTCAGTGTTTCAAAGCAAACAGGAGTGCAGTAAGAAACGCACGATGTTTAATGTTTCAACAGAAAATGTTGAATACCGCAGGCCTATACAGCTCATCGGGCCCCGGCACCCTAAGCACCAGAGAATCCAACCTATTCACCTCGTGCTGTCAACTGATAGGAACGATAAATGCCTCCTAGCGGACAATGTTAGCCTTCGTATGACCTTGTACACTACATATACAAATGACATACTGACTAATTATTCAGCGTACATTTTTAATGGCTAAACTCAGGACGGTAAATGAACAGCTCTTCCCCTTGAATAAAATAACGCCGGGGCTTACAGCAGCGTGTAAACAAGGAGGGGGCGAGCAAGAAAGCGAGCACATGTGACTACCAGTAGTGGTTCGTGGAATTTGTTTTGGTGGAGTGCGAAGGGTTTGGATGCTCCTGAAGGGGTAGTTTGTTACAAAAAGATGCTTATTCCTTATTTTACAAGGGAGAAGTATCAATCGAGAAAGTTGGATTTGGGTAAAAATGCGAAAAGATAACTAATTAATACCACTGAAAACGATGATGATCTCGCGCGCACACATAGATAAGTACACAACTACGATGTCGAAAATCCCCTAAATGAACCAACAACAACAGTCCATGAATCATGGGACGGAAAATAATTCCATCAGAGTCTAGTAAATTAACAAAGGAGGAGATTGGGAAAACGGTACGAGTGGATTTAAATTCCATTCATTGGGAATTCGAAGATGCGATGTAAGTAGAATGAGCACAGCTTAGTTTGGCTTCTTGTAGATTTTATGGAAACCATCTCCATTGTCTTAAAAGTTTTATAGAGACGGCAGTAATAATGTCAAGGGTAAAAAGTGCTACAATTTCCCCAAAAGTGAAATGATCTGACTGCATTGTACACGTACAGTAAATTTACTCGTTCACAATAACATGCTTGTCTACACATTGCCAATTGTAATGACCACAGCTGCTGTCAGTACGGCCTTGAGACAAACTCGTAACTTGAGTTGACCAAAGGTCACGGCTCTCCGTAGGAACATTTCCTTCTTCCAATTATTTCTAACTATGTTGTCTTCCCGACTAAGCTCGGACCTTCACCCATCTGTTTTCTTAATGAAAGGATTTTTTAATGGAACATAATATGTAAACAAACAAATCGCGGATAGGTTGTCTAATTATATCAGGTCAAGGCTAACCTTAATTACTAATTTTTTATTTTTTTTAAAATAATTTCTACCCTTATTTTCTCAGTGATAATAAATATAATTTTATTGCGAACACGACGGTATTAGGTTGCCTAAACAAAGTCGGTTAAGACTCAGGGCTGACGCGCTTTAGGAATCGAACATTTGAGCAAGCGAGAGGTCCGCAAGCAGAAAAGCGTTGGGCGTGCGATAAAAAAAAGTCCGCCACGATTCGTTTTGAAGATACATCTTATATTTGGCCGCTGTTTAATGCTGGGTATTACAGGCCTTTTCTCTGTTGTGAAGGTATTTTCACAGAGACAAGGAAGATTGGGGCAACAAACCGAATACACATCCTGTACTAACATTATTACTCTGTAACGAGCCAAGGGAGACCCCCGGGTCCCCCTCACCAACACACCCTGAACAGCGTCCGAGGGTATGTCGGGCTCACTCTGTAGGCTACACAATAAGCAAACAGATCTTAAACATGTAAAGGCACAGGAAACTCATTCCGCTGTCCAGCTGTGCCTTATTCTCAGAACAGATTCCTGCCAATGGAACCATCAGTTTGCACCGCAGAAACGCTAGACATTAAAGTCAGCCATAGAATTCGGCACTTCCCAACAATTCAAGAATGTTATTATTCTGTCAAGGACTATGTTTGAAAACCCGGACAGAAGCACATTTCTCTCCATAGCTCAGTTTAAGTTCTTAAATAAACTAATAAGAGTGAGCAAAAGGATGCACGAGCGTAATAATAGTCTACTTAAGGGATCTCGAACGATGACAAACACTGAGACCATGTAAAATTGTTCCTAAATCTGATTCTTTTTCTATTTCTTTTTTAATAGGACTAAACTTCCTCATAAGTTTCAAGAATTTTGTTTTAATACAGCTATGTGTCTATTTACAGGAAATAGAATTTTGTACAATATTTGAATTCTGTTGGCTGCATTGTGAACATAACGGAGAACAATACGAAGAACCGAGACCTATTATGTAACAGAGACATGGAAGAGTTGTGAGACATTGATAGACACGTCAGGGTGCATAAGCAGAACGGTAAGATGTATTTGAACTTTGTAAAAGCATCCTAAAAATATAAGCTGTTAATAAATATAAAGGGTTGAAAGTACAGTTCTAAATTGACACTACTTCAAGTAGTCATGATTAAAAGAGGGTATAAAAGTTAAAAATCATGCAAATGTGTGTTTATACGCTACTTCATCACACAGGATGGTGTCATTGTACCTCTACGCGGCAACAGTTTCAAATAACGAAATTGAAATGGACTAACGCATATTTAACACGGAATTGTGCATATTTTTATCGGCCTCTTTAGAACACAGCCCTTCCGTCCATGTTATCTGGCGGCACGCGCACTTGATAGTGCCGCAAAAACACTGGAGTTCCGCCGGCTTAGTCGCCGACACAAGTCGCAGGGCTCGAGTTCAGGGACCGGACCGCAGTGAGGATGTTGATAAACAGAGGGCTACCGTCACCAATAGTGGTTCGTGAACCTAGCTGGAGATTGGCAACAGAACGTTTCCGCCGGCAGACATTACTGATATATAGGAGTCATCGCCCGACCTCACCAAATTTAGTGTTTCCTTCCCTGGAAGTGGTACTGAATTAGTATAGTATTGTTGCGAAAACGATGTTTTGAATAAACATTACACCAAGTAGATGGTATATTGGATTTCACGGCCGGTGAATTAAAACTCAGCAATTCTTCTAGGTTTGTGCCGTGTCTTGTGTGGGGTTTCGCCTAGGACACCAAGCTGGCTCATCGGCGGGCTCTTGGTGTCCTCGCCCGGACCCCCACAGGAGTAACGAATTGCGCGCTACCTCCCTTTATATAGAGTGCAACTGCACTACTTGACTGCGAGAACTAAAAGCTCAAGCAGCCTTCATAGGGAGGTTAAGGCTGCTTGAGCTTTTAGTTCTCGCAGTCAAGTAGTGCAGTTGCACTCTATATAAAGGGAGGTAGCGCGCAGTTCGTTACTCCGGGGGGAGGGTGTCCGGGCGGGGACACCAAGAGCCCGCCGATGAGCCAGTTCGGTGTCCTAGGCGAAACCCCACACAAGACACGGCACAAACCTAGAGGAATTGTTGAGTTTTTATTACACCAAGTACTTATATTGTTGTAAATTGTTGAACATTTTTTATTTTATTCTAATAGATTTCGAATAGGAAATAACAGTATAGAAAATACCAGGTGAATGCTGTGCCCTGACAAAGATTTGTTCTTTCTATTATAACCTCTACCATTCTTTTGCATTAAAAGGAAAATCATTCAGTTGTAGGAGTTACTCAGTTTGAAATGATATGCAGTGTCGATTAAAATCATTAAAAGAACCCATGGCACTACAGCCAATTAGGGCCTTGACATAACATAATGCTCATCCAACTGGCCTACAGATTGAGGGGCGACGCGTGGTCATCGCGATGGGTCCCCTCGGCCGCTACTCTTGACTTTATTGAACGGGGCACCACCTCTTTAATCAAACAGTTACTCAATTGTCCTTAGGAGGCTGTTTCTAAAATCCCTGACGGAGCCGGGAATCGAACCCTACACCACGGGGCCGGCCAATTAAAATCATATGAATTGTAAGTTACAGTGATTCTGTATGGCTGATTAGCAAAAAAAACCCATATTTTTACATTCTTCCTCTTAACGATGCTTAAATGTGAGAGTACGTTAAAGAACTC
This sequence comes from Meconema thalassinum, assembly GCA_946902985.2. Classification (NCBI taxonomy): domain Eukaryota; kingdom Metazoa; phylum Arthropoda; class Insecta; order Orthoptera; family Tettigoniidae; genus Meconema; species Meconema thalassinum. The sequence goes on along the minus strand of OX336389.2, from coordinate 667,131,913 downwards.
CTTCAAAGTTCTTATTTACATTAACCGTGAGATTCGACTTATCTCACTGCTTCAGCTCATTATGTGTTAATATGGAACATTTAGATCCAACACTATACTCAGAAATCGCTTTCTGAACACCTTCAATGTTAGTTATTGTATGTAAGTTCCCACTATTCTAATCGAGTCATTGATACACACATATCAAAACTGCATTTATATGTTCCAAATAACTACAAAGTCTTCATCCCCCTCGATACGCCAGAGATGTACAGTAGATGCAGGGTTGGTTCAAAGGACCACTATGTACGTTGCAAACTGGTTCAGGAATAACTGATGTAAATGTCTCTGAACGTAGGTAGGCTATCTGAGTATCAGCAAGTGCCCATTGAATCTCTGAATTCGATCAACCTGAACTACAAATGCGTAACTTGTAGCTGTCCTGCATGATAAGAAAGGGTGGAAATCTTTATAATATGTCGTTGACACGAGAAGCCATAAAAATGGTTGACTCTGGCTAAAGATGATTCCTTCACTGTTTGCATAACAATTATTATTTGAATTCGCAACTCTTTTTGCAAGCCTCACGCGGTGCCTACTAGTAGGGAGATATCCACCGACTTCAAGATCTTGAAAGTTTTAAACAGCAATAAAATGGATGTTTTAGCCATAGATCCTGGGGCTCTTGAGGCGTGGTGTCTCAAGGTAAGCTGGTACTACAGAATGTGCTATTAGCACAGGAAGGAGTTGAGGCGTCCTCACGTTGTACGGATGTGCCTTCCGGCCGTCTCTGTCAGCCAGCCAGGAAGTGACGAAAGCAGCCAAAACAATCACAAGCTCTTCTCAGATTAATATTCCGCATCAAACTGTCCAGTGCTATCCTTCTCCAACTGTTCTATTCATTAACATGATGACAAGGTGCCAATAAGGCTAGAGCGTACTCATGCTCATATGCAAACTACAGTAGGCCTATATAGAGTATTTTAAAGTATAAAAAAAGGAAGCTTGTAGTTTAACGTGACCGTTAATCTCGCGATCATAAGCCACGGGACCTCCGTTTTACGTGGAATCCGAACCACAGGACATGGCATTTCACATCGAAAATCTCACATGCATTGACCGGGAATCGAACCCGGTCCGCCTTGGTGAGAGGCTTACAGCTTGACCGCTGCGCCACCACGATTTTAAAGTATAACTTCACAGTAATTTGTTATATGTGTTAATGAATCTATGCCTCTTTCCTATTGGCCCTTCATGGTTCCACTTCTTTCAATGCCCTCCCGCTCAACCCTTATTTTTCGACCCCAACCGCGAAGGGCAGCTGCAGCAAGTCCGGAGATCGCAGGTTCGAATCCCGGCGCTAACAGCGGCTATCCTGAGTGTAGCTTTCCACACTTCTTCCTGGTAAATGCCGGGAAGTCCCAGGGCACCTACCACTTCCCTATCCCAAATACAGCTAAACACATAAGTAATCAGACAAGTTCAACACACACTCAAGTACACGGGGCAGGTGACCAATATACCCCAAGTCCCTGAATTGGATTACCAAACTACCACCTTATTCTTCGAGGGCTGAGGGCACTCCCCCCCTCCTTATATTTTGTCTATGTTTTCTTCCAGCATGTAAGTTGGATGAAGTCAATGGTTAGCAGAAGTACAGCAGAGTCCCGGAAACTCGACATCTGCTGGAGATTTAAAATGAAAGTACAGTGCTGCAGCGTATTGGTAACATTCACGTCACATTCGTTCCAATACAAAATTGCTTTACCATTTTTGAAACGAGTTACAATAAAGTATAGAGGATAGTGGACTTACTGAAGACTATTTCAAGGGTGCAAAGCAGATACTAATGGCGAAGTGTTGTTGTTAATTCAATTGAAGGGCTTGGGATAACTTGGCCATGAGCCCCGTGTAGTTGGATGTGTATTGAACTTGTCTGATAACCTGTATTTACAGCATGTGATGACTGTCGTAATGTGTGTACTGTATTAGGGACCGGAATGAGGTAGGCGCCCCGGGACTTGAAGTAAGGTACTATCCCGGCATTTGCCATTTCAGGGGAACAACCACACTCAGTATAAGCCGCTGTCAGCACCGGGATTCAAATCTGCATCTCCGGACTTGTTGCCCTTGCGGCCGTGGTGCACGAGTTAACGAGCACGGCTACGACACGGGTTTAATGGTGATGTTGGAAATTGGATGGGACAGGCTGAAAATGGTGAATTACTTGGGGACGGTGAAATAGTTGCAGTGGTGAGAGATGGGGCAGACAGGTCACAGAATGAGAACATGGAAGACGGTGGAAATAAAGAGATGGCACACCGTGAAGGAATGAAAACTGCTAAATTAATGCTGCATTATTTCGAGTAGCAAGGTGAATCTGCTAATGTAGCCTATATTTTGTTTTATCGAGCCTGCGTGACGAGTACAGAGACAAACTACCGCCACAAGATTGTTCTCCAAAATGGACTAGTCATTTCATGGATACGTAACTTTATATACATTTCATAGAAATAACAGCATATTAGACGTTTAAAGCTTTCAATTGGGTGATACACCCTGAAATACAATAGTAGTAGTAGTAGTGCACTCAATTTAATGGTTTCAGAATGTAATTGCAGAAAATTTACTGGAAGTTGTCTAATATGGGAGAAGGAAGTTATGAAACATATAATTGGTAAGAAAATAAAGCTTCCCGTGCACAGTCGGTCTGAAGAGGAATTGAAAGGCACAGGGACTGTAGACTGGGTGGACGGTATCTGCTGGCTTCATTAGCGTTCTACTGTGCTCCTTTTCAGTATTCATGGCCAATCCTAGTTGAACTGCTCGATAATTAGTATTCTAGACGACAGAACACTCCCAAGGTGAACGTTTGTATTTGGGAACTCTGGACTGATCATTAATAAGGCTCACAGTGATGTCTGAAAACAACGTGGGGATAAAGAGACGTAGACGGATGCGCGATTACTTCGGAGATCCAAGAGCAATTTAAATGCTTTGACCTCTCAAAGTTAGCTGATTCACGTGGCAACATTCAATTGAAGAAGAAGAAGATGAAGGCCGGTCTGTACCTCCGAAGTGGTGTTCTTGAGTCGAAGTTTACTTGCGTTAGGGTGACCAGTTCCTTTCTGCTCTTCCTCCATCAATAGCACGTGGTTCATACAAACTGGTCACCCATCCAATTTGTCACTAAGCCCCAATGTTCGTAGATCTTACGGGATGAGGTGTATCAACATAGCTAAGCCGTTGGCTCACCACTGGAACGTGTGGTCAATATAGCAAACAACTATCGAGGAAAGCATGTAGGCTACTCTTTGGGCCAAATTTTGCAGAAATGCCGCACTAATATACAAATACCATTCGGAGACGATGGGGATTACTATGTGAATGTATTTCTACCTCGTATCATTCCCGTTTCTATGAGGTCGGGGATGAGGTATGTGGTGGATGGCTATTACGGCCGGATGCCCTTACCGACACCAACCTCATCAGGCTAGCTAATGCGAGATGAAATGAATGAATTGACCAAGGAGTAGGAAAGAAGTGGCCGTAGCTTATTACAAGGCATTTACGTGGAGTTTAGAAAAGGAACACCAGAGATAATCATTTAAACCACGTCCAACAGTGGAGTTTGAACCCAAGAGGTAGAACCTCACGACACTGCGCCTTCATGCGCGCAGCAACCTTAGTCCATTAGCATTACAATCGGTTGCCTTAGTTTTGGGATGTTACAAAGTGCAAGCGGTCTACGTGAGACTGGGCTATGCACTCACAGACAGTGTTCAAGTTGGACTATTCTGGCAAAATACCTCAGAATTCCTCATCACTAATTAGGCTATATTACATTTATATGGGCTTTGTGTGCAAATTATTTCTTACCGACGCATTTTTGAATCATCTCATTACTGTTATTATTTCCATTTAGAACGCTGTGCATACGAACGCTGACACTACAGTATACAGGATGTTCCAGAGATCTTTCAGTGCCCTGTTACGTGAAAATGATTCCACAGCGTTCTGTAATAACGCACATTAAGAGCGGGCTGTTATGAAAGCATTGCCGAGAATCATTTCATTGCAGCCCTTAATATTTCCTTTTGCATACCAATATGATTGTTGCACATTGCCCCCTTGAGGTTTACTAACACCTCATTGCATTATGAGGGACGTACAGTAGCCTAAACAGTACAACCATGTGGTCGCGATGATCTCACTCCTCCAAACCTAAACGTGGTATAACACGTAGCCCAGATCAAAAAGTACCGTACTGAATTTTGCCAAAGTTACCCTAGCTAATGGCATGTAGAGATATGGAGCCATTCTTTTCAGTGTTGGCTTTACAAATTGTCTTTTGCAGCTTTTCTTGGCAGAACAGGAAATCGAAGCCGGACCTCAGCCACGATAGCTAATCACTACATCACGAGGTGGACGACTGGACGTAGTTAAGGGCACTGAAACATCTACGTACGTATCCTTGTACAACAATGTTTTGTGATGTAAATAATAGCTACCAAGCTAGGTTGTCTTTCGGCAGGGGGGACCATTTCCTATAGTTCTTGTCAGACATAACAGGTCATGCCCGTGAACCAGCTGTCAACAACTCTCTTCTAGTTATCAATTTCAGACGCTCACATTCCTTTGTAGATAAACGTAAAATCTCTAATGATTGTGCATGACAAAAACAAAATGTTGCAGATGAGCATGGAATCTCTTCACACATAAAACCACTTCTGGTTACTCTGATAACATGAGATAGCCTAGTTCTCCTTGTAGATTGGGTGAAGATAACTTTAGTACAGTATAACAACAAAATAAATAATATCAATAATAATACTTGCGTGTCATGAGGAGGATGAAATATATGATGGCGTCCCAAAGCCACAGTTAAGATTCTTCAACCCGGGTGGCAATCGAGGCCGGGGCCCAAAGGCTGACGATCATATTGAAAATGAAAATATACAACCTGCTTCCAGTCAACCGACCGGGTCAGGGAATGGAATGAATGAAGCCCCCATCTAGCGGCGAGGATGTGAACTGTGCCGGCTGCCGAAGCCTGTTGCACTCCTCAGGGGCAATGATTAAATGAATGACAGATGAAATGAATTGACAGTGGAAAGTGTTGCTGGAATGAAATTTGTGACAGGGAAAACCGGAGTACCCGGAGAAAAACCTGTCTGCCTCCACTTTGTCCAGCACAAATCTCACATGGAGTGACCGGGATTTGAACCACGGACCCAGCGGTGGGAGGCTGGCGTGCTGCTGCCTAAAAGCCACAAGCAGCTGAGTCTGTGTCAACACCACCCGTTGACACAAATGAGACTGAACTATTTGTGAAAGGGCACATTTTTCTCTACCCTATGCCAAGAGACAAATGCACAAAAATTGCATTCCTCAAGAGATGGCAACATAGTAGGCCTACACAATTTGAGAAAAACGTTCGCACAGTTCTGTCACACCTATTCCCGAATTCAGAGGGGTCTGCCTTTTCGATGCTGAAGGAATACTAACGAGCGACAACTCCCACAACGATGCGCACCTTACGTGCTCTACAGCCAATAACGCCATTAGATCAAACCACGTCGCACAATAGCATACAGGCAGCCGCTTTGAGCGAGTCAATGCACTATGTCTCCTCCAATCACTGTAACATACAAGTGTTGAGCCCCTAGTCACATTTGGTCATCAGCCCCGTCTACTTGGCTGTTTGAGTAACTAGGATTGAAGTCTGTGCTTTGAGACCTGAAATTCCGGCTAGCATTTGCCTAAAGAATAGAAAACGCCAGATAGAAACCATACTTACAATGTATAGCAAATTCCATTCCAATGATATTTTAAGAATAGATAGGAGGAATAAACTAAGATAAACCTTATGTAATTTGTGAAGTAATCATTGTCCCACATAACTTCCTTTTATAAAAACTACTAGCTTCGCCCGGTATCTTTACCGCTATACCCAGCGTAAGCTTAAAAGGAGTATTTTTTTCGATTTCAATGAACTACGACCTATATCCGTTTTCTGCCTCGACATGATGGGTTAAAGTCACTGACTAGACTATTATTTATATTATCATGGAGGTAGCATGTGCAACGAATTCTTGTCAGACGTAATTTAAGAATGGCGAAGTGGATGAAACACAAATCTCCCTTCCGTCCAATCTAAACTTGACTGTGTATTCTGCGGAACGATGGCTGAACATGGGGTGATAGGCTCGCTCGCTAGCTAGCTCGCTCGTAAAGGTCTCCGAAGCTAGTAATTGAATGAAGATTGTTGGAAGAAATGAAAACGTAAAACCCATATAGTGGGCGAAGTATTGAAGATAGAGATATGCTGTCGTGGACTTTATGCAGAACGTTTTATGCTGAACAATTCTTACATTCATAGTATATATAGTAGATATTTTTAACGGTATACCCAGCGTAAGCTAAAAGGCGCACGAACGGAAGGTCTTATTTCGACTTGATTCACTGAAATCGTTACTGCTCGGCTTCCTTTGGTCATAAATACATTATTTTCTACAGAAACCTTCCTCAAGAAATCCTTTACAGAATGGTGAAAACCGGATCAAAATCCAGCCAGTGGTTCTCGAGGTTACTCGGAACATCCAAGAATCGGGGACTTCGTTTTATACTTAATAGATATACTACAGTAGGCTATATGTACACCTTATAGTTCAGTCTTGCACACCTTACAGTTCAGTCTATAAAAATGAGAACTTCGTAAATATGATTAGACCATTTGTACGATCTTCAGATTTCAGATCTTTTTGAACATTACAAGAACTATTACAAGTAGCTTGTAGACTATAATAATATGATACAGTAAGCCTATTTAAAGTAATCAAATATTTCAATGAAGTCTGATTTACAGTAATCCACATATTGAAAAACTAAGTGGATGGGCATGGTTTAAATTTTCGTTTACAAAATCATAGCGTGTGGTACATTTTACTTTAAGCAATTGATTTTTGTCATGCTGGCCAGATGATACTTGTGTCATACACCCGCCATCCCTTGTCCGGCCTCTTTCCCTCCTTTAGAACAATGTTTGCATTTCTTCCAATATCTACACAAGCACGTGCAGTTTGCCAGCGTTTTGCAACTTTCCCACGAGTTTCGGACAGTTTCATGACGAATGCGCGCAAAAATAAAATTTCTGACTACGCTTATATACACTTGATGGATCAAAGCATGGCTCCAATCATTTCTATAATTATTCACCCTAATACCCATTAAAAGATTAAAAGGGGGGCTATGAGGGAAGGTGGGGGGAGAGGGGGGGGCTCCCCTCAAAACTAATGACTTTTTTAAACTAATGACATTTTTTCATACTAAGACCAGACATGGCTGGATTTAAGCTGTTCAACACGAGAAACAAAACTCAATGTCTAAACCTAAAGGCTCCCGAAAACCGGGGTTTAAGGCCTGTAACTGCCACACATGCGCACATTCTGCGATGGCCAATGGTTATGCTGAACACAGCAGTTGTTAATACTTTTGTTTTATATACAAGTGATAGGCTACGGAAACTGACGATATTGATTGGAAAAGCTTTTAGGTTCCATTAGGAAGGGAGCTAGCGGAAAGGGGCTTGAGAAGGCACAGCCGAGTACCATTGCGATGTAAGTATGCTCACCTAAATGTTAACAAGGACTGCCTGCATCCCTCCTCAATGGTGCACGTAGCCGTATTCTTGGTGAAGGATACGTCTCAATTATCCTGGGTTCGATTCCCAGCTCCGTCAAGAAAGGTAATTATGGTCAGACAAGTGGAACAGGGTACACTCAGCCTCATGAAGACAACTGAGAAGAAGAGGATTCGATTTCCACCCCAGACCAACAACGAGGACTAAACATTCCGATGTCATTGTACATTTACAGATTTTCATTAACCACGATGGAAATCTTACCGGTTCAGAGCTATCTCCTCCCGTGGTACTGGCGCATTCGCAGTCCTCTCATTGGCAAGAAAATCAGGAGACTTGTAGTCTAGATGTACCCACGATGTGTTCATTGGCCTTACGAAGCTGAATATTCTGCTGTCCATTGACTCTCAGATCTGAAGCAGATGCTGCGTCCGTGCAACATGTCAAATATACAGTAATATCATCATCGATAAATCTGGATCTTTTTCGTATGTTGGACAACCATTCTTCTGTTGAGCCTCGAGTTCTTTTGGAGTGCGCAAATAATCTAGCAGAGTTCTCTTATGCTTGTGAAGAGCTGCAATTCTGTGCACTGTTTGTCTCGAACATGTCGTGCCTTTTGAGTTGCTGCCGCCAGTTCCAGGAATCTGAACTGAAGAGCGTGTCTCAAGGATCCACTACAACCCACTCCCTCTTCCCTTCTTCCACCAAAGTATTAGTGAAAGGGATTGCACACGGATGCATGATGAATTATGAGTACCTGGGGACGTTCTCGTAGGTTGCACATGTTGCGAACGTTGTGGAAACAGTCTGGGTGTCCCACTTACTCATACAGTAATATATTATGCCGGTATCTTCCAATTTTTAGCCTACCTTTCACATTTAGCAAAAATGATTAAAACGTAAACTTATGAGATCAATCCGGCCAAATGTGTGTGTCTGTCCTTCTGTCTGTGTGTGTTCCCCCGATCAACTACTTAACAGCTACAGCTATCGAATCCAAATTTGGTATGACTTAAGACCTATACCAGAACATGCCACGACCATATTTGAAAATAACGTCAGTGCTACCAACTGCTGAAAAATCAAAATTGAAAAATGAGCTCTATGTTGGATATCTCTGAAAGTATGCATAGGAGCTGTTACAAAATTGGATTACATATAGATAATAATATTTCAAAATTAATCTACATTACCCCATATATGAGAGTGTTGCCAACATGATTCTACGCATGTTGATAGGTCCGATCTCTATATCCATATAACTTCCATACTATCAATTGCACTTCAACCCCAATTTGTATGTGGTTTATGTACTACAACAGACATGACAATGCGTATTCTTTTGAGTCACCAAGGCTGCCAAATTTTCATAAGTGCTCTCTCTATTATTTTATCCTAGTCTCAATATATCAGAAAATATGCAGACCAACCGTTCTAATCTTTGCACACGTATAGTACATGACAATGCAGATTCATTTTCTGTATCCGATATATGACAGAGCTGCCAACATGATTCTACGCGTGCTGATAGGTTCATTGTTCAACTGTACGAAACGTTCATACTAAGAAATGGGTTTCATTGAAATTTTGTACGTGCAATCTATTCTTTAGGACATATAACTGTGCTTATTATAAGAGCCAGCAGAACTACAATCTCAGCCGTCCTGTAAGTTGTTTTCCGTGGTTTCCCACTTCTATTCCAGGCAAATGCCGGAATGGCTCCTAACATAAGGCTGCGGTTGCCTCCTTCCCAATCCTCACTGGAAATACAAATACACACACTAATACAGCCATCACAATAACACAGGTTATCAGTCAAACACACACCCAAAGTACAAGGAATTGAATGACCACAATGTCCAAGCACCTCAAATGAAACAACAACCCCGAAAGAAAATGAGTCGCGTCTTGACCAGTGTGACGAGTGTCCACGGTTCTGGACGCCTTGGACGTTCTGGCGATCATACTGGATTTCAAACGGGCTGACCAATATGGTTTGGGCTGATCCCATTCATGACAATTTCAAATGGTCAGATCATCATTATAATGAAGATAATGCTAATTTGATAATAATAATAAAAATAATAATGTTATGACCACGGCTGCATGATATCATGTGAATCTTAATAAATTGCTGAACATATTAAGAAAAACAATGGTAATTTCTACACGAGCCAAATTTATTCCAGTTTTCATTATTTTATCAGCTCTTCCTCTGTAATTTTTATGGATATGAATTCAATAATGCAATAAGCTACCTAGTGAATGAGTACTGTATTCAAGAATCTGGCTACTGCGATTGTGCACCAAGGGTTATGCCACGTTCTGTTTCCATGTACAAATGAGGTTCCATGTCTAATGATAAAGTAATAGTTATCTTGTCTTGAGAAACGCTTCAAATGATTTGAACAAGCAAACAAATGAACATTACACAATATAATTAAATAATAGAATTAGATACGTATAACTGGTGAGGTTCCTGTAGTAACACCGCACCGTACTGTGTGTTCGGGCCGCTGACTCAACTATCACCTTTTAGAATATTGATCCCAGCCAGAGCTTACCACAGTAGTTGACGCACTGCCAAATAGAGAATCATGCCTCGCGAAAGAGTAAAATGCATCGTGCGATAAATTTAGACTTGCCCACCCGCCCGCCCGCCCGCCCGCCCGCCCGCACTCGGCTCGGACGACCAAGATGATCTTACATGTCTCATCAGCCTCGTGTACTTGAAACTTGTGTTATTGTGATGACTGTAGCAATGTGTGTAACTGTAACCGTGGTAAGTGCACCAAGATTTGAAATACGGTACCATCCCAGCATTTTTCTGAGTGTGTGGGGAAAACTCGGATCCCCGAACGCCAGTTAGGCTACTTAGTCCAGGAGTGGAGCGTGCTTTATTCTGTAGTTAGGGTAAGCTGGTTAGGGGCATTAGACGGCGCGGTCATCAGTTCCGTGTAGAATCTCCCTCTTTACTTGTATTATTGCGGTGTGTGGTTGTAATTGGAAAGGAAATTGCCGCGATTCAGTTAGTTAACATCTCAGTATTCGCCTGGAGTAGACGTGGGACATTGCGGACAAGCACTTCTAAAATGGCTGGGGTGAGTATCAAACCCACCTCTTCTCAATTACCCTCACGTGGCTGAATATACGAGTAGGCCTATATCGTTCTTGTCAGAACACAGGATCTTTGAGGGAGGGAATCTCAATACGTATCCCTAGATACGATGGTATCAGCTAACAGGTGAGAAGTGAGTCTGAAGAGGACTGGCAGTACATTCTGCAGTTGCCAGGTGAGCAGTAGGCCTACGTTCTTCTGTCTCTAGAACTAGAATAGGGATGTATCCAAATGGGGCTCCCAACGAAATTTAAGGATCCACAGAGTAAAGGTTGTATCTCCGCCACAGCCTTGCCCTCTAAAACGCTATTAATAAAGTAAATTTAGCTTTCTCGGCTGTCACCGCGGTGGCTCGGATTCGATTCCCGGCTCTGCCAAGAAATTTAATCTGGTCTGAGGGCTGGACCGGGGTACACATGGCCTCCTGAGGTAAAACTAGGAAGAGGCGGGTTTGATTCCTAACTCAGCCATCCTGGAAGTGGTTTTCCGAGTTTTTCCCACTTCTACTCCAGGAAAATGCTGGGATGGTACCCAACTTAAGGCTACGACCGCATTCTACCTAAATCCTACCTCGATTACTAGTACACACACTAGTATTGACATTACTATGACACAGGTTACCAGATAACCTCTACAAACACCCAAGTACACTGAACACGATGTCGCAAAGCCCCTCAGTTAATCAACAAAAATATTATACGCTGAAGATGTTCATAATTTATGTCCAGTTTCTAAAATGAACCGACAACTTGAAGTCATGAGTGCCTCATCCTTTAAGACTACATAAACAATTCATAGCCTACTTTTAATGTAGAGATGCCTTCTATACCGATAGATTAGAGTGCTTAACATCTGAAAAAGAAAATAGAAAGTTTAACTAGCATTTCTACATTATGCTGGCGTTTGCAGCGCTTGAAAGTGTTCTTTACATAATGCATGTAACAGTAACTTTGTATTGAACTTCACAGCAAGCTCCGATAAGAGCAAATAATACATTGGGAAGCTATGCTCCACGACATTGGTTATTTGAAGACCAGTATTTCGGAGGGCTTGACCCCGACTTATTTGCAAGTATCTTCAATCGGACGATGAGTGCATTTTGGAAGATAAACTATGAAATTTGCACTAAATATGCAAAATGAAATGTGTAGCCCATATTCTACATCACTGATGAATAATACTCACGTGCATGTGCTTCCTCAGTCGGATGAGTGTATTACTAATATGGAAAACACCGCATCGTGTGTGTAAGAGTGTAGCCAGCACTGGTTTTAAAGCATGGTGCTGGATTGAGCTATCCATAATAATGTTTCTGGCAGACAATGCATACTGTAGCAATCAAAATAATTCTTCCACCACATAACCAATAATAGTATTTTAACGCACTTAATATTATGAGTAGACTAAATTGTATATTTACATAAAATGTTGATTTTTGTAAGATACTTCACTGTGACGATAGCACAGCTATGATCCACTACTTTGTTCAAAGATTCCCAAAGTAGCTTAGTGGTGGGTTCATATCGGGGAGAAAATGGAATTTGTAGGGCTAAAATATGCTCAATGTACATCTGTCAAGACAGCCCCAATTGCTTCAAGATGTTCGCCGTAAAAAATAGAAATACTCATGCATTCCTTGTTAGTAATAGAAACACGTACCCATTTCGCTGCTACTGTACACAGTTCAACAATTTGAGATTTAATTAACTGTCAAGGAAAGATTATAAATCCGTAGTCTCACCAAATGATCTGTTTCACAACAACTCGTAAAAATAAATAAATATCTATAAAGATGCGTTTAAGAATACACACTTTCCTTTTGCACATTACTGATTCTCGAAAGCATATTAGCGCACATTAAGGACAAGGTGCTAAAGGGAAGAAAAGTTCGCGATATTAAACTCCAATCTTACGGAATGAGCGTACTGGGCGTTATTCCAAATCAGTGCACTACGTTTCATGAAACAGAAATAGTATAAGAAGAGATTTGATAAGAATAATGGCAAAGTTAGCAGAAATAAAAGACCAGCAACGTCACGTCGCTTCCTTCCTCCTGAAGTTATCTTCAACGGGAGTAAAGGAAAGGAAACGAATAAGGCACTTGGGAATGTCAAAGGCACCTGCTAACAAAAGCTGGCGCAGTGCTGGGTTTACGAGCTGCATGTGTCGCTGACGTTAATGGGTATTGGCGGAGTCCCTCTAGAGACCAAATATGGAGCAATTACTTACAGCTGAATCTCTACGTCACAGCAAGCCTCTCATCACTAGGTCGCGAGTATCTAACGTATCAAGCGTTTCTTAAAAATGCAATTCTGTATAGTATGATACGTATTCGCGCTCCATTCACCGCAGTAGCTCGCTATCAATGTTAAAAATGGCATTTCACTGGCATAATGTACACTAACCCTGCTACACGTATGGTAAATCTGAATGGAATCGGAGTAAAAAGGTCGAAAAGTTTCCTTGCAAGATACAACTTTGAAGGAAACGTACTCTGGGCATAGTATTACCCATTATCTCAAACTCGTTTATGTCGGACAATACAATGAAGTTTCATTGGTTACATCATATCTTAAACTACCTAATGTGGTCTAACAACCACTGATAAGGTTCCGTCCCACGAGTTCCATTCCCGTGAGTTCCGAAAACAAATTTCTTGGGAAATGCGTTTCATGAGTTCCGACCGCGTATTCACGCCTGAGTAAATAATCTAATGAGTCCCACTAGTTCCGAGTGTCTCTGAAAAACCCAGCTGTCAGTTCTGAGGTTTTCCACTTAAGCCAAAGTTTTTGGAGAAAAGTGCAAGAAATTGGGCTTTCATAGCACGGCCATGGACAATGAAAATGTAATCGGGTTTTGATTACTTTGTCGAGCAATGGCTTGAAAACGTGTATATTCCGATTGAAATGTGGAATTGCCTTGGGAAGAGGCATAGAACGAATAACTCTGTGGAGGGTTGGAGCCATAAGCTGAATTTGAAATGCGGAAAACCACATCCCCGCGTAAGAGACTTGGTGTTGTGTTTGAAGGAGGAGTCTAAAAATTCGGGGGGGAATGCGGGCAGAGTTGAATTTGCAAACCACAAAAAGGGGGAAAAAATGTTGCAATGCATGACAGAATCCAAAAAGCAACCCTACAGTTTGAAGAGACCGATGATTTATCAGTATTTTTAAGAAATGTTTCTTTTGCTATACTATATGAACCCTTGCGAAGAAGCATAATATGAGACTCGATTTCGGGGGTGTAACAGTCCATTTCGTAAAGTTAAGCGCTTCTTATAACATGCAGGGTATCATATAACAAAATAACATGCAGGAAAAAGTGAATACCAGGATTAAAACATATGAATTTAATTAACAGGTTCAACAAATTTACACTATTTACAGCAAAAACACAAGGATTCCCAAATGACACCCACTTGAATTAATAAAAGTGCCAAACAGGCCTGATCTCAGGAGAGATCGTAAACATCTGGACCAAATGTCCCAAATTACTGCAATGACATGTGCGTGTGCGCCTTCTCTGCATGCGGTACGATGTGTACAATTTAATGCGAGATTCGTTACCATCCAGTAAACCTTCGGGGGACGAATCTGCATTGTCTTAGAGCTAGACAGACACTAGGAACACAAACTAAAAACTAATTAAACTAATCCGACACTTCATACACTGAATAAGACAAATAATTTCCGCATGAAATTGGAATAAAAGAATTGCCGTAGCAATCAACACTAACGCCTAAAAACTAGGACTTTTAAAATCAACACAAGTAAATCAACACGTGACCAATCAAGAAAAAATACACACATGGCCGCTTGCCATCTTTACATGAAATACTACATACACTCAACGGTGTCACAACAAACCAAAATATAACATAAGCAAATGAAATGAGTCACCGAAATCACTAGGCTCAAGCCAACATTTACCTCATAACAACAAATATTTCATTTCATACGATATGCGGTAATTCGTAACGGACATGGCGAACTCCCAAATTAATATTATGATCCAATGATCATTAAAAAACAAACAGGTTTGCTACAGATAGCTTAAGGGGTCAGTCGGTCGTAGCTGGACTGCCTACACGATGACTCATCAGACATAGACGGGCGCAAAGTGGAATCTGCAACATCTGTCAACCCACGTGTCAAATACCTCGACCTGCCGTAGCAATGGCTCGAGTCTCGAAGAAGCGTGCTCCCAATAGCACATAATATACGTGTGTGTCAACTAAAAATATCTTAGCATTTCCCACGGAAATCCAAGAATCAGCACCGGACAAGGTAAGGTAGCCTCCCAGAGCGCTCCCCCTTTCCAACCAAAAATACCATCAATATTTGAGGGCAGTAGACACATTCTACCCCTCATCACGAAGAACCAATACACACACCTTGACACAATACACACACCAGAATCACACGTATGGGTTTGACAGAAACCTGAAATAAAAGACATAAATATTTCCACCAACTTGCATTCCCAGTCTAGTCAGTGACTGAAGACCCTGAAAAGGGATATAAAAAAAACTCAAAAATATAGAACTAAGGTGTTCTACAGTGACATCTTAACGTGTTGCGCTCGGCAACCCTAGTATGAATAAAAACCTGTTCGTAAAACATCTAATCAAATTTACCCCTTTCTCCTAGTTAAAATGAATATGACTAAAGCACCATTTATCATCCATGACGAACTTCCAATTTGCATGAATAAAATCCCAATGCACGCGCCGTGCATACTAATAATGACTCATAAGAAAAATATACAATCAAACAAAATTTTGGCCACGTGCCAACGTACATTTATAAGATAAGAGTGTCGGAGCACGAAATCTAAAATACACAAGAAAAACTAATGAACAAAAATTATTTACAACGTTCCCGCGTCTAATCTAGCTACATATTGAATAAATCAATGGTTTGTACATCACCGTCCAGCTTTCAGAAAATCAACCTCCATCCCAGAGCATTCCCCACGGGAAATTTACTCCGTCATCGTCGACATTCTGGTAGAGGCGTAGCACATCATCCCACCAATCGACCTTGCTGTAGACATCTTGGCGTGGCTTTTTCACTCAAAGAGTCCTGGGCGATTACTCCACGTAGAACTGGCCCTATCTAAGCATTTGCTTGATTCACACGCACATATACATCACAAAATATAACACAAACATATTACAGAAAAATATTACAGTTTACTGTCGACCAAAGTATTATGTGTACTCGAGTTTGAAGGTTGTTTGTGAAGTAACCAATAGATCTACATAAAATCCAATATCATCATCATTTTCGTCGTTCTATTTTACGTTAGCTCATGTAGGTTTGGAATTTTTAGTTTATATTTTAATATTTTTTGTCGCAGTTGGAACACAAAAAGTTCACGTTTTTAAGCGTGTTTCAACCTTGCGTCAGATTTAAGAATTATTATCTCAAAAACCCGTCATCAGATCGAATCCAAATTTTAACACATTATACACTGGAATGTTGTATAACTGGTTTAATAATTTAAAAATTTTGCGTGTCCAAGAAAAAAAGTTGTTATCACTTTTGTAAGGTAACTTTTTCTCGGCTCAGTGTGGATGGAAAATGTAGTTCTTGGTCGCGATGTAATCGTTATACATCAAAACGTTAAGCTGTATGACTGTGAAATACGTAAATTAACTCACTTATTTTATATCGGTTTGTATTTGTAGGCGGAAATAACACATCGTTCACCAGCTACCCGCTCCCGGGAGAGCTGTACAGCGTTGCTGTGATGGAGCCCATCACTTCCGAGCGAGGCACGCCATGATGCGTGTTGGGCTCCATTTCGGCAACATTGTACAGCTTTTCTGGGAGCGGGTAGCTGGTGAACGATGTGTTATTTCCGCCTACAAATACAAACCGATATAAAATAAGTGAGTTAATTTACGTATTTCACAGTCATACAGCTTAACATTTTGATGTATAAGGATTACATCGCAACCAAGAACTACATTTTCCAACCACCCCGAGCCGAGAAAAAGATACCTTACAAAAATGATAACTTTTTTTCTTGGACACGCAAAATTTTGAAATTAATAATCCAGTTATACAACATTCCAATGTATATTGTGTTAAAATTTGGATTCGATCTGATGACGGGTTTTTGAGATAATTCTTAAATGTGACGCATGGTTGAAACACGCTTAAAAACGTGCACTTTTTGTGCTCCAACTGCGACAAAAAATATTAAAATATAAAATAAAAATTCCAAACCTACATGAACTAACGTGCAATAGAACGACGAAAATGATGATGTTATTGGATTTTATGTAGGTCTATTGGTTACTTCACAAACAACCTTCAAACTCGAGTGCACATAATACTTTGGTCGACAGTAGTCAGCCACGCAGCTGGCATTTAAAGTCTCTCAAATTACTTATGCCGAGTAGCGCTTATCTCAACTAGAGATCTCTACTCTACTTGGCGTGAACACTGCTCCCAAGAGCACAATAAAATGTTCGTTCAAACTGGCGTGAACTATGCTCACCAGAGCCTGATAAAATTGTGTCTCAAACTGGCATGAACTATGCCTATCGGCGCCTGATCAAATTGTGTCTCAAACTGGCGTGAACTATTCCTATCGGCGCCTGATCAAATTGTGTCTCAAACTACTCATCACCGATCAATTTATTAGAAACTGGCAGAATGGAGTGGGGTGGCAATCTGAGAAAATAATCTGTAGTTTTCAACTCACGGACTTGGGACTAGTATCAAACTTCTTTTTTTTATCTGAACGTCTCAATGCACTCATGCGGAATCCTATCGGATCGGCGGTTCTTCATACACGTGTTTTCAGCGTCTTTTTTATAACACGCACATCTCCGCGTGGGTCAGGCGTCCTCTCTTCTGATTCGCTGATTCAATCGGTATCGGTTGGAAATTCACCTCTGGCACGCCCATAATGACGCCAAATTGTATGCGCGTTCACTCTGAGTTCGGCCTTGAACTCGGCTTACTAGGTCGTCCCCAGGAATAACTATCACGCCACCTCTGTCGCAAGCGATGCAACACATTACCTGCCTTCCGTAGCCTACTTCAACATGCACTGCCTGGATATAAGTAATAATAATAATAATAATAATAAAAATCATGAAGACTTATTGATCGGCAAATCATTAAGGGTTCAATATTGATTAGAGTATAAAGGGAAGAATAATTCAGTTAATAGATCAATTTGGCGAAGCTACGTGCTGATTACTAAGTGACTTGTAAATAAGTTAAAAAATAGTTGAAAGACGAAGCGACATGCTGATACTATTTTAAGAACTTTGTAAATATAACTCAAAACTGATTATTTTGACGAAGGCACATGCTGATACAGATACTGCCAAGGCGAAAGCTGATTATGGGAGCTACCGGTCCATGGCATCCGCCCTCCTCTGTTAGAGGAGCCAATTCATTAAAGAGGGCACACACTCCCGGCTGGCGCTAACAATGGACTTTATTTGTTTCAGTAATAAACAAATTAATACAATTTTGCTGTAGAAAACTAAGGTGAAACTCGGTCAGGTAGTGTTCGGAACTGACGGGACTCACTCAGATAGTGTAATTGGCAGATAGCTAATCCGCGAAAGGATTTGGAACTGGCGGGTATCGGAACTCATGGGAGGACACGACTGATAACAGCCACTTGACAATGTGACCGCCACTGCCTTGCAACACTACAAGAATAGATTCTTCCATTTTAGCTACTGCTGAATCGATTTCAGCCAGGCCTTTGCAGTCAGTTCAAAGAAAGTGATCGAAGAGGTGAGTTCTAGTTTGTGTTGATTGGAAGTAGCTAACCTGCTTTACAATAAAGTGATACAAGTATCGTCTTATCCATGGATAAGTGACTTATTCACAGTGGTGGGAAACGATCCCTTGGAAGGGGTTCACCGATTCCCTGTCCTCCTTTGCAAGGATTCAGTCCTAATAAGGGATACAATTCGGATTTAATCGAAGTACATTCTTCTTTCGCATCCGCTTCTGCTCCCACCAACAATGTTAATTCTACACCCAAAACAGAAGTGTGTAAATATTAATACCATTATCTGAAATTAGGCTTTAACAGCATTCATTTGAATAATAGGAACGAACACGGCACGTTATTTGTTTGGAGATTTTAGCCAACAGCAACTTGACGCCTGTGAGACTTTAAGACGCAGGCAAAATATCCCGACCATGTAAGTTAACCCATTATATTTTTGAAGTCATTCATAAGCGACAACTAAAAATAAATGTCAGATTCCTTCAAAAGCACTTCACAGTTCCTAAGAAAGCGCTGAGAGCATCCTTAAGGGTATCCTATTTAATTGCAAAATCCAAATCACCTAATATCATATCATTGGAGAGAATAATTGGGCCTACTTTCTTCCGCAGCCGTAAAAATGTGCGCGATCATGCATGAAGAAAGGTTTGGCGACAGTTTGTAGTCAATACCACTTTCAGATAACACTGTGGCTTGTATTAATAAAACAGTCTCTGACAAAAGAAAATAATCAATTGCTAACATGTTTTAATGATGGTCCAAAATTCGTCCAGTAACTTAATGGCAGCACTTACGTCGTAAATCATGTCCAGCTTCCTGTTTTTGTACGCTACTGTCACGCAAATGAAATTCACGAGGACATTTTTGTATGTGAAACTCTGGAAGGGAGGACTACAGACGAATATATTTTCTCTCTCTTGTGATTTTTTTCTTTGTTGACTACAATCTTTCATGGAGAATTTGTGTTGGTATATGCACTTGAGGGGCTGTGGCATTTGCTGGAATATTACAACAGGAAGTTAACAAAATGCTGTTGTGAAATCAAGAGCTATAAACAGTAGGCCTATTTTACAATATTAGCAACGGGATCTACGCATGATACATTTCTATTGCACGGAGGCGCGTTGATTGTTACGTGGTAGAGTCCTTCGTCACGTTGTGGAGGTGAGGAATGAACTTCATCTTGTTCTATTGGACAGCAGTCCTACACTCGCTACTGTTTCTGGTTTTAAAACATAGCTTCTAATACTGTTGTCATTTGTAGCTTTTCAGTCGGTCAACACGATTGTGCCCAATGAATGGCGGGGTACAAGAGATAAATATGTAAATACACTCCTGGAAAGAATTACATGTAGGCCTATTAGTTAATTATCACAATTAGATGAGGCAATTAACTAATGGTTTCAAACTTCTACATTTCTTATACTGTGCTACTTGGCCGACGTGTTTGAGAAACTGAACGATCTTGACGTATCACTTCAAGAAGGTCTCTTGAAACCTTTTGCACATACCTAGGTAGATACGAAATGAACAGCCCAATTTAGCGAGATGGGCGATGAGCTATTACCTTTCTCATCAACGTGTGTCACATTTTCGACAATGGCATCTATCAAGATGAAGCATCGGTCTCGACTGCAGTTGGAAGGGGATCTGCTTGAATCACCAATTCAAGCTCACTAAATCAGTAAGTGTCAGAAAATTACTGAATTTTGAACCATCTATATTTTTATTCTTCGAGTTCTTTTCCCTTCTTTGGACATTTCACTCAGCTGTGCGAAGAGGATTTTTTTTTACATCTAAACATGTTTATATTATTTTCTATAGTATCATCATTTATAAGTCACGATATTTCAAATATTAGAAACATTCTAAATGAACTAAAAGCAATAGAGATGTAAACAACTAAAGAACTGCTGTTAAATACACAAATGTGTTCAGTTCCAATTACTGCATTCTTATAGGCCTACCTAATACAAGCTACTGTAGTTGTAGCCTAGTCCAGACAGTAAGTTCCGTTTGGTAATAAAAACAGAACGAGTAGGCCTACAGATACAGACTACCTATTTATTTCAAAACAAACTACATATAGTAGGCTAAACTATCTTTCCACATAGCTCCCACTTGTCATAGCTCGGCAAAAGGTTTTGTATGCCTTCTTCATAAAACGCATGGCTAAGTGATCTTAAAATTTGCGGAAAGTTCGCAGAAAGATGAGATAGCGTAAACCTTCTTCAACTGCATGAACCAAGTCTTCATGGAACAACGATGGACGCCCACTTCGTTCGTCAACGTGCACTTGATCACGCCCTTCATTGAACTGTCGGACCTATCTCCTTAGCTTTGAATTACTCATCGCATTTTCTCCATACACCTCGCAAATCTGTCGATGAATTCGACTGGTTTAGTGTTCTTCGCATTCAGAAAACAAATGACAGATCTATTCTCACATGCGGCGGGATTGTCAGTCAACTTCGCCATTTTAACCAAGCACTATAAAGTGTAAACAACAGACAGTGATCTCAAAATGGCGTCATCTCCTTCTCCTTGACTCAGTGCAAATACCGCGCCTGCGCCGAACTACGATTGCTGCTATTGCGGGGCAACGTATAAGAACGGAACTTACTTTCTGGACGTGCCTGGTAGTTAACTCTTAACACCTTTGGATAATACAAGTGCATTATTATTTTATACAAAAAATATGTTGAACTCTAATTTGGTGTACGAATATTACGTAGGTATTGTGTATTTATTATTTTTTATAATTGATATTGTTGTTGTTGTTGTTCTAACTGGTAATTGCAATAATTACTGTAGTCCAGTGGTTCTTAACCGGTGGTCCGCGAATGCCTCGGGAATGGTCCGCGGGAGAAAAGGGTCCACCAGCACGTATAAAAAAGTGGCCAATAAATGGGGATTTCGAAAACCGTGTGCGTTGAACGAGAATCGTCCGAATGTATTCGCGGCGATGACTATCAGATTTTGAATTGAAATATCTTTAAAATAAGTCTTATTGAGGAAGGGTTACAACTGATAAGGTGTATTGGGGGTGAGGTGACCGTACATGATTCAATTTCAGGCTGAGTGGTTCGCAGACTTCTACAGGTTCAGAACCACTGCTGTAGTCAGATCCAAATTGATGTCGTGAGCCGTTTCCGTGTAAAGCGGCGGTGGGGGACGGGCGGGCGACAGAATACGCTTGAGAATTCACGTTGCAAATGTAGACAAATCTCCGTCTCCTGAAATGGATATGGTACCAATAATTCTTGTTTAGAATAAAAACTGGACTGACGACTTCTCACTAATGATCAGTTTAATTCGAGACCATTGACGGACAGCTCAAGGTCGTTTAATATTGTTACTAATAATGCCCATCGTCGAACAGTTCTTTGTTCATTATACGCTAAATATAATTTCCTACCAATAATCGATAAACTGTACTCAAGTAACACAGTGCCATTGGTTTCAGTTGAAAACAACTGTTTCTAGTTTTGAGTTCCGACACGAAGTGACACAAATCCCTGATCTATCTCCTACAAAACAAGGGAGTCTTTGTGTTCAACTCTATCTCGACAGATGCAAAGTAAATGGTGCAACCTAACGATAGTAAAGGTTATGCGGGCCGATCCTCGGGTGACTAATGTTACTCCCAGCATACGGGTCTGCCAGTGTTGCAACTATCAGCTTTGTTTGGGACTTCCTCGGAAGTAAACAACAATGGAGATGAGTGTAGGAAACTGAAAAAGGCAATAACAAAATATTACTCCCATTAAATTCTATTTAACATTAAATATCAAAGACTAAGAAGTTACAAAATACATTTCTCAGTACAGTAAAGTTTCAAATCACATCGTAAGTTAATGTCAGCAATAAACGAACGGGCTTTGACACCTAAACTTACTAGTCTCGTACGCCTGGTGGGTTTCACTTGAGGTACAGCAAATGACAATACGTTCGTGCTACATCCGTTACTAATTTCTATTCATTTTGGGTTCGTTTCTTGCAACAGTCTCCTGTAGGTGAACATTACATGTGCACCATGTTTCTATCTTTGACTTATGACCGTCCCACGCAACTTTTTATTTAATATGAACGCAACTTACCAGTTATCTGGAGTGTAGAACACCTGTGCCGTACGTAGTAAATGTGGCGATTTCATGTTAAGCGACGTATTTTTTAGTAAAATAAATCTCAATGCGGTTGGTAGTCCAGGAATAGCTATTTATTTTAAAATGGAACCCATTCCTCTTTTCAGATTTCTTAGGAAGGAAAGTTAGGTAACATTACAGGGAAATGTAATTTACACTATTTTAAAGAGGACTGTGGTGATTTGGCATTAAACTGTCTCTTCAGAACTTGACCTATTTAATTTGGTTTTATGGTTATGTAGTATTTGGCACAGCCAATCACTACTCTCAAGCAAACAACACAGCATGACAACAGAAACTTTATTGAGGACTGCGACCACCTAAGTGGAAGTCTGGAGTCGTACACTTATCGCCTCATGGAGGAGTCATTGTCCTTTCAGCATGATTTCACACGTGAGTAGTATGATGACCAAGGTACAAGGCTAGACACCGGAACTCTCCACGTCACCGCCATACAGATTTACGTTTGTTGTTTGGTCAATGTAGAGGATGTTATGAAGAATATTGCACTTCAATTAGCCGAATATTTAAAAAAGAACGTGATGAAGCTGGAGTGAATATGTAGGCCTACCATGGACGATGTGACTTGGATCTCGTCGCAGATATACGTTATGCTTAGTGTAACAATAGCATGTCAATAGTGCACTGCTGCACTTCGGGAATGGAGGTGAGCTAGCCTCAATCGCCGTGTCGTGACCAGTTACTGGATGAATTCTACTGAGCCACGGGATGGGGATGATCTAAACATTGACTTCATCTTGAATGTAATTGACTGACATTCATTTCCTATAAGGCTCAAGTCTAAAATTAATAATAAAAGATACTGAACTTATTTCAAACTCCCCTAGTGTATTATGCTTTTCATTATAAAGGGTACGTTCTTGAAATAAATTTCTTATTACTTCCATTGGTTATGGACTATAAAGAAACACGGGGTAAATAATATACCGACATTGTGTCTCAGTAGTTTTCAATGCAAAATTACTTGACTGCGTTTTAGTGAAGACTGAGAAACACTAGAGCCAATATGGAAAGTGATATCCCATATGTGGGCCTATGGGTATTTTTCAAATATTAATTTTAAACGTTAGTCCATCAAACTTCCGTCATAGTGGCATTACTGGAGGTCGCAATTTGCCTTCGTTCTATGGCCTACGTGAAAACAGCTAAAATAAAGCGCACCATTGTTTATATTGTGGAAGGCCCAGAGCGCAGTGTAGATAAGAGAGAAAATTTAAAATCACATTACTTGAACCAAAAACCAAACCCCGTGGCACTACAGCCCATAGAGGGCCTTGGATTACCCAGCCATTTGGCCTGAAGATTATGGGGTGACGCGTGGTCAGCGCGTCGGGTCCCCTCGGCCGTTAATCTTGGTCTGCGTGATCGGGACATTACATGAACTGAGGTGTAATATTCCAAGACCTGCTACACGCAGCACATTCCTGAGAGGCTATAAATTTGTCTAGGTGGGAATTAACGTTGATCACTCATTTCAGATCTATTTAAGACGGGTACATAAAACTAAGAACTGTAGCTTAATTTGTTGAAGAGATCCAAACTTGAATATTTTAATAACTTAAAGACATGGGTTTCTGAGAAATTCTTACTTGAGGGTTGACATTGGTGCTTCCGAGGAGGAATTTCTGCTGTAGTTGTTAAGTGTATTTTATTAATAGAAATGCTATTTCACTGGTTTTTGAATTGAACTCGTCTGCCAACTCTTTTGACAAGGTCTTGGGAAACGTGGCATTTATTCCTGTATACTGTTCCTTATAACTTGTGCTATTTTTTAAATTGGGAATTAAGCGTAGCAAGGAATAAGCAATGAAAAACTACAGAACACGATTTTAAGGATGCCTGATGTTGGGATTCGAGCTTACATCTCTTCCGAGTTCATGGGCAGTGACATGTGTGACCAGTGTCCCAACGCAATGAGCTACCCTGCTCGGTATATTCTGAGTTTACTGGAATCACGGATTATCTTACATCATAGCCGTCCAATAAGAGAAGAATGGCTATGACTGCAACAACAGTTGTACGAAGATCAAAGAAAATGGCGAGGGGGAAGATTGCTTCATACGAAGAACGTTTATTTCACATACTGATTGAAGTCCAATAAAATTAACATCCCAACAATATAATGTATTTTGCAATCTGAAATCTGTCCACTAAAATCCTTAAGTTCTTAATATGACTTGTACAAACTATCATTTCAGATAATTTAGATACACTTTCAGAACAGCCTTCTGACCAGATGATTTAACATGATTATCGTTGTGTCATAGTTGTTTCATTCGAGGGGCATTGACATCGTGATCATTCAGCCCCGTGTACTTGGGTATGTGTGGAATTGTGTCTGATAACCTGTGATATTGCGATGACTGTATTAGTGTGTGTATTTGTAATTCAGACGAGGATTGGGAAGGAGGCGGCCGTGATCTTAAGTTAGGAACCATCCCGGCATTTACCTGGAGTAGAAGTGGGAAACCACGATGGCTGAGATGGGAATCGAACCCACCTCTTCACAGGTTTTCCTCACGAGATAGAGTGTACCTAGTTCCAACCCTCAGACTAGAATTATATTTATTAGCAGAGCCGGGAAACGAGCCTGGACCTCCGCGACGACAGCCAAGAATGCTAGCCGCTACACCACGAGGTGGTCAACTTGATTATCATAATCACCACCTTTCTCGTTATCATTGATGTTGAAGAACTTGGTGGAACAACTGCTTAACATGTAAAGCAATTTTGAAATTGATATCTAGTATAACTAGTAGCATATAATGATGATGAACGTCGCACCTACAGTTGAATTAGGCCTACGTGAGATCTGAGCACAATGCACTGGAAGATTAAAAAAAGAGTAGACTAAGGCCAAAACAGGAAACTCCCAACACAATCATGCCTTTACTTGGCTACTAGCTTACTGGCAGTGAGAGACCTGAAGACCTTTCATAATGCTAAATAACTTTTACTTTAAATGGAGAACAATTCTTTTTAACAAGTAGCGGTTCGCGTGCGTCTTTTGTTTCTTCTCCTTCTCCTGTTCCATCCACCCAATAAAAGCGATCGCTACAGGAAGAAAGAGAGAGAGAGAGATGCATTTGAACAGCGAATGCCGACAATCTGATGACGTCACCGCACCGCAGTTCGCGTGCAACACCAGCCATTTGAAGTCTTTCTTGGCTGTCGTATTCTTGCAGTAAATAAGTAACGAGTACGCCTATACATGTGATGCGAGAGAAACAAAAGATATTAGCAACCATCAGTACACGCTGGACCAATGATGGCAGTCTAAATTTCGAACATCGATCTGACTTATCACCGATCAAGGTCACTTCGTAGGGGCTAGATGGGCCGTTAATGAACTTTACAAAACATAACGACGACGTATGTAAAGTCACTCGACTAATGAATGAGAGAACTCTTGGTAACGGCATATTTTATCCTTCCTTTCTTACTTTCTTCCTTTGTTCCTTCCTTCATTCCTTCCTTGTTTAATTTTTGAGCTTATCGCTAAAACTCAAAGGAATGAACCGAGTATAAACCCGCCCCTGGGGTTACCAAGAGTGTGCTCATTCTTTGCTTGAGGGACTGTACACTCATAATTAGGCACTGTCTTTCTGCACGATGTGGAGGCGTGAGATGCATGAACTTTAATTCACGGAAAAGTGAAAATCTTTATTACCTAACAAGATTATACTGTTTATTTGACATCATAGAATCACACAAAGAAATTGACATAAATTGAGGATATAAAATGTATTCTCCTGCATTATTCTCAAGAAACGCAAATTATTTCATTTAGAAAATGTTCTCATACTTCCACTGATAGAAATAATTTCAAAATATTACTTTACTTCCTGATGACGTTCTGATTCCAAAGAATGGCAAGAACACAAATTGAAATTTTTCCCGTTGTCAAAGAAATTAACTGTATTACAAGTCATTCCCTTAGGTTAGCCACAATCCCATGTAGCAGCACTGCGGCAGCATTGCCGAACAGCTTACCGTATACGGACAGGACACTGAATTTGTTGTTGCTTCATTTGGGGGTTTCAGACATCGTGGTCTTATACCAGTACTGTGTTTCAAATGCATACTGAAGGAGTATGGTCACACGTCACATCGTTAAATTGCACCAACCAGGGCGCTCTCGCACTTTCAGTTTTATCATACCAATTTTTAGTTCTTTCGTAATCCAATTCACACTTCAGAAACATTTGGACAGAGGAAAGTCCATAGGCCTATTCTTAAAACCTTTCTTCGCTTTGGTGATTTCTATGTAGCCTAATCCTTTTCAACTCCTCGCCTTCTGATGACTGATAATTGATTTCACAGTTTTAATTGAGTCTGCATCCTCAGTGCACATCATTCTTAACAATCTATGATTTCAGAATAAGATTCCATTGCCTCACTTGGTTTAGGGACATATTTCTTTTAACTGCGTCCTCCGAGAAATCATTAGCAATAGGCCGTATTGGCGTGCCGTCACGATAGTATGGATAGGCTATTACTCGGAGAACGAGTGGCAAACATTATGTAGGACACCTTGATCCTTTGGCTGTATTTGTTTATCATACGTAGAATTATTCGCATTAATTGTGTTACTTAAACCGACAGTAGTGGCTACGCTGGCTAAAGCGCAGCATTAGGTCATGGGACCAAGCTCTCTGCTGACTCGGTAGACGCGTGGGTTCGAGCCCCACCGTCGGCCGTCCTTGAAATGGTTTTCCGTGGTTTCCCATTTTCAACACCAGGCAAATGTAGGGACGGTACCTTCTGACAGGCCACGGCCGCTTCCTTCCACATCCTTGCCCAGTTTCATTCACCATCATTCATTTCATCTCTCATTAACTCCTCTCATGAGGTTGGCGTCAGGAAGGGCATCCGGCCGTAAAAACCATCGCCACAAAGACTTCCATCGCATCTCATCCCCGACCCCGTTGGAAAACGGGAATAATAAGGGGTAGACATACATACAATTGTATTACTTAAGACAGCTACCTGATGCAAAGTGACTATATGTGCACTATTTGGTTGTTCATTAGGATCTAGTCGAGATCCAGTTAGATCGTGTGGCCTCCGGAGAGGCCGAGTGCAGGTCTTTCAAATTGACGCCCGTGGGTGACCTGCGCGTCGTGATGTGGATGAAGTGATGATGAAGCGTCACATTCACCCAGTCCCCGAGCTACGGGAATTACCCCAGGATATCAAAATTCCTGATGGCTCGGCCGGGAATCGAACCCGGGGCACTTCGGGCCAAAGCCTAGCACGCTAACCATTTAGCCACGGAACCGGACGTCAATACGGATAGCGTTATCTCACAAAGGATCTGTGCAAAACCTGGTCCCCATGCCTTAACCGTACAGATTTCAAATGGTAACAACTAACTAAGGAAATACAATATTCTAGTAGACACATCGTTATTGCCAATAAAATTTAGTTCCGGCAGACCTCGGCTTCATATCAAGCAGGTATCCAGGACTACAGTAACTGGTGCTTCAGTTCGAGAAGACTCTCAGCGCTAACCCCACCATTAATTGCCCACGCGGAAGCAATTTGGTTCAAAAAAATCTTATTATATAATATATTTTTTGTTTGTTTATAAAGTGCTTTTAAACTAATAAACAGGACGATAGCCCCTGGCAGAACTGTTTAGGGTACAGCCCGCATAGCCCTAGAGCCGGGTGGTTAGTCTGTACACATGGGGCGCACACAACCCATTATACGAGATTTCTCGCATTGGTCCGCTAGTTAATTGCTTGTTACAAAAGCGTGTGCCTCCAGGACTTAATAGCTCTTCATTTTGCAACGATTCAATACATACGAAGTCCTCGTGGTAGTATAGCATTATGATTGATGGTTCGAACAAAGCTTGTGTAGACCGACGTCCAGACACATTGTACAAAGAACTGATCCCTTATAACATCGTAAATTAGCGTACATTACTGTTGATTCACTTAGGGGCTTTGCCACATCATGGTCATGTGTACTTGGGTATCATAGTGATGATTGTACTAATGTATGTTTGGGATTTATGTATGAGACACCCGTGACTTGAATTTAGGTACCTGGAACAGAAGGGGATGGCTGAGGTTCTGGGTCACGTGATTGAGTGTACCACGTTCCAGCCCTCTGACCAGAATTGACCCGTATGCCACGGGGTGGACAGCCTACATTGCAAGAAACGTCATCACTGACATAGTAAGGGCTGAGAGATATCCACCTCGCGGCGTAGTAGCTAGCTAGTGGTAGCCCTAGGTGACTCTGAAAGCGTGTATAATATCCTCTCCTTAAAATATACAATACATTCCAGATAGAAAAATTGGTTGAAATCCATTGGATAGTATGGATGTTTAGATGAGCTTAAACATCGAACACAAGCATGCGTAGAATCATGTTGGCATCACTGTCATGCATGTGCTTCTCAAGATAAACATCGATATTATGGCAATTATGTGTACCAATTTTGCTACAATAGCATCTATAGGCTAATTTTGAGACATCCGACATTGGGTTAAATTTACAATTGAGTTTTGCCAGCAGTTGACAGCGATAACATTATTTTCATACATGGCCTTGACGTATCCTGGCATAGATCATTATTCATACCAAAATTGGCTTCGATAGCCGTTCCGGAGTTGGTTCCACAAGCAGAAGGACAGACACACACATAAAAGCTGAGATTGATCTCATTTCTGCAAACTGTGAAAAGTAGACTAATAAATGGTCAGTAAAGAGAATTAAGAGAGAATTATAGAAACATCCGCGGCGTAAATCACACACCACGACCACGCTGGGGAGCTGCAGCAAGTCCGGAGATTCGAATCCCGGCGCTGACAGTGGGTATGCTGAGTGTTTTTTTTTTACTTTCTCCTAGCAAATGCTGGGACATTTAAATTCGAGTACCGGCGAACTTACCCTATCCCTGTCTCTAATACAGCTGTAGCATATACACTACAGTCATCACAGAAACAAGGGTTCTCATACGATTTCATGACCAAGATGTCCCAAGCCCCTTAAATGAATTAACAAGAAAAACAACAAGCATTAAAATTCGTTACTCTTTGTTTATTTTTTGCCGGTGTTGGTCCCAAGAAGTAATACTACAGCAGTGGTGATGCGGGCTAGTCTACACTCCACGAACTCAGTATCACTTTACGATAACCACCTCGTGGTGTAGAGTATAACATATTTGGCTGTCTCTCCTGAGAGCCAGGATTCGATTATTTTTTCTATCAAGACATCTAACTCTGCAGGTCTGAGGGTTAAAACGGGGTTCACTCAGCCCCATAAGGCAAAATTGAGAAGAGATGGGTTCGATTCTCACCTCAGCCACCCTTGGAGAGGTTTCCTATGATATCCCTCTTCTACGCCATGCAAAAGCCACGGCCGCCTTCTTCCGAATCCCAGTCTCAATAACAAATACCCACAATACCACAGATACTACAATAACTCAGGTTATCAGACAAATTATATTATTTATATATATATACATTATATGACTACGATATCCACGCCAATAAAAGAAACAACAACAACAATCCTCATCCCCTGTTTCGTCGAGCATATCGTAAATCTTGGCTTGTATGTCTGCTTCCCCGTAACACCCAATTATTGCCTTCACGGCAGCGTGTTGAACATTCACACTATTTTTATATCTAGGTCATTCTTTATAGTTTAGATAATTTTTAGAACTGGCTTGTACCCAGGTCTTGTCCTCCCCGAACTAAGTTGCACTCCATATATCCCACAATGCCGCATTTAAAAATCCATTAAAGATGGCTGTCACATTGAGTGTTAACCCATACTCCATGAGGAAAATAGGTTACAATCAGAATCGAATGTGGGTCACCCATCAGCTTAGTAGGACGTGTTGGGTCACGCCCCACCACCACAGGAAGTCCATAAATCCTGCGCATCCTGCTTTTGTTTCTCCCATCCAAGAGAATGCCGGGATGGTACCTAATGCAAAGTCCCAGGGCACCTAATCTAATTCTAGGCACTAATTATTACAGTCACATACACTACCACACTCATCACAACAACATAGGTTATCAGACAAATACAGAACACGCACAAGTACATGGGGTTGATGGCTAAAGATGTCCGTAATTGAAGCAACAACGACGGCTTATTTTATTTTATGTGCTGAGCATAGAGGGGCCAAACTGTTATTTTTGAGAGAATAGAGCAGATACTACATCAGAATTCATATCTCCCAATCTGTCTACACGCTTGGTGTTGAGGAAGCGCGCCTGTCATCGACCTGGAAGCCCCGGGTTCGATTCACGGCTCCATTAGGGATTTTAAAAACTGACGTGAGGGTTGGAACGGGGTGCACTCGGCTTCATGTGGATAATTGAGTAGCTGTCTGACTGTGAGTCAGCGCCCAAGTTACGAAAACCAAAGTAAACGGCCGAAGGGACCTGACGTGCTGACAAACGCGTCACCCCACAATCCGCGGGCCAAATGGCTGGTCAGTTGTCACTTTGTAGGCCTAGACCCTTCATAGGCTGTGGCGCCACGGAATTTGTTTAATCTGTCTGCACCGTATTATTATTTTTCTACGGGGTCGGAGATGAGATGCAAGAAATGTCAATGATGTGGATGATTTTCAGAGTTTTCCTGAAATTAATGACATGACACGCCAGGCAAATACACGCGTTACCGAAGCCACAAATATTTCCCACACGAGGAAAGACACGGAAAGCCCTATCATGGACAGCTGACTGCCCAAGTACACAGTTGGTCCGCAGGTTAGCGCGCGTAGCTACCATGATCGGTAGAATTCAGTTGTGAGAAAATCATCATTTTAGTTAGTCCCAAATCCCGCAGGACTGAATTAACACTATCAAGATAGTCCTACATAATGAAGTGGAGCAACTTGAGCGACCTCGATTTGGCGAATTAAATGGCAAGGAGAGATCATAGGCTTCCCGCAAAACAGTACAGTATGATTAGTTGCAGATTGCGTCTACGTCACGGCGCTAACTCAAAGTCAACCTAACGATGCTATGCCTTCATTCGTACTGAAG
Source organism: Meconema thalassinum (assembly GCA_946902985.2). Classification (NCBI taxonomy): domain Eukaryota; kingdom Metazoa; phylum Arthropoda; class Insecta; order Orthoptera; family Tettigoniidae; genus Meconema; species Meconema thalassinum. The sequence continues at coordinate 667,100,209 of OX336389.2, read as the reverse complement.
ACAGCGGGAAGGAGAAACCCGTGGGTCGGCTTCTGAACATTGGCTCGAATTGAGAGGACGCTGAGTAAAACGAACATCAGTAACACTATCGCTGGTTTCTTTATAGACTGGTCAAAAAATGGTTTGGATATTGCATGATGTTGTATTTTCATTGCTGTATGACGACATTTCGTTTTTGCACATTGGCTCATGTGTTAACTCTAAGATAACACGTTTGTTTGTTTGTTTGTTTGTTTGTTTGTACCGTACTCTGTTATCGGACATGGAGCTTTTGCATACAACCTGCACAAATGGGGGAAGCGGCCAAACCCCTGCTGTGATTGCGGTACATCGAACCAGACCATCAGGCACATTGTCGAAGATTGCAAACAAAGAGCGTACTAGACCCTAACGACTTTCAGTGCTTCACCATCGAGCCTGGACTGGAGAAATAGACAGGAAATAAGGTTGATATCTGTGCTTGTATGTAGGCCCTACTTGTTATGATTATTATTATTATTATTGTGTTTCATACGCTACATAAATAAATAAATAAATAAATAAATGAATGAATAAAACAGTTATCGGATAAAGCACGTGTATTATATTTGGTCCACAAATACATAAGTTTGTAATATGCAAAACATTTTTAGACCAGTGCATATTCGATTTAATCGCGCTTATCTCTGGACATGAACTCGAGAGAAAGGTGGATTTGAACCGCATCATTGGTCATTATTAAACGATTTTGTATGATTTATCCACTTCATGTAGTATATATTTAAAGAAATGGGATATTGTCTTGTTAATGGCCACGGCCGCATACTCCCATTTCTTGCTCTAATTACAAGTACTGTATGAATACACACACCAAACCACAATAGAACAGGTTATTGAAACCAGAGATGTTTCATACACGAGGAAGTGCATGGGAATGTGGGGATGGTGAATACGGTGTGTCGAGGCCCTGTGTAATAATAATAATAATAATAATAATAATAATAATAATAATAGAAAAGTATTACTCATTATTATTATTATTATTCCCGTTTAAATAATGTCGGGGATGAAATGCAATGAATTTCAATGTGGTAGTGGTTTTTACGGTCAAATGCCCTTCCTGACGCCAACCTCATGAGACGAGGCAATGAGAGATGAAAACAATGACGATGAATGAAACCGGGAAATGAGTTAGAAGGAAACGGCCGTGGCCTCTTAAAAGGTACGGTCCCGACATTTGCCTTTAGTTGAAAATGGAAACTCACGAGAAACCTTTTCAAAGACGGCCGACGGTGGGATTCGATCCACTAGCCTACAGAGTCTGGATATACCTTGGTCCCATGTCCTCCCACAGCGACTTTGCGGGCACAATTAACAATAATAATTAATAATAATAACACTACTCTCAACTACTGTGGCTTTGGGTGCACCGGGCAGTCAGAATTTTGCATTGGAAGGGTTTTCTAATTTGCTGGCAAATCTATCAATAAGAGGTTGTCACATTCCAACACCTTTAAATGTGTTTTGAAGGCCAATATTTAACCGAATGTGCCACTCATTTCGATCCTTAATGACACAGCGACAACAAAAACTGTAATTTAAAGCAGAAGATGTACCAAGATATCGACTGGTTGAAGGGGTATGAGTTATTCATTGCCTTATTTCGGGGTTGGTGACAAATGCTTTGAAAAGTGACTGATAACATGTGCAATACTACTTCAGAGTAACATTTGTTTCGTAACGGAAGAAAGGAAAGAAGGAAGGACGGACGTAAGTAAGTTTGTAGTTTTGCGAGAACGTTAATCTCGTGTTCATAAGCCACGGGATTTCTTTTTTACGTAAAATTCGAACCTCGAAATTCCCACATATATTAACGTGAAGAAGAGATACATGACAGAGTGGGAAAGAGTAAAATCCACGTACTTAAAAATGACATTAGGAATCTCAACCTACACACCATCTTGGTAAAAGAGACGTTCCTGATTCAAGACCTGCGGTATAAAAAGAACAGCTGCTGCTACCTAATACGGGTAGCTGAGTAGCTGAAAGATCTCCTGGAAAAGAGAATGGTTGTAGACGACGACTTCTACGCTACATGTGCTACAGGGACATGTCAGCGAATGAGGAATGTCGTCAATAGACTGTCGATGCACAGTTTCCACCACAAAATGCGCAACACGAAAAGTTTCCACCTGGTATGAGAAGCATGTATTTGCACGTTCTGCGGGATGATCTGTGACCATTACCTTGTAGGCTACTTTGGTGCACGAAATGTGAGTTGTCAGTGACTGAACTAAGTCCTGAGGACTAATCTTCTTGTAACTAGGGAATGTAAGTGACCTTTATGTTGTAACTCTGCACGCTTGTGCGCTTTCTTAACCGGGAATTGAACCCAGTCCACCTTGGGGAGGGGCAAGCAGCTTGACCACTGAGGATAAAGGGAAGCAAGTGACTTGTAGTCTATTTGGGGTACAAATGCCGGCAGCCAAGTTTGGCACTATTCTTTGTTTAAATGACAGTTTGCACTGTGGACAGGTACAGTGACGTGGGTAGGATAAGAGTCAGTTTCAGTAGCCTCGGCCACAGTGGTGACATTTTCTCCTGCTTCTCTTAGCAGTGCTGTACTCCGTCACCGCTATGTCCCCCTCTTCATCCCGCAAGGCTGCATCGGCTATGATCAACAAATTCGTTTCTCAAACACGTAACACGAATAATTCATTGTCAACCTTCAACGCAAAATACACATTTTATCGATAGCTTTCAGCCCGTATTGTTGAAGTGATGCGGGCTCTCAACTTGACACGAAGATCGTCACCAAACGCACGTCTCCAGTCAATGAAAGGTGTCGACTATTCATGTAGAGAGCAACTTATTCAATATCCTAGCGGATTAAACGTGTTACATGTAGCCGAATATCCTGATAGCATATCTTGCAAAAACGCCGAGCTGTAAAATAGTAATGGCCTTTTTGTTAAACAGTGAGCTCCAATTTGGAAGACGGTGTTGTTCCACAATGCACGTACAGTAGAAGCAGTTTATGAACTATGCTGTTTTAGGAGGAGCCATACGACATCTACTTCACGTTAAATAATAATAATAATAATAATAATAATAATAATAATAATAATGATAATAATAATAATAACCCCTGGCACTACATCCCATGAAGGGCCTAGGCCTACCAAGCGACCGCTGCCCAGCCAATTGACCTGTAGATATTGGGGTGACGCATGGTCAGCGCATCGGGTCCCCTCAGCCGTTAATCTTGGTTTTCGTGACCGGGGCGCTGCCTCACTGTCAGACAGCTACTCAATTGTCCTCACGAGGCTGAGTGCACCCCGTTCCAGCCTTCACGTCAGTTTCTAAAATCCCTGACGGAGCCGGGAATCGAACCCGGGGCCTCCGGGTGAGAGGCAGGTGCGCTACCCCAACACCATGGGGACGGCTACTTCTCGTTAAAGTGCTCGATTAATGATCTGAAAGTAGGGAGTTCAAACCTTGCTCAAGTTGGAATTTTTATTCTGTTATCGTTATGTAGCGACATAAGTAGCCTAATACAAATGATAGTTTTGGAACAACACACCTGTATAAAACTAGTGTTAGTTTTTCTTCTTCCATTCTTGCATTATACTGTCAAAATGGAAAGGAGTGAAGAGGATTTGAACCGGAGGCGTTAACATTGTACTGTATCTACTTGCCGACGTTCTTCCGAGTGAGCTTCGCGGGATTTATCTCGTACTGATGCAATTCTAAGTATTTTCAGTAACACTGATTATTTAATAATGCTATACAAATAGGTCTATTTTATGACAATAATAATTGCAGTTGTATTATAATTGTATATTCAAAGGAATAATTGAGGAATTATTTCGCGGATACTGTTCCTCTCAATGCAGGACTTTAGGAAATAAAAGTGACTAATTTGAATCTTTGGGATTTATGTCTGAAATTAAAATAGTTATTAATAAGACTTCAAATGTATTTAATTTATTAATTTTACTTCTGGAAGGCACAATTGTGTCACAATAAATGCCTCGCTGTTATTTTAAGTCCTAGATACGGGAGACTGGGACTTGCAGAGTTCAGCATGGCTCTACAAAGTGATGAAAGACAGAAAGAAAGTATTGTTGCAGTTAATATATTTGGGGGTTTTGCGACATAGTGGTCTTGAAACCCCGTATACTTGGGCGAGTTTGTGAAATCAGTTTAATAACCTGTGTCATTGCGTTGGCTGCATTATTGAGTGTTTGTATTTGGGCCTAGGATTTGGGTAGGAGACCGCCGTGACCTTAATTTATGTACCATCCCAGCATTCGTCTGGAGTAGACGTGAAAACCCCACGGAAATAAACTTCTAGGATGGCTGATTAAACCCCATTCCAGTCCTCAGACCAGAATTAAATTTCTTGGTAGAGTCGGAAATCGAGCCCGGGCCTCTTCGGTGACAGCCAAGAATCTTAGTCGCTACGCCATGAAGTGGACACCAAGACGTTGTAATACGGGTGGTGTTTCAACTTGGTTTGCTGGCATCCGAGACAGCTGGGGTGTTTCCACATTTCAGGACGGACAACTTGGAGATGGATGATCAACGTTCGGGAATTTTTGGCCGAAAAGCTGGGAACGTTAGAAGGCAAATCTCAACACCACAACAAGATGCCAGATTGATGGCAAAGGTTGAAAAGAATCTCTTTCATTCCGTTGCTACTTTGACGGCAGTTATTAATTTTGCTACCCACGATCAGACTGTGACAAATCGTACAGGGGGTGCCAATTGGAGATCTCAAAGTGTCATTCCTAGGGAAGTTCATAATGAGGAGCATATAAAGGGATTTTTAGTATTTTCAATGGGAAATGGTGATCGGGATTGGAAAAGAATATCATCTTCTGATGAAGTTACCATTTCTACGCTAAAAGAAGGATCTACTTTTGTACATCGTCCTCCGGGTACCCGACTCAATCACAGATACGCCGCAATGGTACGGGCAGTGTGTCTGTCGTGGAGTGGGCACATTCATCGCATTCACGGCAATGTTAATTAATTGCTGAACACTAAACAGGAAGAAGCTTGTAGTTTTACGTGATCATTGATCTTGAGATCTTGAGCCACGGGACCTCCATTTTTACGAGAAATCCGAACCATATGACTAGATATTTCACCTCGAAAATCTCACTTGCATTGACCAGGAATTGAACCTGGTCAACCTTGGTGAGAGACGACAAGCAGCTTGATCAATGTACCATCACGCTCCACTGATGAAACACTATATGTTTCTCTATGATAGGCTGTTTTATCCTGACGGATCTCTTGGATTTCAGCAGGATAATCATACAGTTCAGACTGGTTTACCAGGCGACCGGATAACGAATTGATAACCTGGTCTCGTTGCTCTCCGGACTTGAACCCAATTGAGAATATGAGGGCAAAGGTAAAGAAGCATATGTGGAAAAATGGTCCAATCCCACCCCATGATGTCACAGATATCAAGCCATGTCAAACGGTGGTCGAACATACAACATTGCCTGTCTCTGAATAGTCGCGATGGCACTCAAAGAAAACGAGAGTGCGGCCACTTTTATTTTTAACAACAGAACTGTACAATGATCTTAGGGGCTAGAGAGGTGGCCAAGGCGAGATAAAGAACAAAAATGTGGAAATACGAAGACACATAGGCTATACGCCACATTAAAAACGACCAAGTAGCCAAACAGCTATAGAGTAAAGAGCCACGAGTCCATCAAGTCAGAGAACCGCTCGACATGTTGGTAGTTATCACCAGAAGTAATTCCTCATAAACCTGTCATTGTGGACGGCTGGTGTTAGAACGGTCTCTACTAAAGGAGGCAAGAATAAATGTTGGGCAGTAGCGGCTAGCGTTCTTGGCTGTCGTCCCGGAGGTCTGGGTTCGATTCCCACCTCAGCCACCCTGGAAGTGGTTTTCCGTGGTTTCCCACTTGTACCCCAGGCGAATCCGGGATGGTTCCTAAATTAAGCCCACATTCACTTCCTATCCAATCCTCATCTGAATTACAAATACACACCCTAATATAACCATCACAATAACACACTCACCCAAATACACGGAGCTATATGCCCGCCATGTCCAAGCCCCTCAAATGAAACAACAATATAAATGCAGGATTTAGTAAACTCGACTTATCAATTTCGTATAAGAAATGCGCTGTTTATTGCCTCTCCCACCTGCTCCTTCCTCTGGAACATGCGGAAGCGAAGCTGAATTTACTTTGTAACTATACCCATATATACATAAAAATTAGGGACAAGGACGCGCTGCTGGGTCACCCAGAACATTACGACTCGAGGTGTCACATCATTTTCCATCGCTCCTTTACAAAGAACAGGGAAGTATTGCGAAGTTTCCCCTCATTATTTCGAATAAAGAATTCTTACAAGATTCAAGGGGTCGAATACATGTAACACACACATCCTACAGTACATCTCTGAAGTGAGAATTGCGTTTCACAACGTGTACTGTAATGTGTTTCGTGCCCTTGGCACTGAGAAATGCTGAGGAGCACCGATAGTTAAATTCTATTCTTTGAACCCAAGATTGCAGGTTTAATCCAACCTTTGGTGATATTTAAGGGTGATTAAATGTGACAGTCGCGGGTCGGCCGATTCACAAGCTCAGTGAAAAAAATCCTAGGCAAATTTCGGCACTTCAGCGTCCTTAAAACATCCGCAGTTAAATCATTAATTAATAATAAGCAATGACTGACATACTGCACTCTCTCGTGATTACGTAGTATTATTATATTTAATTCCCATAGCTTGAAGATTAAGCGTTAGTGAGAAGCACATGGACACACGTAACTTACATGCAAAATACCGGTCTGGACTAAAATCATTTGGGTAGAACTCTATAACAACGAGGACACGCCCCTAAACCCCGAAACATCAAGAAGAGCAGTTACGGGTTCGAGCTAACAGTAATGACGTTGTGCTTTATGTGTGACACTGACTTCACAAGTGCAGAGATATGACTGATTTCTGAGCACAGCAATTGACTGCACAAGTGCAGAGATATGACTGAACATTGTGAAAATTTTGAATGAAGTTGGTGAAGTTAGGAAATAGGTATTCATTGACTACTAAGGGTGTGTAGCAGCTCAGAACGCTATAGACACCCCACCCTTTGTCAAGTTCGTTATGTCATTATCTGGTACCTTTCTACATTATAACTGGAGTTTAAGGACCATGGATTTCAGACGTCAAGTCTTCCTGAAGTCTGAAGTTACTGTCATGCACAGGGAAAGGGCAACAAGCCAGTTAGGAGTATACATATTATTATGGTACTTACCGAGTTTTCCGTTCGGACTGTAGGGGTCATAACTCCCAGAGGACATGGGCGATGAGTAACCGTTCGACATGATGGTATAAGGGGCTCCCTGCGGACCAGGGGATGGCGTGAGTGAAGGCGGTGGGGCGGCTGAACCGGGCGCTCCAGGAGACGGCGTTGAAAGCCAGTCATCTGCCCTCATCCTCTTGTTAGGTGCGGCTGACACGATGCCGCTAAAAAGTCCTCCACTACTAAGCGGGTTGCCCGTTAGATCCGAAGCACCATCACACGGGCTCTGAACGCGCGGCTCCGTCTTGACGGTGCCCAAGAGGAGCTGCTGCTGGTGGTGTTGCGGGTCATCCTGTGAATCGCCGAGAGAGAAGTCCACTGCCACCGGCCTGATGAGGCTACCTCGACTGCTGCTAGAGGCATAGTCCAGAGGAACGGGAAGCCCCTTGCTAGCTGCACCCGCGCCCACTCGATACACCGACTCATGCTTCAAGTCCATGGTCCAGACGCGATGGCTCGGATCCTTGGTCCTTATTTAACCCACCATTTTCACACTTGTTCACGTCACACGCAACAAACTGACAGCACACACACGATCGTCTTAGCCTTTAGCGACTTGGATTCATACTGAGGAGCTCTTTTCGAGGCAATCCCAAGTGATCTGAAACATAAAGAAATGGGAGTAAATCAATTACTCAATGCTGATAACAAAAACAACAGAAAAAATAATAATACATTAAAAAATTACATATGAACATACATATGAATAGATAAACATTTTTGACTTCAAGTTTGGGGAATATTCTAGTTTAAACAGAAAACTGACGAATTTTTATTCTATATGTCATCCATATTTGCATTCTTCTGACTCAAGATTAAACGCAGATTGAATCAGAAACTCAAAGACTAGCGCTAACATACAAAATTAAGGTAGACCTATTTAAGTTGGTATTTCTGGCATAATTTCCAACTTCTACGATGGCAGTGCATTTTCCTACGTAAAGTGAACTCGTGTAGCGCCTTGGCCTGACGATTAAACAATTATTAACACTGATATACACTTGTATATGAGAGGCAGATGACCTCGCTGTTTAACCCCTTAAAACAATAAATAACTAACACTTGTATATGGCTTAAAAATGGTATTAACGAACTACCCGACATTACTGTCAAAGGGTGATTGATGGAAGAATTCCAAGCAGTAGCTCTGTCTCTGTCTCTGTCTGGACCTGCCATGCCTATATTGAAGACTTGCACCACTGCTCGTTACATACGCTCTGCCCGACCACCTGGCTACAAGACTAACCCACAACCTAAATTACCGGTCTAATACTAACTTGGATCCGGTTTCCAAATAAAACGTTAAGAAACAGGTTCAGACCGTGGATGTGCGTGCATTGTATGGACTCCACTCAGCTGGAGGAAAAACAAATCTTTAATGCAGAAAACACAGAAAAAAGTATTTCCCACTGACAGATGTTAAGAAAGGTAATAATTATGACAGAACATATGCATCGCGTCAAGTTGAACAGAACCCGGAATGAGTACCCACGAATGGCTGTGCCGCAGCCTTAAGTTGCTTTGAGAGAGGATGCAAGATGCTCAAAGTCTCTGGATCGAAACTCTTATGGAAATAGTTTGTCATTACTTGTTCCTGAAACTAACTAAGCGGGTCAAGGTCATTAAAGCATTTCCTATTGAAAACTAGTCCTCAATGAAACCTGTTTTCGTTGATTCATTCAGCTCCGTGTACTTGGGTAAGTGTAGGATTTGTCCAGTAACTTGTGTTACTGGGCTGACCGTAGGAGTATTTGTAATTGAGGCTAGGATCGAGAAGGAGGCGATTTCAGCCTTTAAATAGGAACCATTCCGGCTTTTCTCTGAAGTGGGAAACCAAGGAAAAGCACTTCTAGGATGGCAAAACATCTTCAACTGATGATTGTGAAAATGAAACTACTGACTTACATATTAGAAGACGATGTTGTTGCTGTTGTTTCTTTTAGGAGATTTGCAACATCGTGGCCGTAAAGGCTCATGTACTTGGGTGTGTGTAGATTTTGACTGATAACCTGTGTCACTATGATGTCTGCACTAGCGTGTGTGTTTGTAATTGAGATAGGATTAGGGTAGGAAGCGGCTGTGGCCTTAAGTTAGGTACCTTCCCGGCATTTTCCTGGATGGCTGAGGTAGAAATCGAACCCAGCCAAGAATGCCAGCCACTACGCAACGAGGCAGACACTAGAAGAAGATATGGGCGAAAATGATAGACAGGCAAATTAAATGCCCTCAAACCTCGGAGAATGAGGAGTAGAGCCATGTAAGTCGGATAGGAAAGGGAAAGTTACTGGAAAACAGACCCTGCTCAGGAATCCCCTGGGGTCACCGACTTCTGAACTCACCAGTCATGAGTCGTAGGCTTCATCTAGAGTTGACCAAAGAAAGTCAAAGGAAATATGATAAAAAGGAGCCCGGCACAAGTACTGTAAGTGGAAGCCATACAGGACTCAGCTGGAGACCCGTGATCGCCAACACATGTCCCACTATATGTGATCCCATGGTGGCTGAGGCGGGATTTGGACCCACTACTTCCCAGTTATGCCTGTACCCCACTGCAGACCTCACACTAGAACTGAGTATCTTGGCAGAGCCGGGAATTGACTGGCTGTGTACAAGGATGAAGGCGTAGTTAGTCGGCATTTGAGGGTGTGCAAATGCGTGGCAGCTGTGTCAGTAGATTTACTGGCACGTTAAGGATCCCCTTCGGGGCAAAATTCCAGCACCTCGGCGCGGCAAGTCTAATAGTACCAGCAGTTAAAAAGGGATGGAAAACCATTATTATTATTATTATTATTATTATTATTATTATTTATTATTAAAATTATTTAAAGCCAGGAATCGAACCCAGACCTCAGTGGTGACAGCCAGTAATCACGAAGATCAACGACCAATCACATGCTATTTTAAAACAGTGTGTGTATGCTGTTCTAAAACCAGCTAAATACTCCTGATGCTCAAAGACTCTCCTGTTATATTCGAAAACCGCCACTGACATAGTGCGGGTTTTCCCCGACACAAAAGTTGGTATGGTACCTCGACCCTATAATGGCAGTCGCTACAGTAACACAGACATACACATCTACGGTGCCACAAAGATGTCCATCGTCACTGAACTTACGAACAAATATTACGTCCGTTTTTATAAATGTAGTGAACATGAGCTGGTAGCCCCAGGGCTTGAACGTGGTCCAGGAGAGAGGTTCAACTGCGGGCTACAATACTGTAGTATGCGGGCTACAATAGCAGCCTACCGTTCCGGTTTACTGCAGATACAAGCACCATTGTAACAAGCAGACTTCACACACGCTATGAAAGTAAAGTAACTGATGCAACTGGAAGGAAGATTGTAGTTTAACGTGACCGTCAATCTCGAGATCATAAGCCACGGGACGACCATTTTACGTGGAATCCGAACCGCAGGACGTGGCATTTCACTTCGAAAATCTCACATGCATTGACCGGGAATCGAACCCGGTCCGCAGTGGTGAGAGGCCAACAGCTTGACCGCTGCGCCACCACGCCTCCATGAAGCAACTGATGGCTACAGTGTCCCCAGTGGTATTTATGATGAAAACATTCCCTGAAGTATACAGTATAGCCTAATAATAAGGCACTGATAACCACGAAGTCACTAGTGGTAGCTGTGATGAGAGCTTATCCAGCAGCATGCAGTACAATTATGCAAAGTAACAGGCACTGATGACCAGTGTGTCACTAGTGGTAGCTGTGTTGAGTAGACTACATATGCAGCAGCGTGCAGTATGAGAGTGTGAAGTAACAGGGACTGATGACCACAGTAGCTATGACGAGAACTCACCAGTATAATAATATGAAGGTCCAGGGACTGATGACCACAGTAGCCATGATGAGAATTCACCAGTATAATAATATGAAGGTACAGGGACTAATGACCACAGTAGCCATGATGAGAACTCACCAGTTAATAATATGAAGGTATAGGGACTGGTGAACACAGTAGCCATGATGAGAACTCACCAGTATAATAATATGAAGGTACAGGGACTAATGACCACAGTAGCCATGATGAGAACTCACCAGTTAATAATATGAAGGTACAGGGACTGGTGAACACAGTAGCCATGATGAGAACTCACCAGTATAATAATATGAAGGTACAGGGACTGATGACCACAGTAGCCATGATGAGAACTCACCAGTATAACAATATGTAGGTACAGGGACTGGTGACCACAGTAGCCATGATGAGAACTCACCAGTATAACAATATGAAGGTACAGGAACTGCTGACCACAGTAGCTATGATGAGGACTGGTGACCACAGTAGCTATGATGAGAACTCACCAGTATAATAATATGAAGGTACAGGGACTGATGACCACAGTAGCCATGATGAGAACTCACCAGTATAATAATATGAAGGTACAGGGACGGATGACCGCAGTAGCCATGATGAGAACTCACCAGTATAATAATATGAAGGTACAGGGACTGGTGACCACAGTAGCCATGATGAGAACTCACCAGTATAATAATATGAAGGTACAGGGACTGATGACCACAGTAGCCATGATGAGAACTCACCAGTATAATAATATGAAGGTACAGGGACTGATGACCACAGTAGCCATGATGAGAACTCACCAGTATAATAATATGAAGGTACAGGGACTGATGACCACAGTAGCCATGATGAGAACACACCAGTATAATAATATGAAGGTACAGGGACTGATGACCACAGTAGCAATGATAAGAACTCACCAGTATAATATGAAGGTACAGGGACTGATGACCACAGTAGCCATGATGAGACCTCACCAGTATAACAATATGAAGGTACAGGGACTGATGACCACAGTAGCTATGATGAGAACTCACCAGTATAACAATATGAAGGTACAGGGACTGGTGACCATAGTAGCCATGATGAGAACTCACCAGTATAATAATATGAAGGTACAGGGACTGATGACCACAGTAGCTATGATGAGAATTCACCAGTATCATAATATGAAGGTACAGGGACGGATGACCACAGTAGCCATGATGAGAATTCACCAGTATAATAATATGAAGGTACAGGGACTGATGACCACAGTAGCCATGATGAGAACTCACCAGTATAATAATATGAAGGTACAGGGACTGATGACCACAGTAGCCATGATGAGAACACACCAGTATAATAATATGAAGGTACAGGGACTGATGACCACAGTAGCCATGATAAGAACACACCAGTATAATAATATGAAGGTACAGGGACTGATGACCACAGTAGCCATGATGAGAACTCACCAGTATAACAATATGAAGGTACAGGGACTGATGACCACAGTAGCTATGATGAGAACTCACCAGTGTAACAATATGAAGGTACAGGGACTGGTGACCACAGTAGCCATGATGAGACCTCACCAGTATAATAATATGAAGGTACAGGGACTGATGACCACAGTAGCTATGATGAGAATTCATCAGTATCATAATATGAAGGTACAGGGACGGATGACCACAGTAGCCATGATGAGAACTCACCGGTATAATAATATGAAGGTACAGGGACTGATGACCACAGTAGCCATGATGAGAACTCACCAGTTAATAATATGAAGGTACAGAGACTGATGACCACAGTAGCCATGATGAGAACTCACCAGTATAATAATATGGAGGTACAGGGACTGATGACCACAGTAGCCATGATGAGAACTCACCAGTATAATAATATGAAGGTACAGGGACTGGTGACCACAGTAGCCATGATGAGAACTCACCAGTTAATAATATGAAGATACAGGGACTGATGACCACAGTAGCCATGATGAGAACTCACCAGTATAATAATATGAAGGTACAGGGACTGATGACCACAGTAGCCATGATGAGAACTCACCAGTATAATAATATGAAGGTACAGGGACTGATTACCACAGTAGCTATGATGAGAACTCACCAGTATAATAATATGAAGGTACAGGGACTGATGACCACAGTAGCCATGATGAGAATTCACCAGTATAATAATATGAAGGTACAGGGACTGATGACCACAGTAGTCATGATGAGAATTCACCAGTATAATAATATGAAGGTACAGGGACTGATGACCACAGTAGCTATGATGAGAATTCACCAGTATAATAATATGAAGGTACAGGGACTGATGACCACAGTAGCCATGATAAGAACTCACCAGTATAATAATATGAAGGTACAGGGACGGATGACCACATTAGCCATGATGAGAACTCACCAGTATAATTATATGAAGGTACAGGGACTGATGACCACAGTAGCCATGAATAGAACTCACCAGTATAATAATATGAAGGTACAGGGACTGATGACCACAGTAGCCATGATAAGAACTCACCAGTATAATAATATGAAGGTACAGGGACGGATGACCACATTAGCCATGATGAGAACTCACCAGTATAATAATATGAAGGTACAGGGACTGATGACCACAGTAGCCATGAGTAGAACTCACCAGTATAATAATATGAAGGTACAGGGACTGATGACCACAGTAGCTATGATGAGAACTTACCAGTATAATAATATGAAGGTACAGGGACGGATGACCACATTAGCCATGATGAGAACTCACCAGTATAATTATATGAAGGTACAGGGACTGATGACCACAGTAGCCATGAGTAGAACTCACCAGTATAATAATATGAAGGTACAGGGACTGATGACCACAGTAGCCATGATAAGAACTCACCAGTATAATAATATGAAGGTACAGGGACGGATGACCACATTAGCCATGATGAGAACTCACCAGTATAATTATATGAAGGTACAGGGACTGATGACCACAGTAGCCATGAGTAGAACTCACCAGTATGATAATAAGGACTGATAACCACACATGGTGAGAGAAGACCAGCGCCGGATGTTGTATATACCTGCTCAGGGTCGAACTTGAGAAGGGAGGGGGGAATGCGACTGACACTGACCTTGGTCAACGCTACGTGGCATCATTTCTCTGTTGCTATGGATACCGCTACTGCGGTAGCGACCGTCAACAAGGAATGATTTATTTCTGAGGAATTTCTCTCTCAAGTTGTTGACTCTGCTGGTATTGAGCAACAGCCACTCTTCAGCTGCCCCAGGACAGGATATTCACATGCTGTATTTCACAAGACTAGCTTTCGCATTTCCGCTCTGTACCACGTTGTAGCAAAGCTTGTTAAATCGTGCACCACGGCCGTGAGGACAGTTGCAGCAAGTCCTGGCACTGACAGCAGCTATCCTGAGTGTGGATATTCCTCGAGTACTTCCACACTTCTTTCGGGCAAATGCCGGGATAGTACCTTACTGTCCCAAACACAGCTTCACACACTACTACAGTTATCAAAGAAAAACAGGCTATCAGACAAGTTCAACACACACACAACTACACGGGGCTGATTACCAAGATGTCCCAGGCCCCTAAAATGAATTAACAACAACGCATTTCGGCTGGAGAGCACTTTTATTCTGTCAACTGGAAGACTTCAGACCCCGTGTCTTTATCTTCTTGCTACATTATATCTATAACTAACAAAATAATTAATGAATACCAAATAAGGTGTTTCAGCAATTAGGTCGTGCTGTGTACATGAAGTATTACCCATTTAACATTTGATTGCCGCTGAGCATGGCTGCGCCGGTGTTTGTTGGTTATTGTAGCAGGAGCCCCGCGGGGTGAAGCGGAGGCACTGTGATGACACAGTGCAGTCTGCACATAAGTCAAGCAGCATTGTGTCAATTAAGCGTCACAGGAGCTCATGTTACCACGGACGATGACTGAGGCTACTGGCGCTGAGTCATATCCTACTCGCGCAACTGTACCTGTCAATGAAGCATGCTGACGTGTGACACAAGTAAACAAAGAATAGTTCCCATCTCGACCGCCGGCAATCAATTCGTGAAAGGGTAATACAAGGCATCAGGATGTTAACCAAAGAGTTAACATGTTTAGCTTAACCAGAAATTTAACCTGGGCTTAGGACTTCTGGCCCGATGCTTTGCCCAACTGTGAGCTGCCGCTATCAGACACTTTCTCCGTGATTGGCAAAGGTACATCTGCACAGTCGATAATACGGCCATCTCGACAGCACAGTATCGTTAGGGTCCACTGTGGGTAAATATTCCATGTATTATATTTTTCACGGCGGTGAAATGAGGTGTTTCAACTATTAGGTCGTGCTGTGTACAAGACGTACAAGCCAACAGGATGTTTACCCATAGCGTTGAAATATCTCGGACGACCGGGAATTGAACCTGCGACCCTCGGATTTTCATCCAACCCAGTCCAATTCAATCCAAACGAGCCCTCCGTCCATCCGTCCATCTAAGTCGTCATTGCTTCATTTCGGGGTCGGAGATCGTGGTCATCAGTTCCATTTACTTGGTGCGTCTAGAACTTTACTTAAGACCTCTGTTGGTGAGGAGGCGGCCATGGATGGCTTAGGTGGGAATCGAACCGTCCTCTTCCCAGTTTTGAGTTACGAGGCTGAGTGTACCCCGTTCCAGCTCTCAGACCAGAATTAAATATCTTATGTGAGGAGTTAATGCGAGATGAACTAAATGCCCAACTTGATCGCTAGCGAAATAGTGCTTACTGTTTTAAGTTGAAGGTACTTTTAGGCTATATGAGCGTCTCTCGAAAGAAAAGTCCCCAGTTTATTTTAAAACAAAATGCAGTTTTGATTTGAAGTAGAAGTGACAGAAGTACACAAACAAAATAAGAGAGCCATTTTCCCGTGATGAGATAACAGCCAATCCAACCAACAAGCACAACATTCATCTAATAAACATGACCTGGGTGATATCGAACCGGGATCTTACAGTTTGGTGTATTCTTTGGAATACACGTTCAGTCAGAGTTAGCAATTGCTGCTCTTTGCTTTTTTTTTTCATTAATTCTTTCTTACCCTCTTTGCAGACACCAACAGTGATCTCTTTCTTCTTTCCTTTGAGCAGGAATTTATTGTGTCTTTGAGTCTGTTCCAGATGTGTATCTTCTATGAAATTTACCCTAGCAGCATCTCGCAGCAAACCGCCGAAGTTATTCGGACTTATCCAGCTAAAGAGGATTTACACACCGAACCACCAGGCGTCATCTTCGTCATCAGCTAACATCTCAATGAAGACACTACTCCATGAAGAGAACTTAATTGTACAAAGAGTGTTCATTTTTTCAATGTTTGCCATTCTGATATAGCCTATGTTCCCTTGTCTTTTACCCCCTCCCCCTCGTCTCCCTGGTCCCTCCGCGCGCTGTTCTGCTGCTCTCACTTATAATCTAGTCGTCAACGTGTGAGTTTGGCCTTTCTCAGAGGCTACCTCCTCTCAACCGAGGTATAATTTTAAATCATCGCCATGTTGTGGATGTCGGCTAACGGTCGCCAGGAACATCTTCCTGCTGCTATGAAAAGCTAAGTACAAATCTTCAATGATTTTAGACACACAGTATTTTAATGGTTTTAAAATGCTAAACGCTTTTAATAGAAACTTATAGACAGTGTGGGGAATTGCTCACTATTGTGCAATAACCGTCTTAATGGGATTTTCTTAGGCTTTAGCTATCCAGGCTGGCTTTATAACATGAAATTTAACTTCTTGTAGGAAATAAATGGGAATACCTTCCCACAACGAGGGATTCAAATGAAATTAACCGCTGTCTATAAACTTAGCTTTTTCCACCGTGGGAACTCTATTGCCCTATTTAACTGTCATTACAACTCTAGAATTTTCCATTTCCAATATACTTCAAACTGCAAAGGACTATGCTCAACACTGTCAAATTGCTGGAACTAACCGCAAACCATAAACTTTCCAACGCAATAAACTTATGCAAGTCAAGTTCAACCAACTTTTTTCCATAAACTGAAATAGCTTTCTCTTGTTCTACGAACGTACATACACTACGATAGTGAACATTTTCAACCTATCAACAAACTATCAGTGCTTCGAATTTGTGTGTGCTAATTTCAACCGCGCCGCGTTCGTTAGAGCAATAAACTGGCCAGAACTGTAAATCCCCATTTCCTTTCCTCCAATACCTTTTACTAACAAATTTAGGTTAAATTAAAATATTGGGTTCTTTTTTTTCTACGAGGCTTAGCCCCTAGAGGCTCCCTCCCACCTTGTTGGACATTTCACTTATTCACTCTGTTTCAATATAATCGTGGCTAGAGTCCACGTTTTAGAACGTACTTTTCCTATTGTAATCAGGAAATCCTAATTTCCTAATTGTTTAACCAGGTTCACAAAAGTGACCCGTACAGTTTGAATGTATCACTTATTCAATTCCGCGTAACTAAAAATGGTTATAGTAACCATTTATTAATCCCCTTTTCTCTTATCCTGTTTGTCCAGGAATTAGTAATCTTCTTATCTTTAAACTTTTGTACCTGATTGTTTTTTCTCCAGGTTTCGTTAATACGACCTGAACATTTTGTATGTCACATCTAGTAATTTCTGTTTAAAAATAGCGGTGACCTCCACTTGTAATTCTACTTTTTTCTCCTGCTACGATCAGGAATTTAATCTACTTGTTTATAGCCTCTTCGCTTACCATAAGGGCAGTCCAATAGTGCTTGTATCCTACCTAATTTATAAAAGTTATAATTACTGTACAATTTATTGTCCTTAAAAGCTTTAAATTTCCTAATCTTAAGCACATTTTAAAACCTTTGTACAGGTTTAGTGCTTGTAACAGGTTTGAAACCTGTAACTGCTTTAATATTGTTCATTGTGAACTTTCTCTTTACTAGGTCTGAGACCTTCAAATGTTTATAGAACTAACCAAAGAAAAGTTCTTCTTAACTCCAAAAATAACATTCTAAATCTAATAATTTGTTACTTGTCTAAAAATTCTATAAATTGTTAAATAAATTAGTTATTATTTTTCGCTTTATCTCTCTTGCTAGAATTACGGGTAGGTAGGACCTCTCTTCCCTGACTCTTCTTCAAAAATTGTTGCTTATTTCAAAATAAAAAAGGCAATCTCTAAATCAATAAAAACTTTACCACTTGTTGCGTTTAAAACAAAGCTTCAAATAACAACACTTGCAAAGTTTCTCTTAGCTGTTACAGCTAATTCTAGTAAACCATTGAGGCAAATACAGCTTGCTCCGCCAGCCTCCTATTTGTAGAGAATTCTTCTCTAAACTTGTGTTTTACTTTTCAAAATTTCAGTTTTGTTTAAGTTAGGTCTGAGGGTTTCCTCCATTCTAAGCTTTTGGTCGGCAATCCGCTGGGTAAAAGCTTAGCCTGCTTTAAGTGCAACAATTGGTATTTTCAAAAGATTTTCACTAATAACAGTAAAAAGTATTGTCAAAAGCAATAAAGTTGCTTTATCGCTTCCCACTCTGGGGGCATTCGGCCGTCCTGTCAGGGGTCCGGCAGTGTCTAGATACACAATTATCACTACAAATTCGAATTCCTTCAGCATTTCAGAATGCTTTCTAAAATCTCACCCTTTTGGCACACCTTGCCTTGCTAGAGTATCACCCATCCCCATAGTACCCAAAAACTTGCTCGGGAGGGAAAGAGCAAACAGGGATAGCCCGCAGAAAACCGTAGCGAACGCCGCTCTCTCCATCAACGCTGTCCGAGCTCCCTCTTACTTTAGCTGCTCCACGAGCTTCGCCCAGTGTATTCCATTTTTGAATTATTACTTTCTTATTAACTTTTATTGGATTCTCTTCCTCTCTGCCTAAAATTGTTTCCACTCCTAAACCCACCTCCTTTTCTCTCTCATCATCTTCCCTTAGGTAGTGTTAGCACTCAGTATTAACCTACCACAGTTATGAAGCAAAAACTAAGCACTATAGAGATTTTCCATTAGTACTTGCATGATAGTATACTAGAGGGAGAATCTCTCGGGGATAACCAAGTTCATGAATTTTCCTTCGCCCTATATAGCCAAATAAGCATCATATTTTTTCAGGACAAAGAATGTGTGATTTAATGAAGTAATAATTTTAACTCCAGCATTTACTCTAGGGCAATTAGCAATTGATATTTTATCGATATCATATTAAAAATGAAACTTGCTATTGTAATTAACAAAACATTACTGAAATACTTGTAGTTGAGCCCAATACTTCTTCTGAATAGTTTAACCATCACTAATCGTAGGATTAGTGTAAAACTAATAATAATAATAATAGAAAATAATAATAATAATAATAATAACAATAATGCTTTTCAGTTTACGTCCCTTTTAACCACTGCGGTTTTTATTAGAGACGCCAGGATGGCGGAATTTTGCCCCGAAGGGGATCTTTCACGAGCCAGTAAATCTACTCGCATTTAAGCACCCTCAAATGCGTACTGACTGCGCCAGCTTTCGATCCTGCACCTTGGGCACAGCAGTCAAGGAGCTATTTCCTTTGCAATAAAATATTTTTGTATGTCTACACCACATTACTCCCATTTCTACATGGTTGGGAGTGAGATGCGATGAATTGCTATATGACGGGTATTTTTTTACGGCAAGATACCCTTCCTGAAGTTGACGTTATGTGAGGAGTTAATGAGAGATGTAATGAATGAGTTGGAAGGAAGTGGCGGTAGCCTTAAATATATAAAAATAAAACTCTTGCCAGTTTCCACGCGTTTTGCGTCTTGTTCTGACAAACGGGTCAGTTGCCTGTTTATTTTGTTTTTTCAGGAGACAACAGCTGATCTGATATATGTGAAATGTTGGGCGAGTTCCCTTGTAAGTTTAAAACCATGTGTTTCTATGAATGTATTTAATTAAAAAATGGCTTTGGAGCCCCAACAAGTGTAAGCCGTAGCGAAAGTTCCTACTGTAGTGTCTGGATACGGCCCTGCTCATAGGAGGGTGCATGTAATGGCTATTTCTGAACACACTGTGGAACGTTTAATAACCATATGTAAAACGGCGTCATGAAGGGAAACTTGAAACCGCGCTATGAACTTGAACCCAGTTAGCCACTAGATGGGTCACGGTGCTCCACAATGCTTCAGCTAAATCCCAGTCTGATTCCTGGACAAAGCTCTCGCTAAACAACTGACAGTACGATTGGTTACTAGTTACAAAACCTGCTATCTGATTGGCTAGCTATGAATACAGAATACCACTACACGGAACAGAACAAAAAGAAGAAAGCTGATGGAGGCAAATAAGAGATAAAAACAGAAACACAGACGTTAACCTTGGAGTGTTTCTCACAGCGCTGCGCGCAACGGGTAGGTGAAGGGGAAGGGTTGATGGTGCAATTTTTCCCGGTACAAGATGTATGAACATAAAATATACTGAGCCAGCCAAGCAGCCAGCACCTGCAAGCTCACGTACTGCACAAGCGGTTTAGGTACGAGTACTGTAGGGACCACCCAGACACACGTACTACTGATCTCACACATGACTACGAGTCTAACCTGTGTTATTGGTGTGCTAGTCTGTAATTATAGAGGCTATGTAGTTCTCTAATATCACAATGTTTTACTTTACACTACGGCATATGACACATTCTTCTAGAAAGGAAATAGGTTAAACTAACTTCTGTTCGATTTAATAAAACTTATTTATTTTCTCTTTTAGAACACCTTCAAATTATTTACGGTGACCAAATAACTGTTGTAACATGTTGGTTACAAGGGGTTGAACCCATGTACTTCGGATCACTAGTGCCATTTGTTTTCATCTATTTCATATATGGTTTCATTAATTTCATTGTTTAGATTTTAAGAGGGTAGTTATTGTTTAGCTAATTAGCCTGGTTTATGCCAAGGGATGTTGCGACGTATGTAACTTGGTGTAGTGCTTTTGTGATGTCATGGCACAAATATGCTGCTGTGACTTCATGCTGTTTTGCAGAGACGTGCAAGGTGGCGCCTGAATTTGATATAATGGTAATACGTGGAACTAAAGAAGCTATTACTATGACATGCAAGATGGCTGCTGCGGCTTTGGATTTGTGGTAGTGGAGATTTGGCCAACTATAGGAACGTGATGGTCAAGGAAGAAAGAGCCTACTCTAATTGTTATTGGTATGAGCGTGATCAAAGGGGAAGTAAGAAAAGTGAAGAGAAAGGAATAGTAATCTATGTACAGGTACAATGCTACGTTGAGGGCGTGTTCCGTATATTCTTCACAGAATTTTATTCTTGACCTATATCTAAGATGTCGAGAAGTACAGCCAGAGTATTAACCGATATAGCAGTCTCTCATAGAAGGCCCACTGTACGCAGGTGCCGGGTTGACCAAAGTAATCATGTCTAACGACGAAACCCTGTTTCTAGTTCCCAGTATCATCCAAGTAAGTGTAATGGCACAAACCAAAGGCAATTATGATTTAAAGAATATATCCAGCTCTATGCCAGATAGCATGTGTTTCAATTTTTAGGGAGAGTTTTAACCTGTAGTTTCCTCCATCAAATTGGTATTTCATACAGTGTGTCTAACATCCTACGACCTCGCCTGTGTTATAGAAAGTAGAATAAATATTGTAATTGGGATGGTTACAAAGGTGACCAAATAACTGTCTCTAAATAACAAAATATTGCATTGTTCCCTCGGGGGTCGAACACAGGTCTACGATCCCTCCTCCCAAGAAACTGGGAAGTTTCACGTTTAATGTTCTTAAGTTGTCAATTTTTTGTTAGTTAATTAATATATTGGCATCATCAAAATGGACTCGAAATCTTTGCAAGTAAATCCACAGCAGTGCCATTTACTCGCAAAAGGGTATGCCCACCTTTTAGTAATGTTATCCTAAACCGTTTTTTATTTAAATCTCACACTAAATTTTGGTCCTCGTGTAAGCGTTTACTCTGGTTGATCCAATAACTATGGGGACAGAAAAATAAATACATATCATTTATTTTCTAAAAATTAAATCTACAATTTTTAGGGACGGCAGATGAAGAAACGACAAGCCTCACATACACGGACACTGACACGAACCTCGTGGGGGTGCACATTTCAAAGTCACGGATACGTTAACATCAATTAGAAACCTCAAATCCCTTTACTCCTGTCGAAAACTAGCCCTTAGCGAATTTGTGGATTTGGCCACTATTGCGCTCGTAGCCTCATTTGTCAGACATATTTATTCTGAATTGATAGTTTATGGTTCATGTTTCTTCAATCTTCACTGACTATTACAGTTTGCAGTGAACAAGGGTTGGCCTGAACTGATTACGTCTATTCCATTACTTAACAGCTATCAGTTCTCCCAGCGCAACAGTTAATTAACTTGCCGACCACCTCGTGGTGTAGTGGATAGCATTCTTAGCTGTCACCCCGGAGGCCTGGGTTTGATTTCCGGCAATGCAAAGTAATTTAGTTCTGGTCTGAGGGCTGTAATGGGATACACTTCAGTAAGACTCGTGAGGCAAAACTGAGAATAGGTGGGTTTGATTTTTACCTCAGACGTGGTGTGATGTAAATAAGATGACCTTGAATGTAAACAAGTGTAAATATATTCGGCTAAGTAGGGCCAGACAGCCTATTGCACATAGCCTTTCACTGAGCGGCAAAGTTCTTCCCATGTGCAAGTCACTGCGAATGCTGGGAATACACATTTCCAGCAATTTGAAGTGGAATGTACACGTTGAGGAATCTAGGTGTAAGGCATTTAGAATTCTAGGATTTGCAAGACGTAATCTTCTGGGATTCAGAAGCCGTGCACTCCGAGCGGTGTATCTCTCCACGATACGGCCCATTCTTCTGTACGGACTTCCTGCCTGGCATCCCACTACCGAGGAAAATATGAGGAAGTTAAGTGCAGTCCAACGTCGAGCAGAGCGACTCATTTACAATCAGGGTAACAAAGTTTTGACAAAACCATTAACATCTATCAATGACATATGTAGCCAAATAGATCTCACCTTTCTCCGAAAATCTCTAGCTGGCACCATTATACTGTACCCATTTCACCGCCTTCAGCTGTCATATCATTCAGTCCGTAGAGCACAGGGTGTCACACTTGTTCCTCCATTCGCTAGGACAACAGATTATCAATCTGGATTCTACAATCGCTCTGCTCGACTTTGGAATGACCTGCCTCGTGAAATAAAAGACCTTCCTCCACGACAATTTTGCCGCAAAGTGAAGGCTCTAAAGGGACTAAAACCCCATGTAAATTGAATTATATACTGTATAATGTAACTTTGTGAGTGATTGGGAGTGGGCGCGTGCGTGTATATATGTATGTATATAAGTATGTATGTATGTATGCGTGTGTGAGCGTGTATATGTGTGTGTGCATGCCTGTGTCATCCCTTTTATTTATGAATTGTATGATATAGACGTCATGTACAGCAGATTATGTGTATATAGCAAATGTAAAGGTGTAAATTGTATAATGTAACATTTGAGATTTATTTAGATTTAATGAACGGAGATGGAGACACTGATGTGTATGTGGGGCTTGCCCTTTCTCTATCTGCCGTCCATAAATTGTAGGCACAATTTTTGGTAAATAAATAATAATAATAATAATAATAATAATAATAATAATAACTCCACGTAAATGGTTCCTAGCCGACTCCTTCCTCACATGAATTACAAATATATAGGCCTACACAGATACAGGTTATCAGACAAAATTCCACACACGCCCACGATGTCTAAGCCCCTCAAATGAAACAACAATTAACTCAATGACCATATACTGCATGGGATTCGAACCCACACTCTCCCGAAGCCAGCGAGGCACAAGTTGGCGCGTTAGCGCTCTCGGCCACCGCAATTGGTATTATTATTATTAATAGTATGGGGAGGTGAGGGGACGGAAAGCTTCAATGGGAGGAGACGAGATGAGAAGGAAAAAAGAAAAGAGAGCTGTGTGCCGGAAGGTACTGAGATAAGTAGGCTAGGTTTAGACGCAGCACGCAGATCACAACACAGCTCCCTCCGACTGGAATGAGAAGATTTTAAGATAACAAACTTTGCCCCACAGTCACATTATAGAGGCGTAATGAGTCGGACTTCGCATGTCACTTGTGCTTGTTGTCAATGTGATTCTGGGAAAAGACGAAGCATGGAACCTGTTCTTGATTGGTGTCTATTGCCTAAAGCATCCAGCACACAATTTGGAGTTCGTAACAACTATAATTGCTAATAATAATCAGAATACATTAATAAACGAAACTCTCTTTAGACTATCATTATATGACTACAATAGGGCATAATTGTTGACAGTGTTAGGTGTACAGCTATTTGAATGGAACTTACAATAATGTAAACCTCCAGCACGTGAATAGTGATGATGTGATGTAGGCTACTGTCACTGGTCTAGTCCCAATGGCACCTGTACAGTGATGTCAGGGATTATAAGTAAATAAGATTACGAGGTTCTTTGAATGAACGACTCTTATATACTGTATATGCTTTCATCGTGTGATCAATTAACATCGTTCCCATGAGATTTGGCTGGGATAGACACACATCTCAAAAAGTAGCTATTTTATTGGCTACTCACCCTCGTATTAACAGCATGTAACTTTTAAGATGATTTTCTTTAGTCTGTCTGCGGACAGCATGGAGCATCTTTATGCAAGTTCATAGACTTCATCAAGACTCAGAGGTTGTCACATCGTATCTGTGGATTCTCGCCAAAAATAGGACATGTTAACAGGAGGTGCGAGTTGAGGGCAGACTGAACGAGGTTCCTACGTATCTGGAGCCAGCCACGGTGGCCGGGTGCACTTACGCGCTGACATCGGGAGAGCGTGGGCTCGATTCCTATCCCATCCATCCTGGAAGTAGTTTTCCGTGGCTTCCCCATTTCTACTCTAGGTGAATGCCGGGATGGTTTCTACCTTATGGCCACGGAAATTGAATTCTGGTCTGAGGGCTGGAACGGGGTACACTCAGCCTTGTGAGGCAAAACTGAGAAAGGGTGGCTTCAATTCACCATCAGCCATCCTGGAAGTGGCTTTCCGTGGTTTCCCACTTCTACTCCAGGCAAATGCCAGGATTGTTCCAACTTAAAACCACGGTCGCCTTCTTCTCAATTCTCACCTGAATTACAAAAAGAAGAAGGAAGAATGTAGTTTTACGTGACCGTGAATCTCGCGATTATGAGCCACGGGACCTCTTTTTTACGTGGAATCCGAACCACACTTCGAAAATCTCACATGTATTGACCGGGAATCGAACCCAGTTCTCCCTGGTGAGAACCTGAATTGCAAATACACACTAATACAGGCATCACAACAACAAAGGTTATCAGAAATATGAAATGCTTTTTCAGTCGGTCAACACGGTTTTACCCTAATTGTAATGGGTGTTATTCCCTATACCTGGAAAGAAAGATACACGAGAGAAATAAGTTCACTATAACCTCCTCTGTCCTTACGTAGCATATATGCTACATGCGGTTTTTATTTTTGTCTTACTCAAGCGCTGGCTTCTCTGCGGGTTGCCGGCTGTAGCATATAGTCTACTGGCCGCGCATCACGCACATTACTTTTTTTTGTTACCGGCTCGAGCGAATAGGTGGCAGCACCTCCGTGAATATTGAAGTTGGTGGACTGGTAACCATGGAAACAAGACCTGCAGGTTATTAATATGTATTTGTATATTAAAGTAATGTAAATGTTATAAAAATTGCTTACAATTGATCAACAGTTAATTTGCTATTGAATGTAAGTTTCGGTAGTATACTAAAATACTTACACGATCAAGATTTTCATTACGTAGCATATACTCTACATCAGGCAATGACCTTGACATTTTATACTTGCTACTTGATTTTATGTCTGAATTTTCCTCATTTTTAGCATGTCTTTCAGTGCTGTAGGTAAGGCTTAAGTCACATGTGGCTTAAATGCTGAGAAATATGCGGTCTTTAAATATTATATAGCCTACTTTCTCTTACCACATAGCCTACTTTCTCTTACCATGTAATGAAAACGGTAACATTAAATTTCACCATTTATTTCTTCAGCCTTGAATGATGCAGACATTGTGAAACTGATTGACTCTATCGATCCTGATGTGTCTGATATTGAGCTGGAGATTGGAGATGATGATGATGGGGGGGGGGGGGGGGGGGGGGAAGATGACCCGAGATTGAATACGGCATCTCCAACAATGAAGATGAAGCGAATGATGTACCTGATGATGATGATGATGGTGATGAGGACGATGGAAATCGAAACTTGAGGCGCCGCAGAATACCAGCGCCTATGCCGTCTGTTCAATCCAGGAAGTTTCATGCTTTGCATCTAGCAGACATGATGAGCAGAACGCAAAAAAGTAGATCAAGATGTAGACTACCGGGCTGAAAGGGATTCACTTTTTTACAGTGCAAAAAATTCAAAATGTACCTGTGCTTTACGGAAAAAAGAAATTGTTTCTCAGCATTTCATGAGTTATAACTGGATATTGTGGATTGTACTCTCAATTTTATGTTTTTTTAATATAACTTCTTTAGTGCTTTGACTTTTTAATCAAAAATTTTTAATTATCATTTCTTAATTATTTGTATTTTGACTTTAGATAATGCAAAATAAATGTAGAAAAATGTTCAAAAAATTATGTTACTATTGTAAATACTTTACAAGGCATTAAACCATTAGTAATCGTGTATCACAAAACAATTTAGCATTGCAAAGTAGTGGGAGGAGAGTCGTCATTAAGTCCTGATGTAGCATATATGCTACATGCCATAATAGCCCAGTGATTTCGAAATTTTTTTTAAATATAAATATGTATTATTTTACCTAATTGCAATAAGTTAAACACAGAAAAGTATATTTCAAAGTTCTGAACTGAGCTCAGGACTGAAGAGGATAAACCGTTGTATTACTAGTTTCGATCGTCAAGCGATCATCGTCAGTTCCCTTACACACAGGCTTTTAAATCAATATATACGATTATATTGAACCCTTGCAAAGCTTATGAGACTCAGTTTCGGGGGGGGGGGTGTAAAAGTCCATTTCGTAAGTTGTTGTTAAAGCGCTTCATTAACATGCAGGGTAACAAAATAACATGCAGGAAGAAGTGAATACCAAGGTTATAACAAATGAATTTAATAACAGATCAACTATTTACAAGTAAAAATAAACAAAACAAATCTCCCAAATGACTCCCAACTGAATAAATTATTCGCCATAACTAGGCTTAATCTCAGGAGAGATTATAAATTGGACCAAATGTCCCAAATGCTTCAATGACATTGTGTACGTGTGCGGCTGTTCTACATGCTTAACGATGAGTACAAATAAATGCGAGATTCGTCACCATCCGGTAAACCTTCAAAGGACGAATCTGCATTGTTTAGAGCTAGACAGACGCGGGGAACCAACTATACACTACTTAAATTAAACCGACACTTCCTACACTAAATAAATAACAAATAATTTCCGCTTGAAATTGGAATCAAGAACTGCCGTAGCAAAAACATTAATGCCTAAAATTAGGACTTTTCAAAATCAACACAAGTAAATTAGCACATGACCAACAAAAGAAATACACATATGACCGCCTGTCATTTTTACAAGTAAATACAACTACACCACACGGGTGTCACAACAGACAAACTAACATGACCTGAGTCATAGAAAATCACTAGGCTCAAAGCCAACATTTACATCATTAAAACAATATTCCATTCATACGATATGCGATAATTCGTAACAGACATGGCGAACTCCCCAATTAATTACGGTCCAAATGACCATCACAAAAGAACAGGTTTGCTAATGATAGCTTATAGGGGTCAGTCGGTCAACAGGACTGCCTAACAATGAGTCACCGAACCTAGACGGGCGCTAAGTGGAAATCTGCACATCTGTCAACCCACGTGTCAATAACCTCGACCTTCCATGGCACGGGATCGAGTCTCGAAGAAGCGTGCTCCCAAAGCACAATATACGTGTGTGTGTCAGAATAATATATCTCAGCATTTCCCCTAGGAAATCCAAGAAAATCAACACTGGACAAGGTACAGTAGCCTCCAAGGAGCGCCCTGCCTTTCCATCAAAAACAATACCACAACAACAACATGAGGGCGGTAGCACCACCTACCCCTCATCACGAAGAATCAATACACACACCTGACACATGAACACACACAGAACCACACGTATGGGTTTGACAGGAACCTGAAATAAATGACATGGATATTTTTCCACCAGCTTGCGCTTCCGTTCTAGTCCGTGACTAACAAACCTGAAAAGGACTCAAAAATTGCTAAAAAATGTAGAACTAAAGTGTTCTACTGTTACATCTTAATTTGTTGCGCTCGGCAACCCTAGTATGAATAATAACCTGTTCATTAAAACATCTTACAATAATTACCTCCCTTTCTTATAACAAAATGAACTTTAATAAAGCACCACTTATCGAATGTAACGAGTTTCGCATTAGCATGGATAAAATCAACTACACGCGCCGTGTACACTAAATATGACTCCAAAGAAAAATATAAAACAACATTCAAATTTGGCCACGCGCCAACGTACATTTAAAGATGATAGTGTCAGCACAAAAAAAATCTAAACACAAGAAAAAGAATGAATGAACTATTTACAATGTTCCCGCGCCTTATCTAACTACATATTGAGTAAATCAATTTTTGTACATCACCGCTTCAGCTTGCAGAACATTAACCTCCGTCCCGGTGCATTTCCCTACGGGAAATTTAGCTCTCCATCGTCGACGTCGTTGTAGGAGCGATGCACATCAATCCATCACATGACCAAACGTCGGACATCTTGGCGAAGTTTCTTGGACAGAAATGTTCAATGTTAATAATATTGCCTAGCTATAATCGCTGTGAGCTACTACTTTCACTCACGAATATGTCCTAATGCGATTACTAATCGTAGACTTGCCCTATCTTAGCATTTGCTTAACACACGCACAAATATCACTCAAAAATATCATATACAAATTTACATAAAATTACACACTTCAAACTCATAGCCACTGGCTTGAAAACAAGTCTTAAACATGTCTATCTTGCAGTCCTTATCTCGCCTAGAGATCTCCACTGCTATACGTGTACCTTGCTCACTTGAGCACAAAGTAAAATGTTAGTAAAGTACGCTCATTAAAGCTTGAAAATCGTGACGCAGAGTGACGTGAACCTTGCTCACCAGAGCTCAATAAAGTTGTCCTCGAAACAGCTTCTCACCGATCAATTTATTGGAAACTGACAGAATGAGGTAGAGTGGGGAGAATTTGAAATAATAATCTGGAGTTTTCATCACACAAACTTGGGACTAGTATCAATCTTCATCATTTTATCCAAACGTCTCAGTACACTATTGCGGAATTAATTCGGATCGGCGGATCTTTAGATACACGTTTTCGCGCGTTTTTCCAGGGTACGCAACTTGCCGCGTGGCTTTGGCGTGGTCTCTTCTGATTGGGTGATTCAATCCTGGGTCGGTTGAAACTTTACTCATGACACTCCCTCAATGACTCTAATTTAGGTGCGCGCTGTTACAAAATTTGTCCTTGAACTCGGCTTAACCGGTCGTCTTCAGGAATAACTACCAAGCTTGCTTCTGTTGTAATCATTGCAACACACTACCTTGGCTCCCCCTTTGTCAATTTCAACATATACTGCCTGGGCATCAGTAATAATAATAATAAAATCATGAATACTTATTTATCGATACATTAATAAGGGTTCATTTATCCTCAGCAAGGTTTTGAAATTCGAAGCAAGTGATTGATTTGGATTTTAAAAACAATATCCACAGTAGTAAAGATAACATCTCTTAAGTACCTCACTCGTCTGCCTGTATGTACATTCCACTGACCCAATCAGTGTGCGCGCTCCACGCTGCAATGTAATTCGCACGTCCCGCCAGACCTCCCCTCTCTCTCGCACGATTACAACTCCTGCCGGACCAGCTGTCTTGTTTACAAACAAAGCTCGCTCTACCCAGGTACTACATGGCCACGTATATTTGAGTGTTGGCTCTCAATAAAAATTCTGCAATAATGATCTGCATTCATAGTCCTGATTATTCGTCAAATGGTTCCCGTCTGTAATACGGCTTGAGATTAGCGCTATTGAAGACAGATTTAGCGCCAGTGCTCAATTCTTCAAGTCTGTAAGCATTGTTACCCAAATTCTTAATGATGCGGAACGGGCCAATAAATTTTGGACAAAACTTGGCAAATACTTTGTTTTTAGGATCAGATATCGGTGGTCTTCGAACAAGCACTAGTTCCTGTTCCTGTAATTCACGATGAAATTTATTTCCTCTGTATCTCCTCAGTCTTCGGTCCGCTTGGTTCCTCATGTGCTCTCTTGTTCGCTGAATTCGCAGCTCATGTGCTAATAACGGATCCCTTGGGCATGGAATAATCTTGTCCCAAGATCTCTCAGGCAACCTGTTGTGGTGTACAACTAGTGGGACTTGACCTGTCGACTCGTGCTTTGTAGTGTTCATGCACATCTCAATATCTCCTACTTTGTCAACCCACTTATTATGATCATTAGGAATCATGACTCGAAATACTTGGCAACACAACGAATCGTTCTCTCGCTCGGATTTCCACAAGGATGACGAATGCTCGACAGAACATGCTTTATCCCTAGGCTCTCTAGACCTTGCCTAAAAACATTGCTCATAAAATAAGTACCATGGTCCGATAAGATGAATTCCGGCTTCCCAAGCATCGGAATGACTTTGTTCTGAATTCTGCTGAGGACTTGCTTTGATGTCGTCTTCTGGATTGGACATAATACTACCATCTTGGAAAACACATCGACACATACAAGAAGGTGTCGGCATCCTCGTTTTCCCTTTACTAGAGGGCCAAAATAGTCAATAGCGACCAGCTCGCATGGTTTTTGAGGTAATAATGGTTTTGGAGGTCGTTTCAACATGAAGTTATTTGGTTTAGTGCGCTGACACGCGTCACAAGTTCTGATTACTTCCACAATGGTGTATCGCATCTTAGGCCAAGTAAAAGTTTCCCCTATTGTCGCTTCTGTTTTGTCCGTGCCGATATGTGCTAGGCTTTCGTGGACATGCCACGTCAATCCTCTCTGTAATGACGCTGGAACTAGAATTCGCAGTTTGGTGTGATCCTCATCCACGTACTTGTGCAAAAGGTTATTCAAGTAGTGAAATTTCGCTTCCTTGGAACGGGCTTCTCGATATTCATGTGAATCTGGCTGTAGTTCCTTCTTGTAAAACTTGATCATCATCATCCACGGGTCCTTTTCTTGTTCCTTCTGATTTTCTTTCAGCTTGTCCAAAAATGCACGATCCTTAGGTGTTAGTGCTAAATGGTGAACATCCGCTGCTATCGCGTTCTCATCTTCAGGATTCCTGCTTAGAGCATCTGGTATGATGTTCATCCTTCCAGGGCAATGTTCTATGGTAATATCGAACCGCTGTATGTAAATAGACCAACGCGTAACTCTTTCACTTGCCATCGTCGTCTTGAATAAGAACGTCAGTGCGTGGTGGTCAGTTCTGACAACAATGGAATATCCGAAGATCATCTTGCGCCATTGTTGAAGTGAGTACAAAATCGCTAGCAACTCAAGCTCTGACACAGTGTAGTTCCTCTCGTGCTTCCTTAATTTACGACTCGTAAATGCCAAATATGATCGTTTCCTGGGTTCATCAGCGTCCTCTTGGTACAGCATGTCACCGATTCCAATCAATGAAGTGTCTGCCTGAATTATAAATTTCTTCTCGAAGTCTGGATACCCTAGCTTCACACAATTCTCCAGTAGGTCTTTCGTGGCTCTAAAGGACCTGTCGCACTCCTCATTCCATGACCATCGATCTGATTTCTTTAGCATCTCTTGCATCGGTGCTACTGTTTCCGTGTATCCAGGACAATTCTCCTTAAAGAAACCTGTCACTCCCAAAAATGCTCTCACGTGTTTTACTTTAGTTGGTGTGGGAAATTTCTTGATTGCGTCAATTTTCGCCGGATTAGGTCTCACGCCTTCAACATCAATTATGTGACCCAAATACAGAATCTCGCTCTGGCAAAAGTGCGATTTCTTCAAATTAATTTTGAAATTCATGGTTCTCAAGTTGTCCAATAGTTTGTTTAGGTTTACCAAGTGTTCCTCCATTGTTTCTGATGCAATAAGTATCTCGTCAACATACCTCGTAGTGAAGCTCTTGACCTCCTCAGTCAGATTCCTGTCTAGTGCTCTTATCAATGCACATCCAGCTGTTTTTACACCAAAGGGCATGCGAGACCAGATATAGCTTTGGTTATCAAATAAAAACCCCGTCAATAGTTGGGATTTTTCCTCAAGGTCAAGATGGTGGAAACTATTCGTTAGGTCGACGCTAGAATATATCTTCTTCCCACGGAAGCCCTTCAATACATCCTTGATCCTTGGTGCTTGGTCATGCTCAAGTAGCAGTTTACTGTTTAAAACCCGAGCGTCTAGGCATAATCTAATTGATCCATTTGGCTTGGCCACAGCCAATATTGCATTTAAGTATGGGGTTGCTGCTTTTCTTATCATGCCGGAATCTAATAAGTTACTAATAATGTCCTTCACCTGAGCAAAATGTTTTTCTGGGATCGGGTACAATTTACTCTTAAATGGGGTCCAGTCGGTAACTTGCATGGCATACTGGAAATTTAAAACTTTTCCAGGAATCGTGTCGAAAGCTCCCTTATGATGTCTCAAAATTTCTTCTAATTTTCTTCTGTCAGGTTCCCCTACTATTGCCTCCTTAAGTCGCTCCTGAAGTAAAATTTCAAATTTGGACCCGCTAATTTCTTCTTCCGCCAAATGTACCCAAAGTTCCTGCGAAATATCTCGACTGTCAATTTCAACTACTGCTGTCTGGCTTACTCGTCCCTCCGTCAAGTTCTTATCTTCGATCGCCTCATTAGTGCATTCTTCAATGACCCAAGTATTCGCCTCTCTCTCTAGTGGACTCTCTTCCATGTTCAGACCCACATGACTCAACCCCTCGACTTGTTTGAAACTCACAGTGTTATTATGTAAGTCAATTATAGCATGAAAATCACAGATGAAGTTGGCTCCCAGAATGACATTATAATTCATATTTGGTATCACGATGAAAGTTTGCGAAAATGTGTGGTTTAATATCTCCAGGTCTAAATATGCTTGGTGCTTGCAAACTATGGTCTTGTCAGGAATGACCCCTCGGACTTTCATTAATGGTACAGGCATAATTGGAACGGTTTGTTTATTTCCAATTTCTTTCAACAATGCTTCCGTGACTAAGCTCAGCTGGCTACCCGTGTCGATCAGGCACCTCACTCTAATACCTCCAATACGTGCATAAATAATCGGTAATTGTCTGATTACATTGTCTCGGTCCTTCACCACTTCCTCCAGGCAATCGTCCGGGAATGCTACCCACACTTCTATGTTTGCAACAATCAACTCCTCCCGTTCCCTGGTGTCCTCCGTTCTCAGGCTATCTGATTTTGGTTCAATCGTGATTTTTTTAATCCTGGGACCCATTCGGTGAGTTCCGCCGGTTGTCATCGCGTCTCTCCTGCTGCCGTAATAAGCTTTCCGCCCACGCTCCTTGGTGATTATCTGGGCTTTGCCTATTCGCCATCGCACGCCCCCACTTCTCTTTATCTGTTTCTTCGGCATTTAACTCGTCCAAATATTTCTGTGATTCAGCGTACCGCTCGTTCCAATCATTGCGATAGTCCCCTTGATTATCTTGCCGATAATTCCTTGTATTGTTCCACCTGCCTTCTCCGTTCCTTTGGTAAGGTCTACCCTGCCTTGGATTTCCCCTCCGGTTGGTATACTCTCGCTGGTACTTCCACTGATTGTGATTGTTCTGATTATTATTATTATAATTATCACGGCGATTCTGGAAGTTCCTATTGTTGTTATGGTATTGGTTTCGGCCTTCGAACTCCTGCCGTCTGGGCGTAAATTGCGTTCCGGTAGACTGTGTCTTGGTTTGATTATTTTGATTGTGATTAGTTTGATGCCCTTGAACAACTTCAGCTGTGTTTACACACTCCATGTTCCGTCTCCCTGTCTGCGGACTGACCATACTCGTCTCATCCAAATGGCGGAGTATCTCCTCGGCCTGAACTGCGGTCTTGATATTACCGGTCACTAAAAACTGCTGAATATTCATTGGAAGCTGCTTACTGATGGTTAAAACCATGTTTTCCTCTGTAGGCGGGTCGTCAAAATCACGGAATTTAACCATTTGTTGGCTAAAGAACTCGGAAAACCTGGTGGGATGTGTACTGTGATATTTCCTGGTGTATAAATCCATCCTCAACCCCTGCTGCAAAGAAGGACTCCAGAACTTTCTCAAGAATGCCTCTCTAAACTGGGTCATGTCATTAAATGTGTATTTGAATCTCTGGAACCAAATTAAACTTGGGCCCACCAAAAATTTCTCAACCATCCGCAGCTGTTTTGCGGGACTGACGTGTTGATCGTTAAAGTAGTCATCCAGCTGACGTAAAAATGCTTTAGGAGTGGATCCTGAGTTCTCCCTGAATTTGTCGGGTTAAAAGTCGTTCCCCCTAATTACTTGTATCACTTGGGCAGGTGCCAAGCCGGGTTGTGGAGTTGATGTCTCCCCTCTGTAGTGTTGGAATGTGTCGCACGTTAACTTTGGACTCTGACCTCGGTTCGTATCCTCAGCCAGCTTCGAGCCCACCGGACTTCCAATACTTCCCTGTTTGCCTACTGTGTTTTCTGCAGAGAATAAAGTAGCGTTTTCTAAGCACCTTATCTCGTTCTTAATTATGAGACCTGTGTGTTCTTGGAGTTTGGACTTCATATTTTCCTCCAAAGCCTGCACTCTAGAATTGTACTCGCCTAGCCGCTTTAAGATCGTCAGCCTATCTCCTTTAGTTTCGTTCACCTGCTGTTCCCAATCTTTCCGGATCCTGTTCTTCAAACTACTAAATTTTTCTTCACTCCTTTCCTGGTTCTTCTCGAGCTGCTCCCCTATTTCTTGTATCTGCTGCTGAGTTTTTATTAATTGTCCCCATACCTCTTCACGTATTATTGCTCTTGGGTCTTAGTTAATTGTTCTCCCATCTCTTCTTGATTTTTATTTATATTTCTTCTCGTATTCGCTTTTGTGTTCTTGTTAACTGGTCTTCCAGGTTTTCGCGCAAGTGCATCCGTTCTTTCTCCGTTTTGTTGTCAAGTTTGTCGAGTTCCTTTATTAATTCGGCTACATTATTATCGACTGAATTAATCTGCTCCTGTATGTTCTCGTTCTTTGCCTCTAGTCTCTCGAATTGCCCCTGTAATTCATCCTGCGTACTCTTTATTCCAGCCGTGTTGTTTACACATGCTGTCTCAATCTGTTTTAATTTTTCGGCTACCATTTCATCTAATTGTACAAGTTTATTGTCGAATTTAGATTCCAACTTCTTAATTTCTCCTAATTGCTTTGAGTTATTTTCCGCTACCTCACCTGCCAGTTTCTCTAATTCTCTAGTACTTTGGTTTATGTCATGGGTGATCTTTTCTAACTGCACTGTTTGTACTGTTGCCTGCTCTGATAGTTTATGGTTTAATTCATTCAACTGTTTATTATTAATCTCCCGCAACTCGTGTAACTGTTTGTCGGTATCCAATTTCTGGATCTGCAATTCGACCGTAATACTACTGTTCACGACCTGTAATTGTTTTTCACTGTCTAATTTCTGAGCTTGCAATTGCGTAGTTATGTCATTTAATTGTTTATCACTGTCTAACTTCTGGGTTTGTAATTGAGCCGTAATGTTACTGTTCATGTCCTGTAACTGTTTATCACTGTGTTCATTCTGAATTTTTAACTGTTCTTCCGTTTTCGCAGACATTTACATAGACATTTGCATAGACATTTGCTCTAACAACACTTTGATCTCTTCGATGCTAGCCATCGCACAACACACAAATATGTACTCAGAGAAAAACAGGGTCATGCGTTGGGATTTCAGTCATACACACGTACACATGTCTTGATATATAAATACTACTGATTCTAATTTAATAAAATTTTCAGTAATCAAAATTTGACTGAATAATGACTCTTATTTCCAAACAACAAAATAACTCCCTTGTGATCTGCTTTTAAATTCCTAACCAACAGAATTTACGAACAAAACCAATTAACCGAAGTTAATTAAATGTAAAAATAAGGCAACACCTTCCTGCTTTGACTGAGTTCAATAATATGCAAATTTTCTAATGTTATGCCGGGCGCCAGAACAAGTTAACAACAATTGCAATATCAACTTCTAACCTTGTTCAATATTTCTAACTTTATGAACTCAGTGATTTTACTAATGCACATGGCGGTACAACATCGCCTCAATTTACTGAATTTACACTTGCCCGCCTGACCTGGCATTATTTCTCAGCGAAATAAGTATGAGGACAGCAAAGCAACAACAACATCCTCACGTTGGGCGCCATTTTTGATATATGAACCCTTGCAAAGAAGCTTATGGGACTCAGTTTCGGGGGGTGTAACAGTCCATTTCGTAAGTTGTTGTTAAAGCGCTTCATTAACATGCAGGGTAACACATAACAAAATAACATGCAGGAAGAAGTGAATACCAGGGTTATAACAAATGAATTTAATAACAGATCAACTATTTACAAGTAAAAATAAACAAAACAAATCTCCCAAATGACTCCCAACTGAATAAATTACTCGCCATAACTAAGCATAATCTCAGGAGAGATTATAAATTGGACCAAATGTCCCAAATGCTTCAATGACATTGTATACGTGTGCGGCTGTTCTACATGCTTAACGATGAGTACAAATAAATGCGAGATTCGTCACCATCCGGTAAACCTTCAAAGGACGAATCTGCATTGTTTAGAGCTAGACAGACGCGGGGAACCAACTACACTACTTAAATTAAACCGACACTTCCTACACTAAATAAACAACAAATAATTTCCGCTTGAAATTGGAATCAAGAACTGCCGTAGCAAAAACATTAATGCCTGAAATTAAGACTTTTCAAAATCAACACAAGTAAATTAGCACGTGACCAACAAAAGAAATACACATATGACCGCCTGTCATTTTTACAAGTAAATACAACTACACCACACGGGTGTCACAACAGACAAACTAACATGACCTGAGTCATAGAAAATCACTAGGCTCAAAGCCAACATTTACATCATTAAAACAATATTCCATTCATACGATATGCGATAATTCGTAACAGACATGGCGAACTCCCCAATTAATTACGGTCCAAATGACCATCACAAAAAAACAGGTTTGCTAATGATAGCCTATAGGGGTCAGTCGGTAAACAGGACTGCCTAACAATGAGTCACCGAACCTAGACGGGCGCTAAGTGGAAATCTGCACATCTGTCAACCCACGTGTCAATAACCTCGACCTCCCATGGCACGGGATCGAGTCTCGAAGAAGCGTGCTCCCAAAGCACAATATTCGTGTGTGTGTCAGAATAATATATCTCAGCATTTCCCCTAGGAAATCCAAGAAAATCAACACTGGACAAGGTACAGTAGCCTCCAAGGAGCAGGAGCCTTTCCATCAAAAACAATACCACAACAACAACAATATGAGGGCGGTAGCACCACCTACCCCTCATCACGAAGAATCAATACACACACCTGACACATGAACACACACAGAACCACACGTATTGGTTTGACAGGAACCTGAAATAAATGACATAGATATTTTCCCACCAGCTTGCGCTTCCGTTCTAGTCCGTGACTAACAAACCTGAAAAGGACTCAAAAAAATGCTAAAAGAATTTAGAACTAAAGTGTTCTACAGTTACATCTTAATTTGTTGCGCTCGGCAACCCTAGTATGAGTAATAACCTGTTCATTAAAACATCTTACAATAATTACCTCCCTTTCCTATAACAAAATGAACTTTAATAAAGCACCACTTATCGAATGTAACGAGTTTCGCATTCGCATGGATAAAATCAACTACACGCGCCGTGTACACTAAATATGACTCCAAAGAAAAATATAAAACAACATTCAAATTTGGCCACGTGCCAACGTACATTTAAAGATGATAGTGTCAGCACAAAAAAAATCTAAACACAAGAAAAAGAATGAATGAACTATTTACAATGTTCCCGCGCCTTATCTAACTACATATTGAGTAAATCAATTTTTGTACATCACCGCTTCAGCTTGCAGAACATTAACCTCCGTCCCGGTGCATTTCCCTACGGGAAATTTAGCTCTCCATCGTCGACGTCGTTGTAGGAGCGATGCACATCAATCCATCACATGACCAAACGTCGGACATCTTGGCGAAGTTTCTTGGACAGAAATGTTCAATGTTAATAATATTGCCTAGCTATAATCGCTGTGAGCTACTACTTTCACTCACGAATATGTCCTAATGCGATTACTGACCGTAGACTTGCCCTATCTTAGCATTTGCTTAACACACGCACAAATATCACTCAAAAATATCATATACAGATTTACATAAAATTACACACTTCAAACTCATAGCCACTGGCTTGAAAACAAGTCTTAAACATGTCTGTCTTGCAGTCCTTATCTCGCCTAGAGAGCTCCACTGCTATACGTGAACCTTGCTCACTTGAGCACAAAGTAAAATGTTAGTTAAGTACGCTCATTAGCGCTTGAAAATCGTGACGCAGAGTGACGTGAACCTTGCTCACCAGAGCTCAATAAAGTTGTCCTCGAAACAGCTTCTCACCGATCAATTTATTGGAGACTGACAGAATGAGGTAGAGTGGGGAGAATTTGAAAAAATAATCTGGAGTTTTCATCACACAAACTTGGGACTAGTATCAATCTTCATCATTTTATCCAAACGTCTCAGTACACTATTGCGGAATTAATTCGGATCGGCGGATCTTTAGATACACGTTTTCGCGCGTTTTTCCAGGGTACGCAACTTGCCGCGTGGCTTTGGCGTGGTCTCTTCTGATTGGGTGATTCAATCCTGGGTCGGTTGAAACTTTACTCATGACACTCCCTCAATGACTCTAATTTAGGTGCGCGCTGTTACAAAATTTGTCCTTGAACTCGGCTTAACCGGTCGTCTTCAGGAATAACTACCAAGCTTGCTTCTGTTGTAATCATTGCAACACACTACCTTGGCTTCCCCTTTGTCAATTTCAACATGTACTGCCTGGGCATCAGTAATAATAATAATAATAAAATCATGAATACTTATTCATCGACAGATTAATAAGGGTTCAATATGTATGAACATATTTACAAAATATACAATTTTAATTACAGATGTTTATTGTAAACTTGTGCAACTTGTCAGGATTTATTAGTCTTATGTGATTTGCGTTATGCTATTGCTGGTGGCTATTGACCTTTAAGTTTACTTATTTAGTGTGACATCTGTAATGGTTAGCAAATCTTCAGGTTGGTGCGATTGTAATTTGGAAGAGGATTAATGAACTTAGCTGATTCTTTGGTTGGTAAATAAATAAATAAATAAATAAATAAATAAATAAAAATTACGAGCCTTACAGTAGTCGCATATGATGTGTAACATCTGACATAGAAGAAACCTCACGTGAAATTGTTGATACACCAGTATTTTATGCTATTATTTTCACAAATATTAATCTATTGTAAGAGGGAGTGTTTTACAGATATTGTAGTTTATAATACGGAACTCATTTAATTAGATGTTTTGTAGCTTCCACCAGCACTGGCCTAAATAAAGAATACGATATGGATCAGCTAGATTAATAGACGCGACACCGCTCATAACCTTAAATTCCTTATAAACAGGTCCTCTTGATTCACAGACCAACACGTAATTTCATATGGATTCTGTAAAAATCAGTCATATTGATATGATAAATA
Source organism: Meconema thalassinum (assembly GCA_946902985.2). Lineage (NCBI taxonomy): Eukaryota > Metazoa > Arthropoda > Insecta > Orthoptera > Tettigoniidae > Meconema > Meconema thalassinum. Next base: position 667,060,099 of record OX336389.2, on the reverse strand, counting down.
TCGTTTAAAATGATAATCTGGTAGCAAAAATATCTACCCCGTCCGGGATTCGAACCCGAGATCTCAAGATTCACAGTCATAGGCGCTAACCCCACGGCTATTTCGACTACGCAAATATTGTGCACAAGATGGTGACTATTTCCACGTTCCAATAATACTGCATTACGGAATTAAGTTTCATATATATTTTGCTTGTTTCGATAAAGTTCCTGCGTGAAATTGAGTTTAAAATGCCTCATGAATAGGCACTCTTGTGAGTAAAGAGAATGTATTCAGCAGTAGTTCATGAAGGCTTGCTCAATTCTCGTATAACCACAACGATCTCTATATATATAAGAATGAAAGTTTGTCTGTTTTTTCTGAATTTCTACGGAAATTTGCGTTATTTACGCGTTTTAGACTGTTTTATGACGGATTCGCGCGAAAATATTTTTTTTGTCTGTCTGTCTGTCTGTCTGTCTGTCTGTCTGTTTGTCTGTGGACAATTTTTTGTGTCCTTATAACTCGAGAACCGCTGAGTGGATCAACGTAAAATTTGGTACAGATATCCTTCAGAGGCACGACACCAATCATTGATGTAACTCTTCTCTGTAGCTCTCATAAAAGGGGGCCTACCCCCTTAAAATACTTGCTGAAATAGGCGTAGAAGGGTGAGACAAAGCTCATTTTCAGCCCCTCAATGTGAGAAACGAAACTCGGGGAAAACCACATTTTAAGGCCCTAAAACCAACAGTTTTTGAGATATTCCCAGAAAATTAATTTCATTTAATACAATAATTAAAGGAAGCTAGCCGGTAACCATGGCAACAGAAATTCACAGGTCCATCTATTTCTGTAATATAAGACGCAATACAATTCCATTTATTAAATTACTGAGATAGTTTGCAAACAGCTAGAAGGTTATAACGGAACCAAACTAAGCTGTAAAATTCATCAATACATATAATGCGCTTAATGGGGTCAAGGGGTACTCTAGAATTTTTTTCACGCGATTTACACGTGCTGGTGTGCCACGGAAGGTCTATTATATCCCTATCCCTATATTGTTATATTATTATTATAATTAATATTATTATTACACTACGGAATGGAAGACCCCAGAAGACTGGAAAAAGGGAATAATTGTCCCGATCTTCAAGAAAGGTAGTAGAACAGAATGCAGAAACTATCGGGGAATAAAACTGATGAGTCATTGTGCAAAGATGTTTGAGAAAGTTTTGGAAAGGAGAATTAGGACAAGGATAGAAGGAGGGATGAGGAAGAACAACATGGCTTCAGAGCAGGAAGGCCCACAGTGGATTTGATTTTTGCTGTAAGGCAGTTACAAGAACAGCACTGTGAGTATGGAACAGATCTACTGATGGCATTCCTGGACATTGAGAAAGCATATGACAGTGTATGCAGAAAGAAAGTATGGAAGTCCTTGGAGGATAGAGGAGTAGAAAAATGGACTATAAAGAGGATAAAGGAGATGTACAAGGGAAGCGTGAGCTGTGTGAAAGTGGCAGGAGAGAGATCAGACTGGTTGGAACAGAGAAACGGCCTGAAACAAGGAAGTGCCTTGTCACCGTTACTTTTCATTGTGGTGATGGATGACATAATGACCCGAGTGGCACAAGTAATTGGGGAAGGAAAGATGAAAGCAATGGTGTTTGCAGATGATTTGATGATCTGGGGAAACAAGGAGGAGGAGGTACAGGAACAGTTGGACGTGTGGGAAGGAATAATACAAGGATATGGGATGAAATTGAGCATAAATAAGAGTGAGATGGTGATCACAACAAGGAAGAAGGAAAGAACCACAACGGGAATAACAATTGGTGGGGAACAGCTGAAGAAAGTGAAGAGTTTCAAGAATCTGGGAAGCCTGATACAAGATAATGGAAGAAACTATAGAGAATAAATGAGCGGGGGAGACAGGCAGAAGCATTCCGGAGAAGCATGTTATGGAGCAAGGATGTCCCTCAGAACAGAAAGAAGATCATATATCGGACGTTCTATGCCCCTATCCTGACGTATGCCTTGGAGACCTGGGCTATGAAAGGAAGGGAGAAGAGCAAAATACAGGAGGTTCTTGAGAAGCAGTATTGGAGCTACAAAGATGGACAGAATAAGAAATGAGAGGACCAGAGAATTAATAAAGGAGGAACCATTACGGGATGGTATAGAGAAATCTAGACTTAGATGGCATGGACATGTAAAACGAATGGAGGATAAGAGGATATCCAGGTGGATGCACGAGACGAAGTGGGAAGGAAAGAGACCGAGAGGAAGACCGAGAGACAGGTGGCTGAAAGGGATGGAAGAAATCGTGAAGAAGAGAGGAGAAGACTGGACAGGGGTGGAAGTTGAGAGATGTTGGGAAGACAGAAGACGTTGGAGTGGCCTGTGTTCCAAACAGACCCGGCCAACGGCTGGAAACTGTGCAAGAGGATGATGATGATACTACGGCCTACAACGACGAGACAAAGCTCATTTTCAGCCCCTTGGTGTCAGAAAAAAAACCTCGGGGCCCCTAAACAGTCGTAAAGGGTCGCCGAAAACTACATTTTAATGCTCTAAAACCAAGAGTTTCTGAGATATTCCCAGAAAACTAATTTCATTTAATAAACTAATGTAGGAATGCAAGCCAGTAACCATGACAACAGTGTCTCAAAAAGGTACATCCAACTTTCCATCTATTTCTGCAAGAAGTAATGCCACTCCATTTATTAAATTTCTGTGAAAGTTTGCAAATGGCTATAAGGTTATCACGGAACCAACAAAAACTGTAAAATTCATCAATGCGCTTAAGGGGTCAAGAGGTACCCTGGATTTTTTCACAAGACTTAAACGTGCGATGTGTCGTACAGAAGGTCTATTATATCTTCAAACAGCAACATTATTTTCAAAAATTCCTGAATTGAAATAGTTTATTTTTTATTTTATTTTTTTGCTTTTAGGAATTTGGGCCATTGGAGGCTAAAAAACCTGAATTTTCATGCACCACAAGCCTTTATAATTTATTAAAGGGGTCTTCCTCTGGATGCGCACTTGACACAACAGTGAGGGTCAGTTTTTATGTGACGTGAATTGCATTTCGTCTACGAGGTTTTCAATTTTATTTTGACGTCAGGAAGTACACGTTAGGTAAATTAGTTTCAGAGAATATTTCAACTAATCATTTATCTTTGTCGACAAACAGGTTCCAAGCCCCTAACCATTGCAACAGTAGCTCAATTGATTACGTCTGGTTATTAATACCGACGACCGTTCGAAGAATGGGTACTTCTGCTAGTTATATTATATTGATGACTGCATTGCCGTTATGTGTGTTAATATTTGAATAGCCATTGTGCAGAAACATAACACCGGTAATGTCGACTACTTACAATGTTTGATATTAAGGCATTTTACCATTTAAATACTGATACGAAGACTTTGAACATGTACCATGTGCTTTGTTTCAATCACTTGACACCACAGTTCGCATGGGCGTTTACCGTTCAGTATGTCATATACATTCCACATGGCCGAGAGTACGTCATGGTATCAATTTCTGACACCGCGCGTTCGTTGTTTCTCTTACCACTGCCAGGTGAATCGATCGATCGAGTTGGCAGTGCGTCTTACACTTCCGTTCGATCCACCACTGCCAGCTAGAGCACTTCCATTCGAGCACACTTCCGTTCGATCGAACGGAAGTGTGCCAGCTGGTGCCACCTCGATCGTTCCGATCCACTTCCGTCCCATTTTTCAAAATCACTCCCACAAAAATATGCAGCAACTGAGTGGAAAGATGTTACACATCAATAAATAAATAAATAAATAAATGAAAAATCCACAGCCTGCTTCCAGTCTCCGACCGGGTCAGGAATGGAATGAATGAAGCCCCCATCTAGCGGCGAGGATATGAACTGTGCCGGCTGCCGAGGCCTGACGCACTCCTCTGGGGCAATGATTATATGAATGACAGATGAAATGAAATGATAGTGGAGAGTGTTGCTGGAATGACATTTTGACAGGGAAAACCGGAGTACCCGGAGAAAAACCTGTCTGCCTCCGTTTTGTCCAGCACAGATCTCACATGGAGTGACCGGGATTTGAACCACGGACCCAGCGGTGAGAGGCCGGCGTGCTGCCGCCTAAGCCACGGAGGCTAAATAAATAAATAAATAAATAAATAAATAGGAACCTATGAGTTCCAAAGAAGCATACCTACAGAAAATCAACAACTCTATTATTATTATTATTATTATTATTATTATTATTATTATTATTATTATGAAGGCCCGAATTGCTCCCATCGGCCCTGCCAGTGATACAGATAACCTAAGTAAGCTCCACGAATCGTGTTTGATAAGCACATCTAAAAGAGCTGTAATCATTCCCAAACATTTACGAAGCGTAGGCCATGTGGTTGCACTGAGTCCTTCCAGATGGCTCGTAATCCGGGAGGAGTTTAGTCTTCCGCTCCCGGGATTTCAGAAACTACAGCGTAGACTATTCCTCACAGTGCTAGCAAGCTGGCTGGTTTCGTAGGAAATAGACTGAAACAAATTTGCGATTGCTATACTTCAGGGAGCGCCTGGATGACACCCAACTGGAGATAATTGCCATCCAATCCCACTAGTGCAGTCACCACTAAAACACAGGTTATCAGACAGTTCCCTTACACGGAGCTGATGGTCACGGTGCCTCAAACCCACAAATGAAGACGAATAACGATAACAATTCCATCTTAAGGGTTAGCAAGTAGCAATATAGTGACATCACCATCTTTATCAACTTTAGGCAGTGGTACGTTAAACTTAAACGCTCACTAATGGCGCACCAGTACCTTGGTTCGCTAACTTGCTATCACGATAAGTGAGCAGAAAATGTCCGTCGCACAACGCATCGTTGTACAGTCCTCAGTACGCAAAGCTCTTAAAGGCAATTGTCGTGAATAGTTCGACAATTACGATTGAACGAACCACACTGGGCAGCTTTGGATCCTCCACCATCCAGTCCAGATTTATCAGCATGTTAGATTAATTTGTTTCTTTCACCGCCTTGTGTGGTCTAGGTCTAGGACAGGGCCTCTCAGGGTGCATTGCGCAGCGCAAAGTGCAAAACATTACTTCACTAGGTTGACCACAGTGCAAACCCCCACTCCTCTCTTTCCCTACGCTTGTCTCGCTCGCTCCGACTAGCTTCCACTTCCGCATCTACCCCGCCGTTTCTTTCAAAATATAAAGTACAAACCTCATTTGTGGATACAGAATGCTCTTCTTCAAGATTTTTCAACTTCCTTAATTGTATTATTTCATAATATTTTCTGAATGTGTTTTGTTGTAGTGTCTTTCAATAGGGGATATTCTTACGCACGTAATTACTGTACTTCAGATTAGCCATTTGGCTTTATCGTGACGACAGGAAAGAAAGGTTCCTGCTTCAATTTGAATGGATTTTCTGGTGTCTGCTTTGTCCGGAGCAGGTTTTTCCATTATAATGTAAATGTTTTGAACTGATCTGCTTGCTATCAACGCAAGCTTCGTCTCTCTGTAGCGCGCTACACCGTCCGAACCGAATTGAGCCGAGCTTAGTCGAGTTGTCCCGAGCCAAATCGCTGGTCCAATGCATGGTGCACAGAACCTCTGCACCTTGGATTTCACGCGTGACATTTCATGCGTTTCAAAGGCCCTGGCCTAGGAGTACGTAATGAGACTCATGTCCGAAGGTTCCCCGATCTGTTCTGGAGAGCAAGAACGGGGTTCACTCAGTCTTCAAGAACGTAGATGAGGAGTGATGCGGTCGATTCCCACTTCATAGAATTGTCTTTCCATTGTTTCCTGCTTCTACTCTTGGCAAATATTGTGATTGTTTTTAACAGAAGACGAACAAACGTAGGCTTATATGAAAAAGGAAGAAAGAAAATGCTAGCGCGATTGAAGAAATACCGCATGCAGACACTAGTGCATTCTTTTGACGCACGTTAGACTGGTTGCGTGGCTCAACGGTAACGTTCTCACCTGCTGTTCCCAAGGTAGCAGGATCGAATTTTGACATAGCCAGTTGGAATTCGAGGGTGCGCAAATGCGAAGGAGCCGTCTCAGTAGATTTACTGGCATATTAAGGATCCCAGGTGAAGATGGAATTTACAATGAATTTCTAAAATGGGGTGAAAAAGACCTAATCTCAGTCATCACAACATTATTTAATACCATACTCACATCAGAAGACATACCAATGCAGTGAAAACAAAGCATTATCATACTTCTACACAAAAAGGGAGCCAAGGACGACATAAACAACTACAGACCGATCAACCTAATTGTAAACCTCTACAAGCTATTTATGAAAATCCTAACCAATAGAATGACAAAGGCACTGGACGAACAGCAACCGATAGAGCAGGCAGGATTCAGAATGAGTTTCAGTACATCAGACCACTTGCAAACAATAAATCAACTCATGGAGAAAGTTCAGGAATTTAATCTAGAGGTGTATATAGCATTTGTGGATTACAACAAAGCATTCGACTCCGTAGAACAGGAAAGCGTCTTAGAAGCACTGGAAAAACAAGGCATCCCAAACAAATTCGTTAGACTCCTAGGCAAACTCTACGACGGTAACCAAGCCAGAATAAAGACAGAAAGAGAAGGATGTAACATCATGATAGAAAGGGGAGTAAAGAAGGGAGACCCCCCTCTCACCAAAATTATTCACCTGTTTGCTGGAAAATCAGTTTAGAAAACTAGACTTGGAAGAAAAATATGGCATCAGAATCGATGGGACAAGACTAACCCATTTACGGTTCGTAGACGACATTGTTTTGGTGGCTGAATCAGCGAAAGAGCTGGAACAAATGATAAAAGAATTAGCAAAACAAGTAAAGAAGTGGGCCTTACAATGAACCCGAAGAAAACGAAGCTGATCACCAATGCGTTAGACGCCCCAATTAATGTGAACGGAGAAACACTGGAATATGTTGAAGAATATGTATATCTCGGTCAGAACATGTCATTTTCAAGTCGTTCAGAGAAAGAGGTCAAACGAAGAATAGGACAAGTATGGAAGAGCTTTTGGTCCCTAAAGTTTATACTGGCTGACAAGACCCAAAAACTCACTTTAAAGGCTGAAGTTCTGGAAAAATGCGTGATACCGGTGTTACTATATGGTTGCCAAACTTGGGCATTAACATCGAAACAAAGACAAATGATCCAGAGATGTCAACGGAAAATGGAAAGGAAGATACTTCATGTCTCATTGAGAGATAGAATACGGAACGAAGATTTAAGAAGGAGAACCGGCATGAAAGACGCTATGACATCAGCAGACCAGCTCAAATGGAGATGGGGTGGACATGTAGCGAGATTAGATCCTAACCGATGGACGTACAAAATGACGATGTGGGACCCAAGAACAGGAAGACGAAACGTTGGGAGACAAAGAATGAGATGGGCAGACTGGTTCGTAAAATGGGGAGGAAAACAATGGACAAGAACAGCGAAGATGAGGCAGGAGTGGAAAGACCTAGGGAGACTCGCATGCAGTGACCAATAAAACAATGCATCAACTAGAAAAACACCGTTCAGTGGACATGCAGCAAAGCGGTACATATCTCTGGTGTGCAATAAAGGCTTCTCACAGAGCGGTGACCTCAAGAAGCACACTGTTGTTCATACTGGAGTGAAGTAATACACTTGTAGCACATGTGAGAAGTCATTTGCACGGCGGACAGAGCTAATGGAACATTTTGTCGTTCACTCAGGGAAGAGACCGCATTGTCTGTTTGTTGCGCCCAAAGCGATTCAGCTCGCGCTCTAATTCGAGGAAACTTCGTCGTGTTCACTAGGGAATAAATAACCTTACTGCATCACCTCTTACAAGGAATTCAAAAAGGTTCGACTATCTTGCGAAACACTTGTTAATTCGTTCCGGGACCAATGTGCACAACATAGTGAATGATTTGTGGGATGTTAAAGAACGTGTATAGGTATCTGCATCCAAACTAGATGTTTAAACTCCACCAGTAAGGTTTTGTATTGCATTTTAAAAAGACCTTCTATTTGAAACGGTTCAATATACGTAGATTTTCCTGAAGAGTAAAGACTTGGCAGATCCTGTCATTGTTCAAGTGCTTAGACAGGGTAAGCTTTGTGCTCAGTGGCAATGGGAAGCTCCCAGATATTGGTTGATGGCTATTATGATTTCCGTAATACTAATGGATATTTGAGGCCTTGATATCGCCAGACTCAGAAATGAAGATTGTTTTAGCGAATGTTATGCCAGCGTAATATAATTTTCTTAATCTTTAATCAGCTGCACATCTATATAGAAGGCCCAATCAGAAAGAATAACCCCGAATGCTCCTCAGGACTTGCTCACCTGATGAGTTAAAACCGAGCAATTCCCTGCAAAGCAGGAGGCCATAGCCCTTATGGGATTTGTAAGGTTATTTATTATATTATTTATTATTATTAAGGATCCAAGCCTCCGTGGCTTAGGCGGCAGCACGCCGGCCTCTCACCGCTGGGTCCGTGGTTCAAATCCTGGCACTCCATGTGAGATCTGTGCTGGACAAAACGGAGGCAGACAGGTTTTTCTCCGGGTACTCCGGTTTTCCCTGTCAACATTTCATTCCAGCAACACTATCCACTGTCATTTCATTTCATCTGTCATTCATTTAATCATTGCCCCAGAGGAGTGCGTCAGGCCTCGGCAGCCGGCACAGTTCATATCCTCGCCGCTAGATGGGGGCTTCATTCATTCCATTCCTGACCCGGTCGGAGACTGGAAGCAGGCTGTGGATTTTTCATTATTATTAAGGATCCCCTTCGGGGCAAAATCCGGCACCTCGGCGTCTGTAAATACCGCAGTAGTTAAAAGGGACGCACACTATTAAAATTATTATTTCCTCACAGTTTAATCCTAAGAGGAGTTTAAAAAATATCTAGTATATATTTCCCCTCTCTCAAAGATTCAAGACAAGCATAAAATTTGTCAACTGACGTTACCATATTGAAAGAATTCTCGGCTATGGACTGCTATTCATCCCTGGTCAATTGAGGGTCACTGGTTGAGAAAGGTCTGGATTGAGAATTGCCAACAGTAATTGAAACTCATCAAAATCGAAATGTCGTTTACCCCAACAAAAACGCATATCAGCCTCAAGGTTAGCAGAGCTCACGCCGAGGTCAACCTCTCAGCTTACATGCCTAACCCGGATTTTGGAGGCTCAACATCAGCAAGACCTTGTTCTAGCCTACAACTTTTGTCAAGTATTACTCATGATATGTATATTCGAATGCCATTTTTACTGTAAGTGGGCCCTATCATTTTCACTGTTCTGTAGAGCCAAAATCGTACATTTATGTTCAAACTGCCAAGTCTTGCATCACTAGGAGCATTATTTAAATCTAACAGGGGAGTAGTCAGGGAGCTAATAGGATATACTGTTTGGAGTAAACATCACATCGCTGGGACATAATTGTTGACATTTATCAGACTATTTTAAGGAGTGTGAGGAATTTTGAAATATTTTTGGTCTCCCACATTATTTGATGGCATGTTTCTCTCACTCAAATGGGCTCACCGATCTTAACTGATTGAAAATCCACAGCCTGCTTCCAGTCGACCGACCGGGCCAGGGAATGGAATGAATGATGCCCCCAACTAGCGGCGAGGATATGAACTGTGCCGGCTGCCGAAGCCTGTCGCACTCCCCTTGGGCAATGATTAAATGAATGACATGAAATGAAATGATAGTGGCGAGTGTTGCTGGAATGAAATTGTGACAGGGGAAAACGGAGCACCCGGAGAAAAACCTGTCTGCATCCGCTTTGTCCAGCACAAATCTCATATGGAGTGACCGGGATTTGAACCGCGGACCCAGCGGTGAGAAGCCGACGCGCTGCCGCCTAAGCTATGGAGGCTACCTTAACTGATTAATGTAGGAAAACACCTGTGGTAAGTCTTATTTCTATAACCTTATCGTTGTGAAAGGCTTCGAATATCCTATAACTTGACCGCAAATCATCGCATGATCCTAGGGGGCCACTATTATATTTATACTTACAGGAACTGAAGGAAGGAAGGAAGTTTGTAGTTTTACGTGACCGTTAATCTTGTGATCATGAGCCACGGGACCTCATTTTTACGTGGAATCCGAACCACAGGACATGGCATTTCACTTCGAAAATCTCACATGCATTGGCCGGGAATCGAACCCGGTCTACCTTGGTGGGAGGCGAATAGCTTGACCGCTGCGCCAGCACGCCCCCTTACAGGAACTGCTTTGCCTATATTGACACAGGGGTTCTATAACGTAATGGTACGGACTATGTTAAAAAAAACTAATAGACTATGTTGATTTTTCCAGCTATTCTACGGGGCGAAGACTGTCAAAGTATACTTTGAACAGCAAATTAATTACCAGTTATTCCACGGTAGTGGAGGCAAGGAAGGAAAGAGCTTGTAGTTGAACGTTACCGTTAATCTCACGATCATGAGCCAAGGGAGCTCCCTTTTACGTGGAGTCCAAACCACAGGACATGGCATTTCACTTCGGAAATCTCACATGCATTGACCAGGAATCGGAACATGGTCCGCCTTGGTGAGAGGCAAAGAGCTTGACCGCTGCACCTCCTGTTTCCAAGGCTCATGGCAGTGTTACATCATGTATAGTTCGGAAGGGATGTCGTGGCGCTTCAAGGTCGAGCAGCAGGGGATGGCCAGACAAGTTTCTAGCCACGTATTAAGGGTGGGGGGAGAAGCTGTCCCAGTGGCTTTACGTTCGTCGCGCTGTTAACTTCGCAAGTGTGTATGCTGTATACTCGCAAGTGCAACAATTTTGAATGTGGATACTTGTCATGATATATAATACTTTTTAGAATTGTGTTATCCTGGAATATTTTTGTAATACTGTATATCTATTCTTTAGTCAGAAACATGGCAGAAAGAAAGATTGGTGGGAAGATCATTCACAGCCAGGCAAGAGAGCTTATCTATCTCTATATATATAAATCAATGTTACGTGATAGTTTGTCTGTGGGTATGTATGTCTCCTATGCGTTCATATACCATTCGTCCGATAGCGATGAAACTTGGGTGAGATGTTGAGTACACTCCAAGGAAGGTTTCTGACTTAGTAAATCCATTTTACAATAGGTAGCGCACGCATAGATTCAACAAATGAGCGACGATGCGCGAAGCATTTCAACAAAGTCCCGTATGTGTTCATATACCAATCGTCCGATAGCGATGAAACTTGGGTGAGATGTTGTGTACATTTACGTGAAGGTTTCAAAATTAGTGAATACATTTCACAGTAGATAGCGCACGAGTAGATTCAACAAATGAGCGACGACACGCAAAGCGTTTCAACAAAGTCCCGTATGCATTCATATACCATTCGTCCGATAGCTATGAAACTTGCGTAAAATGTTGTGTACACTGCAGGGAAATTTTCTGGCTTAGTACATCCACTTTACAATAGGCAGCGCACGAGTAGATTCAACAAATGAGCTACGACGCGCGAAGCATTTCAACAAAGTCACGTTTGCGTTCATATACCATTCATCCGATAGCGAGGAAACTAGGCTGAGATTTTGTGTGCACTCCAGGGAAGGTTTCTAGCTTAGTAAATCCCTTTAAAAATAGGTAGAGCATGAGTAGAATCAACAAATGAGCGACGACGTGCGAAGCGTTTCAATAAAGTCCCATATAATTTCATATACCATTCATCCGATAGCGATGAAACTTGGGTGAGATGTTGTGTACACTCCAGGGAAGGTTTCTGGCTTAGTACATACATTTTACAATAGGTAGCGCACCAGTAGATTCAACAAATGAGCGATGACACGCGAAGCGTTTCAACAAAGTCCCGTATAAAGTCATATACCATTCGTCTGATAGTGATAAATGTTTGGTGAATTGTTGTGTACACTCCAGGAAAGGTTTCTGGCTAAGTAAATCCATTTTACAATACGAAGCGCACGTTTATCTTCAACAAATGAGTGACTACGCGCGAAGCGTTTCGACAACGTCCCGTATACGTTCACATACCATTCATCCGATTGCGATGAAACTTGGGTGAGATGTTGTGTACACTCCAGGGAAGGTTTCTGGCTGAGTACATCCATATTACAATATGCAGCGCACAAGTTGATTCAACAAATGAGGGACGACGCGCGAAGCGTTTCAACAAAGTCCCGTATAAGGTCATATACCATTCTGCCGTTAGCGGTGAAACTTGGGTGAAATATGGTGGACACTCCAATGTAGGTTTCTGGCTTAGTGAATACATTTCACATTAGGTAGCACACGAGTAGATTCGACAAATGAACGACGACACGCGGAGCGTTTCAATACAGTCCCCTATGTCTTCATATCCCATTAGTCCGATAGCGATGAAACTTGGGTGAGATGTTGTGGACACTTACGTGACGGTTTCTAACTTAGTAGATACATTTTACAGTAGGTAGCGCACGAGTAGATTCAACAAATGAGTGACGGAGCGCGAATCGTTTAAACAAAATCAGGTATGCGTTCATATACTATTCATCCGATTGCGATGAAACATTGATCAGTTATTGTGTACCCGCCAGGGAAGGGGACTTAGTAAATCCATTTCACAATAAGTAGCGCAAGAGTAGATGCAACAATTGGGTGACGACACGCGAAGCGTTTCAACAAAATCCCCTATTGCGTTCATATAACATTCTTCGATTGCGATGAAAACTTGATGAGTTATTGTGTACACGCCAGGGAAGGGCTTCGACTTAGTAATACATTTCTCAATAGGTAGCGCACGAGTAGATTCAACAAATGAGTGACAGCGCACGAATCGTTTAAACAAAACCCCGTATACGTGCATATGCCATTCATCCGATTGCGATGAATCATTGATGAGTTATTGTGTACACGCCAGGGAAGGGTTTCGACTTAGTAAATCCATTTCACAATAGGTAGCGCACGAGTATATGCAACAAATTGGTGACGACGCGCGAAGCGTTTTAACAAAATCCCCTATGCGTTCAAATAACCTTCTTCGATTGTGATGAAACCCTGATGAGTTATTGTGTACACGCCAGGGTAGGGTTTCGACTTAGTAAATCCATTTCTCAATAGGTAGCGTACGAGTAGATTCAACAATTGAGTGACAGCGCACGAATCGTTCAAACAAAATCCCATATACGTTCATATGCCATTCATCCGATTGCGATGAAACTTTTGAAAGTTCTTGTTCACGCTCCCACGTATGGTTCTAAATTAGAAAATCCATTTTACGATAGCTTAGAGGCAGTTAACGGAAATTGAAAAACATGTTGCGTATCCAAAAGCACTTCAAGAAACAGAATTTCAACGCCAACAATTTCTTTGATTGGCATTGCAACGCATGCGGGGTACAGCTTGTTTGCAATATATATGACTTTATGAAATGAGAAGCAGAAGAAGGGCCAATTTTATTGAAAGAAGTGCAAAAACGAGTCGCTGAAGCAACCGGAATATTCCGCAGAAGTGTTCAGACGATTTTAAAAGAAAACCAAACCAATTTGGAGGTTTGGTCAATCTTTTTCAACGCCGCGTAAAAACCGCCCGAAGGAAAGAGTTAAAACGGAAATAGATGACTTTGACAAATTCGTAATTAGAAGAACTATTAATGAATTCCATGTAACACATGGTCAACGTCAAACGTTACGAGCTTTATTACCAATTTTAATGGAGAAAACTGACGTTAAACGTTCGAAATGGGCCCTTAGTCAAGTAATGAAAACATTAGGTTTTAGGCGGAAGAAACCGTGTGACAACGGGAAAATTCTGATAGAAAAATCTGACATAAGGAAAAAGAGACCAGCCTATTTGAGATAAATCAAACAGTACCAGAGTGTCAAACGACCCATAGTGTATATGGAGGAAACATAATTATATACACTCCTCTTTTTCCTATCAATAATTCTAAACATCTGCAATAAGTATGTATTGGGGAGCAGCAGTGGCTTTGCTGCTCGTCTTTCACCCGGACGGCCGGGATTCGAATCCCGGTGACAGCGGGATGGAATTTTCACCTGAAAAATCACGTGGTGTCAGGAAGGGCATCCGGCCTTAAATCCCCGGTCAAATCCAAAATGAGCCTGGTTGGCTTCGGCGACTCCAATTCATTTGGAATAGCCGAAGAAAGTTTACCTGCAATAAGTATGTACGAAGTGTTGTAACTGAATTTATTTCAAATGTATATGTCACTGCTTTATATTAAAATAATATCTATTAAGTTATATTCTTTATATATTCATTGCCGATATATTATTGCAATAAGTACGTACATATCATTTAAGATATTTTATATAAGCCCGATGAAGGATTGATTACACGGGACGGCGAAAACAAGCAGTGACCAGTTGCGCGCTGACTGCTATTTTACTTTTCTGTTTAACAACCCGCAGACGGAAATCTATTCGTCCTACAAACAAGAACTTTTTCTAACATTCAAATTCAACTCATCGCCTCAAACTTTTACGCTTACACAATTTATTTAGCCCAAAAATACGAAAATTTACCACATACTAACTCTTCCATGCCATTTAGATCATTTAATAAATAGGATCAACTTTTAAAGCATCATTACATGTTAATAAATTATTTAATATAGCATTGTTTTTCATATTTTGCATCCCAGATTCCTGTTCTATAAATTTGCGAAGTTTCAGAATTTTATTTTCATTTCAAGTGGTCTAATTCTTGGTGTAACCGAAGTGCTCAATTGGCGCACTTACTCTGTAGTTCATTCGAAGCAGCTATAACCTTCCGGCTCCCTGTTCCCTGATCCACAACTCCCACCACTTACGCTGCAACTTGACCTTGAAGCGTCACGACATTCATTCCAAACTATAGACTGTGGGAAACACTTCTCACGTGCTTTTTGGGGAGCAATGTGACTGAAGACATGAGAACCGTGCGTTCGGGTCCCAAGCACACTATGCTCAATCACACTGTACGCCAAGCACGCTTGTAGTTATGTGCGATTATATGCCACGGGATCGATATTTAACGCGGAATCAAATCCACTGGAGGTGACAATTTCGAACGTCTTAAAAAATTAAACAGGGATTGAACCCCGTCCATTCTGGTGGCCAAAGTAACAGTCAGGTTATTAGCTAAAATAACAACATTTAAAAAAAGGGTTTGCCTTAGGATATTCTAACTTTTTTTCATACACAAAACGCCTTCATCTTATAGTTTCTCAATGGGTTAGAAATACGGAATGCATATTGTCAACCGGCTGTGTCACAAGTAGATTCCTACGTACCAAGCAGCGTAGCCGTGCGCGATTGGTCACGCAACACGACTGTAATGGACAGCTGCAAAAAGTTCGAAGATCAACTGACAGCGGCCTTCCTGAGCGTGGTTCTCGCATATCACCACCGTCTGCTATGCTATAGCTCATATTCACTCCCAGCACGCAGCCATCTTATTTCAAGTCACGGGGCATCTACCCCAAACCGTAGACCTCAATAATAGACTAACAATTACACACACTACCACAGTCACCGCAATGACACAAGGGTTAAGTCACACACAAAAGTAGACAGAGCTGATGATCAATGATTCCCAAGTCCATAATTGAACAATTACAGATATCGATGTACATAGGATGTGTTGGTGGTGAATGTGGTCTCCATATTACTAATGAGTGCGGGAACCTTCCATTATTTCTGTCTGTGTCTGTATCTTGGAGTAGTGGCTAGCAACTCTGTGAGGCAGATCTGAGAGGAGGTGGGCTCGATTCCCACCTCAGCCATCCTGGAAGTAGTTTCCCGTGGTTTCCCACGTCTACTTCAGGCAAATGCCAGGTTGGTAGGCGTACCTAAATTATGGCCACGAAGGGACGCCTGCTACTCGTACCCCCATTACTAGTGCAGACATTAGTACAACCATCATAATGACAGTGGTTATCAAATACACGGGGCTACATTACCACAATCTCTCTACACACTACACCTCAGCCTCCCGATATCACTTCAGTTGTACTTTAATTAAGGGTCATCAGACCCGTTCACATTTGTAATAATAATAATAATAATAATAATAATAATAATAATGTTATTGGTCTTCCGTCCCTTTTAACTAAGTTACTGCGGGTTTTAGAGACGCCGGCGTGCTGGAATGTTTGCCCCGAAGGGGATCTTTAACGTGTATGTGAATCTACTGACACGGCTGTAGAGAGGACTCAATCCTGCAACCTTGGACATAGCAGGTGAGAACGTTACCGCTGAGCCACGCAGACAGTCCGTTCACATTTGTCTGATAACCCGTGTTGTTAAGGAGTCTGTACTAATGTGTGCTTGTAATTGAGGCTAGGGTTGGGAGGGTGGTGGCTGTGGCCTAAGTTAGGAACCATCCTGACATTTGCCTGGAGTAGCAGTGTGAAACCACGGAAATCCCCTTCTAGGATATCTGAGGTGGGAATTGGACCCACCTCTTCCCAGTTCTGGCTCACAGGATTGAGTGCAGCCCGTTCCAGCCCTCAGACCCGAATTAGATTTTCTTGGCAGAACCGGAAGTCAAACCTGGACCATAAGGGTGACAGCCAAGAATGACATACTGAAAACCACTACTAAATCACTTCCATTGTTTCAGAGTTTAAGGACAACAGGCTTATGGACAGACAGATTACAAGATTTAAAACATATAAGATAATTCTCAATTCACATGAAACGCATAACAAAACATTTCCGAAATATTCAACGTTCATACACGTAGTTTCGAGAAATTCAGACGCGGTCATATTTAACGTAGCATTAGAATTAAGAGGGATTTATTTTCATTCCGGTGTATCATTAAATACATTATTTGATATTTTGGCATATTTAGGTGTTCATGCACATCACTACACTTTCAAAATTGTTGTAACGGGAAATGTTATACTTACAGGATGTAATTTTAAATTTCTGCCTCTCCTCTCCCATTTGAGGCGCGAGATATCTATTTTTATAATATCGTGAAAAACATTATTTTCATTACCTGAAAAATTCGTCTCGTAAAAGTAATTTGTTCTGCGTTTGATTCTAAATGCCCTTTGTAATCAATTTTTGTCCCCGTCCCCTCCTACACACAAAATCAAACATTTGAGGTTTATTAACATTCCAGATTTGAAATCTGTGACTTGTTTTTAGTCAAAATCAATAAGTTCACTGTCAAACCTCCTCAAGTTATAAGATGGTATTTTTGAAGGAAGCTTTCCCCCTACCTTGCCCTCAATGATGTGGTCAAGGTAGGGTACTCCTGCAAGTGCGTAGGGTCCATTGTTAGCGCCACCCGGGACTGCGTGCCCTTTTTCTTTGAATTAAAAGTGATCGCAATCTGGACGCTGGACTGTTTATAGCTCTTCCCTAAAATGAAAGTGACCGCAATCTGGACTACTTATGAGCTGACCGCAATCTGGAATGACCGCAATCAGGAAGACACCATTATAACTGTTGGAAACTTAAGATCTCTTAACGCTTTTGTGAAACACCTTCCTATTTAATAATAATAATAATAATATCGGAAACTTTAATCATTGGTGGCGGATCTTTAACCAAAGACATAGAGAAACAAGAAAGGAAAATTTTAAGAACAATTTTTGGCCCAGTTTGTATAGAGGGAATATGGATGAAAAAAATCATCACATGATATATATTGTCAATCTGAACAAATCTGTCAAACTTTTCGGAAAAAAACGATTGAAATTTTATGGACACATTATTAGAATGAACAATAACAGACTAACTAAAAGAATTCTCAACTTGGCCCTTTCATTAAAAACCAAGAACAGCTGGCTTCGTGAAATTGAAACAGATCTCCAGGAAATCAACATCTCAGAAGACATTGTACGGGACAGATGTAAATTCAGAACCAAATTCGACAGTCACCAATTTGGAGACAACCCCTACACCAGAGTCACTATAACTTGGACAGGAGAACGAAGGCAGAAGCTCAACGAGAGGATGAAGAGATTTTGGGAGGAAAAGAAGGCCAACACATCAGCTAAGCAGGTTCAATCGTGCTCCTGAGTAGGGCATAACGATGTGAATTAATAATAATAATAATAATGCGCCTGGTATTTAAGTGGAAATATTATTCCATTAGTCTGCGTGAGATCAGTTTGATAACCCGTGATACTGTGATGTGTATGGAGCCGGCCGTATCCTCGGACTTGATAGAAACTAATCTGTAACTTGCATGTAGTCACTGTGGGTAAACCACACAGGATAGTCACAGAAAGCCCCCATACAGTGTGACCAAGACATTCAACTTATGATGCCCATTCCTCTCGTGGAGCGTGAATTAGCACGCGCGACTACACAACAACCGAAGTCTCCTTCTGTTTGAAGTCTGATTGTAGCCTTTCTCAATGTCTGACGATCACGCACAACGATGAGTTAGCACAAATTAGATAAGCTAGTAAGCATACTCATTAGCCTCAACCATTCCCTGTAAAATACAGCCTCAAGTAATAGATTCAAACAGATCGCGTATAAATTGGCAAGTAGGAGGATTGACATCATTAAAAATTCAAGAACGCTGAGAATACCTCATTATGCTGTAAATGTGAGGCGTAATTATTTAATTTCACAGGCGCCTTGATATGAGAATAGTAGAAGGCTAATCGGAACTATCATGCTACAGCAAAAACCTCGGAAACCACCAAAATCGGTCCGACCCATTCGTAGCAGAGACAGGAATAAAACCCAGGACTTTTGGGAATACGCAGAAGACCTGCTCGGAACATTTTAGTGGCGTGTATGGACTGACGAAAATTTGAAATTGTATGATTTTGGGATGCTATGCTGCGTACATTTATCGTAAAATGGGAACATACCTTACAAAGCGCTCGATGGGTATCAACTGTACTATGATAAGAGAAACAATCTTCAAACGTCTGTACGTCTGGCGGGCACTGGGCTGGCCTAGAGGAGTGTTTTCCTAGCACCGCATTTTGTGCGGAGCGCACTGCGCACTGCGGACCTCTCTCCGCACATCTCAATGCGCTGCGCGGTAGTGTTTTCCTAGCTCAGCAATGCGCAGCGTCTATTTCAAGTTTTCATTTCTTTTCATTTTCATATCTCGTCCTCTGAGCAAGAAAAAACTAGCGTTATTGATGTTATTAGAAGAGGAAGAAGAGATCAAAGATGAAATTTACTTCATTGTTGGTCGTCTTTATAAAGTGCGGAAATCTGTCAGTTCCATGTACACATCTAGAGAGCAAGGATTGTTTAAACTTTTAATCCACAGACATTGGCTCGACGACGGAGTGAAGTTCAAACCTTACTTCAGAGTTACTAGGTGTCAGTTTGAATACGTGCTTAGTTTGGTAGAAAATGACCTTGCAAGCGAGTCCTGCAACAGAATTAGAAGACCGATATCAGCGGCGGAGAATCTGGCGTTTAAATTGAGGTAAGTTTGTAGAATTTATTTATTGGAAAATTTAAACAAGCTAATTTATTAGGCCTACATCTAATCAATTAAATAAATTTGTCTAATTAAATTAAATTAATGTATCATTCTATGAAAAATAGTTAATATAGCGAATCATTCTAGAAAATATTTCTTTAATTAATAAAAATCGATAGTAAAATTTTAAAAAATATAAAATGGGTAAAAAATGTAGTTTATTTGGACAAAGTTAAGCTGAACTTAACTTAGAACTACACTACACACTCAATTAGTTCTTTTTGAATTTTGTGGCAAAGAAAGAAATCTACAGTACACAAGAGAAAACTGCCCAAATACTCGTCAGTTGCGTAGCACGGCCCGCACTTGACTGCCCTCAAAGGAGTCGTCCAGTTGCGCAGAGCGCACTGCGCACCGCCGTGGGGTGTAGGAAAACGATGCCATCTGATTCCGTGTTGCTGAGTCGGCTCCGCACTGCGGACTGCGCATTGCGCAGTGCGCTCCGCACAAAATGCGGAGCTAGGAAACCCCAGCTTAAGAGCTGGTCTCTCGGAAGGCGAGAGGGCTACATTCTCAAGAGGTCGACTACTTGATGGAGTCTAACTTGAAATATTAAAATAGTGCGACAACTAAATAGCAGAAGTGACAGTCGTCAAGGTGTGATTTCAAGATTTATTAGCGCATATGCATGGCTTCAGAAGTACGGTGCAGTCACTGTGAGGACGATAAACTTAGACATGAAATACTACGTCAATCTCTTCACTGCTCAGGAGCTAAAGCAGCGGGCAAGATGCCGTCTGCTTCAGAATCACTCACATGGGAGCAAACGCGCATGAAGAGACCGTTATGGAGTGGTGTAATGTTTGGAACTCCTTGCTGCCCAGTAGCGTCACTGTGTGAGCTACCATTCAGTCTGAATTACTGTAACCAATACTTATTAGTCTACTGATGAATTGCGATTATCCCTTCGCTGAAATGTAACAAATAATATTGCTGTTGCCTAAATTAAAATAAGACAATATCAATTCATTTAAATATACAACATTTCTAGACAGCTTTCATTATTTTTTCGAGAAGTACAGAACCAATTTAAATGAAACCCACTTTAATGTAAATTTGAATTTTCATCTCAAAACTTACAGCGACAAGTCTTTTATGGCATTAAAGGACCGTCATTTTTAGCTTGCTGAAAATACCCTTGCGTATGTGGAAGAACAATGACTTGACTGAAAATACTCTCCATTTTAGGAATTTATAATATACAGTATTGTTATTCCAGGCAATACCAGCAGTGGCTTTATGGCTCATTCCAGCGATGGGATCATCATCCTCCGTCGGTAATTACAGGAGATATGTCCGCTTGAATACATTATTCATTAGCGATAACACTGTCTCTGCTTTTATGCCTATAGATCTTCTAAGATTCTAACTGGCACCGAGCACTGAGTCTCCTTTTAACTTTCAGTGGCACTGAATCGTCCACTATTATTTTGTGTGCGTATTCAACCTATGAAATAAGGAACAGAGGGTTGACCTTTCCTGGATATCGCAAAGAAAAGTGCCTTCTCAAAGAATAGTCAATAAAACGTCACAACAGAAAATTCCCCAACAAATAGCAAATCTACAAAATAGCGTTCGATTTACACATTTCAAATATCAATTATCTGACATCCCTTGGATCATATGGTGTTAAGTTGGTTTAAATTAAGGAGGTTGTGTGTGAGAATATTATAAGCAGTTGCTATTTGGTCATTACATTGGTATATTATGCAATAACTTGACGGTATATTATACAATAACTCGACCCCTTTAAATAAGAAAATTCGACCGCAGAGAATGTCTTAGTTTTGTGTAACATTTAAAAATTACTATTGTTTTCATCTTTAATGTTTATATTAAAGACATAATTATCTTATAAATACATAGACTTCCTGTTTAACGTATTGGACGAAAGCCATATTTAATTGCAGACACGGCGCATCTCAGATTCCAACCCTGCTTAGTTTTCAGAAGCATGGAAAACATGTCAAACTTCAAGTAGGCCTAAATCACGTTACTGAGTCGCAGCTGGAGACAATAAAAAAATGCCCATTTTCATCTTCACCCTAGTCGACGCTAAGTAACCACAGAAAGGTGACCTCATTTTGCATAAATTATGGGGACATTTTTGGATCTAATCCTTCTAATGCAGAAATTTTGGACAAAACTTTAAGAAGAGATGCCAGAAAACTAAAAATACATAGACTACAGCTAAATACAAGTACATTCTCCAATTTGGAGGAGCACTTTCTTTCTCATAATCTTAGATATTTCAAACATAATTTGCAGTAAAACAATGGGAAAATTATCACAACGTCAGCTGGCATTTCGTATAATTAATATGTAGTGTGCAACTGCAAGTAGAACATTCTCCTCTACACATCTGCAGACCATATTATTCTTGGGACATTTTACAACTTGATTTTCCTAGCAACAACAGATTGTTTAGTTACGGGCAAGTAAAAATGTAGTACACAGTTTCCACTGCTTTCATTACCTGACTATTAAATCGAAAGTTCTCTATAAATATGGAAACGAAGGTAGTGCGTAAAACGGCAAGAGGACGAATGAAAAATAGTGGAAGCTCTATAGAACTCTCGGATAAAAGATGCACAGCATTAGTTAGCTGTCACGTAGGTCTCACCGCACTATGTAAAGGGTGAGATCTCACTATTCCTCTGGGGAAAGCTGAAGAAAGTCGTCGTGGCTACCTGGTTCTCTCAGGGTAGGCAACATGTAATAAGTGTAGCGGCACGGGAATGAGGAAACGCTAATACTGTCTTGTAATATTGACATCTTACGCATGACTTATTTGTCTTTCTGTTATAGTTCTAGACCAAGATTAAATCTGCCGGGTTTTTGACATGTACTGTATGCTGCGAGGTTTCAGACTGACGCACCAAACTGGGCTCAATAGTTACCATACTTAGCCGTGAAAGTCAATATTCTAGGTATCACTCTTGTTTTGTTAATAGAACTAAATAAATAATTAACTAAATTTTACACGACTGAGAGCGAATCAAGCAATCCCGTCGCGTGTCAGGTTCTCCGTGCTGGCACAAGCAGACTGGGAAAGGTCACCGCAAGAAAGGATCCATGGAGATGTCTCGGGAAAGGTCAACCACTTTAACATTTCAAGCTCCAATGCTCGCTTTTTGAATAGCACTTCTCTAATTAAATACGATTGTTTCAGGACATTCCTTGAGAGCCATTTACCTTTAAAACCTCATGAGTGGTAGAGCTCTTATCGAACACTTGAAGGCTCTCAAGATTCCTTCAACAAAAGACATTCAGTTACTCAGTTTCACATGACTTTATGTGGCATGTTTCCGAAATGAGACACTTGATGATGGACCTAGGTGTTAACAGATCAGAACTCACCAACTTTCACCATGTGTGATGTTGTTGATTCAATTAGAGGCTTGTGACATCGTGGTCATTTAGCCCCGTGTATTGGTGTGTGTGTAGTATATGTCTGGTAACCTATGTTATGGTGGTGCCTGTAGTATGTCGCCTAACCCGTGTTATGGTGTTGTCTGTAGTAGTGTGTGTAGGCTATTTGTAATTGAACCTAGGATGGGGAAAGAGGTGGCCATGACCTTGAGTTAAGGCCGATCCCGGCATTTTCCTGGAGTAATAGTGGGTAACCACGGAAAAACTACTTCTAGGATGCCAACATCTTGTCAGTTCTGCCTCACGAGGCTGAGTTAAGCCCGTTCCAACCCTTAGATCAGAGCCGAGAATCGACCTGGACCTCAGGGATGACTGTGCCATGATGATGATGATAATTGTTGCTTTAAGGGGCCTAACATCTGGGTTATCGGCCCCTAATGGTCTGGGTGATAGCGAAAATGACAATGAAATGGAAACCAGAACGAAAATCAAGCTGGACTGAAAATATTTACAAAATGGAACTCAGATTGAAATGGATCACAAAATGAAGAATGGAAATACTTAGGCCTATAAAAGGTAAAGGTAATTTAGAAGGAAAATACACATCCAAGGAATTTAGATTAAAAAAACGAACAACATGTAGTTTAGGTTCAAATTACATACAAAATGCAATGTAGATTCGAAATACTCAACAAAATGTAATTGAAATTCAAAATATTTACAAAATGCAATTGAAATTGAAAATACGTACAAAATGTGACTGAGGTTCAAAATACTTACAAAATGCAATTGGATTGAAAATACACAATGCAAGATTGAAAAAGGCCGGTTCAGATTCAAAATACTTACAAAATGCAATTGAATTTGAAAATGTTTACAAAATGTATGGTAGATTCAAAATACTCACAATATGTGGAAGCCCGCGATTCAAAATACTGTACTTACGCAATGCAATCGAGATTGAAAATACTTACAAAATGGAGTTTAGATCGAAAATACTTACAAAGTGCAATGTAGATTGAAAAACTTACAAAATGTGGTTGAGTTAAAGAAAACTCACAAAATGTAATTTAGAGACCCTGGGAGCCAATTCCTAAAAACAGGGCGGGAATCTTAAAGAGAAAAGGAACTGTAATGAAAAGAGGCTGAGGGATCAGGAAAGATGAGAGAAGGGTCAATGAAGGCGGAAAAGGAAAATACTCCCGAGGTCTCGAATACCCTAATACCGTCGTGGTCGGAAGAGAACAAGAGTTGACCAAGAGAGGTTGACAGGAAAGACGACAGAGCGGAGTCCGGCACAAGTAAGTGGAATCAATGCCGGACTCAGCTGGGGTCCCGTGGTCGCTAACCACTAGATGTGAGCCCCTGTGCCATGAGGAGGACATGTGATGAAGCTGACCGACAAGGTGGTTCCCGCATTTTGGAAAAGCTTGCAGAACCGAACAAGTAGTGAAGACTAGCATGAGAGAGAAGTAACTTACTCTCCAAATAATGTATGAAAACTTCCTTCCATGACGTTAAAAATAGTGGTTTTATTTTGGGTCTTGAGACATCATGATTATCAGGCCTATGCACCATTGTGTGCGTGGGAAATATGTATGATAACCTGCGCTATTGTGCTACGTGTATGTGTTTTTAATTGGAGCTAGGATTGAAAAGAGAAGGCTGTGGTTTTAAGTTAGATACCATCCCAGCATTTTCCTGGAGAATAAATGGGGAAACCATGATATAACACTTCTAGGATGGCTTCTCAGTTTCCCCTCACGGAGCTGAGTATACCCTGTTTCAGCCATGAAATTAGGATTACACTTTTGGCAGAGCCGGGACTCGAAACTAGGACCTTTGGAACTGGAGTCTCAGACCACAGACGATGTTGATGGTTGTTTACCTCAGGAGCTAATGGTGACCCCAGTGAACTTGATGTCCTGATTGCACCACTATGAAGAATTGTAATTAATATTAGGAGTCTGGTTTGGTGAACGGCGCATTTGCCTGGAGTGGCTATCGAGAATAAATGAGAGAAATTCACAGCAAATGGTGACTGTTAGTGTCAGGATTCAATCTCCGAACACTCACACTCCCCGTTAGCACTCTTCTTGTTGACACTTTCAGGGGATTTGCGACATCGTGATGATGAACGCGCGCGTCTGTTTGTTTGCACGCGTATTATTAGTGTAAGGAGGTCGCCTCCGTAGCGTAGCGGTCAGCATGGTTATCTGCCGCCCCGGAGGTCCTGGGTTCGATTCCCGGCTCTGCCACGAAATTTGAACGGGGTCTGCTCAGCCTTGGGTGTTCCAAATGAGTAGAGGGGGTTCCATTCCCACCTCAGCCATCCTCGAAGTGGTTTTCCGTGGTTTCCCACTTCGTCTTCGGGCAAATGCCGGGATGGTACCTTCTTCAAGGCCACGGCCGCCTCCTTCCCTCTTCCTTGCCTATCCATCCTGACCATCCATTACCTTCCCTCATGAGGCCCCTGTTCGCTTTGCAGGTGAGGCCGCCTGGGCGAGGTGCCAATTACACCTCACCAGTTGTATCCACTCCGATTAGATGTTCCCAGCTCTAGGACACTGCCCGTAGAGGCGGTAGTGGTGAGTTCCCTCGCTGAGCCCGTGGGTTCCACCAACCTGGAGGGTAAACGACTAAGAAAAGAAGAAAAAAGAAAAATTATTAGTGTAAGGGGACACAGGAAGCGGAGCGGCGCGGGGCGGGGCGGGGCGGGCCGGGCCGGGCCGGGGTGAGGCGGGATGAACAAATACGTACTGAGCTATGGGACCGCACAAACAAACAGCGATTTGAAGCGGGCCGGACCGGGGCGACGCGGCGCGGGTCAAATTGGAACAGTCTAGTTTGATTTCTTGAGGCGGGTAGACGCGGCCTGCATGTTGCATCATGGACGGTGAGCTACTTATTAATGAAGTATTTGCTAGACCACCGATTTGGCAGTCTAGTCACAAGCATTATCGCAACAGAGGTGTGATTGAGAAGCTGTGGGATGAAATAGGAATACAACAAGAAAGTATAATTCGTATATTTTGTAAAACAACACAGAATACTGGAATGGTTATATATGTTGATGTCGGAATATTTATAAAGAAATCATTTCCAATTCCAACTACTATGGTTTATGCAATAATTATATAATATATGATACAATCATTTAACCATACTTTCAGACACTATAGTCTCCCTTTAAAAGTCTTTGTGTTTTTAAATAGTTGGACAATTTATCACGGATCCCCTGTGCTCGAGATGTGTATCTGTTATTTCTCCTATGTCTGTGTAGAGTCGTGGCTGGAGGTGCATTCAAACGCACTTCTCTGAATACGGGGTCATTTTCACCATCTTTGTCCCTCACAACATTGTGGAGAACACAAGCACACTTTATTATTGTTATGGATATAACCAAATGTTGAGATTGACATCCTCGTGTAACGTAAGAAGTGAGGCTCGTGCCTTCTTAAAACTGGAAACAAGTTATGATACTCCCCAAAATCGGCTCTCCCCAAATACACTTCATTCACCCACTCGCTCCTCCGCCGTCGTTTCAAAAATGTAAATTTAAAAGAGTTATTTTCACAGAGGATACTTGTTCGTGCAGCTTTAGACAGCGGCATATTGTCGACTGCCGCCCGTACGATGTCGCGTCCTGTGTGTGCAATACCGGCGCAGACGACGCGCAGCCCCGGTCCGGCCCGCCCCGCGCCGCGCCGTGCCGCTTCCTGTGTGTCCTTACACTTAGTCTATATCTCAAGAACGGCTGGATGAATCAACGTAAAATTACGTATATGTAACCATCACAGGCATGGCACCGATCATTACTATAATTCTTCACCGTACGACTCATTATAATGGGGCTATGTAGGAACTCCCTTTAAAATTAACGTTTGTTTTCTTTTGTCAGTGTAAGACCGGTCGAAGTTGAATTTGAGCAGTCCGCTACGAAACAGAAGGTCCCGAGAGCCAGGTTTCCACCATAATGCCCTCATGTTCTAGAACATCGCAGCACAACGCGGCGAGACCAAGTCAAGTGAGCTTGCTATGGCATTGCGGCTGATGATTGATGATTGTACCGGGCGAGTTAGCCGTGGTCGTTACGGCGCGGTGTGTGTGCAGGCAGTCGCTCACATCCGGGAGGCGAGGAGGTTAGAATCCCCCCGCCGGCAACCTTGAAAATGGTCTTCTGTGGTTTCCCATCTTCCTTTCAGGCAGATGCCGGGGTTGGTCCCTAACTACAGGCCACAGCCGCTGCCTTCCAATTCCTCGTCCTTACATTCCTACTTTATTCCACACGCAACGGTACTTGTAGCTCACCACATAGAAGCACCTACAATTTCTGGCGAGCCGAACATGTCCTCGGACACTCCCGGCACTAAATGCCATACGCTAAAAAAAACTAAAAATACCCACCAAACTGATGGTTGTCGTGCCCTGTGAATATCCGTGTCCGGCTGAAACCATGGCAAGAAACACATGAAGGGTTACTTTTTGCTTGCTGTAAAATACCATGGTATATGCTATTCCTTCTAGGGTGAATTTATTTCATTTACTCTTCTCATGTGTGACGAGCCGTCAAATCGACCTATTGTGCAGGCCTACTCTATATACGACCAAATTCAAAACTGGTTTTGTAGCTTTCTATGACAGTCGTGGTGCGCGATTTTACACGCACGGCTACGCCGCGGGGAGCGACAAGTGGCCCGCCTCTCGGCTGTCATGTACAAGACGCTAAGTAACCGTTGACCCTTCGGGAATGATTACCAGTGGCCCTTCGACAAATTTGGTCGAGGAGAAGGTGAATGTGATGACACAGTTCAGTAGCGCACTGTTGCAGACATCTGCTAGTTCGCAATGCAGTTCACCTTGGCAGAGGACTACAGGTCAGACCGGACCAGCCAAGCAGCCAGCACCCAGCGCCAGACAACAGCAAGGTGATTTCCTCTTCTCCCATCTCGATACAAATAATACCTTGCGAAATTCTGGTCTGAGGGCTGGAACCCTGGAACGAGGTACACTCAGCCTCGTGTGGTACAACTGAAAAGAGTTGGTTTGATTTCCACCACAGCCATCTTAGTAATGTATTTTTCATGGCGTCCCACTTCTACGCCGGGCAAATACTTGGATGATTCCTAACTTTAGGCCACAACCGCCCCATTCGAAACTCCTAACCCCGATTACAAATACATAGGTTTAGACAGATCGTGTCTACCATTTGTATAGGTAACACTGAAAGCATGGCTTCAAATCTTTGCATTTCAAACAGATTACACACATGAAGAAGTACACGGGGCTACATGATCAGGATGTCACATAGCACCTAAATTAACGAACAACAAACCTAAGTATGGTTCTAAGGTGCTGAGTGAGAAAGCACATGACATTTTCTCTGGCAGAAGCGATCCTGGAACTCACAATATGAGAATAGTGGTTGATAAATACGATTCTTTGAAACAATATTATATTATATTATATTATATTATATTATATTATATTATATTATATTATATTATATTATATTATATTCATGTACCGTAGTAGTAGTAGTTCATGTAGTTGGGTGAGTGTTAAACTTGTCTAATAACTGTATTTGTGTACTGTAGTGTGTGTAACTGCTTTACGAGCAGGGATGAGGTAGGTGCCCAGAGGCTTGAAGTAAGGTACTATCCCGGCATTTTCCTGGAGGGAGTGTGGAAACCCCCGGGAAAAACCCACATTCAGTGTAGCCACTGTCAGCACTGCAATCTCTGGACTTGCTGAAGCTCGCCTCGCGACCGTGGTGTACGATTTTTCGAGCACAACTACGCCGAGGGTGTGCATTTCTGATACCTTGAAATAGCTCTTTGACACTTCTGGTTGGATCTCTGACTCTAAAAGGAGGGCCAGCAAATTTTATAAACGACACGAGTTGTTAAGAGTTTCTCAACAATTCATTCAGGGCGTATATTAGTATGGGAATCGCAACGAAAGAATAGTGAAATTTCAGTATCTCATCAGACTTCTGTTTCCACGAGGACGTGCCGGAATGTATACTAACACCCAGAAAGAAAATGGCCCGAATGTATAGGCCTACATTCTGTTAAATGTTTGAAAATTATAAATCAAAATTTGACAGCTTTCGAAAACAAGGTAGTATTCCACAGATAATGTTGGAAAACTTATCATTACGCAACATTCCTGTTTGATACACGGTAATAACAACGGACATGTGGAACATGTGTTGTGTCGTACAAAAAGAAGAGAGTGAGAATTTTAAGTATTCATTATCTACTGTAGATGTGAATTAGATTTTCGAAGTGAAATGCCATGTCCTGTGGTTCGGATTCCACGTAAAAAGGAGGTCCCGTGGCTCATGATCTCAAGATTAACGGTCACGTTAAACTACAAGCTTTTTTTAGATGTGAATTATTATGATTGTACGTCACAACTGGTGGACCAATATCTGGTGTACACTGTACAGTAGCCTATCATATGCATAAACTCCGCATACAAATTATTGTAATGCATTCATTATATTGCTGCTTTATGTAATCATCATGCGAATGTTGGAATTCGAATGAAAAAGATTCCACTGTTGTATGAACGTCAAGAGTTTGGACCAGAACACGTGACGAGGTGCGGCCAGATAGTTTCGTAGGAACGTTTAGTCACACACTAATAGCCTATCAGTGGATGCAATACATCAAGCAGATGTTATGGGAGGTAGGCTAAGTATACTGACTAAAGTTATGTTGCCAGTCTTTTAAGGCGGAAATACCGTATTTGAATTCTGTGATGCTCATGATAGATTATTCATATCACCATGGCCACTGCAAATACCTGTTGCGTCACCTTGAATAACAATCGACTAATTTTATGAGATGATACAGTATTTTAGCAATGGAAATTAGGTGTGGACTGCGATGTTGGAACGGAAGACATTTGTTTAGGAATATGTGACCTTCCAGTAAGAAAGACACGTATCACATCCGCTGTTACCTTTCTTATTCATGTTTTCTGCACATTGACAAATGGAACTTAAATGTAGACCGTACACAGCTGACAACAAGGTGGCGTGATCTATTCCTTCCCGTACAGATCAAGGACAGTGGCATCAATCACAGATGTCGTTACAAAACAGGAGTAAGCAAAATGCAATCCATTACGCATAGCGGAAGAAGTCCCTCACGCGGATCTACAGTCATCAATTCGAAAGCGATTTATCGCTTAGTTGCAGACACAATATTCTGAAAATGCAGATGTGCAGGGTGTTAGAGACACACATGCATGAGTGTGTCCAGCCAGCTCTTACAGTACATACCCACTGCTTTCAAGGGGATCAGATTTCAGTTTTGTAATGTCATTTCTAAAAATTTCGTACGACTTAGGTTGGCGAACATTTGCTTTTGTCTAAGTAGACAAACTGTTCGAAAGTTCTTTATAGACATGAACAAACTTGCAACTCACAGTCGATACAGTATCTCCAGTGATCCATTTCTTTGGTATTTTTAAATGTGCTTCCGTGTCATTCACTGTCACCACAAGAATGTTAAAAGTGACTTCAAATCCATGGGTTGGAGTGGTCTGCTTTACACACACAGCCTGCCCGATTAGTGCAAGGTATGCACATCCGTATAGCTTGGACGGTATGTGGTGAAGCCTCAAGGTCGCGGTACAGCATGAGACATGACACCCTGTGCCGAGTTCAAGACAATTGCATATCCTGCTATCTGTGGACTCGGTAGACGTGGGTTCGAACCCCACCGTCGGTCGTCCTTGAGATGGTTTTCCGTGGTTTCCCATTTTCAACTCCAGACCTTCCAATCGGCCGAGGCCGCTTCCTTCCACCTCCTTGCCCAGTTCCATTGATCTTAATCCGGCCGTAAAAACACCCACCACATAGGACTTGCATCGCATCTCATCTCCAACCTCGTCGAAAACGGTAATAATGAGGGGCGTGTGCTTCGCTTCACAAACTTAAGAAAAAACATATTTAACAAGAAGTTCCGTAACGAACTAAAGAGCCTACTTTTCTTAAAATTTAAGATCTATGCCAATGATTAATCTATATGGATCTATCTAGAATAATGACGAAATTAAGTTGGTAATATCGAAATTTCTAATTAGTTCGAAATACTGTATACCTGGCATACTGTAGCCTAATAGAGAACTACAGTTGGCAGCCCTGGTGACTGAATATATTCTTAGTTCCATCTCTTAATGTACAGAATACAAAATTTGGTTGAAGTCCAATGGATAGCATGGACGTTACATGCAGTTAAACATTGGATCTAACAGCGCGCGTAAAATCATGTTGGCAACAATGACATACATGTATTGGTCAGAAATAATCTGAAATAATATGATCTATTGTTGTGTCAATTTTGAATAAAATCCATTAGTTAGTATAGAAGTTACATGCATTTTAAAATTGGATCTATCAACAGGCTTAGAATCATGTTGGCAGCACTGACGTATATTAGTTACTCCAAATTAATCTAGAATGCCAGGTACTATACGTGTGCAAAGTTTAGAGCTATTGGCTTGCATACTTTCTGATATATTGATATTAGGGTAACAAAAATAGAGACAGTATTTACTAACAGTTGGCAGCCCTGGTTACTCTTAAGAATCGGCATATACATATCTGTTATGGTACACATAGCACACACGAAATTTGGTTGAAATCCAAATGATAGTATAGAAGTTACATGTATTTAAAGTTGGACCTCTCAGCAGGCTTAGAATCATGTTGGTAGCACTGACGTATATAAGTTTCTCAAAATTAATATAGAATGTCAGGTACTATACGTGTGCATAGTTTAAAGCTGTCGGCTGGCATACTTTCTGATATATTGGTATTTGGATAAAATAAATTGAGAGCATTTATTAACAGTTGGCAGCCCTGGTGGATCTTAATAATACGTTCAGTCATGTCTGTTTATGTACACATAGCACATACGAAATTTGGTAGAAATCCAATTGATAGTGTAGAAGTTATATGCATTTAAAATTTGGACCTATCAGAAGGCGTATATTCATTTTGGCAACACTGCGATGTATGGCCTCCTGGAAATTAAACTGCAATATTATTATCTATACGTGTGCCAATTTTGAAATAGCTCCTATTCATACCTTCCAAGATATCCAACATGGAGCTCAAATTTCAATTGCGATTTTTCAGCAGTTGGTAGCACTGACATCATTTTCAAATATGGGCGTGAGCTATTCAGGTATAGATCTTTACTCCTACCAAATTTTGTTTCGATTGCTGCAGCCGTTTAGGATTTGATAGGGGGACACACACACACACACACACAGCCAGACAGACAGACAGACACACATTTGCCCGATCTCATAAGTCTACTTTTTCCTCATTTTTGCAAAATGTGAAAAGTAGGCTAAAAATATATATTCAAGGATAATCGTTTTGTTGATAACGATGACAATGGTAACAATGGAACCACTTAAAGCTGAACAAATCATGGGTTTCTGGATTGGTTAATTTAGTTAAAGCTGGGTCCATCCTGTGAGTATTATTCAAATGTAGCCGTAAAATTGGTACCAGCTAATGTTAACGAAAGGAAACTACATAATAAATTACGTGTTCCTGGTGTGTGCTTTGTTCCTTCAAAGGTCCGTCAACATTGGATAAATCCTTTAGGAACTATGCAAGAGCAAACGTAATCTGCTGTTAGCACTGGAATCAATTAAAAATCCATTAAACACGTTTTAGCGGTGCATTCTTTGTTTGTACAAAGTTAGTCGTTTGCAGGAATTCCAATAAATGTTAAGTCGGAACCATCTATTATTGACTGTTGGACTGCAACTAAAACGTAATACATACTTCTGGTGGTGCGTACTATAATATTCGTGCAAATTCTTGTCAAATTTGGGTTAGTCTTTTACAAGGGTAACGTAACTGTTAAGTTGTTGATGCCTATACATAACGGTTCCAACATGGAAACCGCCCGATGGTGCGTACTTAGTTCGTACAAAGTTTGGTTCGTAGTGGATGAGTTTTTCACGAGTAGTTGTCAGGTTGGTACCTCCTATTACTAACACTAGAACCACTGGTGCGTACTATGTTCATAGAATTTTAGTGAAAATTGGATTAGCCTATTGCGAGGTTTTCGAGGGTAATTACACATGAGGTGTCATCTAACACGAACTACAGACTTACAGTACAACAGGTAACTTACACACTAAAATAGAATAAGGGAAATGTGAAGACAGGAAAAAGAAATGTCCTCGACCCTCGAAGAATGAGGACTGAAGGACTTGGAAAGAAGTAGAGTCATGAAAGGCAGACAGAAAAGGAAACAGGAGGGGCCCGCCCCAAAGTCAATGGAGAAAGTGGTGAGGGGGGAATTAACCCAGCTAAGGAACCCTTCGGGGTTACCAGCCGTAAGTCCTTGAGAGTGGAGCGCCATCCAAGGTGAGGCTATACACAGTACACACCCTGCCTCCTAAAGAGTAGGCAGGAGATATGGAGGCAATACCGAACTCAGTTAAGGGTCCCGTTACTAGCCAATGGTAACTGTCAAGTTGATACCATGTCATAACGATCTGCAACACTGGAACCGCCAGGAAAGGTATAAATTGTGTAGTGGTAGTGCATACTACGTCCGGGTAAATTTTGGTATAATTTAGGTTAGTCTTTTGTGAGTTCTTAAAGGGTAACTGTTAAGTTCGTACAGTTGGCACCAGTGAGGTTAACGAAAAACAACAAAAGTCGGATGTTTGCATGCATAGACTACTACTACCACAAAGTTGTGTTGTGATCGGAGGAATCGTTTAGAAGGTAATACGGGGGATAGACACCACTGATTTCATGAGTCTATATTAACTTCCCTCTATGATAAATTCTAAATTATGATTGTATGAGTATGACTCACGAGCAACCCACACCCAGCAGATTTTTCAGCCAGCTGTATAGACCAGCAAACTCACCTAGAAACAAGAAAGAAGAACGTCAGTAATAATAATAATAATAATAATAATAATAATAATAATAATAATAATAATAATAATAATAATAATAATAATAATAATAATGTGCATGTATGTGAGGATTGAGGGAATTGGGCTTTCAGCACAAATTGAAGCGTAGAAACTGGATTTAGACAACTTCTCTCATGTAGAGTGAGGAGGAAGATGTCTACTTCTCCAACGCAGTTGGTTGCATACAGTTTTTTTTTTTTTTTTTAGCGTATGGCTTTTAGTGCCGGGAGTGTCCGAGGACATGTTCGGCTCGCCAGTTTTGTAGCTGCTTCGAGACGGACACCCAATGGGTGAGCTACAAGTACCGTTGGGGAGGGAAGGAGGGAAGTTGGATTGTAAGGACGAGGAGTTGGAAGGTAGCGGCTGTGGCCTATAGTTAGGGACCAACCCCGGCATTTGCCTGGAAGGAAGATGGGAAACC
This sequence comes from Meconema thalassinum, assembly GCA_946902985.2. NCBI lineage: Eukaryota > Metazoa > Arthropoda > Insecta > Orthoptera > Tettigoniidae > Meconema > Meconema thalassinum. The sequence goes on along the minus strand of OX336389.2, from coordinate 667,025,871 downwards.
ACAGAAGACCATCTTCAAGGTTGCCGGCGGGGGGATTCGAACCTCCTCGCCTCCCGGATGTGAGCGACTGCCATCAGTCATGCCGTAACCACCACGGCTAACTCACCCGGTGGCATACAGGTAAACATTTTAGATGAAGATATAAAACAATAAATGCAAGGTATTGTAAACAAAACGGAAAAGAGAATAGGCTACATTCTGGCGTAAGTGGAGATGGGTAAGAGGTATGGGCCAATGAGGCGTGACAAACTGGTTTTGTGAGTAAACATCAACAAATCAGAGAAACGTAAACAAGATATCACGTAACAGTCATGTAGATAACTACAGTGAGTTCCTATCATGACTCGGCCGGCCAGCGCATTGAGCTTATCTGCCTCGCGTTGACTGATCACTTCATGTTACACAGCACGCACTTTGCAGTTCTGGCCCGTGCTTATAACGTGTATTAAGTTAGTGTTGATCTGTCGCTCCAACTGTTCTCGAGTTGTGAAGTGTTACTTTGCGGTATAATTCTCATAATGCCTCCACGTGTGTACACGGTAGAGGAAAGGGTATTTATGTACGATAATTATGTGAAAACATTGTCTTGCAGAGAAGTCATTCGACGTTTTATAACACATTTTCCAACTGTTCTCGAGTTGTGAAGTGTTACTTTGCGGTATAATTCTCATAATGCCTCCACGTGTGTACACGGTAGAGGAAGGGATATTTATGTACGATAATTATGTGAAAACATTGTCTTACAGGGAAGTCGTTCGACGTTTTATAACACATTTTCCAGGTGTGCGCTCTCCACATAGAGATACCGTGCGGAATCTCGTAAACAAATTGAGAGGAACTGGTTCTTTACTCGATTACGGAATTACGGAAGACGAAGTTATGCGTGTGAATCGGAGTTTCCTAAGGCGATGTCGGAAATGTGTGGATGAAGGAGAACATTTCCAACATCTCCTGTCATAAGGTACGACCTTAGTTTATTAATTCTTCCTTTCTTCATTTTAATTGTTATCTCATGTCATGCACGGATAAAGTGAGCCAAGGGCTGTTCTGTTCTTATTGCTATGCTATGCCGAGCGGGGAGTGATGAGTCAACGGGAGACAGATAAGCTGGGCGCGCCGGCCGGCCGAGTCGTGAGAGAGACTTACTGTAGTATCCATGTGAATGCAGGCAGGGCATGAGAAGGCCAGTATCGCGGAGTGGGAGAACCCGTCCAACTACATTTCCGTCTCTCCTCCCCATATCGCACATTACTCCCACAAAGTGACTGCAGTAACATGGAGAGAACCACCCCGCACATCATCTTTGCTTTGTTCCACTGCACACACAACATAGTGCAGATACACTGTAACTAAACCACGCACCTGACCTGATCGGCTGCTTGTGCAAGTACCCCGGGTAGGGGAGGCAGTCTCAGCTCTTCAACAACTTGACGTTTGCTAGATGTTCACGCGGCCCCCTTTGCCGATGCGCTCCATTGACATGTCTATTCTGCAAGTCCCTGTGAGCAAGCGAGGTACTTCTTACCTTCACAACAAGCCCAATCATTGACTCCTAGGTCTTACTCTCTCTCCAAGCAATCTGCACACATCCATTCGCATCATGTGAAGAGCCTCATCTAGCGTGACGATTCCTTCTTTCCACATAGGCCTACAGTAGCTGGTATGGGAAGTTATGAGTCCACTTTTTCAGTGTTCTCTGTACAAACTGTTCATTAGCCTATTTTTATTTATGAAAAAAAAAAAAAAAAAAAAAGGCTTATGAGCTCACCTTTTTTCCGTGTGTGTATGTATGTGTGTGTGTATGTGTGTCCCCTAATAACTTCTAAACGGATGGAGCGAGTTCAATGAAACTCGGTAAGGTCATAGTAATATTTTAGCTAATCAAGACCGTGTCCTTCAAATTTTATTACGTCTCACCAATTCAACATGGCGGCTGTGCGAAATATTTCACCGGCATTCTATATCTCCGAAACTATTACTCATATCACCCTGGATTTTTTTACGGTAATAAAGGACACTACTAGACGTTCACCTATATGACTTTGAAAAACCGGTTAACAACAAAACGAACATGGCGGCCAAGCGAATTTGAAACATTTAAGTAGATTTTTCTCGCGATTTAACCACCCGAACGCAGTGAAACATGGTACAGCAAATGAATATACAAATTGCAATGCACTGACGTCTAATTTAGTTCAATTGTTTACACAACCTCAAGATGGCGGCTGTGCGAAATTTTAAAATTAAGTTTCTTTCTTGTGTTCTAATAATGCGATCGAAATCAACGTTTGAATAATGAACGTACACAATAATCCTCATCTATTTATTTATTTATTTATTTATTTATTTATTTATCGTATGGCTTTTAGTGCCGGAAGTGTCCGAGGACATGTTCGGCTCGCCTGAGTCTGTAGCTGCTTCCAACGGCCACTCTTAGGGTAAACTACAAGTTCCGTTCAATTTCAAGTAGTTCCAACTTTCGCCATCAGATATCAATGATACGTAGTGGTGAACGTTGGAACTTTCATATAGCGTTCACGGAACTACTTGTTTATACTTTTCAGTCGGCTAACACCCTTTTTGTCCAATATGATTGGGTGGGGGTGCACAATATACACAGGCCCTACAAAATTGCATGTAATAATAGCCTACAGTATTATTATCCTAAATTCCCCCTTTTTTTATCAGTGAATAATATTATTACATGCAATAATACTGTATTATTACCCTAAATTCCCCCTTATTTATCAGTGAATAATATTATTACCATAAATTCCCCCTTATTTACCGGTATTACATGTTTTTCAGGACTTGTATATTGTGCACCCCTGCCCAATCATATTGGACCCAAAGCGTTCCGACCGACTGAAAAGTATGAATTAACATAACTGGTATCCAATATTACTTCCTAAACTTCAAACAATACATTCCGTACCAACTGATGAAGTTTAGTGCACCTGACTGTTAGGTTGGTCATCATTAATGTTAGCTTAAATAGAAGTACTGTATATAGGCTATACTTATGTTAGTATTTGAAACTATAACACTAATAATAAAGGAATGAACTCTCGCGTTAAATGTGAATCAGACGATAAGCAAAACAAACCAGTTTGAAGGTGTATAGAAAACTGAAAATACCTTACTGTGCATTTTCACTCCGCATAATGACAATGGTGCATCGTGGAAACTAAGTTCGTACTTGCATGGAAGTTAAGCTGTTGTACACATTGAAGCACTCCTTTATTTGTTCAATGAATGTGATGTGAAAATTAATTTAAATTGTCTTCATGATTTTCGTGCAATCTTGTTTACGTTGGAAAAGGTAGTGAAATCTAGCATTTCTCAAACATACTCATCTCGTCTATTCACAAACGAGAGTTTTAACACGATCCTGCGACACTCTATGCACTTGGCTAAACGCGTTTTTTTAATCCGTCTCTTGAATATCTCTCTTATGCGGCAGAAACGCTTCATTTCGCCATTTGTGCAAATCTTATCACGCATACGAAACACAACAATGTGCTCAATCGACTCTAAATCACGGAATCACTTATTTTGAGGCCACACAGCATACACTGAAATATTAGTCTCGTGAGTTCCACAATTCAGAGAGAGCCGTCTACTATATAGAATGAAGCGTCCATTCATAGACGGGCCCATTACGTAATTGTAGTTCGTCAACAACCTTGAAGTGTGACAGGGGAGTGAACTCACGACCTCGAGCCTGCCCTCTGTATTATAAATGCGTTCGATCGTCGCTATATATAGTGTACTCCTCACGACCTGCCTCAATGCTTGCCCTCGCTGCGCAGGCAGCTTGCGTAACGTCAGGTGGGGGATAAGAGATGGCGCTCGCCTGCTGGCATTCCTCAAATCGAACCCATTACTTCAAAATGTGCCGCATGTTGCCAATATTTGCCAACTCGGACCTGTTCTAATTTCATAACAAGTGTTATAACTCTTTTAAAAAATGACTGCCGAGGACCAAGTTGTTTACAGCCCTGGTGAGCTCGCAATGGTGTGGGGATCCCCCTTTTGCCCGATAGCTTTCAAGCACCAGGATAAACAAACATCAGCGTGGCTTTGCTCAGAGGCAATCAAATCTCAAATGCCTTATAGCAAGACCATCTAAAACAGGAACGGATCCTACCATTCCTCAAAATGGACGTAAATGATGATGATGATGATGATAATAATAATAATAATAATAATAATAATAACGCCGTTTCAAGTAACATACTTTCAATCTAACGTGGTTAAGAGTTATTAACTAAATTAAGTACCCACAACATAGGTCCTGTTGTTGTTGATTGCTTGTAGGTTCTTTTAATAGTAAGGAAGTAGGGAAAACCTCGTTAGTTTTCTTTTAACCGTAAGTGCGAGCACTCAATATTGATTATAAACTTACTTGAAGAGTTGAATTTATTTTAAAATGCGATATTGGGACCTGAACCCAAGAACAATCAAGATCGAATGACACGTACTGTATTTCACACAGGAATGTTCCCGAAAGAGACGGAACTAACAATTGTAGGTTACGTGATATTAATTGTTGACCGTCATTAATATAGGCTAAGCTAAATGCACGTGACATATTGCCCCGAGTCCATATGAAAGCTTCATTTACAGTATAGCCTACTCTCGATTATCCGGGCTAATGACCGGGGTGAATGGCACGGGTAATCGGAAAACACAGATAATCCAAAAGGATATATTTATTGTAAGAAGAATGCCTTCTATTATTTTTTAAAGTATACATTACCTTACCATATAAAGTAGGCTATTATACATTTATAAAGATAACTGACCCACATTATTGTGCTGTCTGTAATGATTCATCTGCTTCCTTACCTCGAGACGTATTTTGCGTGTGGCAATAATGTCACCATATTTAAACCCTCTTTGTCCCATATAATCAAAAAGGGTATATATTCACTGTGGAGCTATCTTACTGTGTGACAATTTAACAGCTGATGACCATTTATGCAGATCCCTCAATGGAATGCAGACAGCAACCTTGAAATAAGCCTACCCCCACCTCGTTATAGAACTTACACTTCGCTATTACAGGGCAGGAAGTGGTCTACCTGTCACAAAGTACCGTACTAAAAATTACTTACCCCCACCGAGACTACATTGCAAGAATATGTACGAAAAATACCGGGATTACACTTCAAAAATATGTACGAAAAATAAATTCAAACGTATTCAATTTACAGTACAGTATCAATTACGGAGAATGTATTGTAATGCATACTGTATTCTCAATTGTTTTAATTAGGCGAAAACGTAAACTATTAATCCACAAACCGGATAATCCGCACCCCGGGTAATCGAGAGTATACTGTACTTTTATAAACAAGAAGTGCGACCAGAATGTTAGCATGTACCGGTATTCTCTATAATCTATACGATTGAACTGCCTTACCGTATACCAACGAGAATAGCTGGACCGCTCTACCATCAGCTGTCATCGCAGTGGTTCTGTGTGGTCTCCAGGCACATTATAGTATAATATGGTATGGCGCTGTTCCCTCAAACTGGAGGAAAGTTATTGTGACATAAGACCTCCATGGCTAGATGATTGCAGGATATATAAGGGATTTATGGGAAGATGATAATTGATTATATGGTGGACAGTGTGAATTCAGGAAAGTGGTTGGGCTTTATGAAGCATAAGGCTAGCAGATGTTTTGGTTGGAAGAGATCAATTAGTATAATGTAGTTATCAGCTTGTCACTGTCCCACATGAACTCCAGTTAATAAGCCAGACGTGTAGTTGGGTGTGTAACTGTATTATAGACAGGGATGGGGTTGGTGCCCCGGGACTTAAGTAAGGTACTATCCCGGCATTTGTTTAGAGGGAGTGTGGAAAAATACGGGGAAAACCACACTCAGGATAGTAACTGTCAGCGCTGGGATTCGATCCTCCGATCTCTGGACTTCCTGCAGCTGCCCGCGAGGACACAACAAGATTGCGTGCACAAATAGGTAAGTAGGCTACGCCATCGTCACCTTGTTTCATGGATCTATGAATACCATCCAGTATAATATTCACCAATTGTTGAATTCAGTTGCGTGACTAAGCTGTTAGAAACATTGTCTTTGCTCTGAGGGTCCCCGGTTTGATTACTGACTGGGTCGAGGGAATTTAACTCTTCGAAAAGACCTGTATCAGGCCTCTCCAGAGGTCACACACCATTATAACAATATTCACATGATTTTCTTGAGTGTCCTAGTCCAAATATTATTACACGGAAACTGGAGTATAATACCTAATGTAACGCCATTCTCGACTAAGCTAACATGTAAGAGGTAATATATTTTTGCAACACTTGCAAAAAAGGAACCAAATTAAAATATGAATAGGAGGCACGTGCCGACAGTCAACTGCGTAGCAGTAATTTTAGAATTTTCCTTAGTGCCACAAATCAGAAGTCAAAGTGACAAAATTTCTAGAGAACGTCTGTCTCCCTCCTGCAGCAATAATAGGCCGAGCGCTTGGGTGAACGACGGAGACCGCTCGGGATATATCGCTACTCTGGTAATAAAGAGCTCTAACGACACGCATGGTTACCCAGTATCTACTATATTATCACTTTCCTGTAGGATTGAAGAAGTGACCATCTCTAGAAACGTATAAACTACTATAGTCAATCTTCTAGAGATGCTGAATTTCTTTATATCAGATGGGCAGATGAAAGTGGTTATGCGTTTCGTTCGGCGTATTCCAAAACTGCAAAAATAAAAGCCCTCTTTATAGGATTTACGATTCTCAGCTTGGGCCAGTGAGGAACAGTTGATGTTCAGAGGTGTTACAGATTTCTCCTGCGTGTGATGTGATTGATCATAATTAAGTTATTTTATTGTTGTTCTTCATGGTTTAGTTGAAATTGTATTCATCAGCTGCGCCTTCTCATGTGTCTTTCCGCTAGCTCCCTTTCTAGTGTGGCCATGCTCGTTAAATCGTGCACAACGGCCGCGAGGGCAGCTACAGCATGTCCGGACATCGCACTGACAGCGGCTATCCTGATTGTGTTTTTCCAGGGGTTTCCCACACTCACTCCAGGAACGCCGGGATAGTACCTTACTTCAAGTCGCGGGGCACATACACCATTACCGTCCACAATACAGTTACATACACAACTACAGTCATTACGTAAATACAGGTTATCATACAAACTCAACAAACACCCAACTACACGGGGCTGATGACAATGATGTCTCCAGCCCCTCAAATGAATTAACAACCGCCTTCTTTGCCGGGAATCTGAACCCATCAGGCACCTACATAGGCTATTTTGTAATGAATTACCCGAGTGGTTTGTTGTTGATTATAAACACCTCTGAGTACGTGGAAAACCCGATAATAAAGACTTATTCAATTGTGGGATACCACACCATTTTTAAGCACTGGTGATAACTAGATTGAAATAAAAGCTGAAAAACGTCACCTTAGTTTTGGCCACGAGACCCCACTCTAAATAAACGTGGGTCACTTAGGACACGGTACCATCGTCATTGAAAGTTTGAGAGAACGTCCTTTCCAGCCAATAAATGTTTTAATTGTAAAGTTACTGCTGGCTATTACCGACGCGTGACGCCGAGCTGCAGAACTGATCTTTACAAATAGCCTACTGATTAGTTTAGATGTATTGGTCCTAACACAATTGCGTATTAATGGGTTTTTGACTCCTCCATACCGTTACTTACGACGTATTCCATTTACGGTAACTATAATTTGAATAGAGAGGTTCCATTTATTCATTGTACACATCCGCCGCCTTCCCGGTAGGCTAGCTCAGAACCAGGTAGTGAGACTTTGCTGCAGGTTAGAGTCAGGTCTTGGCACTGTCGTATGTGTCCATTTCCACCTTATATGGCTGTCAAGACGCATGAATCAATCATTCTAACCAATGAAAAACTCATAAATAAAAGTACCGTATAAAGTTCAATTAATATAATATCAAACTGGAGCTGCAATCTCTTGTGCTGGTCTTGACAAACATCGCAATCACATTTGTGTGCTTTCCTTCAAATACAGAACAAAGTCGCCAAGCTACTCTTATTATATGTGGGTGTGGAATCGAGTGTGTACGTTGCGCCTTCAAGTGAAGCAACACATACTGTATGCCTTCCCTATGGCCTTGTGCATCTGTTACCTTAAAAATACATCAACCAGCAGAAGGTTTCACGATGTTCATGGACAACTGTAAGCAAGACAGGAAAAATGGCTACTGCTGGACTGCATGCTCAATATTGCTGGATGACATCCTTGTAATGTCAATCGTTAAATAGCGTTTAATATTACAGAGTGTTCTCTTCAGGCAAGGAGGGGATTCATTTTTATGAGTAACGGAGCAAATACAGTAAGTGATAATTCACGAGATACTGCTATAATTTGCAGGTTACTTTTTCCTCAAAGAAACGTTTGTATGTAATGGAAGGAGTGACTGACACCATCACTTTGTCTTAATCCACTTCTAGGATCTCCACACCAATTCATTGCTCCGTTGGGGCCGATAACCTCGATGTTAGGCCCCTTAAAACTACAATTATCATCATCATCATCATTGCTCCGCTTGTGTAAACATGCGCTGGGTTTGTAATTTTGACACTGTTAATTTAGGATATGGCTCAGCAATACCACAAAGTTGCATTGTGTGGTTTGGCGCTTTTGTAACACCAATAGCATAACGAATAGAATAAGAAGTGATATCACTGGCCTAGTACGCCTGGTCCGCCGCAGCGCAGCGCTGGCTCCGATCTGTGATTTAAGTTAGCATTGGCGCTTACGAGACTTTAAAAATCTTGCGACCTGTTTTACATGTTAAAACACCGCAAGATATCCTCATAGGCGCTAATAAGTTCAACATCTCCACTTACTTTACTGTGCCCAATTATAATTTAATAAGTCGTCTCCTGTAATAGTCCAGTTTCGACAATAAGCGAAGACAGAGAGCAAGTTCAAAATGCAATTAGTTTTGCCAGCTATCGGTAAATTTAAAAAAAAAAAAAGGGACGGAAAAATTAACCTTGCTATCAGAAAGGATTTCTTCACATTGTTACACATTTTATATTCCCTTAACAGACTTGCAACACAGCAACAAAAAAAAGCCGTTCGAACGCAACTTTCAACTACCGTAGATTATTATAAAATTCAATAATAACCATAAATTTCACTCCACAAACACCAAAATCAGTAAACTACCATCATTTGAGAAGAACTTAACATTAAACAGACATAGAAGGCATAGTCATGACCCCTTCATAGAGTAGGCTATTGCCTAAAACTGATCACGCCTCCTTCAGCATTACGGTACATACATGTTTTTTAACTCATTGTCTTTTTATTCTCATCCCTTTCTTCACAAAAGTAGTCTTTAATGGCATCAAGAGCATTTTTATTTACACCATACTGGACAAATACTTAGGCAAATTGGGAAATATATGTGGAACAGAATAGTCTTTTAATCGCCAGTTGGTTCTTGGGAGAAGTACTACTTCCTTCCCTTCTATCACAAATTTGTCAAATTTAACAATTAAATCTTTTGAAAAGTGAGCATCACAGATGTAGGACTTTTCAGTAAGTTCCCTATCCTTCCCTGGTATGGCCCCTTTGCACTTGATAAAACGTTCCTTATCTTTAGGAGGTTTGAAAAACCGTCTGACCTCTTTCCAGTCCACATAGCTAGATCTGCATCCTGGTACAAAAGAGCAAGGCATCTTCACTACTCACATTAAGCACTCATGAAAATGTAAGGGCTAAACTGCTGTTTACTTACATTAAATAACAATAAAATTAACACACGAAGATAACGTCAACACACGACAAGAAATTAAATTCCATTTCAGTTAATGCTTCCTACAATAGGATTTCAGGTATTAATATTATGAAGTAATAGTGTAAGCACTTGTATATCAATAAACGTTTGCACAGAACACCACCAAAACACTCCGACCGATTAAATACTTAATATATCGCACATAAACACATAAACATATGTGGAAATCAACAATCTCAAGTCGACTGTAGCGCTGCGTAGTGGCGAGTGCCACTCCGATCCGTATTCATTACATGCTATTGAGGGAGAAGAGATCACACTTTATATTCTATTCGTTATGCCAATAGTTTAAATCAATTCTGCATCGCTAAGAATGTGTAAGGTACAAACATTTTTACAAACTTCGTGTGTGGGTTTTGAACTTGGCGCAATAGTACTGACATCGTTTGACAGCACAAATTATGACAGACCACCTCTTGGGTGTCGCCAATGAGGTCTGGGTTCGATTCCCGGCTCTGCCAAGAAATTGAATTTTGTTCCAATACTAGAACGGGGTACACTCAGCCTTGTGAGGCAGTACTGAGAAGAGGAGGGTTAAATTCCCACATCAGTCATCCTAGAAGTGGCTTTCCGTGTTTTCTCACTTACGCTCCAGACAAATGTCGGGATGGTTTCTAACTTAAGGCCATGGCCGCCTCCTCCTAGCCCCCAAATTACTAATACACACACTAATACAGCCAGTACAATAACGCAGGGTATAAAACAACTTCCACACACAACCAAGTAGCCTACACGATATCGCAAAGTCCCGAAACGAAACTGTAACAATAACACAAAAACAAATTATGACATAGAAGGTTTTGTTTCTGCAAGGTTGGTAACACGGTGATATAATCTGGGCCAGATAACCTCGATGTTCTGCCCCTTGAACAAACACCACGTGGCATAATTACTTAGGGATGCGCCATTGAACTAAATTCAATCTGCCGTTTACGAACGCGAGTAATTACCACTTTTATCATCTGTATGACTAATGGACCTGGTTAAAAGTGAAGTGAAGCCTGGTCTATAAATCAATATGCTGTTATGTACTTCGGTGTCTTAAGAGTGATTTATAAGCATACTGCGACTGTAATAATACTGCCACTATTGGTGCTTGGTATTCATGGTTCTGACGCGTCATTCACAACAGCTTAATAAAACAATAGACTTTGTCTACAAAACATCACCCCTTAAATACGGTATATAATAATGCGCACCGCTATGGAGTTTCTCATGGCCTTCTGCAGTCTCTCATACATTATGGATGGCAGCACATCCGTGCAGCTCAAAATGAGACCAAAGTCAACCACCTTCAGCTAGAAATAGAACAAATTATTCAGCATTCAAATAGGCTTCCAGAGGAAGAAGGGGAAGGCATACGTAATCAATTTCCCATTGGGAACAAGACTTCTTGACGGAAGTGCAAGGTCTGGAGGGCAGTACTATTACATGATGTATTCCAGTTTTGTTGGCCAACGGCAAGAATGAAAAGAGGTTTATGTTTGGACCGAAACCAAACTCACGCAAAGCTTGAAAACACTTCTGGTAACGCCATCTCTCTGTAGCCTTGTCAGTGCTTCATTTCGCATAATATGAGAAGCACTTACTGTATATGAGGTGACGGAACTGGAAAGTCAGTGATAATGTTTCTCCGTTTATGGGCGAGGAATATCTTTGGTTATCACTTGTTCATGAAATTTTTCTAATGTTGTGAATGCATTTTCACTTCTTGGGACATCATAGTCATCAGCTCCGTTTGTTCAATTTGTCTGGTAACATGTGTTTCTGTGATAACTGTAGCAGTGTGTGTAACTGTAATTATTAGGGTCGAGAATAGGGTAGGTGCCCCGTGACTTAAAATAATGTAGCCTACTATCCCCGCATTTGTATGGAGAGAGTGTGTAGAAACCCGGGAAAGACCACACTCAGGATAGCCGCTGTCAGCGCCAGGATTTGAAACTCCAATCTCTGGACTTGCTGCAGCTCCCCATCGTGGCCATGGTGAGCCATTTAACGCGCACGACTACGTTACGGGGTAATTTGTCTGATAAGCTGTGCCATTGCAGTGTCAGTACGAGCACTTGTATGAGCTATGATCATTATTTCGCAAGTTGGTTGGCGAAGCTGGTGCTTCTCTAAAAATAAAAATAAATAAAAACCCATTTGATTAAAATGTGACGATGTGCTAATAGGCTAAGTGTATTTTAGAGCAGACGGACTGCTCAAGGGTGTCTGCAGAAGACTATGTGGGAAGGCCGTGCAATAATTCGGCGATTTATTGCAAGTAGCCAAAGAGCCTTTTTCGAGCTTACTATTGTAGAATAGGGAAACAAATGGCCGTGGCCTTCTTAAGTTATGTCTAGGATGGCTGAAGAGGGATTCGAAACTATATTTTCACAGTTCTCCACATGAGTAGGACTGTGTCCGATCCTGCCCTCAGATCAGAATATATTTTGATGGAGATGGAAATCAAACCTTAGAGCGTTAGGATATATCACGACTGTGGTATTTTTTACTATGGAACATATCTAATGATTAATCATTTCATTTAGGATGTTGAATTTAGGCTAAAGATGCTTTTACTTTACAAGAGTACGAGCGCTATAATCGTGTTCACATGGTATCTACTGATGCTCAATAGCTTTCAGGTATACTCTCGCAATACAAGTGATTTTACAATAAATATTAAAAATCGAATTATTGGTTTCCAGTCATAACTTGCATCCATAATATTCGTTACGCTGTATATACGAATGTTTAACGATTCAGAGCCCTCTGATAGTGTTTATGTCATGATACAATTCCAGTACTTCCAGCACTAGACACTACTGACAAGATATTTGGACCACCCCGTATAACACAGTAGTCTACTGTCTGCACTGTTTAAAGCCTCTGTGGTGTTTTTTTTAAGCGTATGGCTTTTAGTGCCGAGAGTGTCCGAGGGTATGTTCGGCTCGCCAGAGTTGGTAGCTGCTTCTATGCGGACACCCAAGGGGTGAGCTACAAGTACCGTCGCGTGTGGAGTGTTGTCTGGGGAGGAGAGTGTGAATGAAGGACGAGGAATTGGTAGGTAGCGGCTGTGGCCTATAGTTAGGGACCAACCCCGGCATTTGCCTGGAAGGAAGATGGGAAACCACAGAAGACCATCTTCAAGGTTGCCGGCGGGGGGATTCGAAACTCCTCGCCTCCCGGATGTGAGCGACTGCCTGCAGCCACGCCGTAACGACCACGGCTAACTTACTCTGTTGTGGTATCCTAACCCTTTGGCGTAACGAGGATCACTCGAAGTCACATGGAAGGCGGTTTTATTCTACATCGATAATTTTTTATTTTCGGTAGGTCCATCCATTTCTCTCAATATTTCATGAAGCAATGACATGCAGGGAAGTATGAGTGGCTCCTTTCCAGGCACACTATCAGCCTTCTATCAAGAGACCTGATACAATTCCTGCTATCCGCTGGCGAGACATTGGACAATAGTGAAGTTCAGCTTATTTACGCTACTACGGGATGATGTCGCTACGTGTGGTGAAACGTTCATTGATGCTGTAGGCCTAGTTGTTCTTATTTATGGGATTTCAAGCGGCTGGATTTATGGGGCAGTGTTGTCCATTTTCAACTGCAGGCAAATGCCGGATCACCAGCTTTTAGTAGGCCACGGCCACTTCCTGTCCACAGTTTCATTCATCTGTATTAATTTCATCTCTTATTAACTCCTCTTATGAGGGTGGTCTCAGGAAAGGTATTCAATCGAAAGAAAACCAAACGCCAAATAGGAACTCGTCGTATCTCATCCCTGAACCCGTTAAAACGGAGTCGACATACATTAACATTATAATGCCAACTATTAAACACCCAATTATCAAAACGTTGATAGTCCTAAATGGATACCTATTTTTTCCCGTGAGTTTAATTTAAAATTTAATATTTGTCATACTTTACAAACAACTTATTCCTATTAAAATTATTAACTATATTTAAGGCATTGGAAAATGAGGAGTACACTGATATTTGTGAGAAATATGTCCTTGTCCCCTAGACACCACGTGCCAGCATCAGTTGTAGTGGCTTAATCAATAGAAGATCCCCTTCCACTTGGTCTGCCATGCTTGAATCCTGTAACACGTAGCGTCTTACAGTTTGCACTATCAACGTAATCCTGACATCCTCACGGGAATACACTTTCATATTTAAAACAAGTCATAAAAATTATATTTCGAGTATAAATACTTCATCATCCTAGCCATCAATCTAGAAATCCAGCAGCTCCCGAACATCCTCAACACCGAAGAGCAAGCTGGCACATACTGTATGCTCCCGTAAGCTATTCGAATTTGATATATGAAGTCCACCTCGTTGCGTAGTAGCTAGCACTCTTAGGTGTCACCGCGGAGGCCCGGGTTCGACTCCTGGCTCTGCCAAGAAATTTAAGTCTGGTCTGAGCGCTGGAACGGGGTACACTCAGCCTCGTGTGGCAAAAACTGAGAAGAGTAGGGTTCGATTCCCACCTCATCCAACCTCGAAGTGGTTTTCCGTGGGTTCCTCACTTTTACTCCTAGCGAATGCCAAGATGGTTCCTAAAGTAAGGCCATGGCCGCCTCCTTCCCAATCCTCATCTGAATTACAACTACACACACTAATACAGCCATCACAATAACACAGGATAACAGAAAACTTCCAGACACACACACCCAAGTACACGGGACTGCATGACCACGATGTCGCAAAGCCCCTAAATGAATCAACAACTTGCTATGTGAAGAACGTTCCCGTTGCTAACTTTGTTGTCTAGTCCCGTGGCTAAGTGGTTTGTCCGAAGAGTCCCGGGTTCAATTATCGACCGGGGCTATGAGGATTTCAATCTCCAATAGTTAAACCACTGGCTTGAAGACTGGGTGTGCGATGTATTTGGCATTTATTTCAGCCTCATCATTACGCGCAGGTCGACTACGGGCGTCAACTCGAAAGACCTAGGCCTACACCATGTCTCTCCGGAGGCCAGGCTTCAATATTATTAACTTTATTAAATTATCAGCTAATCCCTTCTACGGTATTTACGAGAACATGTACGTAATTGTAACAGCACATACAGTAAGTCAAATCACAATTTCAGCACATTATGATCGTTATTAACTATTGTTCTATCTATCAAGAGTATGCGACGTGAGTCCGTCAGATGCTGGGCCTCCTCAGGCAACGAGCACTTCCTCTATGAGAGACATATTTCAGTCTGAATTTAGACAATAAAATTCAGAAAATGGTTACACACTAATATTTATATTTATCTGTTATGAGTTCCCGGAACATGCTTGGTAGTATAAAATCCGTCACTAAGAGCATTGCCAGAGCTGATGATCTAGATATCGCTAGCCTCTAAAATAAGATACCCCCTTTAAATAACAGATTTTTTTGCGGTGTATCAAATAATTATTACGTCTAACTGTTTCTAGGATGTTAAATGAATGTTTCTGAAGATAAATTAGTAACACAGCATGCGTGGATAGTGCCTGAGTGGCGGTAATACAGTATTATGATGTACGGGTCATATTTTACAAATAGGAAACAAAGTAAACTAATACAAAATGAAGGCCTATCGACACCAGTACGATATATATTTATGTCAAATATAATATTGACTAAAAAGAATACTTTTTCATGCCATGCCCAGTAATATGTAGGTTATGTTCATAAACCATGCACAGAATATATGAAACGAAGACGCTTACCTATTACTAATTGCGTTAACAACGTATCGGACAGAAACTTGGACGTATGCACAATTAAGAATTCAGTAATAGGTAGTACATTATGCAACGCGCCTATAATGGCAATATTATCGGCGAATTGCATTCGACTATTTATGTTCCACGATAATTAGTATAACTATTTTATGTTCGAACATAAATATTCATATATATCTGTTGAGATTTCGCCAGTTTTAAGTACTGAACAGAGCGCATGGGACGCAGAGAATACCTTCTACTTGACCATGGCCTCCTCGATTACCCCACTATGACACTAGAAGCCAGGCAGTGAAATTTAAAATAGAAGGCCGTGGAAGTCAGCGCAGGTGCGATGCTATCCTTACCTAATTGTACACACAACTGTTTCTTGAGTTCTGATTGGTGGGAGAAACTGTTTCATAATGAAAAATAGTGTTATAATGACCCTCATTATGATACAGTTTTCTGACATATAATATTTACATTTCGACATCGTCGAACATAAAAACTAATTATAAAAGCATACAGGAGTGATAGACACCGTTATCCATAAGGTCTCAGTGAATGTCACAGCCTTCTCAATCATGACTTTGTATATTGTCACTATCCATTCAGAGCCGCGCGCCTCGGCTCACACCAGTAGAGACCACATTCCATGAAGTTTATACGGAATATTAAACTTTATGTGAAACAGCTAAATATTTAACCACCACCCTATAAAGGGGATAACATGAGTAAGTGCATTGCCCAGACTAGTGGCCCAGTAATCGGCTGTACACTATCTGCGACTGAGTGGGGCGATATACAGTAAGAGTTTGTTGGCTTCGGGTTATGTTAGACCTTGAACTATTCGACAGAAGGCAAAATGCCGGAACCGGCTTTCACTACCTCCCACTACTTCATCATCCTTGAGTAGGACTCCGATACTAGAGTTAGCTGCACTGATTCCTGCGAATCTTGAGAAATATATTCAATTGACAACGGCTATAAAATGCTGAAACAGCTCTTCCTACGTCATATTAACCTCCTTCCTGCATCTGGGTTCCATTGGGTAAAGTTTTAAGAGTGCTATGTGTGTTTTACGTCTCCTTAACTACTGCCGCTTTAATGAGGCGGTGCCTACATTTTTAAAGAAGCAAATACGCCATCCTGAAGTTACCAGACGTATTCAGAAATATATCCATCGATCCTGAAGCAAACTTTTGCGTTATAAAACTCAGTTACAGTAAGAAAGATACATTTCCCATTAGATCTTGAACAAAGAGAGCAACGAAAATTAAATAAAGCTCAGAAAGGATAATTCGATCCCATTTTGGATACCTAGGAATTGCCATTTAAGGTCACAGTTAGTCCCCCCCTAAGATGTGGAACGAATAATGTGGTTTTATTCCTCCTCCAGTTCATAGGAAGCGACGAGTTGAACATAACACGAACCAACACAATCGTTTGACCTCAGCTGTTTTGGTTTTGTTTCAGCATATATTTTAATGAATAATGAAACTATCTCTGATGTCGACACTTGGCAGAAGAATAATGACGGAATGCGTAGGTTGGAATGTTCAACGAACTGCTGAACACCCAATTCAAATGTGGAACACTTGCAGTAGTAACGAGAAATAGGCAGTTTACTATATTATCTTAATTACCGGTCGGGTAACGCACAAGGTCATTGGGTCAGATTATCTTCGTACTCAGGAGACGAGTAGGTTTCTTTGAACTCTACCGTCAGTCGTCCCATTTCCATCTCCTTGCAAAGAGCGGGACAGTACCTTCTGATACGCCACGGCTTTCCGGTTCATTGCCTAATTTTGTTCATCTTCAATCATTTCATCCTCCATTATTTCCTCTAATGAGATTGGTGTCAGAAAGCCATACACCACAGGCTTCGTCAAACAGCCCAATTATGGAGCTTGTGCTAATCTGTCTGGCAACACAACTCTTCACTGCGCCAGTACCTTCGGGCAAATTCGAAAATTTCCGTATACAACCGATGCGTATATAATGAGGTAACCTATAACAGTCATTAGCTCTCTCATATAAGGAGGGGTGACAATATTGAGCGGAGGGGAAAGGTTTGTAGAGAGTCTTCAGGATTTGGCTCACACAAGTGCGCGCACCACACTGTTGGCTCACCTGACAAACCCTGCTTGAAAGGACGGTCCACCAAGGTCATCTGCCCCCTCGTAACTTACAACCGCACTACACATTTAATGGAAATTATATTTTTTTTAGGAAGGAAAGAAAATCCACAGCCTGCTTCCAGTCGACCGACCGGGTCAGGGAATGGAATGAATGAAGCCCCCATCTAGCGCCGAGGATATGAACTGTGCCGGCTGCCGAAGCCTGTAGCACTCTCCTGGGGCAATGATTAAATAAATGGCAGATGAAATGAAGTGCTAGTGGAGAGTGTTGCTGGAATGACATTGTGACGGGAAAAACCGGAGCACCCGGAGAAAAACCTGTCTGCCTCCGCCTTGTCTAGCACATATCTCACATGGAGTGACCGGGATTTGAACCACGGATCCAGCGGTGAGAGGCTGGCGTGCTGCCGCCTAAGCCACGGAGGCCCCAAGAAAGAAAGAAAGAAAGAAAGAAAGAAAGAAAGAAAAAGGAATTAAATATACTAAAAGGTGTATCATCTATGAGTCGTCAGGAATTTGTTCTCCCGTGTTACTGAATATATTACCAACTGAGATATTTTAATCTGTAGGTAAGATCAGTCCAAATGAACAAGGTTCATCGGCTGTCTCTCCCAGCGTTTAAGTTAAACACAACACGTCTTCCTCTTTCCCATTCAAGACCAAATCTGATTTAAAGTATAATTTTAACCATTCGTCAATATAGCGGCATCAGGTTATTTCATTGCGACATCTACTCAAGGATATTTATTGACAGTGACAACGCAACAAGAGTAATCGTTTTTAGCAAAAAATGAAAGTAGGCGTATGAGATCTACACAGGGCCAAAAGTGTGTGTGTGTGTGTGTGTGTCTGTGAGTATGTGTACTCTGTATGTCTGCCCCCCCCCCCCCCCATCAATTCAAACACGGTGAAACTGAATTGAACGAAATTAAAGTATCTATTTCAGGCATTGGGTGATTAGTTATAACTAGGGCTCGGATTCGAGCATATTTGCATATTTTTTCCTGAATAGTACACATTGAAAGAAGCCTTTCGGTGGTATTTTCACCTCTCTGGGACGAACAGAATTGAAATTTATCGAGCATATAAATGCATAAAACAGAGGTTTTCAGAATAGAAGCATATAAATGCATATTCTTGTGGTTTTCGTCTAAATAGTTTGTTTTTCTTCGAATTCTCCCCCGAATTCGGGCCCTGACAATCCTTAAGGTTCGAAAACAGAAATAATTATTGAAAAGCCCATCTGGTGCGAATAATAGAACCGCAGGTTTTTAACCTTAGTGAGGTCGTTCTCGTCATTGAAACTTTTATTGACTGATTCAAGAAAATCATTCAAAACTGAAAACATAGAAAATTTCTTGTTGTGCAGACCAATGCAGATCTACTTCATTGACTCGCCTAGTTCTGAACATTTTGCAAATGAACTTTTAAACTGTATCTTTTATAAGAGCACTTCTCTTATTTATACTTGTAAAACTTGAATGCGAGTACATTGCAGTGTATCATACATACCATTAGAAAATAAAGCTCGTATTTAAAGGTATGTTATTGTTTTTTTCGTTTCACTTTCCTTTCTATAGTTTTTAACGGTGTTTTTCGAGCATATTCTGCATATTGAACAGCATATAATGGGGGTTTCGAGCATATCTATCGAGCATATAATGTTTTTTTCGAGCATATAATTGGTTTTTCTAGCATATCTATCGAGCATAAAACACATGGTTTTCGAGCATATCTGGAGATTTTATAGAGCATATCGATCCGAGCCCTAGTTATAACTAATTGGGTACACCCGCGTTGACCGATTGAAACCCTTCTAATATTAGATTACTTAGGCAGCACTGAAAAATGACTTAATGACGGTTGGCAACGCTGGCTCACTGGCTCTCTTTGTGGGAGTGAGAATTAATGGCTGTACCTGTAATATACTGTAACTATCTTCCAGTTGGACACGCTTGAAGAGCGTGGTGAAAGGTAGTAAGAACTTCCGATATGTTGGGAGCTCAAGAGTAACACCGTTTTCGACCACAAAAATAATCAAATGATGTATGCACTCTGCGGCTTTCTAGATGTTAAAAGCCACCTTCGGACACACAATATAGCAAAGGCAAAACACACCTTCATTTTTTTCCTTAAAAAAAGTTAAATGGAGGTTTTCATGGAAAACGTGTTTTATCTAACACTACCTTCCGTAAATCCATAGTTTCACCAATATGAAACAGTGGGACCAGCAGGATCTGCAAGAGGTCAATCATGAAGCAACTGGGATAGCGTACCATACCCCCAAGGAGAATTGCCTACAGTAGGCCTTTTACTGCTAATTTTTATCCTACCTTTGATTTTCGTGTGTGAGTGTGTGTGTATGTGTGCGTGATTTGGTTATGTCTGCCCCCGCCCCTATCAATTCAAACATGGTGAAATCGAATTGAACGAAACTTGGTACAGAGCAAAGGGCACCTCAGTCATGTTTTATATCGCCGCCATCTTTACCAAAACCGAATGGTGGCCACTCAAACGTTCAAAATGTAAAATCAAATTAACTGATCATCCGATCCCTACCATATTTGGTAACAACACACGGGACATGTCTTGCACCCAAACAACAAGGTCATCAGCCGCACCATTTTTCAGGATGGCTGCCGTGTGAATTATGGAAGTATTATAATTAATAACTCTGAACCCATTAGTTCCGATTATCGAACCGACAATGGTTTAAACTGTCCTAAAGAACGTGGCCCCTTCGATATTTTAAGTTCATATTATACTATTACATGGTAGCAGTGGCTTTAAAGAGCCGAGCCGTCTCGGTTACAAGACAAGATGGCAGCTGATATCTTGTGCCTGACCCATATTTCACTAGTTTGAGTATTCCATGCAATATAGCCTACTGATATAAATAATGTAAACTTTGTATGAAATGCTTTATTATATAAAAATATACTCCACCGAATAAATCGTTTAGTCCAAATCTTTATTTGCTAAGACGTTGTATGTAAGTCAATTGATAACGACGAATTTCGGTCGACATGTTTGGCTGAGTGGTAAAGCGTTAGTCTTTTACCCGTTAGACCAGGGTTCAAAACCTATCAAAGTTGGGTTATTGAACCCTTTATCCACAGGCTGTATGAAGGATTCTAATAATTATTCATCATCTTTTGATACATTTCTACAGACAGCAGATATGAGAGCCAGACGGTGTTGGGAAATATTGAGAAATCTGTGGCCGAGAGGACACAATGGTTTAAGCTCCTGTGGTATTTTAGGAAGAAGCATAAATATTCTTGACACATAGGACAGGTGCAACTTTTAGCGCGGAGACGGCTTGGGCACGCACATTATGGCCTGTTGCTATGAAGGTTGGCACCAAAAAGAAAATCGAATGCTACGAGGCAATTGGTCAATCTTCATGTTAACCACTCCCTACTGCAGAAATACATGTAAAAGCGCGCAAAGACATACAAGAGTCTGGGCCAATAATATCAAGACGCCTTGTTTTAGCGGCAACTCGGCTTGATAACGCACCCTGGTAGATTAACGCGGGAGTTATCTACAGATTAATTCCACGATCGATTCGAGCCGGCCACAGCATAATCGTAACTTCCACACTGATACGAACTCAATGATACCGATCGCATGCTAGTCTGATAATTATTATGGAATATTTTCTCATAAATCCCCTTCCACACCAACCCTAGTCAGTTTCATTTATAAGGATCCAGGATGCTTCGAGAGAATCACTTATTTTCGTGCGTCTGAGGAAGTAACGTTCACTCACTTATTTTCGTGCGTCTGAGGACGTAACGTCATACACTTATTTTTGTGCATCTGAGGACGTAACGTTCACACACTTATTTTTGTGCGTCTGATAACGTGACGTTGATTTTTATTTGAACATAGAACAGTTTCGTCAAGTTATAAGTATAACTTCAGTGATTTATTTGTAGTCCCAGCACTACCAGTAGGACTAGTTCATCGAAATAATTCACCAAATAGACTGTCAAGGAATTTAGTACTTGATAGGTGAATGTAGTAGGAAATATATCGTGTGTGTATCTGACAAATCTTTATTTAATTCAGCACCAGATGACGTCTAAGAACGAGACCGGATCTTGGAACCAGCAGGACATTTGCCAGAAGATGTCGATGACGAGAGAAACATCTTAAAGGAGATGGCTGCAGACGTTTTCCTGACGCTGTTTTAAAGAATTGAGTACAAATGAATTTATTTATTTATTAAAATCAGCTATGGTATTATGGGACATATTTTGTAGATATTTGTTTGCTTGTTTGGTAATGTAGATTATTAGTTCTTGTTTTACTGACACGTTAAATATGGGACAAGCCGAGCGTTGTGTAATTTGTAAATATGGTGATATGTGTTTGTTCAACTTTACGGGGCAACGCGCAGCTCGTGCTCGCATTCGCTCGCGTAAATCGCGGTCAAGCATTATTATTCGGAGGTATGCCTTATAACAGAAATGGAACTGAATTAAATTTGAGATTAAAAATAGAATTTGGAGGGTAAAGATTATTTGTGAGTAGAATTTTATGACGGATCAGGATTATTTTGATAGTTGCTTTTCAGCAGATCTGAACGGGATGGCACTTTGCACCCGAGTTTTTGTTGTGTATTTTTGTTAATGTGTCAATGGACGCAATATTGTTGATCTGTTTTGAGCTGACCCAGTGATATGAGTATGAGAGTCAGTCCAAGCTTTTGGTGCGTTGTGTGATTTTTATGATGTGCTAGCGAGAATATATCTTGGTGATTATTATGACTTGCTCCACATTAGCCCAGTTCATGACCTCGCGAGGCTGGACTTGTGGTATATATTTGTGTTTTCTTGCCATCCAAGGGGATGAGTGAGATAGTTGGCGTTTCCAGAGGGAAACTGCACCTGGCTTGAGCGACTGAGAGAGATAATTGAGACAGCGATGACTCATACAAGAGGGGCGCGCTCAAAATCAGATAACGTGACTTGTCATTAGTAACAGGCTTGGATCCTGTACGTCAATTTTAGACGTTGTTTAAATTCACAAAACCTGATCGGTTATAATGAGTATTGATTGATTAAATGGGTGCTGTCCATAGTTGTAAGGTAGCTTCCGAGACTCCTGTTTGTTTGGCGTTTTATAAAAATGTAAACATAGTTTTTCAGCCGTTAGGCTTGTATTTTGTTGTTGTTGGTTCAATTTTTGTGTGTTTATTTTACGCGTTCAATGACCCGTGTCAACTTAGGGTGCGTGAGGCTATGTTCCCATGTTATGATGAGAGCGTTTTGGCCTATTTCTGGCATGCTCTTTTTTGTTCATTTATGTGCTCTGGCACCAGCTGGAATCTCAGGGAGATTCGTCATATTTTTGTATTATTAGATCTTGCACGTGTCAGTAGTAATTATAGTGTATTAATTAAGGGTGGGTCCCATAGCCATAGTGTGATTTAAAAGATGCAACTCCGTGAGTAACATGACTGTTTCAGTTGTAAACGGACTCGCATCGGTACTCAGTTTCTTATTAACGAGCAGTACACCACACATTATATAACTTCTTGACCAGAAAAAAAAATGGACTTGTATCCATATGTTGTGACGAGTGAGTTCTTACAGCTCAAGTTTATGTTATGATTTATCATTTTGAGTGAAGCTGTATTCACATTGTTTTGTTGTGACGAGCGAGTCTTACCGCTCAGTGTTATATTTATTCATTTAGGGGGTGAAAGTCAGGGAGGATTTCTTTTATTTATTATTATTATTATTATGCACATATTTTCAGTCATTAAATATATTTTATTCTACTTGTTATTCATTTTATTTCTAGTATAGACTCTGTCATGGACCTTTCTATTCATTAGAGCATGTTGTTTTAAGCGATCTTTGCTGTATAACGCAGTCAGGACTGAACACGACCCCGTAGATGACTCTTGAGAAAACCATGCTTTATTGAAGGGTGCATAGACTACACGTTCGAACAGCTTTAATTGAAAAGTTTCCTTTTATGGCCGCTAGAATGCACTCGCCCTATTAGGATTATCTTATGCGAAACTTTTCCGCCATAGGTCATGACTGGTCACTTGCGTCTCGCGAGCACAAACTCATAAGGATTTTTCGTGCACAGTCGGAAAGTTTCGGAATCGTCGGGATTCCTGGAGGAGCAAAGAGCAACAGACAAGAGACACTCCACATCCAAGTTCTGTAACATATTTGATCCTGAGGTTAAAAATTGCCAATGATTCGCATTATTGACGCAAAATGATCTTGAAACTTGGTTTATGTAAAGTTAAAAATATACTCGGCGCAGAATGAATGCATTCCAATTGGTATTTAAGATCTAACGTAATTGAAATCATTCGACAATAACCTCGCAATTTCGTAGGTAAAGTGTACCAGTGGTATCAAGTCTGGTCAGTAACCTAAGGGCCTCAAGTTCAAGTTTTCTTCTTTCATATGGCAGAAATGCAAGTTATGTTCAGCGTGGAACCTCCGCAATTTTTGGCTGATACAGTATTTGCTCAAAATCCTGACCTGCCTCTTTCAATGCGCAAGTTAGGAAATAACTTCAATGTGGAGTGTATCGTGTCTGTTGCTCTTTGCTGCTCTAGGAATCCCGAGCGATGACGAAACATTCCGACTGTGCACGATAAATGCACAGGAATTTGTGCTCGCGAGACGTAAGTTGACTGCTCTATGTGAGACTTCGTTGGTTATCCTACCGCTGGCATTGAATACGCATCGAATTTGAAGAATGACACGTTGATAATACGATACATTTTTATTTTAAAGCGTGTGTAACAGCCTATTGTATGTTATTTGAAAATGTTATTTGAACTAAAGAACTAAACGATTCCACATAGTACCTCTACTCTATCTGTTGGTGCTAGCTTAGGATATTAATTAATACTTTTATTGCAGCCAAATAGCAATCGAAAATAAAGAATGAACATGTAGGCCTAGACTAAAATTGCGCCCTGGCGATTTGAACTGCATAGTCTTTGATTGATTGTTTTCTTTTACTACAGCGTTCTAAGTGGTAGCGTTCACCTAGTTGGTATACACACGTCACTGTAGGGCAAAGGAAAGATTTGTTAATACAATTAAGGTGTAGAAAACCATGGACAGCCAAACCTGTGAACACATGCCTCAACTCAAAGTTGGATGTTGCCCATGTCCGGTTGATCATGTCTCCAGTTCCATAAAATTCTTGAGATATGTCTTCTCTTTTTTTCTTCAGTGACGGTAGTAGTCTAGTTTTTCCGAGGCTCTGGTGTTTGGTAGACGTAAATAGTTTCTAAGGTCTTCAACCAAGAAAAGATTCTATTATACTCCTTGATAAAGACAAAGAGTTATAACTAGGGCTCGGATATTCAGGTGCTAAAAATCGGGAAAATATGTATTTGTTATGTATTAAAATACCTGAAATATGTGACAAAAAGTAAAAATATTTAATTATAAATTTGTTTATTAATGTGAATATAAACAATATGCAGTACTCACGAATGCAATTTATTCTACGTCTCACTGACTGCTGAAGAATTACAATACACAAGGAGATACATCTTCAGGTTGTCCGCCACAAATGACCGACGATAATCGCGAAACACTTATTCTAAAGGCGCGAAACTGCGGCAATATGTTTCTTGCCCTTGAGGTGTTGTGTAACTTGAGATCGCTGTTCAGCCTTGATTGCTTTCCCACAAGGTTGGCAGAACAGAACGGCCCCATCAGAAGTAAAATTATCTTTAAATTCTGCAACAGACGATAACTTGTAGTTGATTTTACTTTGGGCATTGTAGAACTGCCTTACACTTCACAGTGCCAAAATGAACTGCATGTGAGTGACACTGGTTCCAGGTAGCTGGGGAAGGGGAAGGTCTAGCACGTGGTGCAATATGGCTATGGACAAGGAAATGCCCGGCTTCCACAGTGAGTGGCACGGGCCGCCCTGCATAAAGATTATATATCTCTCAGGTTCTTCCTCCGTTGAAGTAACACAGAACAAAAATGCAATAAACTGAAAGATCTAGCATACTGACTTTTAAAAGTGTAACATATTTTGTCTTTTTATGTGCTAATAAGTGAAAAGCAGGAATTTATGTATTTATAGAAAAAATGCTTAAAGTATGTATTTAAATAAAATATATATTTATTTACCTAAAAATCCGAGCCCTAGTTATAACTTTACCCATACATTTAGGAGAAAGTAGGCTATATGTTCTTTACTGAACATCTCGTTGAATACTGTAATCATCCTTGTTGTTGTTGTTGCTGATTCATTGAGGGGCTTCGCGACATCGTGGTCATGTAGGCCCGTTGTACATGGGTGTGACTGGAATCTGTCTGGTAACCTGTGTTATTGTGACGGTTGTATTAGTGTGTGCATTTGTAACTGAAGCTAGAATTAGGATGGAGTCAGCCGTGGCCTTAAGGTAGGGACTATCCCAGCATTTTCTGGAGTGGAAGTGGGAAAACCACTTCTAAGACAGCCGGGCTGGGAGTCGAACCCATATCTTCTGAGTTTTGCTTCACGAGAGTGAATGCACCGTGTACCCCTTTCCAACGCTCAGACATAAATTAATTTCTTGGCAGAGCCAGGATTCGAACCCAGGACATTTGGATCTGGAATCTCAATACGTAACCCGAGACCACAGAAGGCTTACCACGACTGCTTTTAATGCCAAATATAAGGTGCGTTCAAAAAGTAACGAGCCGGAGGCATAATTACAGAAACCAGTGCCTGTATGTTAGAAGTATTGGCCCTGGCTGTTGAGGCACTTGTCCCACTGTGGCACGAGGCGGTGAATGGCTGTCTCGTAAAATTCCCTGGGCTGCGATGTGAACCAGTTCCGCACGTACAGCTGGACGTCGACGTCCGAGGTGAATCGTTGGCCCCGCAGAGCCTTTTTCAGGGGACCAAACATGGCGTAATCACAAGGAGAGAAGTCTGGACTCTATGGAGGGTGGCCGAGAACCTCCCATTTGAATTTCTGCAGGAATGCCGCGACTGTGTTGGCCGTATGAGGTCGTGCATTGTCGTGGAGCAGAATTCCCCACGGGTGAGATTGCCTGGTCGTTTTTGTTTTGATCGCTTGGCGAAGGGTGGTCAAGGTTTGCGAGTAACGCTGGGCATTCACTGTTGTCCCGTGCGGCATGAGTGTATCAGAAGGGGGCCATCTTGGTCAAAGAAGAACGTCAGCATTACCTTTCCTGCACTAGTGTGGATGGCCTTGCCTTTTTTGGGTGGTGGTGACCCTGGATGCTTCCACTGGAGGCTTTGTCGTTCGGATTCTGGTTCGAAGTGATGACACCATGACTCATCTCCAGCCACTACTCGTGCCAGGAACCCATTCCCTTCCCTCGCATAGCTCTGCAGATGACCAAGACAGAGGGCCATTCGACATGCTTCCTGGTGTGGTTGAAGACTGTGGGGCACCCATTGGGCACACACTTTGCGCAAGTGCAGTCGTTCCTTCATGATGGTGTGCACACTTCCGACGCTCAATCCGACCACGGCGGCTATGGCGTTCACTGTCACTCGGCGGTCCTGGGTAATGAGTGCATCAACCAGCTGGACGTTGTTATCGGTAATGCAGGGGGGTGCCCCAGACCGGGCATCATCGGCTAACGACACCCGTCCTTCCCTGAAGCACTTGTGCCACGCCTTGACCCTTGCAAGGAACATGCAGTGTTCGCCGTACACTTGTGACATTCGGCGATGAATGTCCGTTCCCCCTACTCCTTCCGATGTCAGAAACCGAGCAACGCCACTTTGCTCTTAGTTTGACGCCTCCATGTCACTGTTTGCAATGCGACTGGCAGCGTTGGACGATTGATGCATGCTGCTGCTCGCTTTGTATCGTCACGTGACGTGCACGCGTGCCCTCTAGCGACGGGCTGTGACCTTCCACGCTCTGGTCGGAACCACACCTAGTTACACACGCCACGATTAGCCGATGTCGTCCCCGGTTTGCGCATTCCAGCCTCCGGCTCGTTACTTTTTGAACGCACCTTATAAGTTTATCCGAATATTCCAGGTTCAAGCCCTGGTCACGCCAAGCTATTTCTCTCTGACTTGTTCTTCTTGTACACAACACGACATAATAAGTTGGGTAGTAAAAGATTTTATTTGCGACAGCTGCTCATTGAGCTGCGCTGTACCACTCCTTGCTTCCGACAAGCAGCCTTCAGCTGGTGCTTGAAACTAAAACTCTTGCTCATGTTGCGTGATGTCCATCAATAAATATCCTTGAACTAATATCGCAATATCTGCTGGCCAAATAAAAGTTATACTTTAAAACCAATGTTGCTTTTAATGGCAAAGAGAAAGACGTTCTGCGTTTAAACTGGACGTCACAAGACAGTGTATATTTGGGTTCACTCGACATACACAATAAAACAATTCAATTAAAAATATCTTCAGTAGTACAGAAGATGATGATGTTAATTCGTTCTAGAAGCTTGGGACTTCTTTGGTCATCAGTCCCATGTACTTGGGTGTGTGTTCAATTTGTATGATATCCTGTGTTTCTGTGCTGACTGTAGTAGTGTGTGTAACTGCTATTGTTAGGATCGGGGATGGGATAGGTGCCCCGGGACGTGAAATAAGGTACTATCGTGGCATTTGTCTGGAGGGAATGAGGATAAACCAGGCATTCGAACTCCAATCTCCGGTCTTGCTACGGCTCCCTAACACAGCTACGTCGCGGGGTCACAGAACAAGAACATCTGATGACGGGTTATTACATTGATCCACGGAAATATTTTAAACGCGCACTCGTAAATATTCATGGGAGGGTTGGACTACGCAGCAATAGGCCTACGTGTTTAAATTATCTTAAGGTATTAATGATGCTAGAACATTAGAGATGCTTTTAATTACAAGTAATAGTGTAGTGGTTAACATTGTCTGCTACCTCGCCGGAGGCCCTGGCTCTGCCAAGAAATTTAATTCTGGTTCGAGGTACTGGAACTGTATCGTCACCCAAGTGGTGTTAATTTCAAGGACTTGCACCAGGCCAGTGGGCTACACGATTTTACTTAAGTCCATGTAATTAAACAATAATTAATTTATTATTTATAAATTTGGAGGAATAATCACGGTAGGACTTACTTTTATAGTATTGTGGCAGAAAACGTTCTTGCTAATGACGTAATGACTGACACTTGAAATAATTTCTAGCTTCTTTTCGCATAGTTCTTCTTTCTAACAAACGTACCCTGGAATTAGTAATACGGTATTACAGGAGAAGGAGGACATCTCTGATGGGACAAAATTGCCTTGCCTCCTTCCCCCGAAGTGGGCGCCAGATTCTTGAGTTTCTGACCAATATGATTGCCATACCATTCAATTGATACTGAAGCTACAAAGTCGAATCTCCTGTTGAGTCTAAGTCCCATCGTGACCCGGGACCTTGACTTCATGCTCTCTGTCTAGAGACTTAGAGAGTCGAGGTTATCACATTAGGACCTTCCTTTACTCGAGGAAAGGTGCAGGGGTGCCAAGGACACGCCAACAAGCTGCTATGACTGTATGAGTGAAGACAGCATATGGTCAGCTGGATTGATAATGAACTGACTGCGAGGTGATTTATAGAAAATTACAAATCCACGGTAGCAGGTTGTGTGGGTGGTTGCTTTAAACACTCATGGCTGCGTGATTGGATCCCGGCACTGAAATATAAACATATTCAATACAGGTTTGCATAATGACAAATATCTGCGTGCAGCCACTTTAGTGTGAACAATCAATTTTCTGCTGTGTACAGAGCAAGAGTCACCGACTGTACGCATTCGCAGCATGTTGTCAGTCACATAAACATGTCTAGGTAATCTATCACACCTGGAGGTTTAGGGGCTAGTGCACTTGGCTGTCGCTCCAGAAGTCCGGGTTCGATTCCCGGCTCTGCCAAGAAATTTTAATTCTGGTGTGAGGTCTGGAACGGGTTCCACTCAACCTCGTGAGGCAAAACTGAGAATCCCACCTCAGCCATCCTAGAAGTGGTTTTCTGTGGTTTCCCACTTCTACTCCAGGCAAATGCTAGGATGGCAATGGCCACATCCTTCCCAATCCTATCCCCAATTTACAAATACACACACTAGTACAGTCATCACAAAAGTTCCACATACACTCAAATAGGCTACACGACCACGATGTCGCAGCCCCTGAAATAAGCAACACCACTCAATACCTGGTTCAGGATGACTGTTGCAAACCGTCTTAGAATCAACCAATGTGACGTACCGCGGATATGGAAGATGTAGCAGTGTTAGCTCAAAACCTCTTTGTTATGCTAAGCGCCACCAGGTGCCACAGAGTCCAGGGCTCCTGGGATGAAAGGTTCCATCGAGACCATCAGAAATACTGTCATCGCGGCAGGAGATGGCAGTTGAACACGCTTTGACGGGGTGCGGGGGTCTTGCATTACGCATGCGCGGTCCACCTATTCCTAACTTAAATATATCGGCTACCTGCATGCCAATGGTTATTGTTGCAGCAGACGACACGCAGCCAGTGAGAGAAAGAATGTGCTGAGTGAGTGAAGCAAGTAGTGACAAACTGAATGTTTTTGGAATGCGCGATACGCATTGAGCGGGAAGACCTCTGCAGTTCAAACCAAACTGCCAACTCCTGGCGTGATATCAGTAGTTTGCGTATGAGAGCCATGGAAGTAGACATGACCGTTGTGTCTCCCTCCTTCAACACCACAGAATTGCTCATCAGAGATGGGCCCAAGCACACCGTCCATGAAGGTTTGCAGAGTGGCGTATCATTCTGTTCACAGACGAAAACCAGGATCACCTTGCACCCTACAGTTGTCACACAAAAGTCTGGAAATGGAAGTGGTCACGTGCAAAAATTGCACTCATTCCGCGGAGGGTGTCATATTTTTGGCTCGTGGCTCTTGTCGGTTCTATGATGAGGGAGCGTTACATTTGTGAGGTGCTACGACCAATGAGGCGTCCACTCCGATAAGAAATCAGCAATTAATTGTTTTGGACAACAGCGCAAAACCACATCAAGTGGCGGTGGTGCAAAGCTTCCTACAGGAGTCCGATATTGTCTGAATGCAATGGCGTCGAACATTCATGGGCAATACTCACCATCCACATCCTTCCATGTCCTTAAAAAAGGTCATCGAGGCCGCTGCGCTGTCGAAGATAATAATCATGTTATTGGTTTTACGTCCCTTTTAACTACTCTGACTTTTAGAGACGCCGGGGTACCGAAATGTTGCCCCAAAGGGGATCTTCAATGTACCAGAATATCTACTGACACGGCTCCCTTGCATTTGCGCACCCTCAAATGTCAGCTGACTGCGCCATGATTTGATCCTGAAACCTTGGGAACAGCAGGCGAGAACGTTACCGCTGAGCCACGCAGCTAGTCCGCTGTCGAAGAGTGGACTCATCTACCTCAAGTGGCCTGAGTGCGTGTGATATTTATTTAGTAGTGTTCTAAGCCACAAGTGATTCTGAACATTGACAAATAATGAAACTCTGTCAAACTTTCCGACGTTATTTCCCTTTATGTATTCTTCCTTGCAGCTCTCCCAGATTTTAACATACGTTTGTTTGTTCTCCTATGTCTCTGTCTATTTTAAGTACATGAATCCTGTACCATATTTGTGTGTTCCTGGCAGCATGGTCAATGTAGCCCTACGTCATAAATAAAAATAAAAAGATGACCTGAACAAGTTGATCCGTGCTATGCCACAGTGAGTAAGAGAACTGCTTGACGTCCATGGTAGCCTTCTTATTGAAACATCAAAGTCAGGCAGAATTCATCATCATGTCAGTCCTTGTTTAACAGACCAAATATGTCTCTTTGTCTGTTGTAACGTTCTTTTCTGACGAGAATAAATTCGTCATGATATTCTTGAGAATGCAGTCCCTTTTGTGATAACCAATCCCAAGCAAAACTTTCTTTGACATTTATACTGCATTTAAATTAAAGAAACTAGTTTCATAATAATAATAATAATAATAATAATAATAATAATAATAATAATAATAATAATAATAACTAGTTGAAACCCGTCAAAACATGACGGTCAATAGAAAAATATTTACTGAAGAATTTTCTTATATAGGCCTACTGTACATTCTTTGTACGATTATTTTTTGACTCTATTGAAACTATGAGGGCGTCAAAAGATTGCACTCTCAACATTGCAAAATACTGCTGGCCATGACTGAAAAATTGTTGGGGCAAATTGAGGCCTATACGTTCCAGAGTTTCCCCTTGAGCTTTATTGATTGTGATAAAGTATGCCAAATGAATTGGAAAATATTGCCTCTTAAAAGAAAATGATAGTGTTTTATCGGATGGTGTTAAATCAAGTCGAAGGATTAGACATCTCTGCCTAATTTTAACTGCACCTATTATTTCCAAATCCAAGCAATATGGTTGCATTTAGGAGTCCTTGGGAACCGTTCAGATTTCTAAGCAGCATAACGGGCCAAGCGTTTGGAGTATGTGGCGGCCAGTCGTTTAGTTCCAAGGGATTCAAGAACTCTGATGAGTCTAATACAACTGGCCGCAAACCATCGCTTATATTCCATACATTTTAAAACAATGTGGACCGTGTGCGTGTGGCACAGTAACATTGGCACCAAATGAAACGAAGGAAGGAAGGAAGCTTGCAGTTTAACGTGACCGTTAATCTCGCGATCATAAGCCACGGGACCTCCGTTTAACGTGGAATCCGAACCACAGGACATGGCCTTTCACATCAAAAATCTCACATGCATTGACCGGGAATCGAACCCGATCCGCCTTGGTGAGAGGCATACAGCTTGACCGCTGCGCCATGAAACGAAGGACATAGCATTGTACTGCCGATTAGTCCCTCTGGAATTCCTTGAGATATCATCTCCAGTGAAAAATAATTGTTAAAGCCTGTCAAATATTTTATATTTATTCAGATTAATTTTACCATTACAACAGCAAAGGTCAAAGTAACCAAGTGTAGATTTCTCGCAAGAGAAATACAGTGCAGAACAATGTTTACATTTGTTCGTCAAGGACCCTAAACTGTAACGGCATAGTATCTGGAATTGTTTCTGAAATGCCATATTTATATTGGATTTTAAAAGTGGCTTCGTATTTTTCTCCGATTTCCCACTTTTTTGCGGCTAATGTTCTATTTCGTCAAATGGGTTTATTTATAGCAGCATTTCTGCCCAAATTAACGTCATTTTATATAAAACTATAGTGGCCTGCATCAACGTAGCCGCCAAATATTAAATGGCAAATAATAACTTACTTCCATTGCCAAAATCAACTGCGTGGTTAGACCCATTGTTATGCACTCTAAACAAATAATCAATAAACAATAATATTCACATATACAATGAATACTTCCATTCTCAAGTTGGTTGCTGATGAGAATGCGATGAGATTGATCGCCAATAATACAATCCTTGCAATTTTTGAAATTTGCTTGCAAACGCAACTCAGGATGACGATCTTCATTTTGAAATAAACAGAATGAAATTGCTGTAAATAAAGAATTTCCATCACCTGTTGAAGGTACAATACTTTGTATTTCCATGACAGTAAATTATGCAAGGGAGCATAGAATCACTTCGCCACTACTGGAATGAGCATAGACTCACTTCGCCAGCCACAGTAATGGAGGGAGTTTTAGAATTATATGTTCAGTGCTTGTCAAAGATCGTATTAACACAGGGAAGCCCATTCTTAAGGCTACATTCTGAGCTATTGCCCCGGATTCCAGGTTCGATCCCCGCTCTGCCAAGAAATTTAATTCTGGTCTGAGGACTGGAACGGGGCGCACTCGTGAGGCAAAACTAAGAAGAGCAAAGTTTGATTCCCATCTCAACAATCTTGGATTTGGTTTTCCGTGGTTTCCCACTTCCACTCCAGGCAAATACCGGGATAGTTCCTAACTTAAAGCCTCGGTCGTTAACTCCCCATTCCCCACATTAATTACAAATGCACACATCAACACAGCCATCACATTAACACAGGTTATCAGAGAAAAGTTTACACTCGCACACCTGTTCGCCAATATGTTAACGCTGATGTATGTGTTTGAACTACTGGATATAAGTTCAATGTTCCCCATCTCTTGATGAATACAGTACTTTTGCATTTGTCAGTTGGCACAGGCTAGAGTAAAAGGTGGCTTTTCACCGATGTCTCAGTCTCACTCATGGCTGTGATTATATGGAAGCTACTGAGGTATGGGTGGTGCTTAGTAATGGCATTCGGGGCACAGTCAGTGCCTGTGAATGCTGTGAAAGGTTCAACTCATAGGGTTAGGACTACTGTTCTGACTCAGTGAGGAAAGCAATGGCAAACTACCTCACTCCTCTTCTTGCCTAGAACGCCTCAAAATAGCGCTGCCTTGGGTTTTTGTGGGTATCTACTCACATAACGTAACGGCGGTACTATTTGAGGATCCAACCAGCCTTCGGGCTGACTACCTAACAGACAGACAGACAGACTTTAAAATTAATATCATTGCATTGTTGCAGCTTGGCAAATATTTTATATTTCAGCAGATCAATTTTACCATCACAACAGTAAAGGCCAAAGTAACCGCGCGTAGATTTTACGCAAGAGAAATACAATGTAGAACAATGTTTACATTTGATCGTCAAAGACCTTTCACTGTACTGCATAACATCTGGAATTGTTTCTGAAATGGCCTATTTATATTGGATTTTAAATGTGGCTTCGTATTATTCGATAACACTATAGTGACCTGCAATATCGGAGCCGCTAAATATTAAATGGCAAAAAATACTTCCATTGCCGAAATCAACTGCGTAGTTAGATTCAGTACTCTAAACAAATAAGCATTAAACAACTGTATTATACAATGAAGTTCAACATGACCGTCCAGAGACTCTCATACTCAAGTTGGTTGGTGAGGAGAATGCGATGAGACTGATCGCTTACAATAAATTCCTTATAATTGTTCCTGCCAGCGAAATGTTTGGCAATAGCTTGAAAACGCAGCGCAGAATGACGTTCTTCATTTTGATATAAACAGTACAAAACTGCTCTAAATAAGCTATTTCCATCACCTGTTATAGTTTATGGCAGTACATTTTGCAGGGGAACATAGAATAACTTCGCCAACTACTGGAATGAGCTTAGGCATATACTCAATACTCACTTCGGCAGTCACCCTAATGGAGGCTGTTTTTGAATTCTATGTCCCGTGCATGTCAATAATCGTATTAACACATGGAAGCCCACCCATTCTTGGCTATCGCCTCGGAGACCCGGGTTACATTTCCTGCTCTGCCAAGAAATTTAATTCTGGTCTGAGGGCAAAAACGGGGCACATTCAGTCTCTAGAGGTATAACTAAGAAGAGGAAGGTTTGATTCCCACCTCGACAATCTTAGATGTGGTTTTCCGTGGTTTCCCACTTCCACTCAAGGCAAATACCGGGATGGTTCCTAACTTAAGGCCTCGGCCGTCACCTTGCCATTTCCCACCTTAATTACAAATACACAAAGTAATGCAGCTATCACAATAATACGGGTTATCAGAGAAAATTTTACACTTACACACCAAAGTACATGGGGCTGAGTGACAACGATGTCGGAGCCCTTCAAACGAATTATGTTTGCCAAGTGTCTCTCATGGCGAAAGCAATTGTGGACACGCGCCAGGGCCTGGAAAACTACCTTTTCACTAATAATTTAAGAGTATATCGACGATGCATAATTTATAACTTTTAGTCTAGGATGCTACCAACTTGACCACCGAAGCATTGGGAAGAAATTGCAATATTAAAGTACATAAACAACATAGCCTACACACTCAACTGTCAGTTAATGTTCTTCAACGTTTCCCTTCTTAAAAATTCCCCTCTATAACTCTCCATCACTTGAAAACGCGCCATGTTTTGTGTTTTAAATATATCGATGCAATGGTGCTGCCATCTGTTGTTAGTTACTGAAACTATATGGGCGAGGTACTGCCATCTGTTGTCAGTTACTGCAATTGATGGCAGATATTAGCTCTTTTGACCACATGCTGTAATGCAATGGTAAAACGGAAATAAAACTTATTGAGAGGGAATGTAGGAATCTTTAACTGACATAAAACGTTACTAATAATCCTTGATAAAACAATATTTAACTATCACGCGAAAACTCGCCATCAAGGCCATGCCTTGTGTTTTAAATATATCGACGCAATCTGCTCTCAGTTACTGGAACTATATTGGCGAGGTACTGCCATCTGTTGTCAGTTACTGGAACTGATTGCAGATATTCAAACGACATATTGAGGACATGCTGTAATGCAATGGTAAAACGGAAATAAAACGTGTTGAGAAAATGTGTAGAAATATGTATCTTTAACTGACATAAAACCTTACTAATACTCCTTGATAAAACAATATTTCAGTGGCAAAAAAAAAAATACTGGCGATTGTTGGGATCGAACCTGCGATCCTTGGATCCACAGTCAATCGCCTTAACCAAATAGCTACTCGCGCACTCACATTTAGATGCAGACGGAACCATTCACTATCTTCAAAAGCCGCTATCTGAATAAAATAATCAAATTCATTATCAATAAAATCAATATACATTCGTATATGTTCATACTGTTATTATATTGTATTGTCAGAACTTGGTTAATGTACGTTTTCAATTACATGGAAGCTTATTAAATAACTTACATTTTAATGGACTTCTCACCGCCATTTTGTCATGAGCCCAGGCGGATTGTGCGCATGCGCGAGGGGCCAGAATTCTGCTATTTTCTATATTTATTTAAAAATATACCGTCTTATATTTGTTTATTTTAGAGACACTCTGCAAATCTACAGGCCAAGAGCTTTCGTTAGAGTGCTCTACGAAGTAAATTGGTTCTGTCGTTCTCTCTATCTCGTGATAACAAAAATCACCTTACTGTTTTAAATATATAGATGTTCCCGCTCACTGCGCCAGGATTGGATCCTACATAGTTTGACGACAAATAAATCCCGTTCAATGACGCGCTTCCAGCACCCAAGCCTCTCTAAACACACAGCAGTTAAAAGGGACGTTAAACCTACATTATTATTGTTATTATTACACCAACGGCAACTGCTACAGACCCCGGCGTCTATCTGTGCAATTGACCGTAAGAGTTCAGCGGCAGGAGAGGGGTGTGGAACGGTGCGGGGATCCCGCCGAATACTTTCTTGTCTGAGAACATTGACGCGCGACAGTAGTATGTTCCCTCGGATATTACTAAGCCAGTGCTGCTTAGCGTCGCAAATGTTTTACGCTGCAGTAGTCTGCAAGAGGAGGGTGATAGGCAAGTGCAAAGCTAGCTGCCGGTAACTGTGAATTCGAAAATTTATAGCGCAGGGCAATGGTGCCAAGCTGCCTCAGGACTCTGTAGACGATTGGGTTCGAACCGCACAGTCGGCCGTCCTTGAAATGTTTTACCTTGGTTTCCTAGGCAAATGCAGGGACGATACCTTCTAATAGGCCACGGCCACCATTCCTTGTCCAGTTTCATTCATCTTAATTCATTTCATCTCATTAACCCATCACATGAGGTTGGTGTCAAAGAGAGCGTCCAGCTGTAATTCATCGCATCTCATCCCCGGAAACAGGAATATATAATATGATAATCACAAATCCACGGAATTGAGTGAGTTTCCTGCCAACGACCATCCTGAATGTTAAAAGTGAGTGGGGGTATTTTTCATTGAATATATATATATATATATATATATATATATATATATATATATATATATATATGTATAACAAACAATGATTTGATTCTTGAACATATATTAATGTATATACATATGTGATTCTTGAACATTTATTGGTGTATAGCCTACATATGCGAGGGATGTTCAAATGAAAGAGTACGAAACGATACTGTGGGTACAATTTATTTGTTATTCAAAAGTAATCACCCCAGGCCTGTGCACAGGTGTCCCATTGCTTCATTAGCCGCAGGATTCCTTGTTCCCAGAAGTCTTTGGTTGTGACACGAGCAAATCCTGTACGGTGTCCTTTAGTTCGTCATCCGATTGGAAAAGTTTTCCCTTGAGATTCTTTTTAACGGACCAAACAGATGGACGTCGCAGGGCGACAAGTCGGGGCTGTAGGGCGGTTACTCAAGTTGCTCCCACTTGAACGTGCCAATACACCTTGTCTGACATTAGAGACGTGTGGGCGAGCGTTATCAAGGAACAGAATCACTCGCTTTGTGAGCAGTCCAGGCCGTTTGTTCTTGATGGATTTGCATAGGCTATGGAGTGTCGCACAGTACACGTTACGGTTAATGGTTTGTCTCAAGGTAAAACGTTTCCAATCAGACGATGAACTACAGGACACCGTACAGGATTGGCTCCTGTCACAAGCAAAGACTTCTGGGAACAGGGAATACTGTGGCTAGTGAAGCAATGGGACACCTGTGCATAGGCCTGTGGTGATTACTTTTGAATAACGAATGAATTGTACCCACAGTATCGTTCCGTACCTTTTCATTTGAACACCCCTCATATATTCAAGAATCAAATCAATGTTTGTTTAAAAAAACAGAGTTTTGCGTTATTTTTAGTTTTCTGTCTTTTATGATAAATGTGTGCAAAGAGAAAATATTTGTCAATCTGTTTACACGCTTATACTCGAGAACGGCTGGTGGATCATCCAGATTATTGTTGTCAACTCATTTTAGGGGATTGGGGCATTTTGGTCGTCAGCCTCCTGTATTTGGGTATGTTTTGAACTTGTCGGATAACCTGTAGGCCTATTTCTCTTATTACTGTAGCAGTATTTGGGACAGGGATGGCGTAGGTGCCATGGGACTGGAAATAAGGCACTATCCCGGCATTTTCCTGGAGGAAGTGTGGAAAACCACTCTCAGGATAGCTCTAAGGACACCAATCTCCAGATTTGCTGCAGCTGTGGCGTCGCGGGGGTGACACTCTTGAGGTGGGTTGCTCGCTATAGGGTCTTATCAGCTTGCTCTTGTAATTTAAGCTCATGCTGTAGTAAGCATACTGCAACCAAAGCTTCACTTCCGTCTCTTCGTACTTTACTGTTATTAATATGTCGATTCAGGTAAATCTACGGTCTGTCAGCAAATAAAAGAGGTGTTCTTAATACATGGGAACAACAGCGTCCAACAGAAAGCAGAGGAGCAGATAATGCATACCTGCCATATTCTATGTAGGCCTACGTTGGACTGAGGAACAGAATGTTGCCATTAATGGCTGTATGTTGAATTATTATAATGTTCAGTTAGCGTCGAGTGTCCAAAAGTGTGTATTGCCACGAAACGCGCGTAATTTGGCGTGCAAACACACGCCCGAGCGGATTTGCGAGGATTCTCAACGTTCATGTTTAATTTCAAATTGAGATGTTGCTGTTGATTCATTTAGGGGCTTAGCGACATCGTGTTCATGTAGACCCGTGTACTTGGGTGTGTGTAATCTGTCTGATAATAATCTGTGCCATTTTGATGGCTGTACTAGTGAGTGAGTTTGTAATTGGGGCTAGGTTTGGGTAGGAAGTGGCTGTGTGGCCTTAATTTAGGTACCGTACCATTCCAGCATTCGCACGGAGTAGAACAGCTGAGTTTGGAATTGAACCGAACTTTCCTCAATTCGATCTCACAAAGCTGAGTGAACCCCGTTCCAACGCTCAGACCAGAATTGCATTTCTTGCCCGAGTCGGGAATCGAGCACTGACCTCCACGGTGACAGCTAAGAATTCTTGTCAATTTATGATGGTAGTCTACTGAATTCTCATTTGTAGTGATTCTTTTCCTAAATATATCTCGGAACAAAAAATAATTACGGAACGCATTATTTTGCTAAGTGGTGGACATGAGGGAAGAGAGCATCGGGTCTAGGATTTAGTAATTTAGTAATCACAATTAAGTGACTGTCAGATCGTATTACGCTGTGTATGGACGCAGTCTGTTCGGGAATGAGTTCGGTGTTTGGGAAAGTGAAAAGTAGATCAACCGGTTGGTAGAACTAGCGGTGTAACGAAACGAACTGGATTGGCGCGTACTTCTCGCCAACATTTAAAGGGGAACATTGGGAAGAAAACTTAACAGACAAAATATGTAATAATAATAATAGACTACTACTACAGTACTACTACTACTACTACTACTACCACTAATAATAATAATAATTATTATTATTATTATAACAATAATATAAATAATAATACTCGTATGGCCTCAGCTATCTGCGTGTAGATCTTTGGATTTGAAAGTCAGTACTCTGTAAGCAATCTACTCTCCAAATACGACGTTCCACTTGCACTGCGACCTAACAGCGAAGCCGAATATTTGTTGGTTGGCCTGTGACTTAGATTTCATTATTGTTGTTGTTAATACGTATTGGAGGCTTGGGCACCTGTGGTCATCAGCCCCGTGCACTTCGAGGTGTGCTGAATTTGTCTGACAACTGTGTTTCTGTGCTGATTGAAATTATGTGTGTAACTGTATGAAAGACAGGAATGGGGTAGGCGCCCCGGGACTTGAAATAAGCTATCATGTCGGCATTTGCTTGGAGGGAGTGTGGTTTTAGTCACTGTCAACGTCGAAACTTGAATCTTCGATCTCCGGACATCCTGCAGTTCCCCGTCACGGTTGTGGTGAGTTATTTAACCCACACGGCTACGCCGTGGGTTAAAATGTCAATTTTGGCTAGTAAGCACTAAATGTGATACGAGAGATCTTTTAGGAGCCGTCACGGCGTGTGGTTAATTTTTCTGGCCCTTCAAAATACGTAAGATTTGGCCGGGAAGAGATGTTATTGTTGATTCATTTAGGGGATTTGCGACATCGTAACAATATGATGTAGATGTGTGCTCAGCTAGCAGTTGCGTATAGTCCGCAAGATACTGGAACCCCAGTGTCTCCAAACTCGTCAGTAATTGACAGGGACGTAAAACCAATAACATTATTATTACAGTATTGCAGTCCGCGGCACCTGAAATAAGTAACTACAGTACGATGAAACCGTACCAAAACTACAAAAAATATGATGATATCTGTGTTGAGTTGCTTCAGGGTCGCATTCATTGTCGACACTAAATTTCGAACTGTCCCTGAAAGATGCAGTTGTATATCTGCTACGTATGTCGTGATTTGATTGGCACATGACCTACTGTTATGTTATTGAAGTGTAAATTTACAACAATTTTGAAAGTAAATATGTATGTTAGCAACACAATACCGGTCGACAAACTCTGTCTGTGTTGAGAACATACACAATACGGATTACAATACAGTACGTCTACTGACTGGCTGGCAGGTAGGATTGGTGCTAACCCTTGGCGACCCACTGGTCGATCAAGGAAGCTTACAGAGATAAAGAGGGATCAAAACTAAAAGTCACCACAATGCCATGTCTGAAACCACTCACACAATGGATTAGGTAACTAGCGAAAGGTTAACGTCATTTGGAGAGTGAAAGGACTTGAACCGGTCGCTCTGCAAGAACAGGATTTCTCGGATGGGTAGTCAAACAAGGAGACAACATGGGAAGACGATGCGAAAGTCTCTAGGTCAAGCTACCATATTAGGTCTAGTTTGTTGAAAACAGTCGTACCAACATCAGTTTCTGAGAGCTCACGCAACCTTTCTGAACGGTATTAATACCGAGTTGTGAGATAGGCTCTCTTGGTCTCCAATCAAATACCGGCAAATTGGCGTGGGGCGTTCGCCATGAAACTCAAACAGTAACTGGAGAGTATTGGCGCTGAATAAATCATTACATTTCAGGTATCTATCTGTCAGTGAATAAGAAAATTAAGGCACATTTGAACTTATCACCCCTGAGACAATTCCCGTTTCTGAGGGGATAGGGATGAGGTGAGAAGACTTCTATGTGCCAACTAGATTTTACGGCAGATGCCCTTTTTGACCCCAACCTCGACAGAGGGGGTGCATATGGGAATGGATTAACACTGTCCTGGGCAAACAGGCGCAACACACACCGAGAGAACAAAATACGCTATCTAGGTGGAAATTTACATGGAGTTATACGAATTGTGTCCAATAATTTGCTCGATGCACACAGACAGGAATGCGAGAGGTGGAAAACCCAGGTAGATAAGAGATCCTCGCGTACAGGAAAGATCGAACATCAATTCCCCTCGATTTTCCTTAATTCCACTCGGTCCTCCAAGGGACCCAAAAATGAGTTCCTCAACTCCGCTCAGGCTTTGGCAAGGGGTCGGCAAAGGAGTTATCCCCAATGACGTAAACAAATGTCATAGCCCTCCTGCTCGCATACCAAGGGCCGGGTTAAACACCTTCCGCAGCGCATTTCCGGTCCATATTTTTATTTAACAACAGTGATTAATATCTAGTTCTTTATGTGTTATGTTTATATCTGATTTAACGAATGAGCGGACTTGACTTCAGAGAGCTTGACTGATGGCGTGGTGGTGTTCGCAAGACGTTGTCATCCGCCCTGATGTTAAGTCCGCTCATTTATTAAAACAGGTATAAAATGTTTGGCACATTATAACTTATATGGCAGAAAATACAAGTGATTTAAAATTAATCATAATATTATTTTAAATACTTTCGATATCAGCTGCGGATGCTGAAAATACTGTTTTCCAACCTAGAACGGAAAAATCAGCTGCATTCCCACACAACAAATTAGTTATGAATTCTAACTCTTATAGAGCTAGGCTTGTCTACCGTAACAGCTATTCGGATTTAAGATATCGTCTGCACACCACTTCATAGTGAACACTTTTTCTATGCAATCATCTTGTCTGTTCTTATCAGTTTACAAGTGATAAGAAATTGTTAAATGAGGAGTAGACTCAGTAACAACAAAAAGTTAAACAATTCTACTCTATGTTTTGAAATTAGCTGTTCCACTTATTTTAGTAAACTTAAAAATGTAAACACTGAAGCAGTGGTTATTGTACTGCTAAATATAACTGACCAAGGTAGGTTATTTTGAGAAGTTATACTTAATTTGTTATCATTATTAGAAGTTATATGAGTTATATTAGTAGCATTGATTATAATCAATGGTAGAAGCGAGCATGGAAGACTTGTGTCGTTCTAAGAATGCATAAGGATAAAGAGACCGAGCGGAGTTGAGGGACTCCTCTGGCGACTACCTGGAGTGTCGAGTGGAATTGAGGTAACCCTGGCTACCTGACTAAGGTACCCGAGTGGAATTGATGCCCGCCCACAGAAAACTCCCCAAGTCGAGAGCAGACAGTGACGAAGTTAACTGCTCTCAACCAGATAAGTAGCCTGTACAATACAATCTGAATTGACCATTTAACTACAATGATACAGTATATTCACACAATGCAAGCAAATTTGGAGGTCAATCACCACTTTCAGTATCTTAACAAAACATCACATACACTAGACTGCAACTAACAAATACTGACTAGTTGCATTATTTTAAATATACTGCAACTAAATTAGTGTAGGCCTACTTATTGTAAATACTTTCACCCATACTTTTAGACATAGATTTAATAACCTAAGTGTAACGGATCTGATGATGATCGCTTGACGATCGAAACTGGTCATCCAAGTGTATTTATTAATCTCATGCATTTTTTTCAGGATTAGGGAATAACCAATCACAATTGGGTGCAATCGTGTTGACCGACTGAAAGACATCACATTTTGGCTAATCACTGGCTGTGCTGGTCCCTTATTTTTTGAGCGCTTCATGCATATGCAAAAAAATGACCCCCGGTCCCGCAAATCCCTTCAGAAAAGAGAGCCCCTATTAGACAAACATCAAAGTTATGTATTACGTATGGTATTGTGGATCTCAAAGTAGGAATATAATACATTTCAATTCAATTCTCAGTAGATGCAGGAGTTTTAGTCCACAATGCCTTCAAATTTCAATGCAATTCTTAATTGTATTTCAAAAATTGACGGATATTTCTGGGACGTTCCAGACTCCCAATTAATTAGCGAGAACATCCAAATCAAAATAGTAAGTAAAGTAAGTAACCCCTGGCACTACAGCCCATTAAGGGCCTAGGCCTACCGAGCGACCGCTGCCCTGCCAATTGGCCTGAAGATATTGGGGTGACACGTGATCAGCGCATCGGGTCCTCTCGGCCGTTAGTCTTGGTTTTCGTGATCGGGACGCTGCCTCACTGTCTGACAGCTACTCAATTGTCCTCACGAGGCTGAGTGCACCCCATTCCAGCCCTCACGTTAGTTTCTAAAGTCCCTGACTGAGCCGGGAATTGAACCCGGGGCCTCTGGGTGAGAGGCAGGTGCGCTACTCCAACACCACGACCCCAATTAAAAATAACTAAACTAAAATTAATTCTTCCCATGAAACTGTTAATATGATATTGCTCTGAAAGTTGTACTGTCGGGAAATATGTACTGTATCATTAAAATCAAGGCTCGTTAATCCACAGCCAGGAATAAAAGTGCAGACTGGGGTCAGGAGTTGCACCAGGTCAAGGCAATCGAAGATCAATTTAGAGTATAAGCGAGCCGCAGCCCAGCTTCCATTGTCAGTCGGAACGCCATGACACATCCGAGTTAGGTCCACGCCCGACATCCTACACCTTTTTATAGTTACCCCCGGTCTTCATATCCATATTGCTTAACTTCTCTCTCTCTCTCTCTCTCTCTCTCTCTCAAGCTACGAACTTGCATGGTTTTGTTAACCGTTAAGGCCATTAGAACGCCATCTTTGTTGTCGTGGTCAATAAATGACGTGACTAAGGAGGGGATTAAATAGTGGAGAGGGGGAGGGCTAAAAACTGACAGAATGTTAGAGAGGGGGTTTATATGGGGGTCTAGCAACTGATTTAATGTTGCAGAGGGGGTCTAGCAATTGATTTAATGTTACATTCTGGCACAGAAATTATTTCAAAGAGTAGATTTTAATTACTTATTTTAAAAAAGAAAATAGAAGAATTCAAAATG
This sequence comes from Meconema thalassinum, assembly GCA_946902985.2. Lineage (NCBI taxonomy): Eukaryota > Metazoa > Arthropoda > Insecta > Orthoptera > Tettigoniidae > Meconema > Meconema thalassinum. The sequence continues at coordinate 666,981,268 of OX336389.2, read as the reverse complement.
GCGACATGGGTGCGGACATTAAATACTCACAGCGGTAATGCATGTCCTCATGCTCATTATAATGACTGATATACATAAATCACATCTTTTGTAAAATATCAAAAACATATCTTTTTATTGCACTTCGAGACGGAGAACTCAACATCTCGAGACGATTTTAGGCGAAACAAATTATAAGAAAGGCTTTACCAACAGATGCAAAGTGATATTAATATATTACTTTTGACCTAGCATCTTGGGCGTCAAGAGACGAATGGACCTCTGGATTTTGAACTTACTATGAATTTGACCATCAGTTGAATAGATAGGGTCAACCATATTACTCAAATGAAATCTATTTTTCTTTAAACTTAGGGACTACCTGTTTGTGTTAAGTGAGTATTATCAAATAAGTTACTGCGGTAATATTAATGCGTGTGCCCCCATGTTGACCACAAGCCTTATCCTTAGTGGTTGCCTTCTACTCTTTTTATTAAGGTGTTAGTAAACTTTCTTCAGCTTTTCCCAATTAATTGGGGTGGCCGGAGCCAACCAGGCACATTTTGGTTTTGGCCGGGGATTTAAGGCCGGATGCCCTTCCTGACGCCACGCGATTTTTCAGTTGAAAATTCCACCCCGCTGTCACCGGGATTCGAACCCCGGCCGTCCGGGTGAAAGACGAGCATCTAAGCAACTGCACTATCATGCTTCCCTTTTAGTAAGGTGTTAGTAACCTTGCAATAATAATCAGTGGCTTTAAGTCTGCTTAAGGCCCCCAACTCCTTAAAATAGCACAACTTGTCAGGTCATATTTCCTCGAACTCTCCTCTGCAAACCCTTCAATACATACTGTATATAGCTCAATAATGTGCCTCTCAACCCCCCGCCCCCAATTAAACGTTCATGCAACATCCAGTTATCTGGAAAAGTGTAATCATCACCGGTCGCTATGTGCAAAAGTAGCGGAGAAAACAAACATAGATTTGAAATTATTATAACCTATGCATTGTACATTCTGTAATATCACTGAACATTCCTTTATAGTCCTGTAAAATGATGAGAGCACTTTAGGCACGTCTAATAATTTCACGCTCCCCGATATATAGCGTGGGTAGAGTAGTTTTAATATTATGTGATCTGGAACCTGAGTGGAAACATATTTACGAGCATCTCATTTTGAGTGGCTGTACGGCACCACTGGGAAGTGGAAGGGGTTCATTACCTACATGATCCCATGCAGTGAGGATCGACTCCGGAGGAGGGGGGTTGCAGCTGGTTCGATGTGGAGGGGATAGGATAGAGAATGCACGAACTAAATTAAAGATGGGTGGTTTGAATGTTTTTGGATAATGCTACCCAGATGCAGCCGTTTAGACGCTATTGTTTTGTTTCCACGATGGTTAGTACTCTCAATAAGCAGGTAGCGCGATGGTGCGCGATGGCGCGCGATGGCTCTCCAACTCAACAGCTCTTTGGCCGGCTCAGGGCTGCTAGAGAGAGGTAGCTACACAAGGCAGGCAGATGGTGGGGAAAACACGGAGTCGAGCACTAAGCAGTCCAAGGCGCTTCCACTCCAAGACCTATGTATGACCTGGTGAACTAAATGGGATGTAATAAGCCACGTAATGTTCACGCTCTCCGCACACAGCCGACAAAAAGGCAACATATTCATAATGCATTAAATGTTTCGGAACAAAATACACCAATCTGGCTTGTTAGTATAATCTGTCCCCATTCTAGTTAGAAAGATTCATTTGTAATAAATTCTGTGACTTTGGAAGTCAGTAGGAAAGCTGTGATATCCAGCAATGTAAGAAACATGGGCTAGTTGTCATTAAGAAATCTACAGTGAGCAAGTTCAACCGAAAGAAGACAACAACCTCCACTAAACAACATATTACTGTAATACGGATTCGACGTTCTGGATCTAATGACGAGGTCTGTGTGAGGTGGAAACCAAACCAAGAGCTTAAGGGTAGGACGTAAGAGCTTGCGTCCTACTCTGAAACATGAAGTCTCTGTGTTAGACTGGTGATGCGTACGGGCAAATGATGAAGGGAACTTGCAATTTATAGATATTGTAACGGATCAGGATGTGACATATTAGCCTAACAAGAAAAAACGCGAAACCCATGGTCGGAAAAATATGAATATTAATAACACTTTTCAACTTCAACCAAATGAATGATCCTAGAATTCACTGCTAATTGTGCTGTAACCATCCTGAAATGCTAGAAGCAGCATCCCTATCACCAGATTTATTACCGTCTAGCATAATATTGTCCCCGTTCAAAGGTCGTGCTTATTCAGATTTGCAACGTCACAATACATAACAACTAAATTATTACTTAGAGATTGCGTATTAAACTTTTATGGAGCTACAACACCGAGGAAGGATTATTATGAGAGAAGTATAAAATTGAGAGAGCAGTGCACCTGCATAGCAACAGATAGACTGGATATTTATGAAAGTATTTAAAGACATTTAAATTAAGAGTCAATTTTCAACTGTATAATATGAACAGTTTACTGCTTATTACATGTGGATTAATGACCTTCAATATCATCATTCTAGAAGATTTTGAAGAATGGAGCATTTTCATTGGCTAACCCTACAGGAAGAAAAAAAATCAGGAAGGACTTTACGTGTCCAGCTTTTGAATTGAATGAACGTGTGCCGATGTGAGCAAGGCCACGTGGTTTAATTTTACACCGAAAAATTGAGTATTAATGTGTAACTGTGAAATATTGAAAGGAAGTTTCATTTATGATTGTGCGCGATCATTACAGACAGTTTTATTCACGTAAGGAGTGTGATTAAGCTGATGTTAACAGTTATGTGAGCCGAGGATCGAACCGGTGACTGTACGTAAACACCACGAGGTCGAGTGAACAGTGAAATGTTTATTTAGTGAAAATAATAGAAATTAATAGGAAAAATGTGAGTAAATGCATTAGGAGAAATCCACATAGAATGGCAGAAGTATATGGTAATTTTTGAAAGATCTGCCTATTAAATTCAGTGAAAATCGAAGGCATGCTGAAGTTCAATAGTGACAATCTTCAGTTTTACAACCAATGTACAAGCTGGAATATTGAAGACCTAAATCAATCATCGTGGAGGATTAAGGATTGCAGGGCAGAGTCATGAGTATAACGTACGATCCAGGAGGGATAGAAATAAGCCTACATAAAATAAGCCGGCATAAAAGTAAGCCGACATGAGAAAGCGACCGAAGAAATAAACCGCCTATTAAGCCTAATAAGCCGCTAAATAAGCCGACATAAAATAGGCTGCCAAATAAGCCGACATAAAAATAAGCTTCTAAATAAGCCAACATAAAAATAAGCCGCTAAATAATCCAACATAAAAAGCCGACGCTGAACCCTAGAGTTCCAATCGTTAACCTTAGGTAATCTTCGGGAATGCTCGGGAGATTGTGTATTTATCTGTGTAATGCTTTCTGCCCTCAAGCATTGTCAGTTACCTCATAATCTAAACATAGAATTGAGTATTGGTTTATAAGAGACGCTACAGATGATATTAATCAGTGTTTCGTGGTAGCTGAAAGTGTGAAGATGTCTCTGTCTAAAGTGTTTGTGTCCCCCAACTTATGGGGAACAGAATGAAGCCTACCGATGAGCGGTTTGGTTTGTGGTTGTTATTGGGAAACCTGGACAATCTGGTTACAGGCATTGGTAATATCAACTATACAGAAAAGGAGACGGAAGGAAGGAAGATTGTAGTTTTACGTGACCGTGAATCTTGTGATTATGAGCCACGGGACCTCCTTTTTACGTGGAATCCGAACCACAGGACTACTTTTAATGGTAACTCGTTTGCTAAAATCGAGAATTTTAAGTTTTACACGAGCATCCAAACAGACTATGGTGATGAGTCAATAACTTATACGCAAGACGATGTGGATCTATTTAATAACATTACTATGTAGGAAGTCAAAGGCAAAATAAAAATGCCAACGTGCTCTCGGTTAGAAAGTCTGGAAGAAGGAACAGAACCAATTATTAAGGGAATAAAACCAATAGTATATAGACATAAAGTTAGATATGTGTTGGAAATCAGGGGCGTGGTGGCGCAGCGGTCAAGCTGTATGCCTCTCACCAAGGCGGACCGGGTTCGATTCCCGGTCAATGCATGTGAGATTTTCGATGTGAAATGCCATGTACTGTGGTTCGGATTCCACGTAAAACGGAGGTCCCGTGGCTTATGATCGCGAGATTAACGGTCACGTTAAACTACAAGCTTCCTTCCTTCCTTTTGTTGGAAATCGAGAAAATTGACTCTTTGTTTGCATCCAATTATTGGCTGGAAAAGGAACTAGAAGATTCGGATAAAGATTTAAATTATCGACTAAAAATTAAGCTGGATGCTTTTAAAACTACACCAAGCAAGCATAAAGAGAGAGTTGTATTCTGTATGCAAATATGCATCACAATTTCAGGATATAGGCTCCCACGTTTGTATTAAACTAATGGTTACAAAAAGAATCGATAAGACTTAAACAAATATTTAAATTAAAAGCTAAACAATAAGTTGGATGTTATTAAAACTACAACAAGAAGAAATAAGGAGAGCAATGCATTATGTGTAAATATTGTAGATATACTTAAACCTATTAACATAACGAATAGAATAAAAAGTGTGATCTCTTCTCCCTCAATAGCATGTAATGAATACGGATCAGATTGGCACTCGCCGCTACGCAGCGCTACAGTCGACTTGAGATTGTTGATTTCCACATATGTTTATGTGTTTATGTGCGATATATTAAGTATTTAATCGGTCGGAGTGTTTTGGTGGTGTTCTGTGCAAACGTTTATTGATATACAAGTGCGTACACTATTACTTCATAGTATTAATACCTGAAATGCTATTGTAGGAAGCATTAACTGAAATGGAATTTAATTTCTTGTCGTGTGTTGACGTTATCTTCGTGTGTTAATTTTATTGTTATTTAATGTAAGTAAACAGCAGTTTAGCCCTTACATTTTCATGAGTGCTTAATGTGAGTAGTGAAGATGCCTTGCTCTTTTGTACCAGGATGCAGATCTGGCTATGGGGACTGTAAAGAGGTCAGACGGTTTTTCAAACCTCCTAAAGATAAGGAACGTTTTATCAAGTGCAAAGGGGCCATACCAGGGAAGGATAGGGAACTTACTGAAAAGTCCTACATCTGTGATGCTCACTTTTCAGAAGATTTAATTGTTAAATTTGACAAATTTGTAATAGGAAGTAGTACTTCTCCCAAGAACCAACTGGCGATTGAAAGACTATTCTGTTCCACATATATTTCCTAATTTGCCTAACTATTTGTCCAGTATGGTGTAAATAAAAATGCTCTTGATGCTATTAAAGACTACTTCTGTGAAGAAAGGGATGAGAATATAACGACAATGAGTTTAAAAACATACCGTATATCTACCGTAATGCCGAAGGAAGCGTGATCAGTTTTAGGCAATAGCCTACTCTAAGAAGGGGTCATGACTGTGGCTTCTATGTCTTTTAAATGTGAAGTGCTTCTGAAATGATGGTAGTTTATTGAGTTTGGTGTTTGTGGAGTGAAATTTATGGGCAGGCCCTATAATTGATTTTTGTAATATTCTAAGGTAAAGTTGAAGGAGCCGTGATCGGGTTTAGGCAATAGCCTACTCTATGAAGGGGTCATGACTATGCCTTCTATGTCTGTTTAATGTTAAATTCTTCTGAAATGATGGTTGTTTACTGATTTTGGTGTTTGTGGAGTGAAATTTATGGTTATTATTGAATTTTATAGTAATCTACGGTAAAGTTGAAAGTTGCGTTCGTACGTTGTTTTTTTCTTTTTTGCTGTGTTGCAAGTCGGTTAAGGGAATGTAAAATGTGTAACAATGAGAAGAAATCCTTTCTGATAGCGAGGTTAATTTTTCCGTTCTTTTTTTAAATTTACCGATAGCTGGCAAAACTAATTGCGTTTTGAACTTGCTCTCTGTCTTCGCTTATTGTCGAAACTGGATTATTACAGGAGGCGACTTATTAAATTATAATTGGGCACAGTAAAGTAAGTGGAGATGTTGAACTTATTAGCGCCTATGAGGATATCTTGCGGTGTTTTAACATGTAAAACAGGTCACAAGGTTTTAAAAGTCTCGTAAGCGCCAATGCTAACTTACATCACAGATCGGAGCCAGCGCTGCGCTTCGGCGGACCAGGCGTACTAGGCCAGTGATATCACTTCTTATTCTATTCGTTATGCTATTCATAAAAATATTGCATGGGTACTGCTTGTGTTTCTTGTTACCCGCTTCCCACTCCTAATCAAATCGTTAACCTTCGACAGTCTCCGGTAATGCTCGGAGGAGTATGACCTTGAAGAGTGGCCGACACTTGGTAGCAGGAAGTATAGTAAGACCCATTTCTTACCTATATGAACACCTGGACACATCTAATTATCCTACTAATCACATATGTTACTCTACATCAAACAAGAAAACTTTGGGAAAATTTAAATACGAGGCTTTTGGACGTATAATTAAAACATTTATTGGACTCAGAGCTAAAATGTACACTTTAGACATAGATGGAATAGAAATAAAAATATTAAAGGTATTAGCAGAGGCATTGTTAAAAATTGTATAAGGTTTCAAGATTATAAATATTGTATCATGAAGAACGAGGTAAAAAGAATACCAATGAACATTATCGCTTCTAAACATCATAACATGTCATCAATAAAACTAAACAAAATTGCTTTGTGCCCTCGTGATGATAAAAGAGTAGTTGATTCTGATGGTATAGCTACACATACCTACGGTCATTTCTCAACCGTTAACCTTATTTAAATGACTAAGTTATGCATTACAAATCAAGGATGTAATACATAGAAACTACTTATCATCGAGACCACCTTATGGTGTAGTAAATTTCGTTATTATTTTCCACCCCTGAGGTTCATGGTTCGATTACCGGCTCTAACAATCATTCAAAAGTAATGGCATGGTCTTGTACGATGTCTCCAGCCTCGTTATATTCAATGGGAACCTGCAGAATGCTGTGGTGGGATGAGGAGCGGGAAGGAAGTTGCCACCCTACCGCACTTAAACTCAGGTCCTGTATTTATAATTGAAATATCTCTGGTGTGAGTAAATAGAAAGGCCTCTGGCGTGAGATTAAATTTACCGTAAGCCTGTGTGTGAATGAAAAGGTCCCTAGCGCGAGGTGAATTTCTCTGTAAGCCTATGTGTGAATGAAAAGACCTCCGGCACGAGATTAATATCTCTAAGCCTGTGTGTGTGTGTTAACTCCGCCTCTAGGGTCATGCCCTAGTGCCGTCCCAAGCCCGGGTACAGGAAGAGAGGCACAAACGCTTTTACTTCTTTGAACTTAACTGACTTGGTAATCCTGAGCTCGTTGTGCGTGGCGGTCATCTTGCACAGTAGCCCCTGCGATAGCTTCACCTTACTCTCTATAAGATTAGCATGGGGTAGTTACGTGTTCCCCCGTGTTCTTTGAGTGTACGCATTAGCCCGTGGCTCAGCATTGGAGGTTAGCTTAAGTTAGGTTAGCTTAGCTTAGCTTAGGCTAGGTTAGCTAAACTAGGTTACCATGCCATTTATGTAAGTGTTTGCGTGCGGTAGCATTCTTGCGTAGTAGCCCCGGGTTAAAAATAGTAAATTAAATATTAAATAAGATTAAAAAGTCAAAAATCAAAATTTTAAAATAGTATACTTGTGCTCTTCTGGCATAAATCTAAATCTAATATATATATATATATATATATATAATAATAATATTAAATAATTAAATAAAATAAATTAAATAAATACATAAATAGTAATAATATCTAATTAATAATAATTGTAAATAAATAAATAAATAAATAAATAAATGATAAATAATTCATGGTCAATAATAAATAAATACTTACTTTAAAAGCCCGCCATTTAAGAGTTCAGTTGCTCGTGGCGGCCATCTTGCGCATTAGCCCCTGGCCCAGCTATGACTCTCCCTCCATACGACCAGCATGGGGTTGGACTCACCCAGCGGCCATCTTGCGCATTAGCCCCTGCGCCAGGATCGGTTTATTTGCCTTACTCATTATTTCCATAGTACAGTCTCATTCTAATTATTATAAATCATTAATGCTTAATTTCTATAAAAACAGTGGACAAACGAACCCCTCGTGTCCATAATTTATTTATGAATACGTTCTAACAGATAAAACGTTCCTTAAAAAGAAACATTTAACAATCAAATCGAGAATAAAATTAAAGTTAAAATTAAAAATATTCCTAAAAAGAATAATGCAGCAATATTCACAACACAAAGTGAAATGCTTCTCGCACTTAAAAGTAGTCTCGACTTCTGTCTTCTCATTGTTTTGAAGCTAACAATGCGATAAAATCCCTAATCTTAAACAAACCACATACATGAACACGATTAACCTACTCTAATAATAACATTTTCTATCATACTCTATACAGTTATAACTCCAATACGATGTTTAAAGAATAACTTTTAAACACTATCTAACGCTATAATATAGGAAATAGCCAGCCGTCACTATTCCCTTTTAAATCTATAACCGTATGTACAATTATATACAACACTGCTTATATCCAGCATCAACACACTTCAAATTGTTCAATATTCCCTTCCATAAATTTATGCCTTTCTATGCACAAGACTACTGACTTTAGTCACTTTCCTTCTTTTCTCACAGTCACAATTCTGTTCTCTGAAGCCGTACGATAATGTAAAGCTCAGGCATATAGTTTAAATCGTGAATACAATTCATAACATTAACAATTAATATTGCTACTGGGTAATTTCCTCATTCGTGCATCACTTTCCACAAGAAATCTATAGCTGCCATAAACTGTCAAAATACGCATAACCTTCTACATAAAATTCTCTTCCTTATAATATAAATGTGGCATAAACCTTCACATAACGCACATCCATTAACACTCAACTGAACTACCTTCAGTTCAAAATAGCATAACTAGTAAATCTATTTTGCACGAATATTCATCATAAATAATCAACCTTAAACTTCTTTATAATCACAATAATATTCCAACGTCACCGAGCCCTTGTGGAATGTAACTTCACTTTCAAAATGCCATACATCGTGCTTAACAATGCGCTTTCTCAAAATATTAACGATAGAGCTTATTTAGATATGCTTACAGTAGTTTGCAGTACTGTACTTCAAAGAATTTTCCTTCCCAACACCAATCATCACGGAAAACTGATAATGATAAAACTTCCACACCTCTCTGGTTAATCTTAAACATTTCTGTCGACAATCATGAATTCTTTCTCATAAAACAATGGCTTTTCATAGTCTTCCTATCAGAATAACACTGTTTCAAAGTTGTTTCACAAATAGCAAATAATAATTGCATTTCTGTGCTGGACAAAACGGAGGCGGACAGGTTTTTCTCCGGGTACTCCGGTTTTCCCTGTCAAAAAAATCATTCCAGCAACACTCTCCACTATCATTTCATTTCATCTGTCATTCATTTAATCATTGCCCCAGAGGAGTGCGTCAGGCCTCGGCAGCCGGCACAGTTCATATCCTCGCCGCTAGATGGGGGCTTCATTCATTCCATTCCTGACCCGGTCGGAGACTGGAAGCAGGCTGTGGATTTTCATTTTCAATAGCATTTCCTTCTTTCAATAACAAAACCTTTATTTCAAATCTGTCACTTATTCATGTAGAAATTTGTTCCAATTACGACAGTCAGCTGTTATCAAAACTAACGCGGTTATCTATCTGACGGTAAATTCATCAAATCAAATTAAAAACAACAAATCCAAAAATCGCAGTCCCTAGTTAAAATCTAGCTATCTATTTCTACAGCAACAACCTTCCTAGAAGAATCCTCAAGAGTCTTAAAAATCTCCAACGTAGAAATTTAATAAATTAAATTTAATCGAAAATAAAATCAAAATACGACGAAAAATCCTAAATAAATAACGAAATCCACTACTGAAAACTATCAAAACATCGGAAAAATATCTTCCAAATCCAAATTCAAAATTGCGAAGTCGAATAAACACTCAAAAACGAAGAATACACAAATATCGAAAAGGTTTCTCATGGAGATTCAAAATACTCCTACAACAAAACTACATAATCAATCTTCTTTCTACCTTGTGATGGCTTCAGCTGCAAATGTAAGACATATCGAAAGATATACCGATTCGCCTCCTGTTGTCTTCTCCTGGTTTTACCTCGTTCTCTCCAGCCATTCAAACTGCATCTCAGAGTACTCGTTCTGGAGTCGAACTAGTTTCGCACCGCGTTGTCCCTATTTCTCGAATAGAACTGGGCAGTAAATTGGGATGGCCCTAGTTTAGACATCTTCTGTTCTTCTCAATGCTGCCTGATATTCTTGAAGTTAATGATAATCATGTATTTTCATCGAGAGTAGTTTGATTATGTTTAATTCTCATGTTGTCGATCCATTTTTGAGTATCCAAGTTACTCCAGAATTTTCCATGGTTGTAGTCAAATTTATCTGGTTACTATTGGAATTTCCATACTCTCAATGCAGTGCTCCCACTCGCATATTTACTCAGACATCTCAGCCTTCATCTCAATGTTCAGTCAGGGGCGTGGTGGCTCAGCGGTCTAGCTGTATGCCTCTCATCAAGGCGGTCCGGGTTCGATTCCCGGTCAATGCATGTGAGATTTTCGAGGTGAAATGCCATGTCCTGTGGTTCGGATTCCACGTAAAAAGGAGGTCCCGTGGCTCATGATCTCGAGATTAACAGGTCACGTTAAACTACAAGCTTCCTTCGCTTTTCAATGTCCAGTCGCGTTTCTTTCGATGCCGGATTGAATTTCATTTTTCTAAAATAATTTTATGAAAAATTCCACCATAAATTCTCTATCAAGATTCCGCCGAAATATTTGTATTGCTTGACGATAGCGTTGAAAAATAAGTGAATTCGAAGAAATTGTTGTATTATCGTAGAATGCTTGGTCTGTAGTGGTTATCCCAAAATCACGTAATAAATGCAATAATTTTTCAAATCCAACTTTCAAAAATATTTCCCCATCATTCTCACACATTTTCACTGGTAAAATGTTCCACATTCCCCTTAGAACTGGTAATTGTCTCTTCATCAGTTGAAATATCACAAGTTCAATTACCGGTATACTTTATCATAGTGCGCCTTTACACTGTAAGTTGACCGTCGTTGCCCGTGCATTCGCCGTCAAATATCATATAACCGCAGGACCGTGCCTGGACAAGTACATCCGCCCTCTCCAAACTTCAGAAGTAAAAAGCCTCGTTCAGAATGGCGCGGTCCCCTACCACAGGAATAATGGCGCTCAAACTTCGTAAAAATATTTATTTCATCCATGTTACTCCCCTTAATCGAATTTTGAAAATATGAGAATTATCGTACTAATTTTCCTCTATTCTTAGTGAATTCAAATATCTTCTGATACTACTGTAGCAATTGTTATATTCTAATTACCGCCTCGTTTAAGCTCGGAATTCCTCAACAATTCAATCGAGTCACGTGGTCCCCCACCTCTCTGTCGCTGGCAGGATCTCGGCTCTTGTCGAGTCGTGCTTTTTATTATTTTATTTTTTTGCCGCGCGTGTCAACTTGCATTTTTCTTTTTCTATTTTTGTTGACGACCAGAGCTGGTCACTCGATAGAAAAAATTTGCCTCGCCACTTGACTAAATCCTGTGTGACAAGTTCTTTCCTATGACGGTGTCACAGAGTTGACATTTTTTGAAGCCTTGTACCAATTTCCAGCTACTGTAAATCTCAGCCTACAGTGCACAGACTTAAAATATTTAAATCATATAATTTCGCACAGGACATTCAGGGCTCACTATAAGGAATGACAAATGGTCAAATGTGACTAGAGACAGACGATGAGGTGATGTCGTAATTGATTGTATATTTCTTCATTTGTTGAGGCTGTACAGTTATTAGGATAGGCTAGATCATTTGTTTCATTTCAAAATAAGAATTAGAATAGAGACTCAGCTAGCTCGTAAACTTATATTAAATGTTGGAGATGGTACCGTCATAACGTAGCATTATTATTATTATTTGTGCAAGATTTCGGATCTCATTGAACGCTGTGCATGTCAACAGATTAGCCGTATGCTACCGATACTAGGGTCAATGTAACTAATAATATTTTGCAGTTGCTTTTTAGTACTCTTGATGGGATTTATAGGACGAGGACGTATAACATCCTACGGGAGGGTTTTATTTAGTTAAGCTTCGCACATCATTTCCCCCAATAAGACAGTAGGCTAGGGAGCTTTGGCAAAATAAATGTCAGACGACAATTGTATCTTATTCTCGGATTATTTGTTCATAGATTAGTGAATGTTCCTTTTATAAGATGTGTATTTTGGGCTATTTTCACAACTTCATACCCCAACCCGATACTACCCAAGATACGTCTTGTACTACCCTGCCAGAGAATTGTTGCCGGTGGCAGAAATCGGAACTAATGCGCTCCGCCCAGTCACACGCCTGGGATAGACTTGGAGTCGTAGCCAGCGAAACCTCATCACATGACGTGTGAGTGCATGTTTCGTTCTGGGTCGTGCACTGTGCGATGTGTTCTCATTGTATGACTGTACATGTGTTCCCCCTCTTGCTCCGCACCCACCCGCGGCAGCCATAACGTGGCGAGATGACGTAATATATACACAACAGCCCCGCTCCACGTCTAGCGGTAACAATTCCCTGGCAGGACTAGCTCAAATGCATTTGTTTGCTTCAATGGGATCTCACGGTGGTTGACCCCAGCCTTCAACCTCGTGGTGTCTCGGAGCAAAGGAGCTCAATATGTGTGTGTAGAAACAGGATTGGCGAGTGCTCCATCCACAAAACTGTAAACATAACTTGAAAAAAGAGCGTTGAAAGGAGATTGGTCAAATACACCGATCTGTTGTTATGGGGGAGCTGGTAAAATCGATACCAAGTACACTGAGAAATGCTTTTAGGACGATTGGACTCCCCCACAAAGTACTAGACTTGTCTTCTTTATCAGTACAGCTCTCATTTGTTTGATGGTGGTGTAACATCCAGGTCATACGGATGATAATGGAAACAGATGTGAAATTAATATTATAACTACTACTAGAAGAAGAAATGGAATGAAAGGAAGAACGAGGATCGAGGGATTAAGAGCCTTGAAAGTCAGATAGGAAAGATAAATACGAGAGGATTACTGGGAAAGCGGCGGAGGGGCGACGCGACGGGAGCCTGCTCCCGAACTCACCAGCCATGAGCCCTTGAGGATGTATGAGAGGATACACACATCTTGCCTCCTTGAGGGCCTGCGGAAGGCAGGAGAGTGAGGTAACAGCACAGAAAAGACAACAGTCAATTAAGGTGGGAAAATGGAAGACACCTCCAGGCCTTGGAAACTCCAATACTATTCCATCGGGGTCGGAGCAGACCAAGAATGGATGCAATGCCAACCCACGTCCCATTAGTTGTAAGCCCCAGGGGAGGGTTTGTGGAACAAGTGTGCGAATTTGATTTTGAGGCTATACAGGGTGTTTCAAAAATAGGGGGCATAATTTCACGTATGTATTTGTTATATGTAGACAATCAAAATAGTTCATTACAACATGTGTCCGGAAATGCTTCATTTCCGAGTTATGGCCTTCACAACACTGAACTTCATCGGAAGGTTTTTCTTATCGCAGGTCGTTGCCGTGATAGGAGACATTAAGAGGACACTCTGACGGTTCATTATGAGGCGATGGTTACATTCAGTGTTGTGTTTGGCGTTCGTCTGTGCGTCATGTACTCAAATCAGCATCTGGCAGAGATGCACTTCATGTGCGGTAAGGTGGACGGCAATGCTGCGTTAGCTCGTCGTTTGTTCCAGAAGAGGTCAATGAGACATCAATGTGAGGTCTGTATTCAAGCAGGATGTGGACATTTTGATCATCTTCTGTAATGAAGATGACCTGCGGAAGAAAAACGTTCCGGTGAAGTTCAGTGTTGGGAAGGCCATAACTCGGAAATGAAGCATTTCCGGACACATGTTCTAATGAACTATTTTGATTGTCTACATATAACAAATACATACCTGAAATTATGCCCCCAATTTTTGAAACACCCTGTATTAGCGAAGTAACATAAATATTTATTTTGTGAGGTTAGGGTTACAGCGGAGCAAAGGGATCGTGCTTTAGAGTCACATATTCCACAGCACGAGCTGGAATTTGCTAAGCAGTTGTGGGTTTCGAGACGCCCATACTGACAGGGATCTCCGCGTTGTAACACTCCAATCCATTGGCTCTTACTGCTGTTCATCTTGTGTTCAAGGTCACTAGTAATTTTCTTAACTTTGTAGTCACTTTCATCAAGCGCTCTTATTAGGAATGTCCTGTGGTTCGGATTCCACGTAAAAAGGAGGTCCCGTGACTCATGATCGCGAGATTAACGGTCACATAATACTACAAGCTTCCTTCTCATTAGGAATGCGCAGTTTATCGAAGATGTGTAATAAAGAAAAATCCTTGTTTAATTATATTCAAATTGTCCATTCTAGCAAGTAAAAAGTCCGGCTCCGTGATTAATGTCTAGTGCGCTAGGCTTTGGCCCGAAGTGCCCGGGTTCAATTCCCGGCCGAGCCATCAGGGATTTTAATCCCCTGGGGTTAATTCCCGTGGCTCGGGGACTGGGTGTATGTGCCGCCTTCATCATCACTTCATCCTCATTACGACGCGCAGGTCGCCCACGGGCGTCAACTAGAAAGACCTGCACTCGGCCTCTCCGGAGGCCACACGATCATCATCATCATCATCAGCAAGTAAAAACAAGATGTTCAGTAAAGAACATATAGCCTACTTTCTCCTAAATGCATGAGTATTGTTATAACTCTTTGCCCTTTTCAAGGAGTATAATTGAATGTTGGTTGTAGTAGCTTGTTGAAATACAACGTGCTGTACGGATATTAAACATGAAGATTAAGTGCCCTTTGCTAGTGCTACCTCTGTACCAAATTTCTTCCGATTCGGTTTTACCGTGTTTGAATTGATAGGGGGAATCGATTTGCACACATACATGGCCGCCGTCTGCAAACTATTGGGCTGATGACCTTGTAGTTTAGTCAAAAGACGCCCAACATACGAATAAATGTTGTTGCAAAATTTGGTAGAGATCGGATGATTAGGTTAGTCGTAATTTGATTTAAGCATTGAACATTTTGGTGGCCACCATTACGTTTCCGTCAAGATGGCGGCGGTATACGGTAAAACATGACACTGAGGTGCTCTTTGCTAGTGCTACCGCTGTACCAAATTTCGTTCAATTCGGTTTTACCGTGTTTGAATTGATAGGGGTTATCTATTTGCACACATACATGGCCGCCATCTGCAAACTATTGGGCTGATGATCTTGTAGTTTGGTGAAAATATGCTTCCCACATGAAGGTATGTTGATGCAAAATTTGGTAGAGATCAGATTATTAGGTTGGTCGTAATTTGATTTAAACTTTTAACATTTGGGTGGCCGCCATTACGTTTCCGTCAAGATGGCGGCAATATAAAACATGACACTGAAGTTCCATTTGCTAGTGTTACCTCTGTACCAAATTTTGTTCAATTCGGTTTCACCGTGTTTCAATACATAGGGGGAATCGATTTGCGCACATTCATGGCCGTGATCCGCAAAGTATTAGGCCGATGACCTTGTAGTTTGGCCAAAAGGTTCTTCATAAATAGAGGTATAATGTTGCAAATTTGTTAGAGATCAGATGATTAGGTTGGTCGTAATTTGATTTAAGCTTTTAACATTTGGGTGGCCACCATTACGTTTTCGTCAAGATGACGGCGATATAAATCATGACACTGAGGTGTCCTTTGCTACTGCTACCTCTGTACCGAATTTCGTTCAATTCGGTTTCACTGCGTTTGAATTGATAGGGAAAATCGATTTGCACATATACATGGCCGTCATCTACAAACTATTGTGCTGATGACCTTGTAGTTTAGTCAAAAACGCTCGCCATATAAATATATGTTGTTTCAAAATTTGGTAGAGATCGGATGATTAGGTTAGTCGTAATTTGATTTAAGCTTTGAACATTTGGGTGGCCGCCATTACGTTTCCGTCAAGATGGCGGCGATATAAAACATGGCACTGAGGTGCCCTTTGCTAGTTCTAATTCTCTACCAAATTTCGTTCAATTCGGTTTCACGGTGTTCGAATTGATAGGGGGGGCAGACATTCAGAGTACACACACACACACACACACACACACACACACACACACAGACAGACACACACACAATTTTTCGCCCTGTGTAGATCTCATAAGTCTACTTTCATTTTTTGCAAAAATCGAAAGTAGGCTAATACAATCTATTCTAGAGAAGAGTGTCTCCGCAAGGTGAACTTACACGCTCGGCGCTCTTCATTTGTTGTTGTTGTTGTTGTTGTTCATTCGTTGACCTTGGTCACCAGCCCCGTGTACACGGGCGCGTATTCAACTTGTCTGATTTTATACCTGTGTTTCTGTAGTGACTGTATACGTGAGTGTACCTGAAATTATTAGGGCTGGGAATGGGCCTCTTGGAACTTGAAGTACGGTACTATTTTGGCATTTGCCTGGAGGAAGTGTGGTAAAACCACACAAGATTGGCGCTGTCACCGCTTGCAGCTGATCCCCACCGTGGCCGTGGTCTGCTGTATATTGGTGGTGATACACACAATAGGACCAGACAAGTGGAGCTTGAGCAGGGTGGGAGTAGAGACGGTAGGAATTAGGCCACAGTGATAACATCGGCTGCGTGCTTTCTTGGAAGCCGACAAGGAGCTCTAGACAGAGGAAGTATGTCGTTAACCTAAACTGTGCTCTATAACTCTTACCAGTCAAATTTGATTCCTTGAGACACACGAATGTTCGGGATTCCCACTAATCAAAGTCAATTAGACTTGATTTTCGTGGAATAACTTCAGAATAACTGCAATTGACTGATTCACTCATGTACAAAACATGGTTTTGAGTAAAATGGTATTTAAAGTTTTGACATCTTATGCTCCAATTAAATTTCATCAAATTTTATGAGTTAGGTAAATATATATTCCTTCATTTGATATACCGTACCGTACTAATGACAAGACATCGGATCGTTAGTTTTTTTTTACCTGTTGCTTTCAGTAAGACCCTATAGAGCCTATCAATGGCAAGATCGGTTCCTAGCGTCACAGTAGTGGAGTTTGGTTGGTGGTTGGTTCCTCAGTTTAGGGGCTGCGACAACGCAGTCATATAGCCCTGTGTACTTTGGATGTGTGTCGAATCTGTCTGATAACCAGTGTTAATTGTGATGACTGTATTAGTGTGTGTTATATGTTTTTAATTCAAGTAAGGACTGCAGACATTCAATGTTCAAGTAGTTCCTACTTTTGCTACCAAACGCCACCTTCAGCGACAACTAATTCCGAACTTGGTTACTAGATGCCACCGCAGTCGGCTCCTGGCGACGAACGTTCGAACCTAAGAGCGTTAGTCAAATCTAACCCATAATTTAGCTTCACACAAGTGTAATTAGTGGAAGGGTCTTTTACATGCCTTAACCCTTAGATACACGCTAAGCGGCACTGAGCGCCGCTTTTTTGCTAAATTTTGTTTGAAGTGGTAAACACTTACGAGTTCTGTGAGATCGCCCGCTATATCCTTTGTTCGACATGTGCTGCAGGGGAGGGAGTAGGTTCGGAGCCTGTCAGGTTCCCAGTTAGTCTGAGACAGGTTGTCAAAGTTGCGAGGTGCGCGAATGCGGCATTCCGTACCGCTAGCGTGTAACAACTGGCTGGAATCGGCGTTGTGAAATAATGTAAGTATTTAACTTATTTTACCTTTGTTGTTTCTTTCTATGCTTCTATCATTATTATCGATGGCAGCACATAGTCTGCACGCTTGCCTTCATTTTATAGGTCTCGACATGGCTGTCAACAACAGGAGATTGAGAGGTTGCTCCCAGAACTTGATGAAAAAGAAGGGTCACTGGATGAAGAGGATCTATTCGATTTTTAAGTCCTAGAGCAGAGTTATTTTGTGTATTTAGGCACTGTATACTATTTCGTACTGTAAATTAGCAGAATGTGTTCTTTTATAAGCCAAGAATCTAAGTGTATAGGCCTACATGATTCCGACAAACAGTTTTTCTTTTACTCTAGTGTATTTCTTGAGCTTGTTGAGCATCAGGTACAATGTCTTGTAATATGAGCCTGAGAAAAGGGCAATCTCAATCAAATAATTCTCAATATCTCTTTTGAGTGCGAAAATTATTATCTTTTCTCCGTTGTCCAATAAATGTTGATAAGAATATTTTATTACATTAGTAAATATGTCCTTATCCCATCCCTCGCAATAATATATTTTAATAAGAATTTCATACATACTGATAAGATTTTTTCAATGTATTCTCATGGGTTCTTGTAATATTCTCCATACAAATCAATTTTAGCCGTTTAGCAAGTCACTAAATTACGAAAAAGCATGAAAAAATATATTGCGGCATGGAATGCCGCTAGCGTGTACGAATGTTAGTGAAAGAGATGCGTGTAGCTAAGGGTTAAATCTATGACATGGGACCGCCAACTTTACTTCCCCTCCGAAGGATTTATTTATTTTTATTTATTTATTAATGTCTTTTGCAGTGGCGAAGTTAGGGCTCGTGGCCCTCTCTTACACCGATGGATTTTTAACGCTCTTAAAAATCCAAGACTTCGGCCGGGTTTGAACCCGCGACCTTGGGAATAGAAGCTCAGCATGCTACCAACTACGCCACAGAAGCCGCTGTAGTGGAGTTTATAGTGCCTATAAGCACCTTTTCTGGGCCTTAAACAACCTGTTGTTCACTTTAAATCTTGAATATTTCATGAAATTAGGGCCAGTAATATTACTGATATTATTATACTTATTGTTCAAGTACGTTCCGGTCACATGAGTAGCAATTGAAAATATAGGCCTACTTCTGTGTATTCGAACTAAACCTGCTCAGTAAAACACAACATTTGAAAATGCCATTAGTGATTTATTACGCACAAAATTATGACAGAAACGTCAGCTAAAATGACAATGACAATTTGTTGTGTTGATCAGCTATTAGCTACTTTTCGTGATTTCATCACAACCGGAGTTTGATTTTCTTTTTTTCCCTGTTTGGCTCAACCCTCTTGACTAGCTGTGCAAGTTTAATTACTACTGCAACTAATTAAGGGTATATCTTGTAAATATCATAACCCATACTTATAAACATAGATTCAATAGCCTAAGTGTAAATGATCTGATGACGATCGAAACGGGTCATCTAAGTGTATTTATTAATTTCATGTAATTTTTTTTTTCAGAATTAAGGAACCACCCATTACAATTGGGTACAGTCGTGTTGACCGACTGAAAGATATTAAATTTCGATTACTAAGACTATAATGAACAAGTAGTTCCGTGAGGAACTAAATAGCCTATTTTCATATATCCTACTTATGTTAATTGCCTCTATCAAAATTCAAAATTTCAATTTGATTGCTGTAATAGATTCGTAGATATTGAGAACCGTCGAAATATTTAGGATGGTGGCCATGTTGGATTTCTATATATGTAGGCTAATAGAGTTATGTACTGGGGCAGATGACCTCGTAGTTCCGCCCCTTAAAACCACAATAACTAACTAATTAGAGTTAAGTACTATTAAATGAAGATTATTGCGTAGGTGTATTATTCAAACTCCAATCGCATGATTAGACACAAGAAATAAAACAACGAGATTTTAAAATTTCGCACTGCCGCCAACGTGTGGTCATGAAAACAATTGAAATAAATTAGATCTCAGTGAATTAACATTTGTATAACCGTTTACCGTACCAAGTTTCACTGCGCTCGGATGGTTAAATCGCGAGAAACGTCCATTTAAATATATACATTTCGTATCGCCGCCATGTTGGATTTGTGCTCACCAGGTTATTGAAAGTTCCATAGGCAAACTTATCTTAAAAGCCTTTATCAAAATACAAAATTTCAGTTTGATTGCTGTCATAGATTAGTAGATTTTGAGAACCCTCTAAATATTTCTGATGGTCGTCATGTTGGATTTTTATATATGTAGGCCATAGAGTTATGTAGGCCCTACTATTAGATGACGATTATTGCGTAGGTTCATTATTCAAACGTTCACTTCGATCGCATGAATTAAAAAATAACTTTGAAATTTCGCACAGCCGCCATCTTGAGGTTATGAGAACAATTGAACTAATTTAGATGTCAGTGCATAACAATGTGTTGAACATTCGTTGTACCATGTTTTACTGCACTCGGATGGTTAAATCGCGAGATAAGTCTATTTAAATGTTTCAAATTCGCTTGGCCGCCATGTTCGTTTTGTACTTAACAGGTTTTTGAAAGTCACATAGAAAACCTCTAGTAGTGCTTTTTATCACCGAGCAAAATTTTAGGGTGATATCGGTAATAGTTTCGGAGATATAGAATGCCGGTGAAATAATTCGCACAGCCACCATGTTGGATTGGTGAGACGTAATACAATTTGAAGAGCACGGTCGGAGTCGGAACAATAGTACTATGTCCTTACCGAGTTTTATTCAAATCGCTTCAGCCATGTATATTTTATTAGGAGGGGGGCACACACACATACGCACACACACACACACACACACACACACACACACACGGACAAAAGGTGGTCTCATAAGCTTATTTTGTCATAAATGAAAAAATGAAAGTAGGCTAAAGTAGGCTTCCAACACGCTGATGAAGGTGGAATATGTGCCCATCGCTCCAACTTGCGGCCTCTTGAAGCGTAGCTCCTTCGTAATGACGGCTAATATCCAACTGCATTCTCCGAAGAAGCTTCAAAGTGAACTACTCAACTATTACCGGGTGAGTTAGCCGTGGTCGTTACGGCGTGGCTGCAGGCAGTCGCTCACGTCCGGGAGGCGAGGAGGTTCGAATCCCCACGCCGCACAGTGTGTCGAATGCCAATTCTAGGTGGAAAAAATTAATAACTTCGTTAATAGTGGTGGGATTCTATTAAAAGTTGGCAATATACCGTTTTCGAGGTAGCTGAATTCATTTCTGGCATCGTCTAAAGTGTACGATCTTCGGGGGGTAAATATATAGGGGTGAGGGGTAAGGTGAGGTGTAAAAAATGACCGAATGCAACACAAGAATCATCCATTTTTGGTAGTAAAAATCACGATTCGGATGTGTATATGATAGTTTATGACAGTGGTAAGAATACTATTTAAAACTGGATAAAATATGAATAACAATGAGACTTTCAGTCAAGTATTCTTGTTACACCTTATTTGAGGGAATAGACGAAGTCACTGTATCCAGTTGGCATTCATCCAAATTTAAAAAAGCATATTAAATTGTTATTAAACATAGAACAACGAAATATGCACAAAAAATTACATTTATTTTCTAATAATAAAAAAATATTCTTCAAAATCATACAAAAAATTTCTTTATAATAAAATGTCATTTTACAGTCCTGTTAATGACGTAGTTTTAGTAAACATACTTCACACACGAAAACAATATTATTTCTCTAGAAAAGCATGGAAATAAAGACATCATATATTGAATATTAGGCCTATTTCTCCTATTTCAAATAAAAAGAAAACGTCCATTCGTCAAGTAATGTTCTCATTAATCTCACTCCCCTTAATAATAACAAAATGTGTAATGTTCATTCGTAACCTGATTCTTCTGTAGAGTCCAGAGCATCGTAGTCATTCCTATACTGGTCTTCATCATTTGATGTCAAAGTTCCTTGGGGGTCATTAAGTAACTCAATAGCTTCCATAGGTAGATTACCTATGTACGTGGCATTGTTCTTCCTTCACTCTCCCATTTTAGTTAATATTACGAGATATCAACTACATTTTGTTTCTTAGCTCCTGCACCTGAGTGTCAGTAAGAGTTGTAGGATCAAATTTATTCATAACATATTGAAGCATGACGTCTGTACGCCCCTATTTACGACACGACCGCCACGCGTTGAAAAATTCTTCTCACGGTAAAGCCCACATAGTCACTGAAAATAAGAAAATAAACCATCATGCACATTCGTGCGCAACCAAACCACTACAGATCCTGAATCTACATTAAATTTCCTATCGAATGACGTTTAAAGTAAAGTGGCACTATGAGGCACTCATAAAGTAAATAATTTATTTAGTGCAGAAAGCTTGTATTACGCATAAAAGTGCGAACACATAGGGCCTACCTCTTTTCACTATTCCATGAGCCGCAGAAGACAACACCTCGTTGAACTCGCTAGAATCACAACGTTCGGTTCACTCCGACACCTCCTATCTAATGACCTGATAACTGACAGGAAGACGTTTCAGCACCTATAACCACCCTCCTACGCACCAGAGAGCGGAAAGGAAGACCGAAGTTCACCATCTGGTTTGTTCACTATCGAATGAGCCAGTTTTCGCTTTCATTTGTGACAGTGAATTTTTTCTACCTAGATATGGGATTTGACACACTGTGCGCTGCGGCGCGCCGGCAACCTGGGAGATGGTCTTCAGTGGTTTCCCATCTTCGTTCCAGGCAAATGCCGGGGTTGGTCCCTAACTATAGGCCACAGCCGCTACCTTCCAATTCCTCGTCCTTACATTCAAACTTTCCTCCCCAGACAATACTCCACATTCGACGGTACTTGTAGCTCACCCCATGGGTGTCCACATAGAAGCAGCTACAAACTCTGGCGAGCCAAACATGTCCTCGGACACTCCCGGCACTAAAAGCCATACGCTAAAAAAGGTGAACTACTGTACAGGTATTTAAACTATTGGGAAGACGACTCAACATTCTCACGGTGTGTGTCTTGTGAGTTCAAATGCGCTGTGAATGTAAGTTACGTGATTCTTCTTGGGCGAAAGCTCAGAATAAAGGGACTAAAACGTCATTTTTCTGGTAGTTAACCAAACGATTAGCATGAGTAGTGAAATATCGACGAAAATGATTTGAGGCCAATGGAATAACTGCTGCTCTAGTCTCAGACATGCTGCAGGGCTATTTCTGTTTGGCTCAACCCTCTTTTAATGCCTTCCTGTTCCGTACTTTAGCAGACAGGAAGTGCAACCACGCACTGATAGCAACATAAAAGTTTGATCCTGGGTTAGTACGGTGGGGTTGTGCCCGTCAGCCCGGTGGCGTCTCTAAAGCCACAGCAGTATGTCTACTCCTCACTATTCCAGTTAATACAATGATGCCTTTCCTGACGCCAACCTCATCAGAGGAGATAAAGAAAAATGCAATGAATGATGATGAATGAAACTGGGAAAAGAGTTGGAAGTGGTCGGAGCCTATTAGAAGGCACAATCCAGGCATTTGTCTGGCACTGAAAATGGAAGGCCATGGAAAGCCACTTCAAGGACAAATGACGATGGGGTTCGAACCCACTCACCTATCGAGTCGGGAGATAGCCAAGCGTCGTTACGTTAAACCTAAATAATAACAATAATAATAATAATAATGGGAGTGTGATGGCGCAGTGGCTTAACTGCTCATCATTCCCCCGGACGGCTGGGATCGAATCCCGGTGACAGCTGGGCGAAATTTTCACCCGAAAAATCACGTGGCGTCAGGAAGGGCATTCGGTCTTAAATCCCCGGCCAAAACCAAAATGAGTCAAGTTGGCGCTGGCGACCCCAATTAATTAGAATAAACCTAAGAAAGTTTAGTTTTATTATTATTATTATTATTTAAAAGAAACAACACCAGAGAGTACTACGGAACGTTCAAAAGGAAACTCACGGGTTATAAACCTCCGTCGTTATGCTTTCAGCGGAAGGACGGTACACTGGCGACCTCAAATGAAGAAAATTGTACCATCCTAGCTGATTACTTTAAGAATTTACTAAATTGCGATCAACCCAAAAATCCCATCAAAAACGAGGAACCCATTCGCAGATGCCCAGAATCAAGACCACCCAACAAAGACGAAATCAAGCGTCACATTGCTCGACTAAAAAACAACAAAGCGCCCGGGAAGACTCTGTAGTTGCAGAACTTTGGAAATATGCTCCTGAAGAAGCAGTTGAAATCTTGCAGAAGCAAATAGAACAAATTTGGAAAAATAAAATTCTACCGGAAGATTGGAAAACGGCCTTGATCCATCCGTTACACAAGAAAGGCAGCATGAAAAACGTCAACAAATACAAAGGAATATCCCTCCTACCGGTAACATACAAAATTCTCTCACTTGCTATCCTGGAGCGATTAGAAGCCGAAGTCGAGCATCAAATACGAGAATACCAAGGGGGATTCAGAAAGGGTCGTTCAACTGCCGAACAGGTCCACAACCTCAAAACGATCATTAGATATTGCAATCTCAAGTCCAAATCGTACGTATCAGTCTTTGTGGACTTTAAGAAGGCTTACGATTCGATAGACCGCGAAGTTCTGTTGAACATCCTCAACGAATTCGGGGTTGACCTGGAACTGCTGGCATTAATTAGAGCCACCCTAACTGAAACAAAATCCAAAGCAAAGTTCCTGGGATGTCTGTCGGATTCCTTTGAGGTTAAAACGGGAGTCAGACAAGGTGACGGGCTCTCTCCAATGCTTTTCAACTGTGTCCTCGAAAAAGTCATTCGGACCTGACGAACAGAATTATTAGAAACTGAGTATAGCCCTCTTAGAATGGGAGCAAAATCCAAGAGGATCATAGTCGACTGTCTAGCTTTCGCTGATGTCGAACGACGTAGAAACTGCTAGGATGCAAATCAACCTTTTAAAATAAATCGCTGAACAAACTGGCTTGCAGATATCATTCGAAAAAACAGAAGTAATGACTAACATCAAAGACGCCCCAGCAAAATTGCAGACAAAATACGGGAAGATCAACAGAGTGGAAAAATTTAAGTACTTGGGAGAGATCATCATGAAAAGTGGACGGGACAAAGAAGCACTCATGGAACGAGTACGCAAACTCGAAATAGCCTATCAAACATCGCGCTCAATTTACAACAAAAAATGCCTTTCCAAAAATACTAAACTACGTCATTATGAAACTGTTCTGAAACCAGTAGTTATGTATGCAGCCGAAACCCTATCCCTAAATGCTAATAAAGGACTCCTTAAAGAAGTGGAGAAAAAGAGCGCAAAATCGTCAGAGTTATATTGGGATCAAATTACAAGAATGGCATCCACTATAAAAAAAAATCCAACAAAGAAGTCTACAGTGAAATAGAGAAAATTTCAGAATCGATCCGTAAAAGGCGGGCACGGTATTACGGTCATCTCAAACGAATGGACGGAAACAGGCTGACTAAACAGATTTCTCATTTCTTTGACTCCAAACCCAAAACCACAATGCCCTGGTTTATGAATACCAAAGACGACCTCAAAATACTGCATCTAAAACCCGACGACGTCTTCAATAGAGATCTCTTCCGCAAAAAGATACTGACTAATGGGCTAACCCGAGACGAGACATCGAACCCGAAAAGACAAGGTACCACCTGGACAGCGGAGCGCAAGATGGCCCACTCACAGAGAATGAGGGAATTCTGGGCTCAGAGGAAGGCGAAACAAATTGCCAAGTGTAGCAAGACTTAACGTGGTCCTAGATGGCCTCAACGAATTATATGTAATAATAATAATAATAATAATAATCTTTAGGTACCCGACTGCGAAAATTGCTGTACAAGGATGTTTAGAGAGGTCAAGCTGTAGTAGTTCGGTTGCTAATGTAGTTTCATTCGGGGACAAGGGATATCGTGGTGATCAGATCCATACGTTTGCATGAGTGTGGAATCCACCTAATAACTGTGCTGTTGTGGTGTCTGCAGTCGTATGTGCACTTATAACTGAGGCTGGGATTAGGAAGGAGGGGGCCCGTGGCCTTAAATTAAGTAGCACCCTTGGATCTGCCTTGAGCAGAAGCAGGCATCCTTGAAAAAACACGTCTAAAAAGACTGAGGGGTGACCGTACTCAAACCTCGTTACAGCCGGGAATTGTCCATGAATGTAATGGTGTACTGTTGCTGAAACACAACTTGTCCAACACAACCAGGGAGCCACACGTGTATTCTACTACAGAGAAGCTAAGGATACTTACTGTGGAGTTAGATTAGAAAAGAATGATAAGAGACATGCAAGGCTGTACACGTACAGTATTTCTGCTGAGCCATGTGCGACAGTGAGCGGCAATGCGTATCGAGTTCGCCTGCGTACACGTGCACCACCGCTTGTTGTTGGGCATCGGAGTCATCAGCCTCGTGGCCTTCAGTTAGGAACTACTTGCCATGATTGGAAGTGGGAAACCACGAAGAACCACTTGTAGGACGGCTGGGGTGGGAATTGAACCCATGATCATCTTAGATATCCTCACGCCTTCCAGCCCTCAGACTAGAATTACATTTCTCGGAAGAGAAGGGAATTGGTTTGAACCTGGGATCTCCATCCAACCATGGCAGCCATAACAACACGAGGCAGTCAGCTCATAGATAAAACAAGCCTCCTGTAATTCCACAGTAAGTCCCCATTATATGAGTAGTATACCGCAATTATAACCTGAAGACACATGGGAAAGCAACGAGTTCCATATGCGATCGAGTCCTTGTGCTGCAGCATTATACTAGGTGACTCATGCGATGGAAGTCCGGCTCCGTAGCTAAATGGTTAGTGCACTGGGCTTTGGCCCGAAATGCCCCGGGGTCGATTCCCGGTCGAGCAATCAGAGATTTTAATCTCCTGGGGTTAATTCCCGTGGCTCGGGGACTGGGTGTATGTGACGTCTTCATCATCACTTCATCCTCATTACGATGCGCAGGTTGCCCACGGGTGTCAACTATAAAGACCTGCACTCGGCCTCTCCGGAGACCAGACGATGATTCATTCATGCGATGGAAATACGAGCGGTCCTAATCCCCTGCGCTTGTGCGTGTGCTGTCTGCGGGTGTGTTTGTTAATACTACAGTTTTTATTTTAAGGATGCCTTCTAGTTACTACTCTACGAGGGAATTGTTACCGCTAGACGTGGAGCGGTGCTGTTGTGTGTACATTACGTCATCTCGCCTCGTTATGGCTGTAGCAATCGGTTGCGGGGAAATATGAGGAACGCATGTATACATACAATGAGAACACACCGCACGACCCAGCACGAATGTTGCACACAATATGACATGCGACGAGGTTTCGCTGGCGACGACTGTACATCTATCTCAGGCGTATGGCTGGGCGGAGCGCATTAGTTCCGATTTCCGCCACCGGTAGCAATTCACTGGTAGGGTAGTAAATATAAACTTTCATGCGATTCACTCCAGTAGGTTTGACGACAACCCACAAGAAACAAACAAATTGACAAAATAATAAAATGAGAGTATATTTGACCAATATACAGTCCACCTCATCCGGGATAAGGACAAACAAGTTTGAGCCCTCTGACCAGAATTAAATTAAATGCTATTTCCTGTGTTCTATGGTCTTTCCTCAAAGTCGTTGAAGGTAATGATGATGATGATGATGATGATAATTGTTGTGTTAAGGGGCCTAACATCTAGGTTATCGGCCCCTAATGGTTTAGATGATCGTGAAATGAATTATAATGCCATGGAACCTACAACTAGAACTACGGACTTAACAACTAACTTACATCTTCTTCTTCTTCTTCTTCTACTTCTTCTTCTTCTTCCCAATTAATTGGGGTCGCCGGAGCCAACCAGGCTCATTTTGGTTTTGGCCGGGGATGTAAGGCCGGATGCCCTTCCTGACGCCACGTGATTTTTCAGGTGAAAATTCCACCCCGCTGTCACCGGGATTCGAACCCCGGCCGTCCGGGTGAAAGACGAGCAGCTTAGCCACTGCGCCATCACGCTCCCCAACAACTAACTTACATACTAAAAGAAAAAAATGAGTAGGCCTAAATATAGAAAGGAAAATAAAAGAAATAGTGGACAAGAGGAACAGAAATACCCTCAATCCACGAAGAATGAGGGAGGGATCTGGAAGCAAGGAGAGGTATGAAAGGTAGACAGGAAAGTGAAAGAGGAGAGGATCCGCCCCAATGTAAGTGGAAAAAGGGGGAAAATGGACCCTGTTCAGAAATCCCTCGGGGTCGCCAACTCCCAATCTCACCATACGTGAGCCCTTGAGGGTGTAGCACTATCCAGGGTGCACCAGAAGTGGTGGACTACACACTCCCTGCTTCCTTGAGGGCCTTGTGCAGAAGGCAGGAGATATCATGAAACGAAAAAGAAGGTTGAGCCCTCGAAGAATGAGGGTATCAGAAAAGGTGAGACAAGGGCCAATTAAGGCAGGAATGCGAAAGACTCCCTAGGCCTCAGGTACCCTAATACCGTCCGGGTCGGAAGAGAACAAGACGTGTTTACCAAGGGACGCCGACAGGAAAGATAACTGAAAGGAGCCCGGCACAAGTAAGTGGAAGCAATGCCGGACTCGGCTGTGATCCCGTGGTCGCCAACCCAAGTCACACAAGTTGTGATCCCTGGGGACTCCCCAGTGACTCACATGATCTACGGGAGAAGGACAATGAAAAGCTTGGATGATATTTCCCTGAGGTCTGAATTCGACTCCCGGCTCTGCCAAATAATTTAATTCTGGTCTGCGGGTTGGAACGGGGTTCACTCAGTCTCGTGAGGTAGAGCTGAGGATAGGTAGGTTACGATTCTCACCCCAGTGGCTTTCCGTAGTTTCCCACTCCTACTTCAGGCAAATACCGGAATGGTTCCTAACGTAAGGCCACGGCCAACTCCTTTCCAATCTTAGTCTTAATTACAATTACACACGCACACTACTGCAAGCATCACTAATCCCAGACACACATATCCAAGTACACAGGGCTACAGGGCCACGATGTCACAATGAGTTAATAACAACTTGAAATCCCACAATTTCAACATTCCCTGTTGAATTACGATGTTGGTGGGCTATTTTGTATTCGCCGCAGTTGTTTAATGAGAATGCCAGTCATTTAATGACTTACTGCATTTAGTCCGCACATTGGTCGTTTTAGTACACATATGCACACATATTTTATGCTTTGGTGCATATAATTCCCAACACTAGACATGTGGTGTAGTTTACTGGTGTTTATTGTACAATAAAACCAGCCTTCAACGGACACTTTATTAAACGGAAATATGTAACCTAACCGTCCTGTGAACTTAAGAGGTAAAAAAAAACATGTTAAATTCCTTTCATTCAACGGAATCTGTGCAACGCGGACAACGGAAATCAAAATCCACATTTGAACGGAAAATTGCCGAGTGCTAGAATGCGGTGTTTTGAAAATATTCAGGTATCCTGTGAAAGTCTACCTTGTCTGCAGTAACGGTTGATTATGCAGCTAACAAGGAATATGCAGATAGGTCTTCCTCCTTT
Organism: Meconema thalassinum; assembly: GCA_946902985.2. Taxonomy (NCBI): domain Eukaryota; kingdom Metazoa; phylum Arthropoda; class Insecta; order Orthoptera; family Tettigoniidae; genus Meconema; species Meconema thalassinum. Next base: position 666,951,888 of record OX336389.2, on the reverse strand, counting down.
TGTTCTCCAACGTACACGTCAAAGTGTATAGTTCTCTCACTGTCCTGGTTAACGAACGGCGGCTCAAACGCCGACAATAACCATTGTTCGCTACTGACCAATAGCTTACAGTAGACCTATACAGGGATATTCATAAATCAGTGTCACATTTCGGAAGTTCATTGTGAAATAAGTACTTTACATATCAGTGTGAATGATCTACCAAAAGACGGGCAATCTGTCCAAGTGCATCATTTATCTGGATATGTGACAACAATGACTTATGCTGCAACTGTGCACCGACAATGGCAACTTCGTTTTCCAACAGGATGGGGCCCCGCCCCACTTCCATCGACTCATGCGCGCGTACCTGAAACTTACCGCAACGTTGGATTGGAAGAAACGCTGGCAATGATGTCGCATTGTTGAGGTGGCCGCCCCGTTCCCCAGACTTAACCCCAATGTGATTTCGTTCTGTATTTTGGTATATCATTCTAACTGATATGTAAAGTACTTATTTCACAATAAACTTCCGAAATGTGACACTGATTTATGACTAACCCTGCACAATGCTTCCTCTATCACTCCACGTGGACTCCAAAGTCCCGCCCTGGCGGCCAGATCGTGTCTCACGCAGGTATCAGGTGTCCAGTGTTGCACATCTGCACGAATTTCTGTCCAGTCTCGCTGCTTGCTCTGTGACTACGGTTGGAAAGTTGACAACGCTGTGCCTCGCGCTGGGAAAGCCTTGGCTCTAGACAGCCATGGAATGTTAACATATCGGCCCACCTAGATTTCAAACGCGAGCCGCACGTTAACGAGAAAAGTGCAACAACTATACGATTATTTTCTTGTCGCCCAGGCCTTTCCAAACGCTCGCTTCAATGAGCTGTCAACTAACAAATACCTGTCATTGTATGTTTTGCTGTACAGTTCTTTACTAATTCGTAGCAGAAACAGCCTATGTATAGAGCCCTGCGCCGATAAACAAAACGTTATCCGCATCCGCACGGCTGTTATCCGAATCCGCCCCGCATCCACACGGCTCTTATCCGCATCCGCCCCACATTCGCACGACTGTTATCCGCATCCGCCCCGCATTCGCACGACTGTTATCCGCATCCGCCCCGCATTCGCACGACTGTTATCCGCATCCGCCCCGCATTCGCACGACTGTTATCCGCATCCGCCCCGCATTCGCACGACTGTTATCCGTATCCACCCCGCATCCGCACAGCTGTTATCCACCCCGCATCCACACGGCTGTTATCCGAATCCGCCCCCATCCGCATGACCGTTATCCGCATCCGCACGACTGTTATCCGCATCCACACGACTTTTATCCGCATCCGCACGTTTGTTATCCGAATCTACTGGCATTATAATAATATTTTCAATTGGATAACATATTAAAGGAACTCATTTAGTTTTGAGGAGAAAGTCGTTTCCTTAGGCTATGCATGTCAAGTTCTATGTTTAAAATGAATGTTATAGGTTACAGCCAGAATTGCGACTCTCTTCAGTTTGGAGTGTTAATTGTGCTTAATGGCATAGTTTGAATGAGATTAGCGTAAATCATCATCTTACATTTGTCATGAAAAAGAAAACAAAACGGAAAATAATGATAAGTCATAAACATCCGGGTCTTAGTAAGTTAATGATATTCAAGAAGTCCGGATTGTATTCTGAAAACTATCCGCAAATTTGCTCCAAACATTATTCGCAGCTTATCCGCTATCCACACAACCATGCGAACTATATCCGCATGGCAAAAGATTTGCGGATATCCGCGCGTTTATCCGCGGATATTCGCTTCCGTGCAGGGCTTTACATGTAATACTGTAATAAGCACTGAATAAGTATGTACGATACACCATTTTATATTTTCTCAGTATGTCCGCGTTAATTATTTTAGCAAAGGCCTACCTCCGTTTAACGGAAACCCATGGTTAACGGAAAAATGTGTGAGTCCCGATCGTTTCCGTTGAAGGCAGGTTTTACTGTATTTCATTTAAGGATGTAGGACATCGTGGTTATAAGCCCCACCTACATATGGGAATAGTGTATGTAACCGGAGGGCTCTGGCGTGGCCTGGTATTGTGGTGGGAAGCCAAGGAAATGGCCAAGAGCGAGACGGAAAGCACATCCCAAGGTTAGCATTGATCACTCGGTTACAGCTGTGGAATGCATCCATCCGCTGGAATGACACGATCTTTTTTATCCCATCCTTTTTCGAGTGGCATTTTATTGAGTTGTCACCAGCTAAAAAAAATCGAAAAAGAAAGTAAAACAACAACATAGCAATTAGGAGGAAGAATGTAGTTCAAGCCTCAGTTGGCGTGTAATAGCTTCCTGTGCAGACTCACGACAGCGCACTCAGCCTCGCGAGGGCAACTCACAATTTAGAAAGGTGACTTTAAATCCAACATTCTGCTCATTCTGGAAGCAGTTTTCCCTGGTTTCCCAAGGCGAACACCAAAGACGGATGCGTACACCTGGTATTGAATTAATATGTCCAGCCTCGGTGCATGCTAGACTTTGATCCGGAAGGTCCCGGGTTTGATTCCGGCTGGACCATGACTATTTTAATCTCCAATGGTTAATTCACCTGGCTTGGAGACTTGGTGTATGTTATGTCTTCATCCTTCATTTCATCCACACCACGATGTGCGAGTTGCATAGGGCGTCAACTCGAAAGACTTGCACCAGGCGTCCCCAGAGGCTATATGTTATTACATCAATTATTATTATATAACTGAATGATGAACTAGCAGCAGCTACTGTAGTTGCTATTATACTGATTGACTTTCCAAGCTTAAACCCTGCCACGTAGCCATGCGTGTTAAGTTGCTCACCATAACAGGGACGGGGAGCTGCAGCATGTCCGGAGATTGGAGGTTCGAATCCCGACGCAGACAATGGGTATCCTGAGTGTCGTTTCCCCGGGATTTTTAACACTCCCGTCAGGAAAATGCTGGGATAGTACTTTATTTCAAGTCCCGGGGTATCTACCCCATCACCGGCCCCAATATTACAGTAACACAATGACCACGTAAACATAGGTTATCAAACAAATTAAACATACGCCCAAATACACGGGGCTGATGACCAAGATGCCCCAAGCTCTTAAAAGCACTGAATGCAACGATCACAAACTACCCTTTTCATTCGGATTGTAGTGCTGTAATATTTACAGCCATATTTATACCAGCCGCATGTGATCTTCTGAAAGCATGCTTCGTAATCCAACACAGCCAATTTAAGCCCCTGTTGTGATCTATAGTCTCGCTAACCTCGAGAATTTCCCGTTGAGATGTCCCGGAGCCCGGGCCGAGCTGGGTGGGGCGGGGCGGGAACAAAGCAGGGAAGAGTGCCCCAAATTCCTTTCTTGTGTCTCGCATTGGGCCACATCGGCGCCACTCTGGAGCAGTCCTATTGATCGAGTTAGCGCCGCGCTCACATGGCACACCTCTTCAACAAACACACACCTTTCATCCAGGCTATCTTCTGCTTGTATTAGAGAGTACGTCAACCCCGTTCCAGACATTTACATACGTTTACCTGGGAATCGAACAGCAACGCTATTCCCTAGAACTGTCTTGTACAGGAAAGCTGGTGAGACCCACGACGATCTCTACGTCACTACCTAACCAGACGAAGTGACGAATGTGATAAATGGACAGCTGAGGGTAGGGGCTGACCTTGCCAAGCAAGACAGGTAGTGGGAGTCTGGGAGCTACCTCGGAGCTGAAGCCAGGAGCTCAATCAAGTCCTGCAGTTCCTATCGTCGCATTTAAGATACCTTGCCCCACACCAACATTTGTATGTCCTGGCGGGGTTAATAACCAAGATGTCCCAAGCCACTAAATGCATTCAGAACAACAGAATTGCCTAACATTGCTCCCGTTGCTTCAACTGCTTCCAAAACTGCAAACTGCACATTAGTTCCTTTGCTAGAGAACTGGGATATGCCCAAAGAGAGAATATTGCTAGCCAATAGTTCGCCAGCAGTTGTTTGGTCTGAAGGGAACATCAAGGTGCGGCAATAGCGCCCCTCCTCGCGAACGTGTTTGCGTAAAATCGATGGTATGACACGTGCTGTCAGAAGCTACAGAAATTCTCTTCCAAATAGAATCATGTGTGTCCTTGAAATAACGTAAAACAACTTTCAGAGTCTAAGATTTACCAAAATAGGTTACGAAAATTCTGTCGTTGTATATTATTAGAGAGTTGTGTACCATACCACCTTCTTTTCCACGTCTTTATATTTTCAATTGACTTCTGACATTACGTGTTAACGCATGAGATATCCAATATAATAATAATAATAATAATAATAATAATAATAATAATAATAATAATAATAATAATAATCATAATAATAATAATAACATGATAACATAATAACGTAAAGCGTTGGACTTCGAAACGCAACATTGCGAGTTCGATCTTGGATCAGTCTGATTGCATATAAGAAATCATAAATACTACATCCTCATGGCAATAGGTTCCTTGGCATGTTAGAGATTACCTCCAAGACAGAATTTCAGCATCCTGGCGTCTGTATAGGAACCTATAACCCTAGTTCAATGGTTGTACAAGAGGTTTGCGAATCATCAAGAGCCTCCAAGTACTCCGGCTTGAGGCACCGACTTCCTTTTCAAATAATGGGGGGAGAGGGAGGAACTATGCAAAAAAATGAGATATTTATTGCAATTATTATTACCATTACTAGCAATTTAATTCTGATCTGAAGACTGAAACAGGTTACACTCAACCTAGTGAGGCCAAACTGTGCTATTACTGGAGTGCACTAATTCTTTGTTAGAGCGATCGTACATAGGTTATGCCATGCATGAATTTCTCTTCAACAATGTCACATAGATATAAAGATAGATGTTAAGAAATATAAAGCAATAAATAAACTTAGGCTACATGCTTTTCAATACATGTTGACCACCGAAAAACTTTTAAATTTAATTTACTAAGATAACACTGAAAAATGGCTTCCAACTCGATAAAATAAATACATAATTAAATAAAATAGGCATATATAAATAAATATATAAGTACATTGATGATGATGATAACCAGAGATCTAAATCAAGCGAGCAAGAAAGTGAGCAAGACATATAGGGTTTCAACCATAGGTGTAGGCCTACCATTTGCATATCTAACTGCTTTTTACTGTTGAAGAAAACTCATGACAGGGTCTTGGGAAGTACAGCATGCCGATGTCTGCAGGATGTTTCAACGGGAAACATCTAAAGACTTCTGTGAATAAAGGAAATAGGCAATAACAACGTCATTCCGCCATTCCATTCTTTATTGCCGACGACGAACAATATTGAAGTATACAGTACTATACGCCACATAGCACCCAAAGCTGAAGAAGGAATATTCCAATAGGTGGCTATGAAGAATCGGAAGAATCCAAAATTTAGTTGAACTGCCGCTTATACTAAAGGAGCTACGCCATGTAAACAGGATAAGTTTCTCCAGTAGATCTGTATAGCGTAATATACTGTAGGGTAATTGACAGAGAAGGAAATGATAACGTCAAGTCAAGCTCTTGCAGAGTGTGAAACATCCATACAGCCGGCAACAGAGGAAAGGTCAAGAATTTCATAGCGACAGACTTAAGTACTTCCGTTTGTAGATAATGACAGCAATACTTCACAGGATTTTTGAATCAATGTATCCACCTGGGAACAGTGCAAGTATTGCTAGCAACAATGAATAGGCCTATCTATCACCAGATAGATAATGATTACAGTCGTTTGCTGCTGCTTAACGTCTGGAGAACTGGAGTACAGGAATGCTATTCTCTCCATAGCTTCAATTACAATTACCCATTAATCGACCTAACATAGGTATTTCCGACTATTTTGAAGCACCCATTTTTTTTACTGATCCACAATGCATTTTAACTTATCGGTACACCTCATATATAACGGCAAATTTTTATCGCTTTAATTATTCTTCAATTACTGGTACGTAAAAACAAACAAAAATCCATATCGTACTGTAGGCCTATATCAATGAGAAACACGTCTTCAGTTCGTTTAACAATCCTCTTTTCCCCCTTAAAAGTTTATATAATGAGTATCAACAACATAACCATACCACTCATGTTTCAAAAATGAAAAACTGGAATATTTTGCAGATTGTTTTGTTGTCCAGACTAAACTAGACGGGAAATTTGCTTTTCCCTGTACATACTGGAACATGAATATGTCGAGTTACACAAAATGAGGAATGAAGCATTCGTTATACTCTCACGAGAATCTATGGACCTACAGAGTAGGATCACTTCCTCCTCGGGATCTCTGCATCAATATACATCTTCTACATTTTGAGGAAAGCTGTGCTCAAAGAGAAGCATTTTAAAATGCCCATCAAGTATGTATTTCATTTCATTTCATATTTATTCATCAGTACCTTACACTATATTTGCATTACACTGAAGGGAGTCTCTGAAAAGAGCAAAGCCCCACTTCGCATTCGGGATGCGTCAGAGCCCCCACTATATATACTGGATTATATTTACATATGTACACAAGATGGCAATTAGTGAGAATCGAGCAATGATAAATTATTTACAGTATACATTAGAGGGATGGTAAATTTATATAGGATAAGGCAGGAAAACAAGAGAAGAGATCACATAAATATTGCAAATGGAGATACACAGTAAACACTAGCACAACAAAGAATCGGGGCATAATTTATGAGGAACAACCTACTTGATGAACAAATAATGCCGCAGCTTCCTCTTGAACTGAACGGCATTATTGTTGCTGGCCTTCAGGGAACACGATAGGCTGTTCCATGCACAGACCGATCTATTTACAAAACCCAGTTTGTACGGCTCAGACCTGGATAGTGGGGCGTACAGCGTAACTCCGCGGCCCTTCTGAGCTGATCGGTAGCCAAGGGAAATTTTGTCTAAAATAGCAGATGAGTCTGTATTATTAAAAAGTTTTCGCAGGTATAACAAATCAATTTGGGTAAATAGGTTCTCAATAGATGGAAGGCTACATTTTTGGCGTCTGACTTTAGAGTCTACGTCGGAATTTTTCGAAAGAATGAATTTAGTGGCACGATTTTGTATCTGTTCTAGCTTAAGGATATTTCCCTTGGTGCCGGGGCTCCAAGAAGGGCACGCGTGAATTAGCAGCGGTCGTACTAGACTCAGGTAGGCGGTCCTCTTCACTTTGGTACGGCAGCCACGTAGATTTCTGCTTAGCATACCCAGTTGGCGTGCAGCTTGGTTCCTCACTGCGTTGGTGTGGGTGTTCCATTTCAGGTCGGAAGTGATGTTGAGTCCAAGAAGTTTGACGCACTGCACACGGGGAATCGGAGTGTTTTCAAAGTGATAAGGGTTGGCCGCTGATGATTTGAAAGAACTCGCAATGTCTGCTTTTTTGGACGACTGCTTCTGACGTTTCAACACCCAGGATTGTGCGTAACTAGGCTACGTGTATTGAATAATTTACGTGTGATCAGTAGGCGGCGTATTTCTAAAGACACGTATTATTTTATTTATTCAGGGACTTGGACATTGTGGTCATCAGCCCCGTGTACATAGCTGTGTACAGGTTTTGTCTGATAACCCGTGCTATTTCGGTGTTTGCAGTAGACAGAATGTCCGGCTCCGTGGCTAAATAGTTAGCGCGCTAGGCTTTGGCCCAAAGTGCCCCGGGTTCGAAAAGGAAGCTTGTAGTTTAATGTGACCGTTAATCTGTAGATTATGAGCCACGGGACCTCCTTCTTTTACGTGGAATCCGAACCACAGGACATGGCATTTCACTTCGAAAATCTCACATGCATTGACCGGGAATCAAACCCGGACCGCCTTGGTGAGAGGCTACCAGATAGACCGCTGAGCCACCACGCCCCCCCCCCCCCCCGGTTCGATTCCCGGCCGAGTCATCAGGGGTTTTTATCTCCTGGGGTTAATTCCCGTGGCTCGGGGACTGGGTGTATGTGTCGTCTTCATCCTCACTCCATCCTCATTACGACGCGCAGGTCGCCCACGGGCATCAAGTAGAAAGACCTGCACTTGGCCTCTCCGGAGGCCACACGATCATATATTACTAGAGAGAATAAGCTGGAATTGGGAAGGAAGTCGTCGTGATCTAAACTTAGGAACCAATTCGACATTTGCCTGGAGTAGAGGTGGGAAATTACGGAAACCACACCTTGGATGGCTGAGATGGGAAACATATTCGCTTTTTCTCATTATTACTTCAAAAGGCTGAGTTTACCCCGTTACAACACCTCGAGCTAGAATGAAACCTTTTGGCACGACCGGTAATCGAACGCAGAACCTGTGGGGCACGAGTCTCACAAGACCACAAGACGAGGCAGCTACACACTCGGCCCTCTTCTCTCTCACACGCAGCGGTTACGTTCCCGCCTACTGTTCCCGAGAATCCAGGATCGAATCCTGGCACAGTCATTTGGCACCTGAGGGTGCGCAAATGCAAGGGAGCCGTGGCAGTAGATTTACTGGCACATTAAAGATCCTCTTCGGGGAAGAATTCTGGCACCCAGCGTCTTCTAAAAGCCGTTGTTTATAGGGACGTAAAACCCATAGTATATTTTTTAAAAATAAACTACAGTATCACAAAGCAGCAGAGTTAGATGAAATTTGGCCAGAAATAGCTAAAGTATAGCGAGAAGACGGGAATGAATTTGCTGCATGTGATAGTTGAATTGGCATGCGATTTAGGAAATGTACTGGACGAAAGCAGTAATCGTCCCAATTCATAAGCAAGGTAACAAGAGGTAATTGCAACAATTATAGAGGTATTTCTTTGATAAGTTCCCCAGGCAGTGCACTCAGGCATTGTACAAAGGAGAGTTCCATAATTGGCCGAGATGGATGAAAACCAGTGTAGATTTAGTAGATGTTGTTGTTGTTTCATTTAAGGGCTTTGCGACATCGTGGTCATGTTGCCCCGTGTACTTGGGCGTATGTCTGATAACCTGTTTTATTGTGGTGTACGTAGTAGTGAGTGTATTAGTAATTCACATGAGGATTGGGAAAGAGGAGACCGTGGCCCAAGCTAGGAACCATTCTTGGAGTGGAAGTGGGGAAACCACGGAAAACCATTTCCAGAATGACTGAGGAGAGAATCGAACCCACCTCTTCTCAGTTTTGCCTCACGAGACTGAATGTACCCCGTTCGAGCCCTCAGACCAAACTTAAATTTCTTGGCAGAGTCGGAACAGCCAAGAATGATAACCGCGATCATGAGCCACTGGACCTCATTTTTACGTGGAATCCGAACCACAGGGCGTGGCATTTCACTTCGAAAATCTCACATGCATTGACCGGGAATCAAGCCCGGTCCACGTTGGTGAGAGGCCAACAGCTTGACCGCTGCGCCACCACGCCCCTTAGTAGTCCAAGTTCAGCGTGCATTATGAGTTAGCTGAGGGACAAGTCTGCTAGCAGTGCACAGACTATTACTGGGATAGTGGCAATTTTCCAAATGTTACTACCAGCTTAAATTAAGAAAGAATGATCTCCCACCATTAAAAATAGTAATAGAGGAGGAAAACGAGGTTACGTGTTTCAAAGTAGACCATGCTACTGCTGTATCGATTTCACTCGGCCCTCGTCTCTCTCACACGTACACATGTTCAGTGCTAGGGGGGAGAGGGAACTGAACGGTCGCTAAAGGATATTACGTCACGTCACTACACATATTGGCGGGTCTTCCTCCGTACCATTCAGTGTTCGTGATGATCACTACAAGCCAGCCATTCTTGGCTGCCGCCTCGGAGGTCCGGGCTGGAACGGGGTACACTCAGCCTCGTGAGGCAAAACTGTGAAGAGGTGGGTTCGATACCCACCTAATCCTATCTGGGAGTGGTTTTCCGTGGTCTCTCATTTCTACTCCAGACAAATGCCGGGATGGTTACTAACTTAAGGCCATGGCAGCCTTCTTTCAGAATCCTTAATTGAAATACAATAGCCTAAACCCACGAATACAGCCATCACAACAACACAGGTTATCAGATGAAATTCCATGCACACCCAAGTACACGGGGACAAATGACAACGATGTCTAAGCCCCTCAAATGAAACAAAAACAAAATGATAGCGCAACCTCAGCAGAAACTGAGTTCTGTCAGCCGGAGGCTGGTCGGATCGCCATAGGTTATGCGGGTAGCAACCCACACAACCCTAAGGCAGGACGGATAGTGAATTTATTTGCCATTTATTTCCTCAATGGGTCGGTGCAGCAATACTGAACGTCTCCCAGCATCCACTCAGCATTTACTTAACACCACCCACACCTCAGTAGCTTCCAGAGAATCACAGAAATTAATGAGGCAGACATCGGTGAAAGGTCATATTTTTCTCTAGCCTGTGCCAATAAAACACTACATGCATCAACGGGCTGGAATTGCATGGCATCAAACATTATTTCATGTAGAAACTGTATGTTGATTCTGACGATTATAGTAGTTGTTTTAAGGGTCCGAACAGCAAGGTCATCTGCCCCTTAAATTCTGAGTCTCTCTGCACTAAATCAACACAGGTTTGACCATGCTGCAAGTGGGGATGAGTCAATAGACAACTGAACATCAGTAAATTATCCTGTGAAAAGCTACGGCCTGAGAAACGACACTACGCTACTGCATGCCAGTATCTCATAGCCACATTTGCAATTCCACAGTTCCAACCTTTCACTCATTTCATCCATTACCAACGTTTACCAGCACTATACGGTTGTTAAATGGGAAGTGTTTCCTGAAAAGTAAGAAGAATACAGGATTGACTCATATTTTCTTCGTATTGAGGACGTAAACAACAACAATAATAGCAATAATAATAATAATAATAATAATAATAATAATAATAAACCATACTGTGGAAATTTCATCCATGTTTTACAGTTGAAAACTTTCTGAATACGGTCGTTTCACATCGACCAAGTTACTGCTAAGGCTGTGAGCCTTGGAGACAGCCTGATGTTCGGCTTAGGTTGGCATTTCCTCGATACCCAATACTGTATTACGGGTTTGCCACCAACACTTGGGGGGCTGATTAGAGTAGTTTACCACTTGACAATGGATGCGCCACGTCACTACGCCTTAGGGAAAATCAGAGAATAACGCCGAACAGTGCATGCATGTGGAAAGTTATATTATGTTACTGCAATAGGTTATGGAAGTCTGCGTTCCATACATTTCAATGTGATTCCTAATCGATGTCTTTTCCCAGCTACAATAGCAAGTTGCTTCAAATACTTGTAAGCCATCGCAGCTCGCAGTGTGTGGTCTTGCAATCCGCTGACCACACCAGCAAAGGGAAGCTGGAAGTCTGGCAAGCAAAGGTTGACAGCGTCTATCCTGAGTTCGGTTTAGCCCCGCCTTCTCTAGGCAGATACTGGGATGGTAATTTAATTAAGTCCCGGCCCACCGACCCTAAAAGAAATATAGTTATACACACTATTCTAGTCACTACAAAACACATGTTACCAAATTTAACACACACCCGGGATACACGGGGATGATGACCAATATGTCCCTAAGCCTAGGACCGGAACTGAGGTAGGTGCCCCGGGGCTTAAAATACGGTACCATCTGACTGTAGGGAGTGTAGGAAAAACTCAGGATGACCACTGTCAGCGCAGGGATTCGAATTATCGATCTTCGGATTTACTGCAGCCTCCCATAACAGTTCTGGTGCACGATTTATCACGCACGCCTATACCGCAATGTACGAGTGAATATCCTAAAGTGCATGCTAGTAATAATAATAATAATCTTCGTTGAGAAAGATACGTGACGAATAAGTGGTTGTTCTACGGCATCTACTAAAATCTATTTCCTACTAGAACTAGGTACGAAGTCGGTTCCGGCAGAGGGCAGTGACCTGGATAGACAGATCGATGCAGGCCCCCGCCACACAGGTAAACTCGTTGGTTCTGAACCAACTTAGCATCGAGTTATTCTCTTACATACGTTTCGCGCAGATCAACTTGACTCCATTCATGCAATGTATCTGTGATGGCCAGTGACGTCACCGCCATGTGTTGTGCATCAAGCTTTCCCCCTACACGATGGAACGAACTGGGGTAATGACATTCGCCGCCAAGCTGAGCGTTACGCAAGTCGCACCACAAAAGCACACGGTGGGAACTACTGTACCTCTAATTAGACCAACACACAATGCTAAACCATTGAGAGAGCCTCACCTTCCAAATGACGCGCGATCCAGACGTGGGCAGAACCTGCAACAAACAGAACATCTCATTGTAAAACCTTCTTAATCATTTTTACTTGAAAAAATCACAAAGTTGGGACCGGCAAGTGAAATCTGGAAATTCTAAAGTAACAGAGCCTTGTTATTTTTAAAATGTTAGTTACTGAGGTTCTAAGGGGCGGAACTACGATGTCATCTGCCCCATTTTTTAAAATGCATCCATAATTCTATTAATTCGATTTTTTTAAGCAGTTTGCCAAACTTTACTGCTGCAGCTTTAGCAGTTTGTGGTTTTGTTTCATTCGAAGGGCTTGTACATCGTAGTCATTCAGCCCCATGTACTTGCGTGTGTGTATGGGATACTTTTTGTCTGAAAACCTATGTTATTGTAGGTGTGTAGAAGTGTGAGTATTTGTAATTCAGATGAGGATTGGGAAGGAGGTGGCCGTTGACTTAAGTTAGGAACCATCCCAGTAGTTGCCTAGAGTAGAAGTGAGAAACCACGGAAAACCACATCCAAGATGGCTGAGGTGGGAATCGAACCCACCTCTTCTCAGTTTTTCCTCACGAGGCTGAATGTTCCCCGTTCCATACCTCAGACCGGAATTAATTTGTTTGGCAGAGCTGGGAATCGAACGTGAACCTCCGGGGTGACAGCCAAACATGCTAGCCGCTACGAGGTGGTCTGGCAAATATCAGAATGCTAACTGATGATGATAATTGTTGTTTTAAGGGGCCTAACATCTTTGTCATCGGCCCCTAATGGTTTGGGTGATTGTGAAAGATGAGAAAGTACCTAATGAAAACTATAACTAATAATAACTACAGCCTTACAAACTAGAAGAAGAAGTGGTAACCAAATAAAGAATAAGGCAAATAAAGGACAGAAAGAAAAGAAATGCCCTCAACCCTCCAAGAATGAGGATTGAGGGATTTGGAAGGAAGGAGAGCCATGAAAGGCAGATAGGAAAGGGAAAGAGGAGAGGGTCCGCTCCAGAGGCAATGGAAAAAGGGAAAAAACCGGACTCAGTTCAGGAATCCCTCAGGGTCGCAAACTCCTGATCTCACCACCCGTGAGCCCTTGAGGGTGTAGCACTATCGAGGGTGCACCAGAAATGGTGGGGCTACATACACCCTTCCTCCTTAAGGGCCTTGAGCAGAAGGCAGGAAATATGAAGAGAACAGAAGAGGTCTGACCCCTCGCAGAAGGAGGGTATCAGGAAAGATGAGACAAGGGCCAATTAAGGCCGGAAAGTGAAAGACTCCCTAGTCCTCGGATACCCTAATACAGTCGGGGTCGGAAGAGAACAAGAGTTGACCAAGGGAGATCGATAGCAAAGATGACAGAGGAGCCCGGCCCAAGTAAGTGGAAGTAATTCCGGACTCAGCTGGGATCCCGTGGTCGCCAACTCACGTCCCACTAGATGTTAGCCCCTGGGGAAGAATGCTAACTGAATTGATATCCTCCCAGTCGCAAATACTCACGTACTGCAGTCACAAATGTTTAAAACGAAGCTCATGGGGAAGCAGGGAAGTAGATAGGGACACAAAGCAGGCTCTGTACACTCGAGGAATGTTCTACGAAGAAAACAAAAAACGTGAGGTTGAGTTATAAAGCGTATGAGACATGTTAAAAGCAAGAGCTTCCACATTAGGGTATCTATCTCAAGATTCCTCACGTTGAGTGCTGAGAAGTGACAACCCGTTCGGGGCTAGACATGATATTACTGTCGAGCGCAGCGGACAAAGAGTTTAACATACAGCACTGTACATGCTGCGAGTTGAGATTCGTCAAACAAACACAAACGGGGTGGCTTAAATTTTTGCGAGTGGGATTAATTCACTCCTGTTAGGGCAAAAGGGTATACAGTAAGTCAAATGAATTCCAAAACTGAGATTATGAAATTGTTTGATTGGGAATTGTCATAACTTTGTTTGTGTGAAATGTTTTTAAGGGTTTAAGTCGATACTAAGGGTATTCAGAATCGACTTAAGCCCTTAACACATTTCGCACAAACAAAGCTAATACAATTCTCTACCAAATAGTTGCATAATTTCAGTTTTGGAATTCTTTTGACTTAAACCTTTTTGCCCTAGAGAGCGAATTGCTTTAGTTACAATGTACATCAACTGTTCTGCCTTTGCCCCCAGCGTGGCACTCTATGGAAGTGAAACTTGGACTGTTGGAGCAGCAGAAAAGAGGAGATTTGAAGCGTTTGAAATGTGGTGTTACAGGAGAATGATGAAGATCAAATGGGTAGATAGGGTTACGAATTAAGAGGTATTAGGACGGGTGGGAGAGGAGAGATGTTTCTGGCGACTGCTAATGAAGACAATGGATAGGTTGGTAGGACACATACAAGACACGCAGGAATAGCAAACATAGTTATAGAAGGAAGGATCGAGGATAATAACGGTAGGGGTAGACCAAGGTTAGAAAATGTTAAACAGATTGCCTCGGGTGTAGGGTGTGGTGGCTATGTAGAGATGAAACGATTAGGTCAGGACAAGGAAGCATGGAGAGCTGTATCAAACCTGTTGAAAGACTGAAGTCTCAAACAACAACAACAACATGTCGAAAGATAGCTCAAACATTGCTGTGTCTGGTGCATTTATCGGGAATCAAACCCGGTTCACCTTGGTGAGAGGCAAGCATCTTGACTGCTGCACCATCACGCCCTGATTCTTAGAATTGACGTGAGAGCTGGAATAGGATGCACTCAGCCTCGTGAAGACCAATGAGTTGCTGTCTGACCCGAAAGACAGCGACGCCGGTCAAGAAAGCCACGATCAATAATTGCCGATGGGACACATATCGCTGATCACTCGTCACCACACAATGTACAGGCTATATAGTTGTGCAGCGGTCGCTTGGTAGGCCACGGCCCTCAATGGGCTCTAGAGAAAGGGTGATTTTCAGTTTGAGAGAAGCTGTGGCTATACTATAGTCTCTGGTTGTGTTGGATGTTCAAATATTAGCTGTGCACTCCCATCAGGTTGTCCCTGACCATATTTGCACTGTAGACGCCACTGTGGGGGTTCTGCTAATTGAGTAACCAACACGACGTCAGCTCTTTGGAACAAACGTTGCGAGACAAATGGAGGACCATATGCACTTTTTGTTCTTTTGTACATTAAAAAAACTGAATTTGCTGGCTTTCGGTCTTATGAAACCATGGATAGTTTGATTCAGTTTTGAATTATCATAGAGATCGTCTTGGTTGATTCACTGAAGGGATTGAGACAGTGTAGTCACTTGGGTGTGTGTGGAATCTGCCATTGAGATGGCTGCACTAGTGTGTGTGTGTGTGTGTGTGTGTGTTTGTAATTGGGTAGGAGGCGGCAGTGGTTATACGTTGGGTTCCAGCCCTGGCTGCCACGGAAATCCACTACTAGGATGGTTGACGTGGGAATCTCAGTTGTGCCTCACGAGGCTGAGTGTACCTTAGTTAGTTATGGTTGTTTTAAGGGAAGGAACAGCGAGATCATCTGACCCTTGAGTGTACCTTGATCCAGTCTTCAAACCAGAATTACATTTTTTGGAAAAGCCGCGAACTGGACCCAGCCCTCATGGAATGCTAGCCACAACACTATGATGTTGTCATTATAGGGACTATTCTTGTTATTAATTCTTTTAGGGGCTTTGCGACATCGTGGCCATGTATCTCCATGTACTTGGATGTGTGTAGAATTTGTCCGATAACCTGTGTCACTGTGATGTCTGTACTAGTGTGTGTATTTGTAATTGAGATAGGAGTTGGGTGGCCGTGGCCTTAAGTTAGGTACCATCCTGGCATTTGCCTGGAGTAGAACTGGGGAAACCACAGAAAAACACTTCCAGGGTGGCTGAAGTAGGAATCGAACCCGCCTCTTCTTAGTTTTGCCTCACGAGGCTGAGTTTGTCCGTGTTCCAACCCTCAGACCAAATTTCTTGGCAGAGCCGGAAATCGAATTTGGGCCTTGGCGGTGACAGTCAATAATTCTAGCCACTACACTACGAGACTGTTAGCCTACATGGTAAATAGTCTACGGTGAATTAGACAATACACTCACCCAGGGACGGCTCCTCACTGAAATATTTGGGTGGGCCAGATGATATTATTGTTGTTTAATATTAAATATTGTTTTATATTTGACATGTGTTGTTGCCAATATTCCCATTATCATCATTCCGCACAACACAACATTTGAAACAAGTTCAGGTATTAAAAACTGTAGTCACATGGCTCATTATCTGTAAATATATTCTCCTCTCCTGTGCTTGGATGAAGTAAATTTATCAATCAGCTTGGTTGATGAGGTCCATATTTTTAATTTCTAACTTTGTGTTCAGAAGAAGAATATAGATTATTTGTTAATAATACAAATTCTACTTTGATATTCCTATGCCGCACACAATAACTACCGGTACGTACTTCCACAAAAGTTACACACATTAATTTATAAAATTTAACTTCATTCACAGACTCACAAAGACACTTGTACTCTACTTGGAGCACCAGACAGCTGGAAATGTATAAATATAATTTTGTCTAATGTCAGCAAGGTTCGAACAATGTATGAATACCTGTTTAAGGGTGTGGGGTGGGGTGGAGCCTTCTGCCGTAATGCGGTGACCGAGACAGAAGCAGGAAGTGAAACGGAGACATCATCTATTTCGCTTCAAAGCAATGCTATGGACCCATTCTGCTGGCCCTTGAAGAGAGAGAATAAAATCCTTCATAGCACAGAGGAATTCCCGTGCAAGACAGTGCTCACTCGGCCCATCAAGCCATATACTTTACATGGGACTTTCTGGAGTGTGGCCCTCGCTATGACAATACACCGTACGAGTTTGTCAGAATCTTGAGCTAGGGATGAGTTATGTATATTGAATTCTTTTTCGAGATTCTAGATGGGGAAACCACTTATTTTAAGTAGAATATCTGAAATTTAAAGTGATTGTTAAAGACGTCATTAAACAAATTTTGAGCAACAGACTACGCATAACGGCCCTGGGTAGGCACGGCCCTTTTGACCCTTAACGACGCACCGCCCCTGCACTTATCCATGCCGACCGACAGCAGACGCATTGCTTGGAGGAGTCTGCTGAATGTTGGTGGATGGATCTGTTCAGGTGAGCCAAGGCCGCGACCTGCATAGTCCCGGATGTGGGGCGTCGTCTGGAGCGCGACCTACTTTAGCGAGGACGAGGGACGCCACGCCGGGACGTCCCGCCGACAATCAATGGCAGGCACAAAGTACACAGTCAGGTGTTCCCTCCGGCACCATATCAATTTACTTTTCGAGATATTTCACGGCATGATGAAACAAGACAAACTATACGCCCTTAACCACTTGGGATTAGCTTTTTAAATACAGACCTTTCAAACTTGACAGCTGTTACGGTAATTTTTCGATGCTAAATTATACCCACATTTTCATGACATACTGAAATATTCACTGTCATACGAAGTGTGATAGAAGAATTCACAGAGAACATTAATGGATACAGTTAATTCGCTGCCCTTCGGCAGCAACGACCTTTAAATTCGTCAAATATATCAGAATGTGCATCAGACGTGCTAATATTAACCCATTATGTGGCAGTGTCACTCAAGTGGTTTGACACACTTCTCTATGATGGAGAAATAGCTTATAATGTCAGATACGAGGTATTCATGTTTAAACAACGATATTACTTTCTAACTTACCTAATGCACACTGGTGCTTTAATATCTCTCATGTATTATAACAATGTTTTGAAAGCCAGAATTTGTTTTATAGCCCTCTTTCATGGTAGCTTACATAACTCTGGCTTAATGCTACTACTGGGTCAGAGAACAACTAGTTAAATTTTGAACGTTCACACGCCCGCCATATTGGTTCATTTTTCCTTTTATCACGATTTTGAAAGTCGAAGAAGTGTGTGGTTTAACGTGACCGTTAATCTCGCGATCATGAGCCACAGGACCTCCTTTTACGTGGAATCCGAACCACAGGACATGGCATTTCACTTTGAAAATCTCACATGCATTGACTGGGAATCGAACCCGGTCCGCCATGGTGATTTTGAAAGTCATATCAGTGTACTTGGTTAAATAGTCCTCTATCATGATACAACATTTCGTTGTAGAGGTTTCATTTGAGGGGCTTGGACATGGTGGTCATGGCCGTATTTGGATGCGTGCATACGTAGTCTACATATAATTACAGTACATTTATTTTGTCTGATAACCTGTGTTATTGTGATGGCTGTATTAGTGTGCGTATTTGTAATTCAGGAGAGGAGTAGAGAAGGAGACGGCCGTGGCCTTTGGTTAGGACCCATCCTGGCATTCGTCTGAAGTAGGAGTTGGAAACCACGGAAATCCACTTACAAGATGGCTGAAGTGGGAATCGAACCCACCTTTCCTCAGTTTTGCCTCACGAGGTTGAGTGTATCCTGTTCCAGCCCTCAGAAAAGAATTAAATTTCTTGGCAGAGCGGAGAATCGAACCTGTACCTCCGGGGCGACAGCTAAGAATCCTAGCCGCTACACCACGAGGTGGTCGTACAACATTTCAAACTGATAGTTGCAGTAGGTACTGACATACTAAGTACTGGTGAAATATTTCGCATGCCACCATGTTTGATTGCTTATGATTATTGAAAAATAAAAGGCATGGTTGAGGTATCCTGTGATGGAACTAACTTACTACCAAATTTCATTAACGTTGGTGCAATCGAGCAAAATATATTTGGGAGGAGAGGCAGACAAGGCAGACAAGACAGACAAGCGCGGCTCCATTGTCGATCCCCCAGGTCTTGGAATGGACTCGTATTTCCAATCAAGGAACTCCCTTCTGGGATACTCAGTTGATGTGATGCCCCGTGTGATCATATTTCAATGCTGACAAGGGAAGTATCAGGTAAGACAGATCAAAACCTATCTTGAAGCTTTGTGGACGCAATCGTTGTACTATAAGAGGACAACGTGCTGAAAATCAGCCACCAGATTGAACTGCAAGGCTTCGAAATCGTACCAGACATCCTGGTACGCAGGCATGACGGCTGGCCGAGCTGGACATCCCTGTGGCACTCAGAGTAGTAGCGAGGCGGGGCGTATATGCTGATGGAGCGTGCAGCTGCTTCCTACCGGCCTTGAAAGCTTGGGCCGTCAGGGCTGTCCATTCCAACATGTACGGTACTTGCAACTACCCATTGATTTACAGTACATGAGAGATTCGCCACATGATTTCGGAGCCTTGTAGTTCAATCTGGCGGCTGATTTTCCGCACGTTGTCCTCGTATAGTACAACGATTGTGTCCACGGAGTTTCAAGATAGGTTTTCGACCTGCCTTACCTGATACATCCCTTGTGAGATTATCATCTCAGGTGGCATGAGGGAGGGATAAGTCG
Source organism: Meconema thalassinum (assembly GCA_946902985.2). Lineage (NCBI taxonomy): Eukaryota > Metazoa > Arthropoda > Insecta > Orthoptera > Tettigoniidae > Meconema > Meconema thalassinum. The sequence goes on along the minus strand of OX336389.2, from coordinate 666,932,299 downwards.
TCAAGTAAATCTAGTACACAATACAGAGTGTATCAAAATGAATATCGGGATTTTAAGGCTTTGTAGTATTTATTACAGTTAAGGTATGATTATAAATAATACATCAAATGAAAGAGCAACTCAAGCAGTTTGTCCTACAAGTGTTCGTACCTGTGCGCATGCGCATGCACTGGTTCCTCAGTCTTCCATTAGAAGCGCTAGTAGCCAAGATGGCGACAAGGGAGAAGAAAGTTCTTTGTGTTTTACAGTTAGCAAGGACTGAATCTGCAGTTACAGTGCAACGTACGTTCCGTATTACGTTCCGGATGACAGATCTTGTTTCGCATGGCTTCTACGTTCACCTGATCTGACTGCATGTAATGTTTACCTCTGGGGGTTCGTAAAGGATCATGTGTATATGCCTCCGCTACCAGCTGACCTAACCGACTTAAGAAACAGGATTGAAGCAGTTGTTGTAACAATTACTCCAGAGAGACACTGAGCAAGGTTTTGGGACGAACTCGGTTATCCACTCGATGTGTGCCGTGTGACGAATGGTACTCATATTGAACACTTGTAGGACAAACTGTTTGAGTTGCTCTTTCATTTGATGTATTATTTATAATTGTAAGTCAACTGAAATAAATACTACGAAGCCTTAAAACCCTGATAATCATTTTGATACACCCTGTATAGACAATTCTATACCTGCAACCAGGAGCTAGCTGAGTGTTCTCCATATGACCCTGCTGCTCTGATCATGTAAAAAGGACCTCACATAGGCTACTGTAGATTCTTATTGCAGTTTACTTTTCTGGCTAGCTTAGCCTATTTTATTCCAAAGAAGACAGGAAAGAAATACATTTCTCTTCCTCGTTTCATAAAGATATCTTCCTACTATATTTGTGATGGAATTCTGGTGTATAATTTAAAAAAAAAAATACTGCGGTAGCTACGCTTGCTAAAGCGCAGCGCTAGGCCATGGGGCCAAGTTTTCTGTGGACTCGGTAGACGTGAGTTCTGACAGGCCACGGCCACTTCCTTCCACATCCTTGCCCAGTTCCATTCATCTTCATTCATTTCATCTCTCATTAACTCCTCTCATGAGGTTGGCACCAGGAAGGGCATCCAGCCGTACAGATCCGCTACATAGAATTTCATCGCATCTCATACATACAATTAAAAACAAATAAGTTGCAACGGCGTATTCCGCAGCTTTTCACATATTCTATACGGCAGACTTAATGGCAAGTTTTATGTTACATCACCGAACGAAAACAGCTTCCACACCGCACAGGTGCTAACATAAAGACTTGAACATGACGCGCAATAATATTAATGTCAAGACCTTCCAAAGAAGACTGCTCGTGTAAGCTTCTCGTAGTTAGTCTTCCACCTTATCGAACGCACTACCATGCACTCGAAAAATTTCTACTATGGATCAGAAACAGCATAACTTCTCCAAAAAAACAAGTAATGACAAGCACCACGCTTTTTACAAATATCTTTTTTAAATTTAAAGGGTATTACACCTTGAAACGAAAGTGTATGGGTTCGATCAATAGACACTGCCGGAATTCTGAGAAGCGAAAGGCCAAGACACGAAGTGACCTGACCTGACCTGGCTTGGCTTGGCTTGCCGTGTGTTCTTGACTGGCCAGCCTGCACGACAGATCCAGCTTGCATTAGCTCCTTGGACTTAAAGGCGAGTGACAGACACCCAGTCCCTACACGTATGGGCACACATTGATGGTGTAGGGTCCAGGAGGTACAGATTCAGACTCCCATCCCGACTGTCCCTGGTTCGATACCTAGCCAAGCCAAGAATTTAATTCTGCATTCATTAGTATGGTCACTCTTGAGGTGGACGTGGCTTGAAGCATACGAGTTAATATGAGTTCGCGTCCCGATAGTGGTCTCACGTTCAACTCTGGTCTGTGTCTTGAGAGGACAACCACTTCTATTCCTCTACTTTATCTAACTGAAGGCCAAGGCCGTCTTCTTCCCAATCCTAGCCCTGTACGTAAGTAGGCCTAATAGGGGCCGATACTCACGGTGTTCCAAACCCATAAAATGATACCACAGTAGATTTGAAGATGGATAATTCATTTAGAGGCTTTGACCATCGCGCCATGCATTCTCTCTTACACCGGTTACCTAGCGTGTGTGTTTGTAATTGCTTCAAGGATTTGGAAGGAGACGGCCGTGGCCTTAAATTAGGAATCATCACGGCATGTTTATGGAGTAGAAGTGGAAAATGACGGAAACCACTTCTGAGACAGCCGAGGTAGGAATCGAATCCATCTCTTCTCAGTTTCGCCTCAAGAGCCTGAGTGTATCCCGTTCTAAACCTCAGACAGAATTAAATTTCAGGGCGGAGTCGGGAACCGAATCCAGGACCTTTGGATCAATACGTACATCGTGACCACACGAGGTGGCTATTTGAAGATGTGTACGGCTTCTCATACTTGCTTGGCTAGGAATTTCTCATGAAAATCGGAAATGAACCACATAGGCTATATATTAGACATGTAGGAAGCAGTGTGTGTATTATTTTCTCTCTCACAATTCATGATAATATTACTGACTTGATTTACAGTACATGGCATTTGACTGGGTGTCTGGTTCAGCGCAAACGTTCTCGCCAGCTGTGCTCAAGTTTGCAGGATCGAATCCTGGCTCTGTCAGCTGGCATTTGAGGGTGCGCAAATGCGAGGGAGCCGTGTCAGTAGATTTACTGGCACGTTAAAGAGCCCCTTCTGGGCAAAATTCTGGCACCCCACGTCTCTAAAAGCCGGAGTGGCTAAAAGGAACGTAAAACCAATAACATTAATTAACACATTACATGGCATTTCTAGTACTACATTACATATTTGGCCCATTTTATTATTAGCACATTTTCATAAAAATGAAATAGGCTTAGGGGATCACTCGGAGGTTGTTTCAGTGTGCTTGTATAGCCTATCAGTTTGCCGGTCCGTATGTTCGGCGTCTGTATGTCCCCCTATCAATTCCTAAACGCCAGACCTAATGGAATAATATATATTGCGACAAAGGTAGCGCTCCTGCTGTGCACCTTAAACGCACTATTTATATTGCCATCATTTTAGCGTGAACAAATTAACGACTACCTGAATTGCCATTGCTTATGTTGTCGACTGGTTAAACCAATCACCACATCCTTACTAAATTCGATAATCCCGTGCCATCCTACGACGGGAGTCGTGTGTCAAAGTTACTCATTTATCGGTTTAGTAATTTCAATATGGTGGCCATGCGTAAATTTAAAACATTAAAATCGACAAATTAGGGTATAATTGAGCCATTACTACCAATTTTCATGATAAAGGAGTCTTCTATGAGATACAAGGCTTACCGATTGAATATAACAGGTGGCCGCTATCTTGAATGTTTGAAATTATAATCTCGATTCCTCACCATCTAATAAACTTCAATTTTCGAAACTTGGCAGAAGGATAAAACATTCATTATGCTTAAGGATCTGATTTTGCAACGGATGGGCATTCGTGTTCTTGCTTTATTTTAGGGTGGAAAACTATCGCAGTCATCATTCCCATGTACTTCATTATGTGTTTTAGTACAGCAAGGATTAGGAAATGTGCCTTAGAATAAGGTACATTGTTTGGAGTGTAAGAAGGACACGCCTAAACTACGCCTGATGGACATTTAGCAAACATTCAAGTTGGCGATTGACAGCGTGGGAGATCAACTTATTTAAGCAATAAGGACGCTCACTTGGAAAACATGACGTCACTCAAATTGCCATCAACCTGTAATTTGCAATTTTTTTTTCAGAATTCCCTTCAGCACTAGAGCGGCTCGAACATTAAAACTTCATATTACAAGTTAATAGCAGCCTGCTGTCTGCCCAGTAAAGGCAAGACTAACTCGAGAAAAGGTCACTTCACTGGGTGTGGCAACGAATTTAGAAACTTATCAGGGCATCTAAGGACACAATGCGCCTCCTTGACTTGGAACACATACTGTATCATTTTAATATTGGGCACAGTGATAGTGTAAATCCCAACGTCCCACAATATCATGAGCTTGGTAGATAAAGACGAGCAGCAACGGAGGCTCTGACAAGAAAGTTGTTAATTCATTTTAGGGGGTTGGGACATCTTGGTCATCAGCCCCATGTGCATGGGTGTATGTTGAAGTTGTCTGATAACCTGTTTTACTATAGTGACCGCAATATTGTGCGTATGTAGGCCTAAATGTAATTTATTGGAGAAGGTGACCTGGGATTCTCACTCATGAAAAGGGAAATTGCAACACTATCCAAGAATTAAACATGGCAGACGATTGTTTGGCTGTGATACGATGACAACACTTTCAGGTCCCTCTGACCTAAAATGTGAATACAATTCAATACAGGATGTGACCACCACGAGCTGGAGTCCATAGGGCCCTTGCTCACTTCCTTAGGAATTCTGGTCCATCCTTGCTACATTTCATGGGTCAGTTGTGGGTAACTGAAACAAGTTGTCGACCAATCATGTCCACACATGAGGTGCTGGGATTTGGCGGGCCATTGTAAGGTTGTGATGTGTGCAATGTCAACATGAGCATTGTCCTGTTGAAATATTCGCCATCATAGGGACAACCACTAGATTGAGTACCCTGTCAACATACTGGTGAGCTGGCGTATAGCCCTCATCAATCACTAATTGTGATTTCACATTAAAGGCAATTGCTTCCCAAACCATAAGGCCGTGTGTGTCTCTTGACCATACGGTCTGGGTGGCTTCTCTCCTCGGTATGTCGTCACATACGATTGCGGTGATCACTGAGGGAAAAATAGAAACGCGATTTATCACTAAAAACAACACTTTGCAATTCGTCGACCCATGCCGATCTTTCTGGATACCACATCGACATCGTGGGGTCAATGGAACACATTTTGCAGGGACACGGGCCCGTAAGCCACCCGTAGGCAGATGATTCCCAACTGTTTGCTGTGTAATGTGTGGTGCCACTGTTGTTCGGGGCCAATCCGGGCCATCCGAATGATACTGCGATCCTCCATCACAGTTGTCCGACAAGTTGGCGTGTGCCAGGTCTACGAGTGTGTATACCTTCACTTGACCACTGATGCTATATGACGTCTGTCAGTCAACACGTGCAGCTGCAGTCAATCCACTCGCCCACAGACCAATGATCCAAGCTCTCGCAAACTACGACATTATTGTTGATAGAGTGTTCTTCTGTGTCGGTGAGGCATGTTTGACAGTTCACTGCACCGACTGCAAGTCCGTATACTGGGGGTGGTTCGTCCATGATCAATCACGTATAAATACTGCAATTCAAAGTGGGCACATTCAACATTCAAACCTATGTGATGTTGTTGCATGTTTTAGAAATCGACATAACCGACTGATTCCATCATGGTGTTGCAATTTCCATTTTCACGAGTGTAATATACGATCCTGGTATATGCCTGGAGAGAGTGTGGGATAAAAGCGAAGAAGAAGAATTTGCAGCCTTGAGATCCTACGGATTTAGTCCATTTAGCGATACCCTGAGGAAACTCCCCACAAGGACTTATTCAGAGACATTAGTCCTCCTTAAATGGTGTCTGTTACTTATACACACGTGTGTTGGGCAGCTGGTGATTGAATTCCAGCGCCGAGTGTGATTTTTCCCAAGGGATTTTGCCCACTCACTTTGGGCAAACGTTGGGTTGGTACCTTCATTCCAAGTATCGAGTCACCTACCCCAATCTTAGACCCAAATAATTACAGTTATACTATGTAAGGGTCAGATCACCTCGCTGTTCCGCCCTTTAAAACAACAAAAACTAACTACCTATACACTATAGACTCCTATCGTGATTATTCACCTTCGAATGTTGAAGGTGTACACATTACACTTCTACTAAACCTAGATGGCCACAGATATGACGACTACAGTATTGAAGTTATACGAATGCATAATTGATTTCGTGATTATTTCTCGTTATAATGCATGCCAATCGTAAAATATGTCGAGGTAGGACATTAGTACAGTATGAACATTTCAGAACATTTCGTAGAGATTTCCCGCTATAAATACTGTATGTTACTCCGTATTTTGTTAAAACATGTTATTTTCTTCTAGAGAGACTTCTACTCGTGGAGATTCCCATGTTTAATGTTTCTGTCAGTGGTGTAGCTTTAATAAATCACACTTACGGGACTGGTATATAATCAAAACATGTCCTTCACAAAAGGACTTGTGTTAACCTCAACACATGTCAACTGTGATCCTACAATAGTTCCATGTACAGTACATCAAATACTCTCAAGAATGTAGTGCAGTGGTTTTATTTAAATGTATTTAGTGTGTAAATACAGGAACCGAGTTGCCTACTCACAGACAGAATATACTGTAATATAAACCAAATTAGGTCATAAGTTATTTCTCAAGCATACAAGAAACTCTACTAAGTCTGCCATATACGCTACTGTGACTGTCACAATCACCGGCTCATTTCTGCCAAAATAAGATCACAATTTGATTCAATATTCAACTGAGCAGTAATCGTAAACATAGCCGCCCTCAACGCGTTTATCTTGTTATGAAAACAGGATTGACCCGATAGCGATTAGTGACGTGATCAATCGAGATCGAACTAATCGTGCAGTGTACACACCAATCAAACTAATCGTGCAGTGTACACACTGTCCTCTCCAATCGCGATCAAACTAATCGTGCAGTGTACACACTGTCCTCTCCAATCGCGATCAAACTAATCGTCCAGTGTACACACCACCCTCTCCAATCGCGATCAAACTAATCGTCCAGTGTACACACCATCCTCTCCAATCGCGATCAAACTAATCGTCCAGTGTACATACCACCCTCTCCAATCGCGATCAAACTAATCGTCCAGTGTACACACCACCTTCTCCATTCGAGATCAAACTAATCGTCCAGTGTACACACCTTCCTCTCCAATCGCGATCAAACTAATCGTCCAGTGTACATACCACCCTCTCCAATCGCGATCAAACTAATCGTCCAGTGTACACACCACCCTCACCAATCGCGATCAAACTAATCGTCCAGTGTACATACCACCCTCTCCAATCGCGATCAAACTAATCGTCCAGTGTACACACCACCCTCTCCATTCGAGATCAAACTAATCGTCCAGTGTACACACCATCCTCTCCAATCGCGATCAAACTAATCGTCCAGTGTACATACCACCCTCTCCAATCGCGATCAAACTAATCGTCCAGTGTACATACCACCCTCTCCAATCGCGATCACACTAATCGTCCAGTGTACACACCACCCTCTCCAATCGCGATCAAACTAATCGTCCAGTGTACATACCGTCCTCTCCAATCGCGATCAAACTAATCGTCCAGTGTACATACCGTCCTCTCCAATCGCAATCAAACTAATCGTCCAGTGTAAATATCGCCCTCTCCAATCGCGATCAAACTAATCGTCCAGTGTACATACCGTCCTCTCCAATCGCAATCAAACTAATCGTCCAGTGTACATACCGTCCTCTCCAATCGCAATCAAACTAATCGTCCAGTGTACATACCACCCTCTCCAATCGCGATCAAACTAATCGTCCAGTGTACATACCACCCTCTCCAATCGCGATCAAACTAATCGTCGAGTGTACACACCACCCTCTCCATTCGAGATCAAACTAATCGTCCAGTGTACACACCATCCTCTCCAATCGCGATCAAACTAATCGTCCAGTGTACATACCACCCTCTCCAATCGCGATCAAACTAATCGTCCAGTGTACACACCACCCTCTCCATTCGAGATCAAACTAATCGTCCAGTGTACACACCATCCTCTCCAATCGCGATCAAACTAATCGTCCAGTGTACATACCACCCTCTCCAATCGCGATCAAACTAATCGTCCAGTGTACATACCACCCTCTCCAATCGCGATCAAACTAATCGTCCAGTGTACACACCACCCTCTCCAATCGCGATCAAACTAATCGTCCAGTGTACATACCACCCTCTCCAATCGCGATCAAACTAATCGTCCAGTGTACATACCACCCTCTCCAATCGCGATCAAACTAATCGTCCAGTGTACATACCACCCTCTCCAATCGCGATCACACTAATCGTCCAGTGTACACACCACCCTCTCCAATCGCGATCAAACTAATCGTCCAGTGTACACACCACCCTCACCAATCGCGATCAAACTAATCGTCCAGTGTACATACCACCCTCTCCAATCGCGATCAAACTAATCGTCCAGTGTACACACCACCCTCTCCATTCGAGATCAAACTAATCGTCCAGTGTACACACCATCCTCTCCAATCGCGATCAAACTAATCGTCCAGTGTACATACCACCCTCTCCAATCGCGATCAAACTAATCGTCCAGTGTACATACCACCCTCTCCAATCGCGATCAAACTAATCGTCCAGTGTACACACCACCCTCTCCAGTCGCGATCAAACTAATCGTCCAGTGTACATACCGTCCTCTCCAATCGCAATCAAACTAATCGTCCAGTGTACATACCGTCCTCTCCAATCGCGATCAAACTAATCGTCCAGTGTACATACCGTCCTCTCCAATCGCAATCAAACTAATCGTCCAGTGTACATACCGCCCTCTCCAATCGCGATCAAACTAATCGTCCAGTGTACATACCGTCCTCTCCAATCGCAATCAAACTAATCGTCCAGTGTACATACCGTCCTCTCCAATCGCAATCAAACTAATCGTCCAGTGTACATACCACCCTCTCCAATCGCGATCAAACTAATCGTCCAGTGTACACACCACCCTCTCCAATCGCGATCAAACTAATCGTCCAGTGTACACACCGCCCTCTCCAATCGCGATCAAACTAATCGTCCAGTGTACATACCGCCCTCTCCAATCGCGATCAAACTAATCGTCCAGTGTACATACCGTCCTCTCCAATCGCAATCAAACTAATCGTCCAGTGTACATACCGCCCTCTCCAATCGCGGTCAAACTAATCGTCCAGTGTACATACCGTCCTCTCCAATCGCAATCAAACTAATCGTCCAGTGTACATACCGCCCTCTCCAATCGCGATCAAACTAATCGTCCAGTGTACATACCACCCTCTTCAATCGCGATCAAACTAATCGTCCAGTGTACACACCGCCCTCTCCAATCGCGATCAAACTAATCGTCCAGTGTACACACCGCCCTCTCCAATCGCAATCAAACTAATCGTCCAGTGTACACACCGCCCTCTCCAATCGCGATCAAACTAATCGTCCAGTGTACACACCGCCCTCTCCAATCGCGATCAAACTAATCGTCCAGTGTACACACCGCCCTCTCCAATCGCGATCAAACTAATCGTCCAGTGTACATACCGTCCTCTCCAATCGCGATCAAATTAATCGTCCAGTGTACATACCGTCCTCTCCAATCGCGATCAAACTAATCGTCCAGTGTACATACCGCCCTCTCCAATCGCGATCAAACTAATCGTCCAGTGTACACACCGCCCTCTCCAATCGCGATCAAACTAATCGTCCAGTGTACATACCGCCCTCTCCAATCGCGATCAAACTAATCGTCCAGTGTACATACCGTCCTCTCCAATCGCGATCAAACTAATCGTCCAGTGTACATACCGCACTCTCCAATCGCGATCAAACTAATCGTCCAGTGTACATGCCGCCCTCTCCAATCGCAATCAAACTAATCGTCCAGTGTACATACCGCCCTCTCCAATCGCGATCAAACTAATCGTCCAATGTACACACCACCCTCTCCAATCGCAATCATACTAATCGTCCAGTGTACATACCGCCCTCTCCAATCGCGATCAAACTAATCGTCCAGTGTACATACCGTCCTCTCCAATCGCAATCCAACTAATCGTCCAGTGTACATACCGTCCTCTCCAATCGCAATCAAACTAATCGTCCAGTGTACATACCGCCCTCTCCAATCGCAATCAAACTAATCGTCCAGTGTACACACCACCCTCTCCAATCGCGATCAAACTAATCGTCCAGTGTACACACCACCCTCTCCAATCGCGATCAAGTTAATCGTCCAGTGTACATACCGTCCTCTCCAATCGCGATCAAACTAATCGTCCAGTGTACATACCGCCCTCTCCAATCGCGATCAAACTAATCGTCCAGTGTACACACCGCCCTCTCCAATCGCAATCAAACTAATCGTCCAGTGTACATACCGCCCTCTCCAATCGCGATCAAACTATTCGTCCAGTGTACATACCGTCCTCTCCAATCGCGATCAAACTAATCGTCCAGTGTACATACCGCCCTCTCCAATCGCGATCAAACTAATCGTCCAGTGTACATACCGCCCTCTCCAATCGCGATCAAACTAATCGTCTAGTGTACATACCGTCCTCTCCAATCGCAATCAAACTAATCGTCCAGTGTACATACCGTCCTCACTAATCGCGATCAAACTAATCGTCCAGTGTACATACCGTCCTCACTAATCGCGATCAAACTAATCGTCCAGTGTACATACCGTCCTCACTATCGCGATCAAACTAATCGTCCAGTGTATACACCGCCCTCTCCAATCGCGATCGAGCTACTACTGTGCAAGTAATACAAAACTGCAGTCAACAAAATAGCAAACGTTAACACACACATTTCTTACACACACAAGTAGATGGGGCTGATGCCATAGCAACATCAATAATTAAAATAAGAGATTACATAGTTTTGTCAGCTCTTAATATCCCTCCAGGAAAATGCCAGGATAGTACCCTATTTTAAGTACCGGGGCACATACCCCATCCCTGTTCCAAATACAGTTACATACACTACTACAGTCATCACATTAATATAGGTTATCAGACAAATTGAACACACCCCCAATTCACGGGCTGATGACCAAGCTGTACTAAGCCCCCAAAATGATTTAACAACAACTCTTAGTAGGTTGAATGTCTGTCGCAAGGAGAGGAGATTCTCAAGAGATTCTATGTGGGACTCGTTTTGTTTGTTTTTTGTAATTAATGAGGGCCCTCCTATTTGTCTCAAGTCTCACCTGCTTGCTAGGCCCTACATTTCAAAGCCAGAAAATACCAAGGTTAAGGCATTCCAATGCGTTGTATCCTCACTGCCACTTTCTTTGATGTAGGGGTACCACACGTACAGAGATTCCTGTCCCAAACATTCTGGCTTCGATTCACGGCTTTGATAAGGATTTCAACTCTGGCCTGAGAGGTTGGAACGGACTCCACTCAGCCTCGGGACTGAGAAGAGTTGTTTTCTCTCGGCAATTGCTGTGACGGTCCTAACTGAAGGCCACGACCGCCTCCCTCTTAATCCTAGCCCATATTACAAGTACACACACCCTAGCACAGTCACCACATTAGCACAGGTTAACAGATTTCACACACCCCAAATACACAATGACAAACTCTCCTAATCGTAGCAACACCAAACACGTTGTACACACATCAAAAAAAGTTTTGCATCACCTCGGTTCCAAGAGTTCCGGAACCTTTAAATACAAAGGGAATAGAGATCAACACAAACAACATTTCAGCTCGTTTTATTGCTCATGAGACCCACACATTGCATGTTGTACCATCATACAGCTAGACTTTCAGCATTTGTGGTCCAGATTGCAGTACACACCACTACCTCTAATACCCAGTAGCACGTCCTCTTGCATTGATGCATGCCTGTATTCGTCGTGGCATACTATCCACAAGTTCATCAAGACACTGTTGGTCCAAATTGTCCCACTCCTCAACGACAATTCGGCGTAAATCTCTCAGAGTGGTTGGTGGGTCAAGACGTCCATAAACAGCCCTTTTCAACATATCCCAGGCATGTTCGATAGGGTTCATGTCTGGCGAACATGCTGGCCACTGTAGTCGAGCGATGTCGTTATCTTGAAGGAACGCATTCACAAGATGTGCACGATGAGGTCGAGAATTGTCGTCCATGAAGACAAATGCCTCTCCAATATTCTGCCGATATGGGTGCACTATGGGTCGGAGGATGTCATTCAGGTATCGTAAAGCCGTTTCGGAGCCTTCCATGACCACCAGTGGCGTACGTCGGCCCCACATAATGCCACCCCAAAACATCAGGGAACCACCACCTTGCTGCACTCGCTGGACAGTGTGTCTAAGACGTTCAGCCTGACCAGGGTGCCTCCAAACACGTCTCCGACGATTGTCTGGTTGAAGGCATATGCGACACTCATCGGTGAAGAGAACGTGATGCCAATTCTGTGGGGTCCATTCAGCATGTTGTTGGGCCCATCTGTACCGCGCTGCATGGTGTCGGGGTTGCAAAGCTGGACCTCGCCATGGACGTCGGGAGTGAAGTTGCGCATCATGCAGCCTATTGCGCACAGTTTGAGTTGAAACACGACGTCCTGTGGCTGAACGAAACGCATTATTCAACATGGTGGCATTGCTGTCAGGGTTCCTCCGAGCGGCAATCCGTAAGTAGCGGTCATCCACTACAGTAGTAGCCCTTGGGCGGCCTGAGCGAGGCCTGTCATCGACAGTTCCTGTATCTCTGTACCTCCTCCATGTCCGAACAACATCGCTTTGGTTCACTCTGAGACGCCTGGAAACTTCCCTTGTTGAGAGCCCTTCTTGACACAAAGTAACAATGCGGACGCGATCGAACTGCGGTATTGACCTTCTAGGCATGGTAGAACTACAGACAACATGAGCAGCGTACCTTCGTCCTGGTGGAATGACTGGAACTGATCGGCTGTCGTACCCCCTCCGTCTAATAGGCCCTGCTCATGCATGGTTGTTTACATCTTTGAGCAGTTTTAGTGACATCTATGAACAGTCAAAGGGACTGTATCTTTGATACAATATACACAGTCAACGTCTATATGCCGGAGATCTGGGAACCGAGGTGATGCAAAACTTTTTTTGATGTGTGTATTTCTCTCTCCCTGGAAATCATCCTCATAAGCTTAAAAGATTATAAGGGGCCTACACCTTTAAGCAACCACATAATAATAATAATAGTTATAATAATAATAACCTAGAACCTAATAATAACAGAAGATATCATCATGAATCGCAAGACTTTCGGAACTCACAAATCACTCTTTCGCCGAAAAAGCTAAAAAGACCACTGGAAAAAATGGACGGAGGAACGTAAGAAGGGGCATAGTGAGTTCATGATGAGATTTTGGGAGGAGAAGAAGAGGAAAACACCATCAACCCGAGTCAACAAGTTCAAACGCGCTCCCTAAGTGGACAAAACCAAGAAAGAATAATAACATAGATTAAAGTAAAATTTCATACTCGAATTTCTCTGTTTTTCTAATATAAGGACGTTAATTTGACGTCAAATTATTGGATCAGTATTTATATTGTTAAATAGGAGTGTGGTCAATTCCAAGAGTTGAGTGGGGAACGAGTTACTAGCTCGCGTATAAGATTGAAAAATCCGGAAAATCATTTGTCGAAGACTATTTCATACAAGAATATTTGATTAAAATAATAATAAAAAATTATGCCCTAATGAAGTGCATCACTTTAAACAGAGTCAAAATTCATTCCATGTAACTTATTCCTTCTGTGTACTAACGTCCAGCTAGGCAAGTGCGCTCCAGATGGAGTACTTCACCGTGCTCACTTTCAAATCTAATGTCTATATACCGTATTTAAACCCCACTCCTCTGAAAGGATGGCAGTACAGGTCGCATTTCTTCCTTCACAACTAACACAGTCAAGTCACCTTCAATATCCGAGGACCTCAAAACCTGCTTGTCCAGTTGAACATACCAGGATACATTTTACTGGCCCTACCTACATGCATAAAGGGGCGACATCAAACTTGTTCGTCCACGTCCGTAGAAAGATTTCAACACCAGACTACTGTCGACCAAAATATTATGTGCACTCGAGTTTGAAGGTTGTTTGTGAAGTAACCAATAGACCTACATAAAATCCAATAACATCATCATTTTCGTCGTTCTATTTTACGTTAGATCATGTAAGATTGGAATTGTTAATTTATATTTTAATATTTTTTATCGCAGTTGAAACACAAAAAGTGCCCGTTTTTAAGCGTGTTTCGACCATGCGTCACATTTAAGAATTATTATCTCAAAAACCCGTCATCAGATCGACTCCAAATTTTAACACAATATACATTGGAATATTGTATAACTGGTTTATTAATTTCAAAATTTTGTGTGTTCAAGAACGAAAGTTGTTATCATTTTTGTAAGGTAACTTTTTCTCGGCTCGGGGTCGTTGGAAAATGTAGTTCTTGGTTGCGTTGTATTCCTTATAGATCAAAAAGTTATGCTGTATGACTGTGAAATACGTAAATTAATTCACTTATTTTATATCGGTTTGTACTTGTACGAGGAATTGAGCCATGGTTCACCAGCTAGCCGCTCCGGAAATTGCTGTACAGCGTTGCTGATATGGAGCCCATCACTACCGAGCGAGGCGTGCCATGAAGCGTGATGGAGCCCACCTTGGCAACGCTGTACAGCTTTCACCGGAGCGGCTAACTGGTGAACCATGTCTTAATTCCCCACACAAATACAAACCGATATAAAATAAGTGAATTAATTTACGTATTTCACAGTCATACAGCATAACTTTTTGATCCACAAGGATTACAACGCAACCAAGAACTACATTTTCCAACGACCCCGAGCCGCGAGAAAAAGTTACCTCACAAAAATGATAACAACATTCGTTCTTGAACACACAAATTTTTGAAATTAATAAACCAGTTATACAACATTCCAATATATATTGTGTTAAAATTTGGATTCGATCTGATGACGGGTTTTCGAGATAACAATTCCTAAATGTGACGCATGGTTGGAACACGCTTAAAAGCGGGCACTTTTTGTGTTCCAACTGCGATAAAAAATACTAAAATATAAATTAAGAACTCTACTCTACATGAACTAACGTAAAATAAAACGACGAAAATGATGATGTTATTGGATTTTATGTAGGTCTACTGGTTACTTCACAAACAACCTTCAAACTCGAGTACACATAATATTTTGGTCGACAGTAGGGACTGAATAATACTCAACGCAAGAGGAGTAGTCATTCAGAAAGATATTGGGCCGCGCATGGTGGGAGTTCCTCCTTCCAGCCCCTGGTACGCACCAATACAAGAGTTCCGTCTGTCTACGTTTGATATGCATGCATGTTCATTTCTATTCGTTGCAACTTCTAGTAAGGTTGAAACCCGATATCTCGAATCAAGTAAATTCCACTTATCGAAACGTAGGAAAAATTCAAAACTTTGTGATATAGGCTACTGTTTGCAAAATACTGTATGTAGGCTTACAACATATAGTTGTCTAAATTTATGTCATAACAATGGATGTTCGTAATGATGACAATTGTATTACATAATCATCATAAATCGCAGGGGTGTATGTTTCACAATACGCAAGCTCTTAAATTAGAGGGATTTAGAGGGTGCTGATTGTGCCAAAATTATCCAAATCTTCTCAATTGTACAGAAAAAATGTTGCATTTATTGAGGAGTCAACAAGAATACATTTATTTGTTTATAAAGTGCGTGTAAACAAATAAACAAGACGATAACCCCTGCCAAATGGGTGTCGCGTGGTGTCCGCATAACAGGTGAAGCTGGGCGGATGGTCTATACACAGGGGCGCTCACAAGTAACTGACCGTGCATTCAAATGAAAGAGAATATTACCTGCAGCAATGACGAATATTGCACTCTTACTTCAGACGTACGTAGCCTAAATGCCCACAATTTGTTTGAAAAAAAAATCGTTTAAAATATAAACAAGAATCCCGCGTAACAGTAAAGCCGGGGGAGAGGGTGCTTCATGCACATGTTCCCTAATTTAAGTAAGTTGCATATCTAAGTAAGTATAAAAGTTACACACGGTTGACTCAACTACAGTAATCGGTTCAAAATTAGAATTAGAACAGTCGAATGAGACAATTTGCACTGCAAGGTAGTCCCGTGAAGAACTAAAGCCTATTTTCATATACCCTACTTATGTTAATGGCGTCAATCAACATAAAAAAATCAGTTTGATTGCTGTAATAGATTCGTAGATATTGACAAACCATATACTATTTCGGATGGTCGCCATGTTAGATTTTTATACATGTAAGTCTTAGAGTTATGTAGTATTTCATGAAGATTTTTGTGTACGTGTAGTATTCAAACTTCAATCCCATAGTTTGGACACAAGAAGTAAAAACGAGATTTTAAAATTTCGCACAGCTGCCAACTTGTGGCTATGAAAACAATTGAAATAAATTAGATGCCAGTGGATTAACATTTGTATAAGCATTTACCGTACCAAGTTTCACTGCACTCGGATGGTAAAATCGCGAGAAACGTCCATTTAAATATTTATATTTCACGTCGCCGCCATATTGGATTTGTGCTCACCAGGTTATTCAAAGTCCTATAAGGGATATTTTGTTCATAGCCTCTATGATTTAGATTGCTGTAAAAGATTCGTAGATATTGAGAACCGTCTAAATATTTTGGATGGTCGCCATGATGGATTGTTATACAGTATGTATAGGCCATAGAGTTATGTACCATTAAAGGAACATTATTGCGTAGGTTCATTATTCAAACTTTCACTTTGATCGCATGATTACGACACAAGAAATGAAAACTTTTTTTAAAAAAATTTCGCACAGTCGCTATCTTGAGGTTATGTAAACAATTGAACTAAATTAGATGCCAGTGCATTAAAATATGTATAAACATTTACTGTTCCGTATTTCACTGCGCTCAGATGGTTAAATCGCGAGAAAAGTCTATCAAAATGTTTTAACTTCACTTGGCCGCCATGTTCGTTTTGTACTTTACAGGTTTTTCAAAGTTACACAGATACATTTTTAGTAGTTCCCTTTATCACTGTACAAAATTTCAGGGTGATATCAGCAATAGTTTCAGAGATATAGAATGCCGGTGAAATATTTCGCGCAGCCGCCATCTTGAGGTCATGTAAACAATTGAAATAAATTAGATGCCTGTGCATTACAATGTGTATAGACATTTGCTGTGCCAAGTTTCATTGCGTTTGGATGGTTAAATCGCGAGAAAAGTCTATTTAAAAGTCTCAACTTCGCTTGGCCGCCATGTTGGTTTTGTAGTTACCAGATTTTTGAAAGTCTCATTGGTGAACTTCTAGTTGTGCCCTTTGTATGTATGTCTACCCCTTATTATTCCCGTTTTCCAACGGGGTCGGGGATGAGATGCGATGGAAGTCTTTGTGGCGATGGTTTTTACGGCCGGATGCCCTTCCTGACGCCAACCTCATGAGAGGAGTTAATGAGAGATGAAATGAATGATGGTGAATGAAACTGGGCAAGGATGTGGAAGGAAGCGGCCGTGGCCTGTCAGAAGGTACCGTCCCAGCATTTGCCTGGTGTTGAAAATGGAAAACCACGGAAAACCATTTCAAGAACGGCCGACGGTGGGGCTCGAACCCACGCGTCTACCGAGTCAGCAGAGAGCTTGGCCCCACGGCCTAATGCTGCGCTTTAGCCAGCGTAGCTACTACTGTCGGTTTCTAGTTGTGCCCTTTATCACCGTACAAAATTTTAGGGTGATATCGGTAATCGTTTCGGAGATATTGAATGCTAGTTAAATATTTCGCACAGCTGCCATGTTGGATTGGTGAGACATAATAAAATTTGAAGGGCACGGCTGGGGTCGGCCAAAATGGTGCTATGACCTTACCGAGTTTCATTGGAATCGCTCCAGCTGTTTAGAAGTTATTAGAGGGACACACACACATACGCACACACACACACACTGACACACGGTGAAAATAGGGCTAGGCATACGTAAATGTTCCAGATAAGGAACAAGTTGAAATGCTTGGGATATTTTAAGCTTCAAGGTATCGAAACATTTGAGCTATAGAAAATCGACTCAACTGAATAATAAAAAAAACCAAGTAAATTATGGGAAGTTTGTTCGGGAAATAATAATAATTACTACGAGTTATCGAAAATTTGAGTATCGAAGCTCAACTTTACATATTTGTAAGTAATTAGACCTAATCATTGAAATACATACCTAGGCCTACTGTATATTTTTTGTGTCAAGGCGACTTTTAGAGAAGGAAGTGTTACAGCCGTTTCCCTTGTACACTATTACATACCTGACAGTGGCGTAACTACGGGGGCTGATTTGGGGGACCAATTCCCACCCCACCCCCTTCCCCAGAGTCAAGCAATAAAATATATAATTCGCTAAAAATTGTATTTTGAATACAACCAATCCACGGATTGATGAAAAAGGACTGGATTATGGACGTTTGAGAAAATTCCTCTTCATTCGTGTAAAAGTTTTAGTGTTACCTAAACTGAACAGTTTGCTTAAGCAAAGCTGTTCATAGTTTAGCTTTTGCACATTGATAGGTGCAAATAAAACGTATCAAATGCTATCGAGATCAAACACGAAAACGAGAACGTGTAGATATTTTCTGTCTCGATAATGTTAATTTAGCCATATTCAGGATCCCTTTTCTCCTAATCTTAGACTTCGTTATGCGTTATAATGCGCTATTTAGATTATCCTGAACCTTTAGAACATAAAATATGTGTCTTGGATTGGTCTTTTAGTTGTTTATTTTTCAGAGAGTCTCAAGTTTGAAGAAAGAATTGAGATGATATATTTGTATTATTTTTTAACTTCTCTTTTGAAGGTTCAGAGTGTTAATAAACTATTGTGAAAGTTTACGAAGCTATGGTCTTATGGTTCTACAGGTAAAGGCACTTTAAAAAAAAGTGCAATATTTCAGGAAAGCAGGTTAAAGTTAAAAGGTGTTAACATTATCTTTTGCATGTAGATGTTCTTTCAAAAGGCCACGTCTGCTGCAATCCCAACCCTCGCCTCAATTATAAATACACACACGAATACAGACAGTACAATAATACAGGTTATAAAATGTGTAATTTAGTTATTTAGTTTTGAGGTGTAATAAGTCAACATTTTATTGTTTCATTTAACGCAGACACACTTTCAAACATTAAAATGAATTAGTGGATTCTCTTCATAAATTAGGTCAGAAATTTCTAAGTAATGTAGAGCTTCTTTTCAGAAATATGTTTCAGAAAACATATTTTTCACATTTCTGGCGGGGTTGGTCCCCTTAATTGATGATGTCTCATAGTGCCCAAGCCCACCGCTCGTCCCCCTCCAGAAGTAAATCCTAGTTACGCCACTGATATATGTATCCTTGTTTACTTCTGAGGACGCCAAATTTTGTGCCATTCAATCCAGTTGT
Organism: Meconema thalassinum; assembly: GCA_946902985.2. NCBI lineage: Eukaryota > Metazoa > Arthropoda > Insecta > Orthoptera > Tettigoniidae > Meconema > Meconema thalassinum. Next base: position 666,913,052 of record OX336389.2, on the reverse strand, counting down.
GACGTGACACAGCTGGCCCAAAATGCACATATCCACATACTCGTACTCTCTAGAATGTGAGGTGTTGGGGTAGTGGCGAGAGGCCAAGGAACCCGTCACTTTCTCACGCTATTAGCTTCTGGTCGGCTAAAAATACGGCGCGCGGCGCGGCGCGGCGCGAGTAACCCAGTGACACGCACACTTCCAGCTCACTACAGCACAATCAATAACTCCTTGAAAACCTCCATACACATTTCCCAAAGATTCAAGCTTGGATTGTTTTTACTTCATATGTTATACGAAGCGGGAATGGAAACAAAGTGTTATCATAATCAACATACAGTCAAACTTGGATATCTCCGCAGTGGCGATTCCTCCGTGTAGGACGTGAGGATCATCCTACAATCAGCTACCAGCTGTAACTATTTAAAAAAAAGTTTTGTAAAATACTCTTCGGTGCTACGGTATCTTGCGTGTCCTCTCGGTAAGCTGTCTTACTGTCACTGTCAGTACTTTTAAATAGTTCTACATTTCACCCCTAGATGGGTAAAGTGTGGACCTTCACGGCCCGAAGTAGAAAGCTGAGGAAAGAATCGTTGCATCCTCAAAGCACGTTTTTATAGCTCAAAAATGTATGTGAGCCCCTAAGGGGGAAGGGGCAGGTTTGGACTTTTACATGTTGCTCTGAGGACGTCTACTGAGATCCTCAAGTCTCGCTATTGGTTGGATTTAAACCAATACTACGGGCTTATTGGTTACGATTTCGCGCGGTGAGAATGGATGGTCTGTTTTCAGCGTGTGCACATCTTTGGAGTGGTATTCGATTGTATTGTGTTGTGTAATGTGTTCGTAATAATGCTGTGCGACTGAATATTTAATATTAGACCGAGTCTAATATCCCAATTTAGCCCAGCTATAATAATTATCTTAAGTTAATAAGTAGTCTATCCTATTACATCCTATACATTACAACAATCAGGAGTCGCCAGGAGTCACCACTGATATCTCGAAGTGCTTTCGGAGATAGAATATACTTCGGAAATTCGAGATATAGAAATAGGCTACATGAAGAAAGGGGCTCTATTATCATAAATACATACAGTAAATAGTTGTTGCTACTATTGTAGGCTGGCTTTACCCACTTACTCTCTCTGTCTGAGTTGCACATTGACCACAGCCCGTCTTTCAGCCTTAAATAGCATAAGCTACTGACAGAACTTGACAGAAATACATAGTCTATACCAGGGCGATTAGAGGAATAAGTGAAGGAACTCCGGTAGTTGACCGTTTCCACCGCTAGGTGGTACTAGTGTAACTTGGCCTCCGCGTTCCTGTCTGGCTCGTCTCTACTTAGTATAAAACAAAGTCCCCGATTCTTGGATGTCACGGGTAATCTCGAGAACCACTGGATGGATTTTGATGCGGCTTTCACCATTCTGTAAAAGTAATCTCGAGGAAGATTTCTGTGGAAAATTATTTATTTATGATCAAAGGGAGCCAAGCAGTAACGATTTCAGATTTCAGTGAAAAGGTCCAAAATAGAACCTGGCGTCCGTGCGCTTTTTAAGCTTACGCTGGGCAAACCGTTAAAAATATCAATATACTATGAGTGTAAGAATTGTTCAGCATGAAAATTCTCCAAAAAAGTCCGCGAGAGCATATCTCTATCTTCGATACTTCGCCCAAAATAAGTGTTTTTATTTTGGACGGAAGTTTTTTTTTGTGTCTCATGCACCTCGCCATTCTTAAATTACGTCTGACAGGAATTCCTTGCACATTCATAACTGTTCCCGGGCGAAGCTGGGGCGGGTTGCTAGTTCTTTATTAAAAGAAGTATTGCACTAAATACTAAGCAAGTTGTGAATAACAGAAACAAATCTTCAAGGGAATACGAACATATTAAAATACTATCCAGAACACACTAAAATAAATTTCTAAGAAGAGAAGAGCTTAACTTACCTCTAAACAGAAGAGACTTTCATTATTTTTCTCGCTGATTTTTAAGACGATCTGGATCTCAGTTCCCTGGACATTTCTTTCGCCCGGAAAATGAACCGGCATTTAATGTAATGAAACACCATCCTAGGGAAATATAGTAACAGATGATCCTCTGAGCGCCGGCCCTGTGATGTTGGAGAAGCGCGCCTGCCTCTCATCCGGAGGCCCCGGGTTCGATTCCCGGCTCCGTCAGGGATTTTAGAAACTGACGTGAGGGCTGGAACGGGGTGCACCCAGCCTCGTGAGGACAATTGAGTAGCTGTCTGACAGTGAGACAGCGCCCCGGTCACGAAAACCAAGATTAACGGCCGAGGGGACCCGATGCGCTGACCACGCGTCACCCCAATATCTGCAGGCCAAATGGCCGGGCAGCGGTCGCTTGGTAGGCCTAGGCTCTTCAAGGGCTGTAGTGGATTATTATTTTGATACTCTGAGCAGCACACATTTCGGAACACAGGAAGTTCACAGATTATATCCACACAATCTGAAAGATATCGCCCCACAATGCGCCTTCTTGCTCCAACTTTGCCTCCATACTGCATCTACACGTTTCATTACACGTTTTATCACGTGAAATGTCCAGCTCCGTGGCTAAATGGTTAGCGCGCTAGGCTTTGGTCCGCCGTGTCCCTGGTTCGATTCCTGACTGGGCCACTGGGGATATTAATCTCTTGCGGTTAGTTCCCGAGGCTCGGGGACTGGGTGTATGTGCCGTCTTCATCATAACCTCATCCTCACTACGACGCGCGGGTCGCCCACGGGCGTCAATTAGGAAGACCTGCTCTCGGCCTCTCAGGAGGCCACACGATCATTTTTTTCATCACGTGAAATACATATAAAGACGGGTATTTGCGAAATTTAGATTCACTTCCGCCAAAGTCTCTCAGCATGGTGAGGATACATACATCACTAACGGCATTAAATGTTTCAGAATCACTTTCCAATGACCAAATGCAGGAAGTACATATCACAATCTTCGTTGCTGCTGTGTGAATCAGGCAACCACTCAAATAATAAACAACGTTATCACCTGCTCTCTCAAAACTCTCATCATTAACTTAACTGACAGGATTATAGGGTTCAATTTCTGTCAGTGTAATAGTTTCTTTAATTTGCTGACAATTGTTATCCTTCACCTCTCTGCTCGTATGTATTTCATTTCTCGCCATTGCCCGTATTCATTAAGAGAAGAAAGCTAATTGTTTATAACGTCCTCATAATTAGCTTGTGAAGAAAGGACCTCGTTCACTGGTAGGCCTATGCATAATGATAACAGACGTTCAAAACAAGGATAGAAATAAAACGTAAGTACAATTTGCGACTGCTTGACTGCCGTCCCGTCATGTGCTTTAGACCCAACGAGCTTAAACATTACTATAGAGAGGCAGGAGCGCCGCAAGACTGAAGCTACTTGAAACTGTGTCCGCCATTTTCTCTGGAGTCAAGGGAAAGGGGGAGGAGCTATGGCATATGTTGAAGTATCAGAGCAGGGCCTGTTGGAACATTAATAAGAAATATATTTACGACAAATTATGAAGTCCAATCACTTCTTAAACATTCCGAACAGTTTCAAGTTACAGCAATAGTGCTGTAGGCTATTTACACTGCACAATTGTAAATACAGTCCCTTAAATAGAATCAGCTTTGTTAAAACTTGTCTCACTTGCCGTCCTCTCATTCGAGAGGACTTTCCTCTGAGTGCATGATATACTCTGCAAGTGAAGTAATACTTCAATATATGCCTTATCAGCTTCACATAATGCGATTCTTCACATGGTTCTACTGCATTGAATAGGTGTTCAAAGGAAGAGAACAAACATCAGTTTAACCTTGTAAATACCTTGGTCTCTAGTTTGAGCAAGATATTTTAGCAGTTTTTGTCCATGATATGTGCATTACTCCTGAAAACACATTCTGCTGTCTTACACAAATATTTCAAATCATCGGATGGATATACAATGAGTTGCTCACATCTTTGCATTTTATGAAACCACACTTTGCGTCATTGCTCATTGTCAGTAGAACATCTAAGCATTCCACACATTTGATTTTCTTCGACACATTTCTTACAACGCTACCTGCAACATATTCTACCACTTGATCACTGAAAATGGAAAGGGTTTCAAAACACTCTACATAGTCAAGTTCATTTAGGCCTACATCAACATTAATTACAATAGGATGCATAATGGGAGGACTTAGGCTTAGACTATTATCTGTCTTCACATTAGCTTTAGGGGAAGGATCAATTTGAGCAATTAAGCATTTCCTATATGCAGCTTTGAATTCTAAGGTATTGGGATTGTTTCAGTATTTTTCAACGGGAATCTGGAACAAAAACAATTCCTTCTGTTACGGTACCATTACGAATATATATCGTATACCGTATAGGCCTGTATCAGACATTAATAGAAAGCAATGGAGACCAGATGTTCTGGAAAATTGATAGTAACATCCTTACTGTATCCGTGCAGTGAAATAGATTAGTAGCACAATTAGGCTATACTTATGTAAAATAGGATATATCCGTTGTTTTATTGCTTCGATTAGTACAGCCGTACGCTGAACATACAGCAGGCATCGCTGCGGAAATTAATATGCAGTAGATTTCAACCTAGTAACACAAACGACAATAGAAATCAAATTCACTGAAGTCTTCCCTCGCAATCAGCTGACTGGATGTTTTGACTTTATGACTACGGAAAACATGGCGGACGTTCTTACCAATATCTTCCGCTAAGAGCGCTGTGAGCGGTCCCTTAGCCTCTCTATAGTATCTTTAAAGCTCGTTGTTTAGACCATATGCTCGTCGCGGCGCCTGGTGTTGACATTTAGAACTACTTCATCTTAACCATTGACTCATACGGAAGTTTCACCACGTATTCCTCTATTCGCCCTGGTCTATTCCCCATCCGTGGAATCTGTGAAGTAAGTTTGCGCATGACGTCACACGGAGGAAGTGAAAAGGAAATGCGATGGGTGGAGCTTGGCAGCCCAGCCATTGCGAGAGGTGGTTGAAGCCAAGGTCGCACCATCCTCCTGCGCTAATTACTCAGTGGCATCGCACCTCATTGGACCAGTCAACCGAGTCACTCCTGTGCGCAGACCACGTGTTTTCACACTGGCACTTCGCAGATTGCTTGGACGGAGTATAGGTACCCTACACAACTGAATCCATATTGTAATTCCCATGTCACATGTAAATAACATAAGTTCATTTTCGTTCCAACTTAGGAATAAAGACACATTTTTATATCTGGGAAACAAAATAGCATTCGAGTAATCGAAATATCTTATTATATAATACGCTAAGGTGTATGTTTCACAAAACTCAAGCTCCTAAACCAGAGGGAGTTACAAGGTGTGGTTTGTACCAAAATCTTCCAAATTGTCTCAATAGTACAGAAAAAATCTATCATTTCTTGAAAAGTCAACGGAAATATATTTCTTTGTTTATAAAGTGCTTTTAAACAAATAAACAAGACGATAAACCCTGGCCGAACTGTGTCGCGTACAGCCCGCATAGCAGTACAGCCGGGCGGGTAGTCTGTAGGCATGGGGCACACACAACCCATTATGCGAGAGTTCTCGCACGTGTCCGCTAGTTCAAATAATAGTACTCCGAAATATAGAAAAAATATGACATAGTCTTTAAATTGTGTAGAACTTCGCCAGGAAATTAAAATTACCTCGAGGTAAGTTCGACTATATTCTAAAATCGTTCAAAGTAACATAATCTGTCTGTCACGTAAAAGAATAGAATGGAGAACCTTTGAAACGAGAACCTGGCTTCCTCAGCAGTAAAGTAATTGTTGTTTCACTTAGGGACGAAACTCGTAGCGTAGTGGCTAGCATTCTTGGCTCTCACCGAGTAGAAATTTAATTCTGGTCTGAGGGCTGGAACGGGGTAGACTCAGACTCGTGAGGCAAAACTGAGAAGAGGCGGGTTCGATTCCTACCTCAGCCATTCTAGAAGTGGTTTTCCGTGGTTTCCCCACTTCTACTCCAGGCAAGTGCCGGGATGGTACCTAACAAAAGACCACGGTCACTTCCTACCCAAATCCTACGTACATTACAAATACACACACTAGTACAGACATAACAGTAACACAGGCTACCAGTAAAATTTTACACACACCCAAGTGCACGGGGCGACATGACCATGATATCGCACAGCCCCTTAAAAATCAACAACAACTAAGGGGCGAGGGAATAAATGGTCTTGTCAGAAAACCTATTTTATTGTGTTGTCTGTAGTAGTAATTATGTGAACTTTATAATCAGGATTATGATTAGGAAGAAGTGACCCGTGGCCTTAAGCAATTTACCAAGTGGTGCCGACTGGTCAACATGCTGAACACACAATACAGCAGCACTTGGCTTTAAGACGGGGGCTTGAGGCATCTTGGTCATTAGTCCCGTGCACTTGGGCGTGTGTTGATCACACAACACAACAGCACTTGGTCATCAGCCCCGTGTACTAGGGTGTGTGTTGAATTCGTGTAGACTGGCTGCGTGGCTAAGCGGTAACGTTCTCACCTGCTGTTCCCAAGGTTGCAGGATCGAATCCTGGTGCAGTCAGTTGGCATTTGAGGGTGCGCAAATGGAAGGGCGCTGTGTCAGTAGATATACTGGCACGTTAAATATCCCCTATATTGCCAAAATTCCAGCACTCCGGCGTCTCTAAAAACCGCAGTAGTTAAAGGGGATGTAAAACCAAGTCTATGTCTACCCCTAATTATTCCCGTTTTCAGCGGGGTCGGCGATGGGATGCGATGAAAGTCTACGTGGCGGATGGTTTATATGGCCTAATGTCCTTCCTGACGCCAACTTCATGAGAGGAGTTATTGAAAGATGAAATGAATGAAGATGAATGAAACTGGGCAAGGATGTGGAAGGAAGTGGTCGTGGCCTGCGAGAAGGTACCGTCCCAGCATTTGCCTGGAGTTGAAAATGGGGAAACCACGGAAAACCATTTCAAGGACGGCCGACGGTGGGGCTCGAATCCACGTCCACCGAGTCCGCAGATAGCGTGACTTTAGCGAGCGTAGCTACCGCTGTCGGTACCGGTACGTCAAACCAATAACATTATTATTTATAGCCTATGCATTTGTCTGATAACAGTGTTGACTGTAGTAGTGTGTGTAACTGTCAATATTAGAATCGGGAATGGGACTTGAAATAAGGTATTATCCCGTCAATGTGAATAAACTCGAAAAGAAACACACTCAGGATGGCCACGGTCACCGCAGGGATCCCAGTCCAAACGTCGAACATGGCTTAGACCTCTCGGCCATGCTCGTGGTAGAGGCGGGTTGGAACATGGCGATCATCAGCCCAGTATATTTGGGTGTACTACCACGTACTGACTGGCCCCGTGGTGTTGAAAGAGCGTGCCTTCCTCACACCCGGAGCCCCGGGTTCAATTCCCGTCAGGGATTTTAGAAACTGACATTAGGAGTGCACTCAGCCTCGTGAAGACAAATGAGCTGTAGTCTGATAGTGACGCAGCGGTCATGGAAACACAGATTAACGACCGAGGGAATTCAACGCGCTGACCACGCCACACCCCACGATCTGTAGGCCTTATGGTTGGGCAGCTGTCGCTTGGTAGGCCAAGGCTGTGTACTGGAGCTAGACCTTAATAACAATTAGTTACACACACTATTACAGTCGCTAGAGAAACATATTGATGTACACGGGGTTGATGAACAGGGTGTCCCCAAGTGCCAAAAATGAATTAACAACAAAACATTCTCAAACCAACCCGCAACGTCTAAACAGAGGAAGAAACTAACCAAAAACTCATCTGCTCGTAAAACTCAATTCCAATGTTCCATGCAGTGCTATAATAGAAAAGTAGAAAATGTATGAGGTAAATGCAATCGCAGCATTTACATTATACAACACTTTCCCTAATCTTTTACCGAACTGGAGATTTGGCCTAAATTACAAGGTCATTCGCATGGTCTATGGTTCTGGCTAAATGAGGAACCAATATGAACCCAATTGCCTTCACCTACTGCCCTATCCCCTGTCCCAGGGCGAGCTACTGAAGACTTCCAAAGTTGCGCAACGCCCAAGGCTACGCCGAAGACCAGGCATGAGAAACAAGATGCTGCATGCCACTTATTGTTAGAATTGACACAACGCGTTTCTTGGTCAGTCAAGTTCACAAAATCCTTGAATGGATGATATAAATGCAAAATAGTTTTCTTGTTGTTTTATTTTAGGGGCTTACGACATTGTGGTCATCAGCGCTGTGCACTTTTGGGTGTCTGTCCTATCTGTCTATGTTATTATGGTGTTTGTACAAGTGACAAAGTAAATATGCTGGTAAGTAAACTTATGTGCGGCTCTGTGGCTAAATGGGTAGCGCGCTAGGCTTTGGCTCAAAGTGCCCCGGGTTCGATTCCCGGCCGAGCCATCAGGGATTTTAATCTCCTGGGGTTATTCCCGTGGTTCGGGGACTGGGTGTATGTGCCGTCGTCATCATCACTTCATCCTCATTAAACGACGCGCAGGTCGCCCAAGGACGTCAACTAGAAAGACCTGCACTCGGCCTCTCCGGAGGCCACACGATCATTATTATAGTAAACTTATGGTGCACAATGAGTTTATAACACGAAATGCTGATACTGTATTACACGTGGTTTAAAGCGAAGAAACCTGGGAGCTATAGCGTTGTGAAATAACGTTTATGTTCGACGATGTCGAAATGTGAATATTTTATGTCAGAAAACTGTATCATAATGAGGGTCATTAGAACATTATTTTTCACTATGAAACAGTTTCACCTACCAATCAGAGCTCAAGAAACAGTTGTGTGACCAATTAGGTAAGGATAGCATCGCACCTGCGCTGACTTCCACGGCCTCCTATTTTAAATTTCACTGCGTGGCTAGTGTCATAGTGGGGTATTTGATGAGGCCATGGTCAAATACAAGGTATTCTCTGCGTCCCATGCGCTCTGTTCAGTACATAAAACTGGCGAAATCTCGACAGATATTTATGAATATTTATGTTCGAACATAAAATAGTTATAATGATCGTCGAACATAAACAGTCGTATGCAACTCGCCTATAATGGTAATTAAGACACTCGTATGGAAATTATAAAACCCGCTTCGCTCTATTTCTAAACATAATCGTGTCTTAATTATTGCCAATATAGGCTCGTTGCATAATGTACTATTAGCCTATAGTTTGCATGGCCTGCGGAACCTCTTCCTTCGTCCTGTAAAGCTTATTTCATCAGCCTCTACTCTCTTTCTGCGGGAATATTGTCATCATCATCATCATCAATATGCATGAATGTTAGTTTTCATGATACAACGATAACTAAAGATGGCTAGATGGAGATATTCGTCTCGTCACTGCACAACAAAGCAAGGACGATACTGAATTACAAAAACCTTCCTGCCTATGCTCGAGAAGGATAAGTTTACAGAAATAATATGAAAAAATGGCCAAGAGAACATAGGGATGAGAAAGAAGAGTGAACGCTACTATTATCCGTCTGACGAATCCCTGCCGGCGGCAGATGTATGAACTACGAGTTGTCGGCGGTGTAACGCAATCTATTTTCCCGGACATATCGATACATTCTGCACTGTATGTTGATGAATCATTTTGCCATGAACTTTTGCGATTGGTTAGTTGAGTATTTCAAATTCATACGCTTAACAGAAGAACATTGTATTATTACAGTAAGATTTAGTATTATTAATATTACATCATATATTAGCACCAACAGCAGAACAGTACCCAATATTCTAGTGTCAGTAACACTTGATGAGAACTGCACATGCCTTTCCTCTTGTTCGACTCACCTTGACGCACTGATAGACATTAACAGTTGACAGTGCACTCACTCACTTCAGAACGACAAAGACTCGTCAAACGGGTAAAACTAAAATTAACTTACCTTTTCATGGGATTCAGCCAGCCCTGTGGTGTTAAGGTAACGCACCTGCCTTTCGCTCAGAGGCCCCGGGTTCGAATCCCAATGAAGATATTATTTATTATTATTATTATTATACGTAGGTAATGCCATACATTTAACACAACAAATTTTGAAATCTTTGGCGTCGTGTAAAATATGCCTCTGGAAGCTTTGTACCGTTCAAATCCATGATGCGGTTGATGTATGCGATTGAGATCAGTGAATAACATGACGACTATTTCACTAGCTTCATGTTTGAGGACGTCCTCTGTTGTTTCCAGTATGAAATGGATATACCCTGCAGCAGCCTAGCAAATGCTATTCCACGAGTTTTACAAATAGATTGGAATACACTGCATAAATTAGTAACCGTTTAACACACATTTCATTAACATGACGTGTAGACGTCCACGCGCAGCAAACAAACAGGATACTGGTAGTTCTACACATTTGAATTATAGGCCTGCCATATACAGTAGGAATCCAGTGTGCTTGCAATTTTGAAGTTCGGCTGAGAAATGCGAGTGAACAGTGAATACTGAGAAATGTTCACAGCGTGAACTATAGGCCAACCATGGTAGTTTAAATTTTGTTCTACCCCTTATTATAACAATCAAGGGTAAGGTGAATAAGTTTCTATGATAAATGAGTTTCTACGAGAATCGGTGGTTTTTACCTGCCGAATGATCATCCTGACTCGCCATGCTCTGTCAGGTGTCAGAAAAGTGAATGAGAGATGAAATAATTGAAGCTGGAAGGAAGCGTTCGTGGCCTCTTAGAAGGTATCGTCCCAGCATTTGACTGGAGTGGAAAATGAGAAACCTCGGAAAACCATTCAGGAACGGTCGACGGTGGGATCCGAATCTACACATCTTAAAACCATTCAGGAACGGTCGACGGTGGGAACCGAATCTACACATCTTCCGAAGTCTGGAGATAGCCTGTCCCCATGACCATCTTCTTGGTTGGTGTCTACAGAAAGATCAAAGCAATGAACAGTATTCATAATATCCACACAGGTAGTTCCAGTGCGTGAGCTTGTGGCAGCCTGTAGCTTACGAGGCAAAGATGATGAAGGTGATAATTGATGTTTTAAGGGGCCTAACATCCAGGTTATTGGCCCCTAATGGTCTCGGTGATGGCGAAAATGACAATGAAATAACGAAATAACGAACATTAAGTGAGACGGAAAATACTTACAAAATGGAACTCAGATTGAAACGACTCACAAAAAGGAGAGTGGGAATACTTACACAAGGAAATTTAGAAGGAAAATACTCAGAAAACGAATAGATTGAAAAACACAAACAAAATGCAGGTTAGGTTAAAAAAAAACGTACAAAATGCATTGGAGTCGAAACACTTACAAAATGCAATTGAAATTCAAAATACTTACAAAATGCAAATGAGATTGAAAATACGTACAAAATGCGATTGAGGTTCAAAATACTTACAAAATGCAACTGAAATTGAAAATACACAATGCAATTTAGATTGACAAAGGCCGGTTCATATTCAAAATACTCACAAAGTGCAATTGAAATTCAAAATACTTACAAAATAAATTGAAATTGAAAATGCTTACAAAATGTATGGCAGATTCAAACTACTCATTTGGATTGACAATACTTACAAAATTTATTTTAGATTGAAATATTGTGAGGTTTGAAACCATTTTTCAGTGTTGCCTAAGTAAACAAAAGTTTGGTGCTTTTCAGTCGGTCAACACGAATGTACCCAAATAGAGCAGGGCTATGCCCTGATCCTGAAATAAATTACATAAGATTAATAAATACACTAGGATGACCAGTTTCGATCGTCAAGCGATCATCATCAGATCCATTACACTTAGGCTATAACATCTATGTTTGAGAATACAGGTGAAAAATATATACAATATGTACAATTATTTAGTTGCAGTGTTGGTAATGCAACAGTCGGTGTATGATAAATGTGGTATATCTAATGTTAGGTAAACTTCTAAAATAGTGATGAAAAACCGGAATTTGTCTGTTAGGGGTGATTATATGGTTTTACAAAATCAACTATGGTTATACTGAAATAATACAAGCTTATACTTATTGAGTTGTCTCCTTGTACATATTGTATATATTTTTCACCTGTATTCTCAAACATAGATGTTATAGCCTAAGTGTAATGGATCTGATGATGATCGCTTGACGATCGAAACTGGTCATACTAGTGTATTTATTAATCTTATGTAATTTATTTCAGGATCAGGGCATAACCCAGCTCTATTTGGGTACATTCGTGTTGACCGACTGAAAAGCACCAAACTTTTGTTAGATTGAAATGCTTACAAAATGTAATTTAGATTCAAAATACTCACAAAAGGCAATTGAGAATCAAAATACTTACAAAATGCCCAATTTGGATTGAAAATACTTGCAAAATGCGGGTCAGGTTCAAAATATTTACAAAATGCAATTGAAATTCAAAATATTCACAAAAGTGCCACCACCTACATTGAAAGACTTACTAAAAAGCAATTTAGATTGTCAATCCTTACAACATGCAATTGAGGTTGAAAAGACTCGCAAAATGCAATTTAGATCGAAAAGACTTACAAAATGCAACTGAGATTGAAAGTACGTACAAAATGTAGTGTAGGTTCAAAAAATTCGCTTAGGGTAATTTGGATACACGGGGAACCAATTAACAAAAACAGTGCGGGAAACTTAAAAAGAAAAAGAAATAGAATGAAAAGAAAACAAGAGGTCTGACCCCTCGAAGAATGAGGGATCAGGAAAGATGAGACAAGGGTCAATTAAGGCGGGAAAGTGAAAGACTCCCTAGGCCTCGGATACCGTAATACCGTCGGGGTCGGAAAATAACAAGAGTTGGTCAAGGGAGGTCGACAGGAAAGAATATGGAGAGGAGCCCGGCACAAGTAAGTGGAAGCAATGCCGGACTCAGCTGGGGTCCCGTGGTCGCCAACCCACGTCCCACTACATTGAGCCCCTGGGGGAATGAGGCAAAGACCCAAGTAAGCAGCATATTAATTTGATTCTGCTCTGATATATTTAATCCTGTTTAGCCCAATTAAACAGATTTTACTATTTTTAATGTCTATGGATGGTTGGTAAGAACATATTGTGAAGTAACAAATTTGGTGTTGTTCAAAAAAGAAATGTATACAAATTGGTATAATATTTAGTTAGGCCTACATCTGGCACCACACGTTAGACCTGCGGCGTAGCGGTGCTCATTAAATCGTACACCACAGCTGCTAGGTCGTAGGTTTGAATCCCGGCGCTGCCAGTGGTTACCCTGCGTGTGATTTTTCCACACACCCTCCAGGCAAATGCCACGATAGTAGTCTACCTTACTTCAAGTCTCATGCCACCTACCGCATCCGCGTCCCTGATACAGTTACACACACTAAAACAGTCATCACAGGGATACAGGTTATCAGACAGTTTCAACACACACGGGGCCGATTACCAGGATGTTCCAAGCCCCTTAAATGAATTAACAAGAACCACTCGCTAGAACTCACACGTTATATGATACGTAGGCCCGAGTAATGCATTAAAGAATACGAGTTAATAAAATAACGTGATTAACATAGCTTATTAGTAACCTTTCCATTCCCCAATGAAGATAATACAGGGTATTTCACTCAATGTGCGGCCGTGCGGTGCGTGGAGGTTCGGACGAGCACATGGCAACTAGCTGAGCTTGGTGTCGAGAGAGCGCCCGTTCGAATCGCATGTAAATAACAAGCACACATAATAACACATAATCAAAGTAAAATCATTGTCGCAGAAGATGTTGAAAATGTCCTCCGCCTGTATATACACATTTCTGGCATCTTCTAAGGACATTTTAATTCTCATGCATTAGTTCATCATAGAGTGTGAGGGTTTGCTGCATAAACCTTATTTTTCAATTTTTCCCATAAATAAGAATTGAAGCAATTTGGGCTTTAACACTTAGCATTAACATGTTATAAAATGTTGAAACACAATAACAATCAAACAATAACCACGTACACACGTTATAAACTTATAACACGTATAACTTAAAATAGGCTATAAACGAAATAACGAAGTCAACGTTACTCGTCAAGTCCTGCGACGCAACTGTCTCAGCTCCGTGTTGCCACGTGCTCGTCTAACCTTTGGCTCTACCTTCTACCTGCAGCGCAGCGCTGCGCCAGCCGTGCGACCGGACCCACTTTTAGTGAAAGACCCTGTATATGTAAATGATCATGACCATAACACACATGTAACCTGCCAGTCTACAATCGTTCCCGTCATGTCAGGCATTTACTGTAGGCTCCTCAAAATATTCATCATCATCATCATCATCATCATCACCTTCATCATGTTTGCCATCTGATAACACGACGCGTTGCACATAGAACCTCAGCTGATCACGTAGGCCTACACAGTAGGTAGGCTATGCCAGAACGGTGGAAATGGAATACGAGACGTGAAGTAACCACATACAATATTGGCACAATGCTCTAGACACGCATCATCGAAAGAAATTCTAACCCCAAGGCGTTGTCGTGCGCGTTAAATCGAGCACCACGGTCGCGATATGGAGCTGCAACAGGTCCGGAGATCGAAAGTTCTAAGCCCGGCACTAACAGTGGTTATTCTCCCTCCAGGTAAATGCCACCGGGATAGTACCTTATTTTAAGTCCCGGGTCACCGTCCCCATCTCCCGACTCTAGTACAACTTCACAAACTATTACAGTCATCACACAAAGACAGGTTATTACAGAACATGGGACTGATGACCAAGATGTCCCAAACCTCTAGAATTAATTTATAATACGGACAACAACAAGAAATTAATTCTAATCCAGGAACATTTGCACTAGCATTTTAGTTCAGGATTCATGTAATATAGGCTCTCATGACAAATCTTGGGACACACTGTTTGAAACAAACATTACTGAAGTAGGAAAATAGCAGTCTGCTGTGGTCTCGGAGTACGTATTAATACTCCGGGCACTTAAGTCCTGCGTTCAATTTCAGGCTACACAAGGGTTGGAACGTGCTACAGTCAGCATCGTGAAACAAAACTGTGAAGAGGTGGGGTGGGTTTGATTTATACTTCAGCCATCCTACAACTGAATTTCCTTGAAGTCCTCATTTCTACTCCAGGAAAATGCTGGGATGGTTCCTAACTCATGGCCATGGCTGCATCCTCCCTAATCCTAGCCATACTTACAAATGCACTCCGAGACCACAATAACACAGGCACGGGATTGATGACCACGACGTCCAGGCCTCTAAATGAAACGACAAAATTAGGAATATCAGTGTACTGGTGAAATGGTCACGCTCGGTTATGTTCCCCAGCCACTTCCCAAGAGCCCAGCTCAAACTAGAGCAGCCGTTACGGCGAATTGGTTTCGATTTCGTTTTTACTGCTTATAGGATCGCTGCTCACTGTGATTGGGTTTGCGAAAACCATTGCAAGCAATGAAGGATATGAACATAAACGGTGCCGACTTCCATCCATATCACCCAAGGGGTTCACCGGCTTTGAATCGTAGCCAAAACAAAACTGGCAAAATATTGGGACACATTAGCCAACAATGACTATACTGTGCTAAATTCCTGGAGTAAAATACAGCTGGTGATGTGGTGTAGGCATTCTCAACCTTTATGAGACTGTGAGCATCACCCTCAGGACATGCCAAGTACCCGAGCAACATTAAATCGAGTATAATAATAATAATAATAATAATAATAATAATAATAATGTTATTGATTTTACGTCCCTTTTAACTACTGTGGCTTTTAGAGACACCGGGGTGCCGGAATTTTGCCCTGAAGGTGATCTTCAACGTGCCAGTAAATCTACACACATCAAAAAAAGTTTTGCATCACCTCGGTTCCCAGATCTCCGGCATATAGACGTTGACTGTGTATATTGTATCCAAGATACAGTCCCTTTGACTGTTCATAGATGTCACTAAAACTGCTCAAAGATGTAAACAACCATGCATGAGCAGGGCCTATTAGACGGAGGGGGTACGACAGCCGATCAGTTCCAGTCATTCCACCAGGACGAAGGTACGCTGCTCATGTTGTCTGTAGTTCTACCATGCCTAGAAGGTCAATACCGCAGTTCGATCGCGTCCGCATTGTTACTTTGTGTCAAGAAGGGCTCTCAACAAGGGAAGTTTCCAGGCGTCTCAGAGTGAACCAAAGCGATGTTGTTCGGACATGGAGGAGGTACAGAGATACAGGAACTGTCGATGACAGGCCTCGCTCAGGCCGCCCAAGGGCTACTACTGTAGTGGATGACCGCTACTTACGGATTGCCACTCGGAGGAACCCTGACAGCAATGCCACCATGTTGAATAATGCGTTTCGTTCAGCCACAGGACGTCGTGTTTCAACTCAAACTGTGCGCAATAGGCTGCATGATGCGCAACTTCACTCCCGACGTCCATGGCGAGGTCCAGCTTTGCAACCCCGACACCATGCAGCGCGGTACAGATGGGCCCAACAACATGCTGAATGGACCCCACGGAATTGGCATCACGTTCTCTTCACCGATGAGTGTCGCATATGCCTTCAACCAGACAATCGTCGGAGACGTGTTTGGAGGCACCCTGGTCAGGCTGAACGTCTTAGACACACTGTCCAGCGAGTGCAGCAAGGTGGTGGTTCCCTGATGTTTTGGGGTGGCATTATGTGGGGCCGACGTACGCCACTGGTGGTCATGGAAGGCTCCGAAACGGCTTTACGATACCTGAATGACATCCTCCGACCCATAGTGCACCCATATCGGCAGAATATTGGAGAGGCATTTGTCTTCATGGACGACAATTCTCGACCTCATCGTGCACATCTTGTGAATGCGTTCCTTCAAGATAACGACATCGCTCGACTACAGTGGCCAGCATGTTCGCCAGACATGAACCCTATCGAACATGCCTGGGATATGTTGAAAAGGGCTGTTTATGGACGTCTTGACCCACCAACCACTCTGAGAGATTTACGCCGAATTGTCGTTGAGGAGTGGGACAATTTGGACCAACAGTGTCTTGATGAACTTGTGGATAGTATGCCACGACGAATACAGGCATGCATCAATGCAAGAGGACGTGCTACTGGGTATTAGAGGTAGTGGTGTGTACTGCAATCTGGACCACAAATGCTGAAAGTCTAGCTGTATGATGGTACAACATGCAATGTGTGGGTCTCATGAGCAATAAAACGAGCTGAAATGTTGTTTGTGTTGATCTCTATTCCCTTTGTATTTAACGGTTCCGGAACTCTTGGAACCGAGGTGATGCAAAACTTTTTTTGATGTGTGTACTTACACGGTTCCCGCGCATTCGTGCACCCTTAAATGGCAGGTGACTGCGCCAGGATTCGATCCTGCAACCTTGGGGACAGCAGGCGAGAATATTACCGCTGAGCCACGCAGCCAGCAGTATAATAATAATAATAATAATAATGCAACAAACATATTCCTCTCTTTTCTTTGCCTATCTCTCTCTTCCTCAAAAGTGATGTTATATCTAGGGATTCACCGTCCACTAAACATGCTGCAAAAGCTTGCATGATTCATGCAGAAAAGATACATTTACAGTACGTATGAAGAGTCAAGTCGAGTCAGCATATTTCGTGTTACTCATAAACTAGGGATGCCCAACTATCTTTACAGTAGATTAAAAATACAATTCCACAAAATGATATCATTTCTGACTGTTAAAACTTGTAATGAAAACACCATTAATCTGGTTTGTGGAACAGAATTTGAACTGAAGAATGGACCTCGGGGGAGCTTCTGCTCGCGAGCACCTTTTGGCTCGTATGACGGGAGCACCAAATTTCATTTAAAAAGCACTGTGGTGCTTACGAGCACCAGGTTGAGAACGGCCGATGTAGTGGAAAATGGTGACAAATATCTATCGCTTACTCTGCGGGGTCGGGAATAAGATGCGAAGCGCTTCCTAAGGCCAACCTTATGAGAGGTGTTAATGGGAGAAGTTGATGTTGTTGATTCTTTTAGGGGCTTTGCGACATAGTGGCGATGTGGACCTGTGTACTTGGGTGTGTGTATTTGTAATTAGGGTAGGATTTGGGTAGGAAGCAGCCGTGGCCTTAAGTCAGGAACCATCCGGGCAATTGTGAGGAGTAGAAGTGGGAATCCAAGGAAAGCCACTTCCAGGATGGCTGAGTTAAGAATCGAACCCGCCTCTTCTCAGCTTTGCCTCACGAGGCAGATGTACCATTTCAAGGACAGCTGACGGTGCAGCCTTGCGCCTTAGTGCGCATAGCTACCACGGTCGTTAATAATAATAATGAAAATCCACAGCCTGCTTCCAGTCTCCGACCGGGTCAGGAATGGAATGAATGAAGCCCCTATCTAGCGGCGAGGATATGAACTGTGCCGGCTGCCGAGGCCTGACGCACTCCTCTGGGACAATGATTAAATGAATGATAGATGAAATGAAATGATAGTGGAGAGTGTTGCTGGAATGAAATTTTGACAGGGAAAACCGGAGTACCCGGAGAAAAACCTGTCTGCCTCCGTTCTGTCCAGCACAGATCTCACATGGAGTGACCGGGATTTGAACCACGGACTCAGCGGTGAGAGGCCGGCGTGCTGCCGCCTAAGCCACGGAGGCTCTCAATAATAATAATAATAATAATAATAATAATAATAATACCAGATATTACACCTGTTTCTAAGGGCTTGGGGATGAAGTGGGGTAAATTTCTATGAGACAAATGTTTTCTCTTTCGGCCTGATGCCCTTCCTGACGCCAACCTTATCAGAAAAGTTAATAAGCTGTTGTTAATTCATTTTAGAGGCTTGAAACATCTGGTCATCAGTGCTGTGTAGTTGGGTGTGTGTTGAACGTGTCTCATAACCTGTATTTTTTGATGACTGTAGCTGTGTGTGTAACTGTATTAGAGACAGGGATGTGATAGGTGCCCTGAGACTTGATATAAGGTACTATCTCGGCATTTGCCTGGAGGGAGTGTGGAATAACCCGGGGGAAAACACACTCAAGTTAGCGGCAGCCAGCGCTGGAATTCGAACCTACGATCTCCAGACTTGCTGCAGTTGTCCGCGTGGACGCGGGGAAGAAGCTAATAAGATATGAAATGAATGAGGATGGCTGAAATTGGACAAGGGGTTGGAAGGAATTGGCCATGGCCTATTAGAAGTTGAGAATGGGAAACCACGGAAGTATCTTTTGAAGAACAGCTGATGGACGGGTTCGAACCCTCTCATCATGGGAGTCTGGATACAGCCTAGCCCACAGTGCGTGTAGCAATATTTCTACTAATATTATTATTATTATTATTATTATTAATAATAATAATAATAATAATTTTAACGTCCCTTCTGTCCCTGCGCCCGCCCAATGCCAGAGCACAGTAGGTGAACCAGTACTAAAATTGAATCTTATTGGTGTAAGTTTATTTATTTATTTATTTATTTAATCAGCTAGGGACATCCTGTACATCAGCCTCATGTTATTGGTGATGTCATGTTAATAAAGCGAATGAATTTGCTTTGTGCTCCTGGTGCTTGTCAGGTGCAGTACGGTACTGCTGACGTTGAGGTTAGAGGACATATATTTATAGATCGTAAAAATGTTAATGGTTGAGAGATAAGATTCACCAATCAGCCAGTGTAATGAAGCGAATAAGAAAACACAAGAGACAATTCTTTGCATTGCGGGCAGTAAGCACCCAGTGAGAAGTGTAGGTCTATCGCTTTAGATTACGTAAATGTTAACGTGAAATGATATGACCCCTTTCGAAGAGATCACGGTGGCATTTCTATGGTCCATAAAGTACATTGCTGTTGCTTCATTCAGAGACTAGAGACATCAGCCCTTTGTGTTCCGTATTTCAAGCACTTGGCTATTCCCGTTTCTTTGAGGTCGGGAATGAGGTGCGATGAATGTTAGAATATAGGTTACTGTAATAGAATACCCTCTGTTACAAATTTCGAATAAAGTAAAAATGTCAAATTGTAAAACGTTAAAATATAAAAATGTTAAAATGGTAAAATGTTAAATTGAATGGTAAAAAGTTAAAATGTAAAAATGATAATTCGTTAAAATGTTTAAGTTTTAAAATGGTAAAATGTTAAAATGGTATATTGTTAAAATGGTTTATTGTTAATGTGTTAAAATTATAAAATTGTAAAATGTTAAAATGGTAAATTTTTAAAATGGTAAATTGTTAAAAGGTAAATTGTTAAAATGGTAAATTGTTGAAAGGTAAATTGTTAAAAGGTAAATTGTTAAAATGGTATATTTTTAAAATGGTATATTGTTAAAATCTTAAAATGATAAAATGGTAAATAATAATTTTTAAAATTGTAAAATGTTAAAATGGTAAAATGTTAAAAGGTAAATTGTTAAAATGGTATATTGTTAAAATGGTAAAATGGTAAATTGTAAAAATGGTAAATTGTAAAAATGGTAAAATGTTAAAATGGTAAAATGTTAAAATGGTAACATATTAAAATGGTATATTGTTAAAATGTATTGTGACGAGAGTAGTCTATTATTTATTCCAACCATCACCAGACACATGTGAAATTAGTTACAGTGATTCCCTAATAGCCTAATACAAGGTAAGATGAATGTCCCCATGTGATGGATGGTTTTTACTCCCGATCCCCCTTCCTGCACGAATCTCATGAGAGGAGTTAATTAGATATGAAATAATAGGGAGGTGAATGAAACTGAGCACTGAGTTGGGAGGATGCGACCGTGACCTACTAGGTGACGTCCAGGCATTCACGTAGAGTTTAAAGTGGGAAACGATCGGAAACCTTTTGAAGAACAGCTGTCGGCGGGTGTCGAAACCACTAGAACCTTAACACTCGTAGCTACCCTATTTTTAATTTGGTCTAGGGCTGGAAAAATGTCTCGGGGCTGGGAATGAAGTACCAGTCCAGTCATTTCCTGAAGAGAGCGCGCATAAACTCGTGGGAATTTTATTCAGGATGGCCACTGTCAGTACCAGGTTTTGAATGAACTCCAAACGTACAGCTACCTACCTCTTCTTACAAAGAAAACCTACAACACTGATAAATGCATATTTCAACAATTGACAACTCCGGTTATCTGATATGATATCTACCAGCGAGAATGAGAACCAGCTCAAAGTAGGTCAGCCATGAACACTTTGCTCCTCTGTACGTCGGTAAATGGATACGCTTAAGTAAAACAATATCAGTAATAATAGACTGATGTTATTGGTTTTAACTACTGAGGCCTTTAGAGGCCGCGGGAAGCTAGAATTTTGCCCCGAAGGCGACCTTTAACGAGCTAGTAAATCTACTGATACGGCTCCATCGCATTTACACACGCTCAATTGACTGTCAGGATTCAATCCTGCAAACTTGGAGACAGCAGGTGAGAACGTAACCGCTGCACCACGCAGCCAGTCAAAACATTATCTGTGACTGAGTAAATGATTAATGCAGGATGAGTTGGGTCCAATAAGAGCTTGATTCTCAAAATGTCACGTCGAGGAAACCGCGGACAGGAAACTCCATCAGCGCCCACTGAGCTCATTAACCGAATTACAATGTCACTCTTAGCAGGGCGAAGGAGCTGATAACACAGATGTCAGGAGCTTTGGGGCACGGACTAAAATTAAACGTGGCCATAAATTACGCGCGCCTACTCTCCGACAAAAACGTTTTACAAGTTTAGCAACAATATACGTGTAAATATCTCATGCCAATTTGGCCTAGGCCCATGTTCATCTTACTTAGAAATAATTATACTCGCACAATAACACAAGATTATCAGATGCGATTCATATGTATGAATAGTTCTACAGAACTAGTGGCTGGAAAAATAATGGTGTTATTTTGTCGGAAACAGACCGACAGCGGTAGCTACGCTCACTAACGCGCAGCGCTAGGCCATGGGGCCAAGCTATCTGCGAACTCGGTAGGCGTGGGTTCGAGCCCTACCGTCGGCCGTCCTTGAAATGGTTTTCCATGGTTTCCCCATATTAACTCTAGGCAAATGCTGAGACGGTACCTTCTAACAGGTCACGGGTGCTTCCTTCCACATCCTTGCCCAGTTTCATTCATCTTCATTCATTTCATCTCTCATTAACTCCTCTTATGTGGTTGGCGTCAGGAAGGGCATCCGGCCGTTAAAATCATCCACCACATAGACTTTCATCGCATCTCATCCCTGACCCCGTTGGAAACGGGAATAATAAGGGGTGGACATACATTTTGTCTGAAACAATTTTCAAGCTTACTAAATGTAGCCTACAATACTCAATACATTTTGTTGAAGGAGCAGAGAAACCGGTCCCGAGTTTGCGTAACTTTCCGCTAAACCAGCGGAACAAGGTTTGCACACTGCCCACATTCCTCTTTAGTCTGTAGTATTCACCACCTCGTGGTGTAGTGTCTAGAATTCTTGGCTGTCGCCCCGGAGGTCTGGTTTCGATTCCGGGCTCTGCCAAGAATCTTAATCCTGGTGTGTGGGCTGGAACGGGGTACACTCAACCTCGTGCGGAAAAATTGAGACGAGGAGGGTTTGATTCCCACCTCAACCATCCTGGAAGCGTGGTGGGGGTACGGAAGAGAAAAATAGTTGACTAAGGGAGGTCAAAAAGAAATAAGTTGGTTGCCAACGTGGTGGTTGTGAGCCCGCTGGGAGCTTACAGGTGGACCGGAGAGAAACTCTTCAAGGCCTAAGCTCTAAGGTCTGCAGACGTGATGCAAGAATGGAGGCTAGTAGCTCCGAGCTACGCCAGGATAAACCTCTTTGAAGGTTGCAGATGACGTCACGCCCAGACAGGAAGTGACGGGATTAGGGGGAGTAAAGAGGGGAAGGGGTGATATTAGCTTACAAAAAATGTACACACTACAAATAAACACTTGTGCTCTGATTCACTTGGTGTCGCGTTTTAACATGTGTGCTAGCGATGTACAGAACACTGTTTGTGTTTAGAATCTAAATAAAGAGTTGAAGAGAGATACTGTGTCCCCTCGAGCATCTACACTTCCTAGGCCTTGGAACATTGGAATCGCGACATGCGACAGATCAGTATGTCGCGAGTTAAGTCAGGAAGGAAGATATTTATTCAGTCTATGTAATAATGCTCTTCAGTCGGTGAAGATTGGGGAGTCCAATTATCTTGGGTGGTTAATATCAATATATTCTTTGTTGTTAAGGTACTCATCGACCCTCCATACAGCCATTTTAAAGAAAATTTTGGATTTTTTATTGGCCCATACGAAAGTATGTTTTATCTAGTTTCCAGGAATGTATAATTTATATATGTTTTCTTGTTATTTAGCTTATTTATTTACATTTAAATGATCGGTGCGCACGTGTTTCAGCAGCTGTCACTCTGACAACGTGACGTTTCTGGCTTGATATTTCAATATTATTTCATTCAATGTGGGGGGTGTGTTTCAACGCTTTATTTCTCATACTCAGAAGTTAGTTTTACTGGCGGGAAGCAGATGGTAGCACTAACCATGTTGTATTCTTTGACTAAATCAAGCAATAAAGTTTTGTTCCTTGCCATGTGGCCATGTGAGTGTAGTTATTTTGTACATGTGGTCTTGTGGTCTTTATTTTATATATTTTGAAAGATGGGCTCCAAGTCACGTACGCAAAAGAGAAGGAAATCAGGTGTGTTGCAGGGGAATCAACACGCTAAGACACCTACGGAATTTCAAAATAACAGTGTTACTGATAGTGTGAATAATCGTGTGCCAAAACGTGATTCACATAGGCTAGGTTCAGACATTGTAAATACTGACGTATTTAGTGATGTTAATTTTTGTTCTGGGAACGTTCTGTTTGGTTTGGAATGTCTACAGACTATGATTTCATTTGTAGCTTGCCCTGAAGGTTTGACATGTAGTAGTTTAGTCATAAACGAAGTAGCTAATAAGAGATTGGGCCGGGCCATTTCTATATTATTATCATTTAAGATGTGTGGCTATCAAACACGAAAATCCCTGCATCTTGGAGTAATGGACAGTATTTGCCACTTTAACAACGGCTGTACGTCAGAACTGGACATCCTCAAGAAGACTGGGATCAATCCAGGCAAGTATACAGTGTCCGGCGTAGGTGCTGCAGATAAGGAGCACCTTACTGTGGCTCTGAAGCAGTGTACTCCGGAGCAAAAACAACGTCGGAGATACTTAAGGGCGAGGAGGAAGCACAAGAATGACCTAAAATCCCAAGAAGAAGGCACCACCTATGCATCAGGAGGCTTTTAGGATCAATAGAAGTATGCTACTTTATTCTAAATGTGTATCTCAACTTTAAGTGACTTTTTCTCAAGTTTCATTTTTTTCAGTATTTGTCATTACTTTGGCAGATGAAATCTACACTTAGAATAGAGATATTCACTTCATTTAAAAACGAAATTGTAGCTAAATAATGCAGCTATGTTGTATAGCAGAATAATATAATTACATTGAAATTAAGGGTCCAGACCCCTGCAATTAAATTATTTTTCTCTATGAGAATAATTGAATTTTTAGAAAAACATTAATAAATTTGGCCCTATGGAAGCTGCGAAAACTATTCTGCTAAGCAACACTCAGAACGTATTGCTAAGCAATCTGAAGCAACAATGAGTCTTTTATGTTGAATAGGA
The DNA here is from genome assembly GCA_946902985.2 of Meconema thalassinum. Lineage (NCBI taxonomy): Eukaryota > Metazoa > Arthropoda > Insecta > Orthoptera > Tettigoniidae > Meconema > Meconema thalassinum. The sequence continues at coordinate 666,888,497 of OX336389.2, read as the reverse complement.
GCAGAGATATTACGTCCCAAAAATTATTGTTATTTTTTCAAAAAATCTTTGAAAAAAAACCATAAATTCATCTTGGATTATTTTATGCCAGAAATCCACTAGTTTATACCCTTAGCATCCGTGATATGAGTTTCAAGAAAATAGGATAACTTCGCTGGAATTTCATCACTAGTGTCATGAGTACCTTAATTCAATATATGGGCTTGTGACTTCTTGGTCATTATCCCCGTGTACTTGGGAGTGTGTTTAACGTGTCTGATAACCTGTATTTATGTGATGACTGTAGTAGTATGTGTATTCAGGTGAGGGATGGAGCAGGTGCACCAGGACTTAAAGTAAGGTAATATCCCTGCATCGGTCTGTACACACAGAATGGCCGCTGTGAGTGCCGAGATTCAAACCTGCGATGTCCGAACTTGCTGCTGCTACACGATTTGACGAGCACGGCTACGCTACGGCACCCAAATAATATTCCACACAAATACCTAAAATAGAAGTGAACACTTCAGTTCTTTGTAATATAACATACACCACCTGCGCGCCCAGGAGGTCTGGGTTAGATTCCTGGCTCTGCAAAAAAAAAAAAAAAAAAAAACTTGTCTGAAAGGTGGAATGCGGTACAGTCAGCCTCGTGAGGCAAAACTGAGAAGAGGTGGGTTCGATTCCTCCCCCCGAGCTATCCTGGAAGTTGCTTTCCCACTTTTACTCAAAGCAATTGCCGGGATGGTTCCTAACTTAAGGACACGGCTGCCTCCTTACAAATTCTCACCTGAATAACAAATACACACACAAATACAGCCATCACAAGAACACAGGTTATCAGACAAAATTACACACACCCAAGTCCATGGGCCTAAATGACTACGATGTCCAAGCCCTTTAAATGAAACAACAACAACAAAATACAAGTAGTGAAGTGTACAACTCCATATATTATTGTTGTGGTTTCATTTGAGGTCCTTGGACATCGTGGACATTTAGCTCACTGTGTGTAGGTTATGTATAAATAGCTTATACTAGCTGTTCTTTCCAGCGTTGCTCGGACACAAAATTAGAAGTTAAGTGATTGTAAATTTGCTTGCATTTTAATTGCCTTGTATGTCAAGGGATGGCGTACAGATTATCCGCATTAATATCCTATTATATGTCCTTATTTATGTTCTATTTCTGTACATAATTTGTGTATACATTGTTTATGAGGCGGGTATGGTATCCCCTTATTACTCGTAGTTTATGGAAATTAAATATGAAAATTTCAATGATTACGGTACCTCAATATAGATAAAGGCATTTGATGGAAATAATGAGAAACAGAACAGAAAACATTATCAGACAAATATATTTCAGAAAACTATACAGTATATACACTAAGACTGAATTCAAAACACTCAAAATGATAAAAATAGTGACACCATGCAGCCACGAGGCAAATTACCCATATCTCGCAAGTAGCTTAAAGTGGGCTGCTACGTACCAGAGCAATAAATTATACTTGTATTATAACCTTATCATGCAATCCTAAAAATAAAACACCCTAATTTCCCCCGTTACGCGTTGGATTTATTCCTAAATACTCCTACACGAACGTCAATCCATGTCACATAAGAACTGAACCACATCATAGCACAAATCCCTCAACCGCTGAAAGACCTCATAGGTAAAATGAAAAGGTTTGCAGGGCACGAAAATATGTTTGCTGTTTGAGGCTAGAAAAACTCTTTCATATGGCACATCGCGCGAATAAATTGGATCAAATTAATATTACGGCCCCTTTGCCCCACTTTCACGGTTTAATTATTTGGATGATAATTACAACCTAAGTTGGTTCCGGGATAACCTTACAGCAATTCCCAAACTTAACTGAAATGTGTTGAGTCGTTCTCAAGTTATAAAGGTACAGACAGACAGACAGACAGACAGACAGACAGACAGACAGAAGTCCAATTATACAGTAGATGTGCCTGCAATAGTACCGCACATAGCACGTTTAATTTAGTAAAATCGGAAAAAGTATCATTGTGAGTATATAACATATGCAATACAGAGAGTGGGTCACCTTCCAGCTAATTTATTCCCGGATAAACCATCTTAGCTACCGCGGTAGATGGGTACTCTCCAAACCAAAAATTTCGAATTCCGGTCAGATTTCAGGCTTAAAATCAAAATTGATTTTCTTTTTGGAAAGGGGACTCTACCATTGTACAAATCCCCCATCCACTGGAAAGACCTCTTAGGGAAAATTCAATGGTTTGCGAGGGACGAAAATATTTCTTTAAACATCTCCAATGGCAACATTAAAATATCGACAAAATAGTTTTTTACTGCTTGAAGTTTTGAAATTTTTGCTATGTGAGATTTGAAAAGAACTTTGATATGCCATATTGCGCGAATAAATTGGATCAACTTTATATTAGGCCCCGGTTTAATATGAATGAGAAATTATAGCATAAGTTGGTTCTGGTGTAACTTTATAGCAATTCCCAATAGTTTACTGGAATGTGTTGAGTGGTTCTCAAGATATAAAGGCAGACATACATAGTAACATTTTATAAATATAGATTTGTACTGCAGAATTTATCTGGTAACGTGTGTTATTTTGGTGTCTGTAGTAGTGTGTGTTTTTGTATTTCAGGAGAGGATTGGGAAGGAAGCGGCCGTTGTTTAACCATCCCAGCATTTGCCTGGAGTAGAAGTGGAACACTACATAAAATAACTTCTAGGATGACTGAGGTGGGAGTCGAACCTATCTCTTCTCAGTTTTGCCCCACGAGTGTGAGTGTACCCCATTCCAGCCCCCAGACAAGAATTCAATTTCTTGGCAGAGCTGGGAATCGAACCCGGACCTCGGGAGTGCTAGCCGCTACAGCACGAGCTGGTCCGTCAGATATTTGTGTATAACCTACTATGCATATGAACATTAGCCGCCCAAGTAAATTGGGCTTCCCTATACCTGCTGCTCTACAGAACATATCTTATATAAAATCAGGAAGGAAAACATTATCGTGAATGTATTGTTTCTTCCCACCAATTGTTTTAAAGTAAAACAGTTGAAACTTTGGTGCCATGTGCAAACTCTATTAATCTTTTGTTGAGTCAGGAGCTGTGATTGCTTAAATCGCTGTTGAAGGGAATGCAATAAAAAAAAACACGAATTATTCAAGATTTTGAATTAGACCAGTTTCATCTTCTTGTATAGGAATGCAGAGGGACCATGTAATTCAAGATTTCGAATTAGACCAGTTTCATATTCATGTATAGGAATGCCAAGGGACCGTGTAATTGAAGATTTCGAATTAGCCCAGTTTCATTTTCAAATATAGGAATGCAAAGAGACCGTGTAATTCACGATTTCGGATTAATACGCTCGAATTAACCAAGTTCGACTGTATACACTTCACAGCAAAAGACATTTCATACCAAGATATTGTTTGTAGCAACTAATATGATATTGTTAATGAGACTGGGAATTAAATTCCAAAATTTTGTCGTTATAAATATATGTTGGTTCTTATTTTGCGCACATTATCCAATGCAGCACTCAGACGAGCTTCATGAGTAAATTATATATAATTATTTAAACCTCACTATTGCATTCAGGCGACGATATAACACGCAAATAACATACATAATTTCTGAGATGGTATAAAATCCTACGGATAGATGTCATTTTAAAAGTCTCATCGGATAACCGTGTATCGTCTCGTGCTGTTTTTTATTGTGCTGAAGTGCCCCTCGGTTAACAGAGGTTTGGTTCATCGTCAATGGCGTAAGTGTGGAACACAAATAGAAGGCTATATTTACACACACAGGCGCACACTAATATTAACAGGAACCTTTTCTGTCACAAGCAAAACTGTGTTCTCTCTTATCTCACAGACACTTTCGAGAGTGTGAGATTGCAAGCGCGCTAGCTTTCAATCCAGGTCACCACCTCGGGCCAAGAATAGTGTATGTAGGCTACATTGCCGGTAATATTGTCGCCTAATCCAGTGTTTCTCAGCGTTAAACAGGCTAACGCTCGGAAATTTAAAGGCAATTAATTTTATCAACATTTATTTATAGTCATTAAACAAATATTACACATCCTAGGGGTCAATTACTACATGCCTTAAAAAAATCCGAGATTGAGTCCCAGAGGACTGTTATAAATTATTTTATATTATAATTTTATAAAATTTATGAATTACAGTATTTGAAATAATGATAAAATTAGTAAAATTGGGTGTATATATAAAACATTATAAAATTTATATTGGACGACTTCCATCTAACATCGCCGGAATATTGCACATGGGGGTTCAGAGATCACTCGTTTCCACCACAATGGACTGCTTTTTCTTTCTAAACGCCGATACGATCAATTGTTATAGACGTGGTGTTTATTCATTTTTATACAAATTTTTGAAGCAATATAATTAACCCAAATGTAAGCAAAACCATTTAATTTACTACAAATTTCCCTATATTCCTTCATCCATAGACCACCTCGTGGTGCAGTGGCTAGCATTCTTTGCTGACATCCCTATGGTCCAGGTTAGATTCCCGGCTCTGCCAAGAAATTCAATTCTGATCAGAAGCCTGGAACGGGATAACCTCAGTGGTACCTAAATTAAGGCCACGGCCGCCTCCTTCCCAATCCTTGTCTCAGCCATCACAATAACAAATACCACACACACACAAATTTACGGGACTACATGACAACGATGCTATAGAGCCCCTAAATGAAAGAACAACAACCACCTTCATCAATAGAGGAATGTTTGTTTCCGTGGTTAAAATCGTTTCGAAACAAAGACAATGTATTATAGGATCTACTTTCTCTAGAAGACAACATTGGCAATACAGAAACATAACAAATTTGCTTCTATCTTACTAGGTCTACCCTTGAATCAAAACTGCACTTGGATTTCATTCAATGAAAAGTTTGAAAGCTACCATAACTATTCTATTATTATGGTTCAGCAGAGAATGTGCGTTAGACTTGAGACGTAATAGATATGCATGTATTATTCTTTACTACATTTCATGATTTTCTGATTCCTAAATATTCTACAGGGCAAACAGGTATTTCTCTGTCTCTTTCTGAGGACGCTGGCGACGGCATTGCTTAGCTCATAGTCTGTTGATTATGGAGGACGCGTAGCCAACGTGACGTCACCTCTACTGCATTACCTTGGTTTTAGGTTATGGAGCATTACTTCTCATATTAATCAGTTGTCCACACGAGGCTGAGTGCACTCGTTCCAACCCTACGTAATAGTGGCAGAGCCGGGAATCGACTCCAGAGCATTTTTATTATTATTGTTATTATTGAGAATTACGAAGTAAAGGGAGAGGCGGAAAAGCGCATAACAATTCTCCCGTTGGGGGGAAAAGGATAAGTTTACCTCCACAAATATTATATGGATTCTTTCTTTCGAAAGAACGAAAATAGAGAAATACCTTTGTCAATTTCGACATTAATTACACGTTTGTTTCCTGTTGAGCGCCGATCCCATGGTGTGGGGAAGTGCACCTGCCTCTCACCCGGAGGTCCCGGGTTCAAATCCGAGCTCCAACAGAGATTTAAAAAACTGACGTGAGTGCTGGAACGGAGATCACTAAGCTACGTGAGGACCATTGCGTAGATGTCTATTTTCATTTTGTTGTTTCATTTGCGAGGTTTGGGCATCATGGTCATTTTGCACCGTGTACTTGGGTAAGAATTTAGTCTGATAACCTGTGTTATTGTGATGAATGTAATACTGTGTGTATTTCGGATGAGGACTGGGAAGGAGGCAGCCATGCCCTTAATTTACGAACCATCCCCGTATTTGCATGGAGTAGAAGTGGGGGAAACCACGGAAAACCACTTCCAGGATGACTGAGGTGGCAATCGAATATACCTTTTCACAGTTTTGCTTCACGAGTCTGAGGCCCTCAGAACAGAATTATTTTTGCAGAGCCGGGAATCGAACCCTGACCTATTGTGCGACAGACAAGAAAGCTAGCCACTACACCACGAGGTAAATGAGGGATATCAGAGAACCTCATCCAAATCGTCGTAAAATCTCAAATTTTAGTAACTGTAGAATAAGAGCAACATTGACGTCTAATTTTAAAATAATTATGTAGTGACATTTCCAAACCAAGCCTGAATGGAAGCAACTCTCCTCGCGACCTCACTTCACTTGAAAGCTATCATAGGACTTCCACGTCTTCGTTATCTCCGCCCTGTTCTTCTTTTGCTCGGAAACAGACGACATCCATTAGTAGGATGATTTTCCGGGAAGACAGCTTTTTAGTTTATAATGGTTTACATCTGGAAGTAACATTTAGAGAAATAAAGCACACAGTCGGCTATATCCCGGAAGTAGAGCGATTTATCGCTCTCATGATGTACCACTTAAATATTAATTAGTGGCTATGAACTCTGAAGGGTTGCTGCTGCTAGAATATCAACGATATGGATCAGCTACGGAATGAAGGAAATGAGATTCAAATAACCACACTTCGTGATTATTGACATTACACTTCAAGCAGGTGTTCTGAACATTAAAATATAGATAAATAAACCACAAACAAACCCCGTGGCACTACAGCCCATGAAGAGCCTAGGCCTACCAAGCGACCGCTGCCCAGCCATTTGGCCTGCAGATATTGGGGTGACACGTGGTCAGCGCATAGGGTCCACTCGGCCGTTAATCTTGGTTTTCGTGACCGGGGCGCTGCCTCACAGTCAAACAGCTACTCAATTGTCCTCACGAGGCTGAGTTCACCCCCATTCCTGCCCTCACGTCAGTTTCTAAAATAAACCGCACAAATTTGAAATTTGAAATCCACATTTTCTGTTATTTCCGAGATCTTAAAAGTAAGCTCCTCTTCGAATAGCACAGAACAGAGCTGTCGGGAAGTCCCTCCGTAGTCCGTACAGTAGGCTATGTGTTTAAGTAAAACATCCTAATGGTACCTCAAGCGTTATTCTTTAAAATACCGTACTGGTTGTAACTTACTGATCACATGAGTGAAGACATCAATTGGATTCATCTATGAGTCCCAATGACTCAAGACAACCAAATTACTACTGAAGTACTATTATTAATAATAATAATAATAATAATAATATCGTACGGCCTCGGATGCCGGGTACAAGCTTTGTTATTTGCGTCCAGAGGGCAGCTTGCATGTTGAATTTTGTTGTTCCTTGGAACACTATGAAAGTCAAGGAGGTTAGATATCTAAGTTCCTTGACACTATAGCGCTTTCTAGTAGAGAAATGAGGAACTTTTGTGCTGGCAAAAATCCCGAGATTAATTTTGCCATTATGAACACGACCTACTGAATTCAAACGGGTTCTTTAACATGCCAACATCGTATGACATACATGCCGTGATTTTGTCGCCTTTCAAAAAAAAATCACTACCACGGCCAGGAGCGAACCTGCAAGCTAGGGGTTGGTAGTCCGGCACGATAAGCACTCCTCACCCACCGTGGCAAGTTTACTGAAGTACCGTACTCATAGTCTACAAATCGCACACATTTAATGTCCAATGAATAATGTAATGCACGCAGTAAAGCATAAAATCACATACCATTTACCAGGTACCTTATGTTTTGATTGGTTTAATACAAAAAAAAAAAATACTCGCGCAGGCTGAACATCAGGAAATTAGGTAGTCATATTTGCAGTGAAATCAAAGCTCTCCAAGGCTTCAGACAAGCCAGAATGCCATTAATTGTTTTCCCAGTATTGTCAGTTGTCATTGAGATGTAAGTGTGCTTTCATTAGCCACCTTATTAACCCACTTCGTAATTCACGTGTGTCGTGAAGATATCGTCCGTGATTCTCAATCATGGCTTTATCCTAACTGAACAGTGATCATGCCTGTCTGTACTGTGATGACTCCTGCTACAATGGTTTGGGTGCTCATTTACGATGTCAGAGATTGTGGAATCCTGGCAGTCTGTCGGCAATTAAAAACATTTACAGATGGGAAATTCGTGTCGGAAAACTAGCATATTAAATAAAGAAGAAGAAGGAAGATTTTAGTTTTACGTGACCGTGAATCTTGTGATTATGAGCCACGGGACCTCCTTTTTACGTGGAATCCGAACCACAGGACATGGAATTTCACTTCGAAAATCTCATATGCATTGACCGGGAATCGAACCCGGACCGCCTTGGTGAGAGGCATACAGCTAGACCGCTGAGCCACCACGCCACATATTAAATAACTCCTTCAGGGTAAAATACAGGCGTCTCAAAACTCACTGCAGATGAAAGGGACGTTAAACGCGTATCATTCAGTGTTTAACTTAGGAGGTGAGATAGCACAGACGCAAATCTTTTGCCATATATCAAGCCATTAGCTCATTGACGTCACTAATCGCCATATCCTGGGGGCAAACAATGTACTCCATTCAATTCAGCTAGAGTGACTTCGTAAGTAAAGCCACAATAAGAAGAAAGAATAGTGCAATATAATATGCACTATGTAGCCTATTGGATCTCCTAGCTCTAAAAGGAGACAGGTACTGCTACCTGGTGTATTGATAGTCAACATTTGACTATACTGGATTATCGCATAATATTACACAAATCCTGTATAGAACACAGTCATATTTATGCATATTTGTATTTTTATTAGAAATACTGTTCTTCGATGCTTGATCTTGGTCACTATCCCCATGAACTTTGGTCTGTGGAATCTGTAGAAGCGTTTGTAACAGTAATTTGTTTTCTATGGGTAAGCCTATTGGATAAGTTCCCCGGGACTTGAAATACGACACTATCCCATTACCCTATTTGCCAGGAGAAATCCACACTCAGGATGGCCGCCATTAACGATGCGATTGAAAGTGGAGCTACCCTTCCCTCAACGCGAAGCATAACCAATATTTTGTTTCCGTTGCTGCATAATTTTTAGGAACTACGGACAACGTGGCCATCAGCCACGTGTACACAAATATTGCCTACTTTGCACACTGGTATTTTAACTTATATGGAATATGTCTGCAGGTGCTTCATTTAAAGGGATAGAAACATCACATCTTAGTCCCTAACGCTGTGTACTTTAGAGTGATATCTGTTCTAAGGCGAACAGTGCATGCCAGTGATGGACCGAGGACGGGAAAGGTACTTCTGGGCTTAACATACGGTATTGCTGCAGAATGTGTGTGGCCTCGGGGCATGGGTTTCGAGAGAAGAATCAGTATGTACTGTACAGTCACCCATTCGGAAATGAGCGTTCCCTGGAAGGTACGGTGGCCCGCAACACGTACATGCGGGAGGATAGGACATGCAACATTGTGTTGCCGAGTTACACCCTATTTCTATAGGGCCACAGGAGCAGGACATGGCTTGTTACGCCTCCTGACTGGAACAAAATATAGGCTACTCTTCCAGAGGCCACTTCAGCCCTAATGTCGTAATGTATGCATCATGTTTTGTCCAGTGGTCGCGTTATAGTTTTGTGAAGTGCTTCTGAACGCGCATGCTCTGTGAGCTCAGACGGTAGTCGTGCGTGCTAAATCATGGGTTCTGCAACTTGCCTCTGGTGTCAAGATTTTGAACTCGATAGGGTAAAATATTTTTATGTTTATATTCTTACACTGGCGTATATGACGAGTCCAGGAACTTCCATTGTTTAATCATGTCATTATTGATAGTCATTGGACTTATTTGTGGCCCTGAAAAGGGCCCTTGGGTGGTCCTCTCAGTAAGATGACCACGCACCGGCTTTGTGTACGACTCATTTTCAGGGGTGTGGCACTGGAAACTATTAGGGCAGAAGCATAAGTATTGGTGCCACTTGCCTCCTTGATCCAGGCTGTAGTGACACCCCAGAGAGTGTCGCTAGTATTTGGCGCAGGATCGGGCCAGGGGTGTGGCACTGGAAACTATTAGGGCAGAAGCATAAGTATTGGTGCCACCTGCCTCCTTGATCCAGGCTGTAGTGACATCCCAGAGAGCGTCGCTAGTATTTGGCGCAGGATCGGGCCAGGGGTGTGGCACTGGAAACGATTAAGGCAGAAGCATAAGTATTGGTGCCACCTGCCTCCTTGATCCAGGCTGTAGTGACACCCCAGAGAGCGTCGCTAGTATTTGGCGCAGGATCGGGCCAGGTCTCCAACATTACTGTCTTTGTTTTGGACCACTCACTCTCGATGGGATCGTATCTACCCCACAAGGAGGCCAGTTGGTAAGCTCAACCTGACCTTGCCTTGAAAACCATTCCTGCTGAAATTGTTTAAGACCAGCGAGATGAAACCTTCGCACGGAATGGACAATTATATTCTCTGAAATGTGCACAAATTGTTCGATTCTGTGCAATATTCTTATCCCTCACAACAGATAACAGTACATAGCCAGAGCACTGACGCTCGGCCACGTGCAGTATACGCTATTGGATTTTGTCGGGTGTAGACAGGGCGAAAAACTCGTACCGGCCCATCGTTCGCCGAAGAAAACGTGCTCTCATCGGAGACTATGACATTAAACTCACGTAGCATGTTGTCCTCGGCAAACGCAAGGTGGCACACCCTCTGCTCTTCAGGTGACCTTTTGTATCTTAGGCACTTGCCGGGAATGTAATTGTAACCCCTCCTCATTCAGGCGTCTCAAGACGATTCTCGTACTGCTGGGGATACGCGCGGCATGGCTGCATAACATTCATGAATGGGGGCAAATGGGCCTCAGCGATCAAGTGATCATCCTGTTCCTGGTTAGAGACCCGTCAAAAACCTGAGCCAGCTCGTCGGCTTACGTCTCTAGATCCTCCAAAACGTATTATGAACGCTCGCTGTTGCTGCCAGCAGTGTGATCAAGCCGCTCTGTGAACCTGAGTACGTGGCCAATGAGCTACGGCGCTTCATGGACAGTCACGCATAACGCACCTATTGGTTTGCCTGCTGCCTCACTCACTCGTATTTATGGCCGTCTGCTGGAAATGGTGCTTACCACACTCTAGCCCCGGGGCGGCCAGTCTTTGCACTTTCGGCGTCCTGGCTATGCTGCGCCGGACGCCGGGCCGGCAGGCTCCCTTCAGCCTCTCTTGGCTGGGCTGCCTGCCCTGACTGCCGGTGCGTCTGACCAAGTCAAGTTCTAAACAAACTGTCCGCCCAATGCGTTAGTTGTCCGACACAAGTATATGGTTTTTCGCGCGTTTCTTCGCGTACTGATACTTTAAGATTACAGTACGTGCTTAGTATTAAACCAGTCAGAAATATTGATAAGGTATCATGGGAATCATTTAAGTTTAAGACATTGCAATTTCGGTCACATTTTTATTTTTCTTATTTTCAATTTGTTTTCATATTTACAATATGCTCAATGTTCGGCACGATTGTTTGAAAATCAATCAATCAACCAGAGGCTGTTTTGCAGGTTATTGTCAGACATCAGAGCGCGATGCAGTGGTTTTGTAAGTTTCAATGTAGAGAAAAACGTTTCGCAGACATACGTTGCTCCAAACATTGATAAAACATGAGCGGCCTGTCTGTACAATTTCAGATACTCTTGCTGCGGTAATTTTGAATAGATGTTGTTGATTCATTTAGAGAGGATTTGCGACACCGTGGTCATGTAGTGCCATGTACTTGGATGTGTGAAACTTGTATGATAACCTGTGTTATTGTGATGGCTGTATTAGTGTGTGTGTTTGTAATTCAAATTAGGATTGGGAAGGAGGCGACCTTGGCCTTAAGTTAGGATCCATCCCGGCATTCGCCTGGAGTAGAAGTGGGGAAACTACGGAAAGCCATTCCCAAGATGGCCGAGGTGGGAATCGAACCCGCCTCTTCTCCCTTTTGCCTAACGAGGCTGAGTAGGCCTATACCCCATTCCAGCCCTTAGACCAGAATTAAACTTCGAACCCTGGTCTCCGCGGTGATAGTCAAAGAGTGCTAGCCACCACGCAACGAGGCGGACATTTTGAATACAAATCAGGCAGATTTTTCAGAGTTAAAATATCCTTAAGTCGAGTGCTACATTGCAAATGGCTTGACGAACAAAGAAAAAGCAGATGAAAGTTTTGTAAATTCTTGAAATCTGCTAGAGAAAAAGAAAACAGCCAAAATCAAACGTTACATGTCCCCACGAGCAAATAATTTTAAGTGACACTACAGCTAGTAAAATAAGAGACACAGGTGTGCGACAGTTTGACGTTTGACACAGCGAAGGGCTGAAGGCAGTATGAGAGGGAGGGAGCGAGCGAGCGAGAGAGACATACTCTAGTCCTTTTACACTATCGCTGCAAGGCCGTACGCGTCAGCAGCCAGCGTGCCAGCGCGCCCGGCGTGCAGTTTGGCCACCTCTGCTCTAGCCCTAGCCTATAATGAATAGAGTTCCATTGCCTCTGATTGTCGAATTAGGAACCACAGCATCATGGTTGAACGGGTCAATGCCTGCTTACTCTCTGCGTCGGTGAGTGTGCTAATGGCCCGAGTGGACCCAATGCGACCTAATCAATTTTTGGCTACCGAGTTCTCGTATGATTAAGTGAGTTAACACGTATGCCTACAGAGGTTGTTGTCAACATTCCATGACATTCACATACATTTCATAAAAGTCATGAAACACAAAGCAAAATGAAATTTGCCCTTTGCCAAGCGGGCCAAGATACCTGTAGACTGCACATGACTTTCCTTATTTACATAAATAATGTTGATTTTTGTAGGTCGATTTCTTTCATAAGCCATTCCTAAATTTACACGCAATTATTACAGGACCCGTAAAACGTTACTTCTTAGTTTTTGTTTTTTAGTTCTACACACTAGCATAGCTCAGACAGGAAGGGTGCCACAATGGGAAGTTGCAAGCTCCTGCCATTCTGACTCTGGATTTTGACCGCATCTACAGCCAATGCTCGGTCTAAGCAACCTTCATTTCTAGTGCTGGGTACATCTTCTAATCCAAGCTCCATAACAACATTGCTCCGGCACACTAGATATACTGTACTCCTACCTATGAACTGATTGTCGCATTGACCCAGACTATTCTTGCCAGAGAACATAACGTTCGGTTCAGGCGAACTAAGATGCAGCCAACTTGAGGAGGAGTTTGACTTCAGACATCTGCTTTACTTAAATGAAATTAAGTTTGAAGCCAATTTTGCGTTCAAGGATACATCTAATCGGTGTATACTTACAGTCTAATGGCTACTGCTAATCCCTAGGTATCCATAAGCCTTGCCAGATTCTCACATTCAAGGGGTACTCACCATGCAGTTTGGTCCAGTTAATAATTTGGTCATCTTGAGTTGTATACAATTACTGGGGTTATATGGGTGTAAATTACCCTTCGTCAGACTTGTCAGTATTAGCGTAAGGATTTTTTTTTCCCGTGTAGCTTCCTGTGAGGCCAAGTGCAGGTCTTTCTAGTTGACGCCCGTGGGCGACCTGTGCGTCGTTATGAGGATGAAGTGATGATGAAGACGCCACATACACCCAGTCCCCGGGCCACGGGAATTAACCCCAGGAGATTAAAACCCCTAATGGCCCGGCCGGGAATCTAACCAGGGACCCTTCGGGCCAAAGCCTAGCACGCTTACCAATTAGCCATGGAGCCGGACAGCGTAAAGGTGAGCGTCAATAACTAGAATAATTGTTTGGACATCGTGGTCATTCAGCCCCGTGTACTTGGAAGTGTTTGATAACCTGCGTTATTGTGATGGTTGTATTACTGCGTGTATTTGTAATTCTGGTGTGAATTTGGAAGTAGTCAGCCATGGCCTTAAGTCTTAACCATCCCAGCATTTACTTGGAGTAAAATTGGGAAACCACGGAAAACCACTTCCAATATGGCTGAGGTGGGAATCGAACTCGCCTCGCCTCAGTTTTCCCTCCCGATGCTAAGTGTACCCCGTTCCAGCCCTCAATTTATTTGCAGAGCCGGGAATCTAAACTAAACCGGACCTCCAGGGTGACTGCCAAGGACAATAGCTAGAGGACGTGGGCTCACTCCTAGACTTATTTCGAATCCTGGCTCCACTAAAAAAAAAAAAAAAAAAAACTAATAATTCTGTTCTAAAGACTGGAAATTGGTACACTCATTCTCGGAGGATAACTGAGAGGCGGTCAATTCCCACGTCAGCTATCCTAGTCCAGGCAAATGATACCTTTTCCACAGCTTAAGACACCACGATTACAAAACTCCACGGGGCTGAAGAGCAACAAAGACAACAATGAGATGACTCATATTGTGCAAAAAGTGTCAGACAGGAAGAATCTAACATTGTAAGAAGGAATTTGCACTAGTGGCTTGCGGTTGGGGATGACACCGCCGCGCCGCGCCGCGCCGCGCCGCCGGTGTGATTAAGCCTTGAGGCACACGCGAACCCGGGCCGTCCAACAAGCGTGCAGCCCACATGGGCCCAGCCAAAGAACTGATTTGGGCTTGTGGCGCTAAAAATACAACAGGGAGTCGAGAGAAGACTGCATGGTTATTAAGACCAGGCGTGAGTCTCAAACCCACAATGACTCTTCTCATCCTTGTTATTTGTTGTTGCTGGCTGGGCTATCGTGGTCATCTGCCTCGTGTCATTATGGTGTCTGTACTTATAATTGAGGCTAGGATTTGGAGGGAGGCGGCCGTGACTTTAAGTTAAGAGCCGTCCCGGCATTTGCCTGGAGTAGAAGTGAGAAACCACTGAGGTGGGAATCGAACTATCCTCAAGAGGCTCAGTGGACCCATTGTAGCCCTCATCCCTAATCAAATTTATTTCCAGAGCTGGGAATCGAACCCGGGCAGAGATGGCAGTCCATTATATTAAACAATTAAATATTTCCATTTTCAAACATGACATAAATTACTTTCCATCTACCTTACAAACTATGAAAGTTGCAGTAAGGAATGTCAAAGATCACCACAGTCATCATTGCTATAGGTAGATATACTCTTCGCAAAGGGGCCATAGCGGAAACAGATTGCCCATGCTACTGAAGCACTTCAAGGGTTCCCTCTTTCACTGAAGAATTGACTTCCGTCATAGGATACCCGCTTCTATGACAAATGTAATTTCATTTTGATATTGACTTCGATTTCACATGACACTAGTGTGCGGAAACGTTAGTTTAAGACGGATATTATGTACTGCACATAATAATGAGTGAAATGAGAGTGGTCTATGCTACAGATAGCTTTCCGTGGATTCCCTTTTTCACATTCAGGAAAATGTCAGGAACGTATCTCGTAATAGACCACGACCCCATTCTTCCAATTCATGGTCCTGTTTCATTGATATGTATTCATTTCATTGCAGTGGCCTTCCCAGTGTGTACTAGCCAAGCACTTTGGAGAGCTGTACCATACCAATTGACGAGCCCAAAGTTACACTGGGGCAAAAGGTTGACAATATTGTTTTGAGCTAACTGGATCATCTTTTGGAAATATTTGAAATTTTATGATGCGTTATTGCGCTCATTCGGAGTTAAAAATACCCTGGATTCTTCGGGAAACAGCGATTCCAATTTCATTGATAGGTGGAGTCAGGAAGGGGATCCGACACATAGAAACACATCTCACATCATCCCTGACCCCATTTGAACGAGGATAATAAGGGGATAGGCCACATTAATATTATGATTGGCAGGCCCGTGGTGTAGGCACAGCGAGCCTGCCTCTCACCCGGATGCCCAGGTTTCGATTCCTGGCTACATCAGGGATTTTACAAAAGGATGTAAAGGCTGGAATAGGGTGCACTCAAGCCTCGCGAGGAAAACTCAGTAGCTGTCTGGCCAGAGAGGCAGCGCCCTGGTCATGAAAACCAAGATTAACGGTCGAGGGGAACCAATGTGCTGACCGCGCGTTATCCTACAGTCTGTAGGTCAATGGGGCTGGGCAGCGGTCGATTGGTAGGCCTTGGCCCTTCAGGTCCCAAGTGACGCGAATTTTTATTATTATTATTTTGATTATTAGGGCTCGGATGTTGATGCCGTAAAAAAGTTTTAAAAAATGCACTTAACATTTTCAAAAATCACTTTAATAAATGTCCTAAAAATTCGAAAAATGCACTATAAAATGGAGAAAATGATCTTATAATAATAAACTCACCAATATTTCAAAAATGACATCTTGCTCAAACTGAAAAGTCAATCAAAATAGATTTCTAGCACTTAACAAAAGGTTTACAGTATGTTCACTTTAGTCTGAGTTGCACTGCACTACGAATGCCATTCTGATGTTGTCAAATGTAATGATCTAGGATTATCAGCCAACAAGATTTTATATCTCGAAAAGCTGCGTTCAACATCAACTGATGTGATCGGAGCGCACTTGAAGTGAGGAAGGTCGTTTGCTGCTAAATCCTCCTAAATCCCATCCGTGCAGTAGATTTCATCAGAAAAAAATTCTGGGATTTTGCGTAATGTTTTATACCCGGTGTTTTTGTCCGGCATGTTTTTCAGTTTTGATGCAATACCTGCAGCAATTTCGCCATGATTGTTGCTAAGACTAGTTTCCACCCGGTTGATCAAGGAAATGGAATCAATATTTCAATATTTTAAATTATCTTGTATAAGCTACTAACTTCTTCTTACAGTAATTCTGAGAGACGTAACTCCGTCATATAAAGCTGTCATATGACTAAATAAAAAAATAAAAAAAAAGCCAATTTCTCTAAAATAAGACCAAAAAAATCTACCAAACTTAAAAAGCTGGTCTTAAAATGGAAAAATAGCAAAAAAAACCTGCAAAGCGATGCAAAATAAAAATGACATATTTGAAGGCGGGGTGGCCCGTCCGGAGTTTCTATGTACTCCAGCATTGTTTCAGACAGCTCAGTAAAAAGATGACATGTCATCAACATCCGGTCCTAATGATTATTATTATTGTTTTATTAATGCAGCCAATGCCCATTTATTTTCTTTACATGACGGGTCAGGGAAGGCATCTCTACCCTGCTAGCTACTCATTGTCAGTACCGAGAGACCTTATTTGAAGGACACTGACCTCCGCATATAGGTTTTGTGTCTCTCTCTCTTGTTTTCCTCAATGTTATGAACTGAATGTTTATGTTTGCTTCCTTTTGCAGGTACTTGGTCCTGCTAAAAAACAAATGGGACAATATGCATAAATGCCAGTGTTTTATATTCTAACATCTTTGTGTCTTTCCATTGTCATAATGTCGTTGGCTGTATGGCTTCCACGCCAAATACCATTAATAAAATAAATAAATAAATAAATAAATAAATTGGCCGTGGACCTATTGAAAGGAACCGTCCCGGCATTTCGCTAGTGGTGAAGATAGGAAACCACGAAAACCATTTTCAGGAAGGCCGAGGTGAGATTGGAACCTTCGCTCTCCTGATGCCAGCGAGGCACGAGATAGCGCGTTAGGGCTTTCGGCCACCGTGGCCGGTGCTATTATACACGCCAGTGTGTTACAAGAGTTTCGTGAAACCACTGGGGAAGGGGGGGGGGGGTCTGCTAGAGTGTATTGGTACAGCTGTATGTAATGAGGTGTAACGTAATAGGGAGGAGAAGATAAACACTTCCCTCCAGGTCGTTGTTAACAGACTTCTACAATAAGCAACCACCACAGCCACGCGTTGTAACATACTACACTGTTGCACTCATTTGCATAAAAATCCAAAACACACACCAATAGCGCACGCTACACACCAGTGCTTGAAAGCTGGAATATCAGACTTCTGTGTGTAAAGAGGCTGAGCAGTACGCCACGCCACAGCGTCGTGCTCGTGAAGACAGTCACCACCCACACCCATTCGAAGTAGAAATGCACCAAGTCAGATCGACGTATAGCCATTCATGTTGGCCGTACAGACACTACAGTGACACAATGTGGCAGAAGAGATTGCCGAACCAGTAGTAAGTAGTATGTGGCAACTCATTCATATAGAACCTGCGTTCTGCATTTGTCGGTGCTGTTCATCACCGTCAACTACAGACAAGACCACGGTGGGTGAGTGGTTATCGTGTCAGACTACCAACCAAGCTCGCAGGTTCGCTCCTGGCCGTGGTAAGTGATTTTTGAAAGGCGACAAAAATCACGACACGCATGTCATACGTTGTTGGCATGTTAAAGAACCTATTTGAATTCAGTAGGCCGTGTTCATAATAGCAAAATTAGTCTCGGGATTTTCCGCCAACACTAAGTTCCTCTTTTCTCTACTAGAAAGCGCTATAGTGTCAAGGAGCTTAGATATCTAACCTCCTTCACTTTCATAGCGTTCCAAGGAACGACAAAATTCGACATGCAAGCTTCCCTCTGGACGTCAAATAACAAAGCTTGTACCCGGCACCCGAGGCCATAAGATGTTTAAAAAAAGACAGGCAATATGTTCATGAATGATGTTTTAAGAATTAAGTTGTAAAAAAGGCCCGGGTGGAGTCCAGAAAGAGAAGGCTGATAACAGTGTAACACGTGGGGATTTTAACAACTTTGTGAAAGTAGTTACGAATACAACTATCAACAGTTAACGTGAGTTGTTTTTAGGAATTTGGACCACCTTGGACATCAGCTCTGTGTACTCGGGTATGGACTTGTCTGTAGTCTGCCTCGTTGCGTAGCATTCTTGGCTGTCATCGCGGAGGCCCGGGTTCGATTTCCGGCTCTGCCAAGAAGTTTAACTCTGGTCTGAGGGCTGGAAAGGGGTACACTCAGCCTCGTGAGCCAAATCTGAGAAGAGGCGGGTTCGATTCCGACCTCAGGCATCCTGCAAGTGGTTTTCCACTTCTATTCCAAGCGAATGTCGTGATGGTACCTAATTTAAGGTCACGGCCGCTTCCTACCCAAATCCTACCTCAATTACAAATACACACACCCTAGTACAGACATCACAGTGACACAGGTTATCAGACAAATGCGCGCGCGCGCGCACACACACACAAGTGCACGGGGTTACAAAGTCCACAAAGAATAAACAAAAACTTACAATTTTCCCGACGCAAATCTCAACAGATATCTCATTGTCAGTGCTATTTTATTCATATCGTCAATTGTAATCTCTCACTGGTGTATGAAGCGAACTCTGGAAGGAAGGAAGGAAGGAAGGAAGGAAGGAAGCAAGCAAGCAAGGAAGGAAGATTGTAGTTTTACGAGACCGTTAATCTCGAGATCATGAGCCACGAGACTTCCCATTTACGTGGAATCCGAACCACAAGGCATGGCATTTCACTTTGAAAATCTCTCATGCATTGACCGGGAATCGAACCGTCCGCTGTGGTGAGTGACCAACAGCTTGACCGCTGCGCCAACACGCTACCCTGAAGCGAACTCTACCATAACCTTTGTATGTTCTTGAAATTACTTTTATGGGCTGAGAAACGAGACAAAAGCCTGCTTGCATTTGCCATTCAACCAGATGAATCGCTTTCAACATAAGATGTGTTATTGCATCCATCTCACGAATGGAATCAAGCAACCATTAAAAGGAGACTTAAAAGACATAAAAAAAGGAAGAAATGCTTCTTGGTAAGATTGCTCAGACAAAGCATATCGAAGAACGGACTCGTTTCTAATGAAGTACTGTATGCACTCTCAAAGAGAAAAGTTGAACAGTCGCAGCTGTATGTCGTATTAATAATCGACGAGGAGGATATTAAATGTGAAGAGAAAAATACAGTTTGTTCTTTTTCAGTTTAATTTAATTTGATGACCTAAGAGGCTTTTAGCCACCAGGTCGTGAAACTGCAATCCTTTATTTAAATTGACGATTATTATAATTGTTGCTTTAATGGCTAGGTTATCGGCCTCTAATGACGATAATAATTACATTGGCTTACTAGTATCACATTTAAAAAAAGAATTAATTATAAAGAAAATAGATCAGAGACAAAAGAAATGTCCTCAACCATTAAACAATGGGAGATGAAGGACTAGATAGGAAGTATGGCCATAACAAGTAAAGAGCACAGATTTTGCCCTGAAGTCACTAGAAAAAGGGAAGACGACACGAATCCCTCAGGTTTGCCAATTCCCGTGCTCACCAGTCGTGAAGACCTGAAGATATAAACCCCTTAGCGTCACCCACGGAGGGCTACACTCATCCTTCTCATTTAGTCACCAGAAAAGATGAAAGAGTGGAGTTAGGTACAAGTGGAAGCAATACCGGACTCCCAACACATCAGTGGAGCCATTAGTTCAAGGCATCGCTGAACTGGTACTTTTGGGGAATATGTGCTAAACGCGTGCGTACATACCTTGCCTCTTGCTACCAATTATTGTTCCATTGCCTTTACGCCGGTTTCCTAACCTGGCTCACCGACACGTCTATTTTCGGTGTACGCAACTAGCGTCATCTAATCATGACTTTCATACCATGTTCGCAAGTAGCACCGTACGCAAATTCCACTACGCCCTTTGGGACAGGTATACAACCGATCAGCATACGGACTGTGTGAATGCGAGTATTTTAGTAGCTGGTGCCCCTAGTGGAGACAACGGTAGTGGGATTAGAGGAGGGAGGGATTCATTGCAGCTGCAGCAGGGCGAGCATCAATTCCGCTCGGGAATTCCAGTCAGGTAGCCAGGGTTACCTCAATTCCACTCGGTCCTCCAAGGGATCCAAAAAAAGTTCCTCAACTCCGCTCAGGCTTTGACAAGGGGTCGACAAAGGGGTTATCCCCAATGACGTAGACAAATGTCATAACCCTCCCGCTCGCATACCAAGGGTCGGGGCAAACACCTTATGCAGCGCATGAGTGAATTCTTGAATGCAGCTGATTTTTCCGTTCTAGGCTGGAAAACAGTATTTTCAGCATCCGCAGCTGATATCGAAAGTATTTGTTTTGGTACAAATTATACACCTATTACAGTATTATCTAAATTTAATTTAATAATGTCTGACTAGGTTAAAAAACATACAAACATTTAGTTATGCACATGTTAAAAACAATGTATAAAATTTGTAGAAAAAAATAGAAAACTTGGCAGACTTATTTAAAAGAATATTATGATTAATTTTAAATCACTTGTATTTTCTGCCATTTAAGTTATAATGTGCCAAACACTCTATACCTGATTTAACGAATGAGCGGACTTGACATCAGAGATATTAATCACTGTTGTTAAATAAAAATATGGACAGGAAATTTAATAAAATAAGAAAAATCAGCATCTTAAAATCACATAAATCTTTACTTCATTTCAAACTATACAAAAAACATTAGATGAAACTCTTTTCATCCCCTAAATATTTTGTGAGAAACACACTTCACAAGATCTAATCTACTCATTGATTGGTGGTCGTACTGCATGTGCTTGTTTTCAATGAATTCTTTCCTCACACGACTATTCTTGTCTTTGCTCGACACCCGCCCGCTGCTGTTAAGTAGAATGTAAGTGCCTGTCTGTATCTGATGTAGGCACTTGAAAAAGAAAAATATTTGGATGAGGTGTTATACTTTGTGCTTTGAATTTTGAGTGAAAAGCCTCGCAGGCATTAGTTGTTCCCCACAACTCTCCACAACCCGGTCCTTGGTATGCGAGCAGGAGGGTTATGGCATTTGGGGAGATATGGAACTGTGCCCATAATCAGTGGTATTTCCAGATCCTTTTAATTATGCCGATTGAACTGCGCCCATAGTCAAGTCGGCTGTTAGCCCAAGGTCGGTTTAAGGGGAAGTGACGGACTGTCTCCCACCACTAGCTTCTGCACTGCTGAGAATAAGAGGTAGTCCCCCATCCCGAAAAGCAGCTGTACTACGGGCCTCCGGGGGTGGCAGCTAATCACACTAACCACTACACCACAGAGGCGAATAATAATAATAATAATAATAATAATAATAATAATAATAATGATAATAATAATAATGATAATAATAATGATAATAATGAAAATCCACAGCCTTTTTTCAGTCATTGGACCGGGTCAGGGTTGGAATGAATGAAGCCCCCATCTAGCGGCGAGGATAGGTAGGCATTGTGCCGGCTTCCGAAGCCTGTCGCACTCCTCTGGGACAGTGATTAATGAATGACAGATGAAATGAAATGATATTGGAGAGTGTTGCTGGAATGAAAGATGACAGGGAAAACCAGAGTACCCGGAGAAAAACCTGTCCCGCCTCCTCTTTGCCCAGCACAAATCTCACATGGAGTGAGAAGGATTTGAAGCACGGAACCCAGCGGTGAGAAGCTGGCGCGCTGCTGCCTAAGCCACGGAGGCTACACTAATAATAATAATAATAATAATAATAATAATAATAATAATAATAATACAACTCTCTCTAATCCACCATAAATAACTATCCCTCTAGGTTTGTTATACAATAAAAAATATAATAATCTTCTAAATGGTAAGATTACCTCAAACTAGATTATTAAATATTTGCAATAACAAAACTATTTTTAAAATATGGTTAGGTTGTCGAAAACATTCCCAATGTACCAGTTAATGCTAATATTGCTAGACCAAAAATTAAATAATTAGTCTGTTTTGAAAACTGTACCTGTTTTATGTATCCCAGGCCAACACTAATCTCTTGTCCGCAATCTGGACGGCTTTTGACTTGTTCGTAATCAAGACACAACCGATTTGAAATGAGTCACTTCAAATCCACACCACTCGACACAACATAATTCGGTAGAGGGGTGGAGGGAGGGAATCTACCTGACCGCTCTCAATGGGCGCAGTTCCACTGTCACTTTTAGAAGTTTGATGCTAAAGACCCGTGAAGCTTGGGCGCAGTTCCATACAACCCGACATTTGTTTACGTCATTGGGGATAACCCCTTTGCCGACCCCTTGTCAAAGCCTGAGCGGAGTTGAGGAACTTATTTTTGGGTCCCTCGGAGGACCGAGTGGAATTAAGGAAACTCGAGCGGTATTGATGTTCGACCCTGCAGCAGTAAGCATTGTCATGACTTACGAGCTCGTGAAACGAACGTAAAAAAAAAAAAAAAAAAAAAACGCTATGGAATGAATTCAAATTAAATATCACAGTATTTGCCAGTTATTCATAAGCTGCAAATTTATTATTAAAACGGGAAAAAGTACCTACAGATTTTTCTATACTTAGCAAAGGATTGTACCTAATGATTTCCCCAGAACACGCACCCAAGGACTTCCAGTTCCACACACATACACAAGTGCACGAGCCTGATGCTGGAGTAGCCCTCGAATGCGCATGATTATCAATTTCGAATCTCTAATGCTGTCCTAGAAATTATGTACTACTAACAGGAACACTTAGCGCGGAACATACAACAATCGTGCGGTGGCTAAGTTAATCAGTCATTTAGGGCGTGTCAACATATGGGTTTTGAGGTGCGATCTAGGGACACCAAACTGAATCTGGCGTTGCTTCCACTTATTTGAGCCGGGCTCCTCAATCTCATCGTTCCTGTAGAGCACCTTTGGTCAACTCATTCTCTTCCCATCAAGACAGTATTAGGTGCATTCCATGTTCTGATCTTATTGGGTCCATCTCCGTCCTCTGTCCTTCTGACACTCTCATTATTCCACCACTAGCATTTTCTGTTCTAGCATGACTCTCTCATTACTCCATCCCTAGCATTCTCTGTTCTAACATGACACTCTCATTACTCCATCCCTAGCATTCTCTGTTCTAACATGACACTCTCATTACTCCATCCCTAGCATTCTCTGTTCTAACATGACACTCTCATTACTCCATCCCTTGCATTCTCTGTTCTAACATGACACTCTCATTACTCCATCCCTAGCATTCTCTGTTCTAACACGACACTCATTACTCCATCCCTAGCACTCTCTGTTCTAACATGACACTCTCATTACTCCATCCCTTGCATTCTCTGTTCTAACACGACACTCTCATTACTCCATCCCTAGCATTCTATGTTCTAACACGACACTCTCATTACTCCATCCCTAGCACTCTCTGTTCTAACATGACACTCTCATTACTCCATCCCTAGCATTCTCTGTTCTAACACGACACTCTCATTACTCCATCCCTTGCATTCTCTGTTCTAACATGACACTATCATTACTCCATCCCTAACACTCTCTGTTCTAACATAACACTCTCATTACTCCATCCCTTGCACTCTCTGTTCTAACACGACACTCTCATTACTCCATCCCTAGCACTCTCTGTTCTAACATGACACTCTCATTACTCCATCCCTAGCACTCTCTGTTCTAACATGACACTCTCATTACTCCATCCCTAGCACTCTCTGTTCTAACATGACACTCTCATTACTCCATCCCTAGCATTCTCTGTTCTAACACGACTCTCTCATTACTCCATCCCTTGCATTCTCTGTTCTAACATGACACTATCATTACTCCATCCCTAGCACTCTCTGTTCTAACATAACACTCTCATTACTCCATCCCTAGCACTCTCTGTTCTAACATGACACTCTCATTACTCCATCCCTAGCACTCTCTGTTCTAACATGACACTCTCATTACTCCATCCCTTGCACTCTCTGTTCTAACACGACACTCTCATTACTCCATCCCTAGCACTCTCTGTTCTAACATGACACTCTCATTACTCCATCCCTAGCATTCTCTGTTCTAACACGACACTCTCATTACTCCATCCCTTGCACTCTCTGTTCTAACACGACACTCTCATTACTCCATCCCTAGCACTCTCTGTTCTAACATGACACTCTCATTACTCCATCCCTAGCACTCTCTGTTCTAACATGACACTCTCATTACTCCATCCCTTGCACTCTCTGTTCTAACATGACACTCTCATTACTCCATCCCTAGCACTCTCTGTTCTAACACGACACTCTCATTACTCCATCCCTAGCACTCTCTGTTCTAACATGACACTCTCATTACTCCATCCCTTGCACTCTCTGTTCTAACATGACACTCTCATTACTCCATCCCTTGCACTCTCTGTTCTAACATGACACTCTCATTACTCCATCCCTAGCACTCTCTGTTCTAACACGACACTCTCATTATTCCACCCCAGAGCATTCTCTGTTCTAACATGACACTCTCATTACTCCATCCCTTGCATTCTCTGTTCTAACATGACACTCTCATTACTCCATCCCTTGCATTCTCTGTTCTAACATGACACTCTCATTACTCCATCCCTTGCACTCTCTGTTCTAACATGACACTCTCATTACTCCATCCGTTGCATTCTCTGTTCTAACATGACACTACCATTACTCCATCCCTAGCATTCTCTGTTCTAACATGACACTACCATTACTCCATCCCTAGCATTCTCTGTTCTAACATGACACTCTCATTACTCCATCCCTTGCATTCTCTGTTCTAACATGACACTCTCATTACTCCATCCCTTGCATTCTCTGTTCTAACATGACACTCTCATTACTCCATCCCTTGCATTCTCTGTTCTAACATGACACTCTCATTACTCCATCCCTTGCATTCTCTGTTCTAACATGACACTCTTATTACTCCATCCCTTGCATTCTCTGTTCTAACATGACACTCTCATTACTCCATACCTTGCGTTCTCTGTTCTAACATGACACTACCATTACTCCATCCCTTGCATTCTCTGTTCTAACATGACACTCTCATTACTCCATCCTTAGCATTCTCTGTTCAAACACGACAATACCAATCCTCTATCCATAGCCTTCTCTGTTCTAACACAATACCATTACTCCATCCATAGCCTCTCTGCTCGAACATGATTTTCTCACATTTCCTTACCTTCTAACTTCATAATTATTGTGACACAATAATGTATAATCCTATTAAATCGTAGACTGATTCTCAACCCTATTGGCTGGTCTGATAATTATGCAGTTGTACCCCTTTAAAGTGAGGAAAGCTATGACAAACTACCTCACTCTTCTTCTTGCCTAGAACGCCTCAATATAGCGCTGCTTGGGCTTTTGTGGGTGTCTACCCACATAACCTAACGGCGGTACTTTTTGAGGATCCAACCAGCCATCAGGCTGACTACCTAACAGACAGACCCCTTAATAGACGATGTCAATCACCGATAATTTAACTCATTTAGACTTTAGAGGATATGCACAACAGACTGATGTCAATTCATTAAGGGTTTTACATAACAAAGACAAGAAAAATAAATATATGTTTGTGGCTGGATGTATTCGGAAATCAATTCTCTAAAAGAAATATCCTCCTTGGCATCTCATTTATGTTAACTGGGCTAATGTGTCTCTTCTGTCGGCAAACAAACGAAAAAAAATATCTTACAGTTCAAGAAATGGCGTTCATTCAACACAAACAAAACAAAAGGTGACTATTTGCGACGGCACAGGTTCGTGCGTGTTCGTGTACATTCGTGCGTTGCTCGAGAGCTGGTCTGTGCCAGCGACCCCGCGTGTCGGCGAAGGGAAACACACTGCTGGCTATATTGAGGCTGGGCTTGCGCCGCTCCGCGCCGTGCCGGAAGATTGAAGGGCACCACAAGGTTGTGCGAACTCAGCGAAAAGAGCAACGAGACATTTTTGCGAGAGCCTAACGACGGCCTTCAAGAGACAAGACTCGCAAGCGTGACTTGAACAGAAGAATAAGGTCAAATCAGACGGAGAGAGTGGCAACTCCATTCCTCACACTCGGCTGGAAACAAATCCTGGTTCCCAATAAGTGATGATAAGGCATGCACAAATTAATTGAAACACACACAAATGTGAACATTCCTACCGTTGACCAGATCACAAAGAAAACTTCTTTGAAGATATGTCATCCCCAAATTCAATAGAACCATCTCAAATGAGGCCAACGATTTCAAATATGCGTACGAGACTTGAACCTTGGATACGCAATGAGTATTTGTGTCCTGTTGCTCTGTGCGATCAGGAATATACATTTAAGGAATTTAAAAATATATAGTATTCTGTGTTGTATTCCACACGTGGTATGGATATTTCAGCAGTCCCCCTGACAGTACATCAACATCGAAATGTAATGGTTTTCAGTCGTTCGATACGATTATACCCAATTGTAATGGTTGGTTCCTTAATAGTATACACTATACACTGAAAGAAATTACATGAGGTTTGTCAGGATTAGGGAACCACCCATTGCAATTGGGTACAATCGTATTGATCGACTGAAAAACATTACATTTCGATTACTAAGGCAACACTGAAAAATGGCTTCCAACACGATCTCCTTCAACATCCGTTGAACGGCAGAGCAAAGTACGAGTAGTGGAACGATTCGTCGAACAACAATTTGAAATAGGCCCAAATGAGTTTGGAAATGTAATACGTACAATCACACAAGTTTACTTTGCTGTCTGACGAACATGTCAGAAGTTGCAGCTCGATCGGGAGGTTCGCTTGTGAGACGTTCAGACATACAACTAACCTAAAAATATAGCGACTTATTACAATACATAGAATTGTTCAGTCGTTGTTGCTAACTCTTGACATGGCTTTCCTCCGTAATAATGTATATTCGCATCATCGATTAATTTCAACCTAAAATTACTTCGTTGAGCTGGAGATAGTGAAATTATAATCCTACCAATATGCAACCAATAAGTTATATCATCAGTGCGCCTGCAAAATCCTCTATGTAACGATGTCGTCCACTTCGATTGTGTCCCCTAAGTTAATTCTAGTCAAGCCTGCCTGGTCTATGTGGATATGCCTAGTACAGTCTCTACCAATGATCATTGGAAAATGAACCTTACGAGAATGTTTTGAAGGGCTATGTACCCAGATATGGCTGGCGTTTATTTATTTATTTATTTATTTATTTATTTATTTATTTATTTATTTATTTATTTATTTATTTATTTATTTATTTATTTATTAATAGGTACTGTTACAGTTAGGCAAAACCTGGTGGTAGCAAGGTATTTACATGCTGTATATCTCAATTTCTCTCCATAATGTATCTGTGTTCCCTGAATGCAACATTTAATTTCTTCTTGAAAACTTTTAAACTGTTAGGAAAAGGTTCTAAGACTTCTTCAGGTAACTCATTCCATGTTTGAATACCCCTATTTATAAAAGAATACTTAGCCAAGTTTGTTTTTTGAATGATGGGCCAAATTTTGTATTCGTACACTCGCCCATGCATTCTGTTTCGCAACTCATTCCAGGCCGGCTAGCCTGTGTATGCTTTGTACATCTCCTGGAGTCTTCTTTTATGTCTTCTGCTGTGTAGGGATTCCCAACCCAATGACTTGAAGACCTGGTTTAAAGTATGGAAGGGAAGAAAGTTTACACATAGCAGATTTTACAGGTGCAGCGATGATATATTGTTTTCTCTTAGAATGCGACAGAATGGATTTTGCCTGTTTCAAATACTTCCACTTGGTTTAAATCGTTATGCACATATGTACACATTTGAGCCAAATTGTACGTATATGAAGAACAAATGATGGAGAGTCAATCGAGGTAAGAGAATGCAGAACATTACACTTTATCAAACAGTTAAGCTATAATTCAAAAACCCCTTTACAAAAAAAACAGAGAAAAGCAAGAAACATTAACAAAAGAATCAACCAGGTATGAAATAGAGCGGAAGGAAAAGTTACTGTACAAACTGGGCATAAAATCACAAAAGAATTTCCTGGGGAGATCTGGCCGGGAATACTAAGAGCAGGCGTTCTCAACCTGGTGCTCGCGAGTACTTCAAATGAAATTTGGTGCCAAAAAGTGTTCGCGAGCACAGGCTCCCCTGAGATCCATTCTTCAATTCAAATTCTGTTGCGCGATCCGGAACAAAGGTGCTTTCATTAAAAAAATTATCAATTTGGGAAATAGTATTTTCAATCTACAGTAAAAATATATAATTGGACATCCCTGTTTTATGAGTAATATGAAAGATGCTGATTCCATTCTACTATCCACACGTAAATGTATCTTATCTGCAGTTGTAGCATACCTGGTGAGCGATTCTTAGCTATTTCAGCACTTTCGAGGGAGAGAGGGATAGGAAAAGGAAATAGAGGCGCATACTTGTTGCACTATTATTATTATTATTATTATTATTAGTGTTAATATTATTGTGTTCTAATTGTTATTATTATTATTATTATTATTATTATTATTATATTCGAGTTAATTGTGCTCGGGTACTTGGTATGGCATGAAGAAGGTGCGTAAGAGAGCATGGGCCAGAACGCTCGAGCGTAGCCGTCACCTGATGACAGTTGTGGTTCACTTTTAAGGTATTTCCGGATACTTGCAACCCTAAGTGTCCTATATCAAATTATTCGTCTCAATGCCATCTACGTCGCTACAGAGAGCTTTAATAGTACATTATGCAACGAGCCTATAATGGCTATAATTAAGACACGAGTATTTTTATAAAACGAGCGTATGCGAGTTTTATAATTTCCATACGAGTGTCTTAATTACCATTGTAGGCGAGTTGCATACGACTGTTTATGTTCGACGATAATTATAACTTTATTATATGTTTTAACATAAATATTCATAAATATTTGTTGAGAGTCAGCCACTTGAATTTTGTGATTGGAGAGCGAGCGCTAAGTATGATATCTCTGTCTTTCAAGATCTCTGAACGACCGACGCATGCGCTCTGTGTGCTTGCAAAGCAGGCCATATGTTTACATCTGCCGCCCCTCAGTAATATTGTCACCGGAGTCGTTTCAAGACAATGCGTTGTGTAGAAATTAGTGTTGGTGATATTAAGGTACAGTGCTATTTCTTGTCTCATATTCGCCAGTTCATTTACGCGAACATATGGACGGTGCGTATTCCATGTCGGTAATTTATTATAGTTCGATGTTGTGTTTATGTCCGACAAGTTGGATTTTGAGCGCATGCGCGAAGGTATCGTTACCTAATTGGTCAATGAACGCGCTCTGAATGGCTGGAGAAACTGCATCATAATGAAAACAGTGTTATAATGACCATCATTATGATACAGTTTTCTGACACATAATAGTGAGGGTCGAACATAATAGTACATTATGCAACGAGCCTATAATGGCTATAATTAAGACACGAGTATTTTTTATAAAACGAGCGTATGCGAGTTTTATAATTGCCATACGAGTGTCTTAATTACCATTATAGGCGAGTTGCATACGACTGTTTATGTTCGACGATAATTATAACTTTATTATATGTTTTAACATAAATATTCATAAATATCTGTTGAGAGTCAGCCACTTGAATTTTGTGATCGGAGAGCGAGCGCTGAGTATCATATCTCTGTCTTTCAAGATCTCTGAACGACCGACGCATGCGCTCTGTGTACTTGCAATGCCATATGCAGGCCATATGTTTACATCTGCCGTCCCTCAGTAATATTGTCACCGGATTCGTTTGAAGGCAATGCGCTGTGTAGAAATTAGTGTTGGTGATATTAAGGTACAGTGCTATTTCTTGTCTCATATTCACCAGTTTATTTACGTGAACATATGGACGGTGCGTATTCCATGTCGGTAATTTATTATAGTTCGATGTTGTGTTTATGTCCGACATGTTGGATTTTGAGCGCATGCGTGGAGGTATCGTTACCTAATTGGTCAATGAACGAGCTCTGATTGGCTGGAGAAACTGTATCATAATGAAAAACAGTGTTATAATGACCATCATTATGATACAGTTTTCTGACACATATTAGTGAGGGTCGAACATAAACGTTAATAAAAATCACCCTGTATAGCAACTGGCAAGAACAAAGCATTTTGCTGTGTAACTAATACTGTAGTTTAAGAGTCCTCAGGAAAACTCAGATCTCCTAGCCGAGTAGGCTGCTTCACAGTGCCCGCTATTTATAGCTGTATAGTGAGCCCGTCTGAAATCATAGAAAAAAAATGTTGCACTGATTTTCTGCTTGTTTTTAACACCACCCAGCTCGTGGTTGACGTCTTCCTGTAGAACTTGCGCATCTTGAATGGTGACGATCAGAACCAGTCCACTCCAGTGGAGGAGCTGGAGATAAACACACACTGTATACCAATTAAGCCCAAGGATTTGTCCATTAATGTTTAATCTAGTAGATATTTTTGTGTAAGAAATGTGATGTATAGAACCAAAAGCTTCTGCAGATTTAAACGGATGATCTGGAGTCAGATATTTTCCTTGCAAATGCTGTTGAAATGCGGCTAGATTCGTTAAACAAGATGAAGGTAGGTTGTAGTTTTACGTGACCGTTAATCTCGCGATCATACGACGCGTAGGTCACCCATGGGCGTCAACTAGAAAGACCTGCACTTCGAAAATATCACATGCAATGACGGGGAATCGTACCCGATCCGCCTTCGTGAGAGGCAAGCGGCTTGACCACTGCACCATCATGCCCCTTAAACAAGATGATTTAGCGTGGATGTAATGAAATGATAGCGTGTGTTTATGCATCAATCAATTTCTACACTGTGTGTATACATATACGGAATGGTACCGCTATTTCTTAAATCACAACTTCCCCAGGCTTCTATTACACTTTTTCACATCAGGTCTGAAACGTGAACCCTCGGTGGGAAAGGAACAGTTGCTTGAAGCATTTTGTTATGAATAACATGCCAGCCTTGGACTCAGCTGGCGAAAACCATACCACTAAGCCACGCAACCAGCAGTTCTAAGTCCATTTGGCCTCTTATGGATTGCATCAGGCATGGTGTTAACCGGTATGAACAACTCGACTATGCAATAGAGTGTTCCAAAATCATTTGCTGTAGAAAGACCTACATTGGTAACGTAGATTTTGTTTTTCATAAAAGTGATCTGTATAGGCTCCGTGCGTCTACTGAAGTGCTGCTGTAAGCGGACCGCGATCAGCGTACATCGAAAACGTTCGATCATTTTTTTTTTGGCGTATGGCTTTTAGTGCCGGGAGTGTCCGAGGACATGTTCGGCTCACCAGATTTTGTAGCTTCTTCTACGCGGACACCCGTTGGGTGAGCTAAATGTACCGTCGCGGGTGGAGTGTTGACTGGGGAGGAAAGTGTGATTGCAAGGACAAGGAATTGGAAGGTAGCGGCTGTGGCCTATAGTTCGGGACCAACCCCGTCATTTGCCTGGAAGGAAGATGGGAAACCACATAAGACCATCTTCAAGGTTGCAGGCGGGGGGATTCGAACCTCCTCGCCTCCCGGATGTGAGCGACTGCCTGCAGCCACGCCGTAACGACCGCGGCTAACTCACCCGGTATTTATTCTATTATTTTATACAGTAACAATATCAAAACGTTGTGAAATATTGTTGGTTGCAATAACAGATAGTGTGACACTCAGAACAATGTAATATTCTACGTGGTTTCCCTTCACGAACTCACAAAATTGATTTGAAAACACTGTGGATATTGACGGTGAATCGCAAGCAGTAAGTTGAAATAGAGCCTTTAGGATTTGATTAGCCTATATCTCTATCTAAAGGTTTGTTGATGTAAAACGTTAGTTTGGACATTCAGTAATCGTTTGAGCTCACGAAAACTATAGGTCATCGCTTTGGAAAACAAGTTAACCTATGGGTGAAAATACGCTTGCGTACTGTACTTACGCCGAACTGCTTCTGAAACCCAATTTAAAAGCTAATCAGCTCGGCCCCCTAGCAAAACTTTTAGATATTTAGATTTTTCTAAGGATCTTGGCTACATCAGCTTCTCTGGTACCTAGTTTCAAGTTTCTAGGATACATGGAAGTGTTGCATTAATTCATGTCTATATTCAGTTTTGTCTTTATTATACATCTTTACACCACATTACTTCCTTAAAATTTCGGAAATTTTCCTCAACACTTCCTCGGGGTTTCATGTTAAAAGTTAGTTAGGACATTCAGGAAACGTTTGAGTCCACAAGAACTACAGGTCATCGCTTTGGAAAAGGGGTTACTCTGCGGTTGAAAAAATAGCCGCCATTTCAAATCCCTCCAACTCGGTTCCCTCGAAAAATGTAGATTATTTTAGACTATTACTGCGATCTTGTACCAAGTTGTACTTCACTGGTACTAAGTTTCATGTTTCTAGGATGTCTGGAAAACACTCATTTATTCATGTTTATTTTCAGAGTTTACCTACACATCAACGGGGTGCACTCAGCCTCGTGAGGACAATTGCGTAGCTGTCTGACAGTGAGACAGCGCCCCGATCACAAAAACCAGGATTAACGGCGGAGGGGACCCAATGCGCTGATCACGTGTCACCCCAATATCTGCAGGCGAATTGGCTGGGCAGCGGTCGCTTGGTAGACCTAGGCCCTTCATGGGCTGTAGTGCCAGGGGTTATTTATTTATTTATTTATTTATTTATTTATTTACCTACACATCACTCCACCTCGGCCATGGTAACATTCACGAGCTTATAAGTTTGGCCACTCGTAGCGTGGTGGTGCATTTCTCACCCCAACACACGGACCCTTCGAAATTTAAATTTGAGGGAGTACAGTCATGCTTAATATGGCTGCTGAACACATGCTCACGCCCTCATTACCATCAGGGGTTCGAATCCTGATCGTAGCTTGTCCAGGGGATTTCACAAACACTCCAGATATCTTTCATAAGCGTATCTTCAAAAGCGTCTCTGGTAGGCTACGTATTGAGGTTCCGGTCTCAAAGGTCCTTGGTTCGATTCCCGGTTTTGCCAAGAAATTTAATTCTTGTTTGAGGGTTGCAGTGGGCTACACTCTGTCTCACGAGGCAAAACAGAGAAGAGACGGGTAAGATTTTCACCTCAGTCATCCTAGAGGTGCTGGGGCGTGGTGGCTCAGCGGTCTAGCTGTATGCCTCTCACCAAGGCGGACCGGGTTCGATTCCCAGTCAATGCATGTGAGATTTTCGATGTGAAATGCCATGTCCTGTGGTTCGGATTCCACGTAAAACGGAGGTCCCGTGGCTTATGATCGCGAGATTAACGGTCACGTTAAACTACAAGCTTCCTTTTTTTCCTAGAAGTGGTTTTCAATGGTTTCCCTCTTCTAGTCCATACGAATGTCGGAATAGTTCCTAACTTAAGGCCATGGTTGTCTTCTTCCAAATTACAGCCTCAATTACAAATGCAGACGTGAGTACAATTATCACAATGACACAGTTTATCAGACAAGTTCCACATACACCCATACGATCACAATGTCGAAAAGCCCCTAAATGAATCAACAAAAAGACTATCGTGTCCAAAAGGTCCTAAGCAAGAAACCTACACGGCCAAGGAGAGCCATCACGCTTATTACGGGCCCCATTACCTTAGTTCTTCCCACTTACCTAACTTAAAAAATCGAACATTGCAAAATGAAAAATCTCTTTTGAATTATGTGCCGTATATTAAATATTAGTCTACATTTGATTGTTCCTGTATACGACCACACTTTACGAGTTCCTACTCTTGCTTCTCTATGTTTCCGTATTTGTACTATGAGTGTACAGTTTTATTAGAGAAGCCAGACTGTACGATTTAAACTTCTAGGTATTTCATATACGTGGAGTGTAAATAGTTTTAATTTTGAAATGTTCGTTTCCGCTCTATAACGACTTACTAAGTTTCGCATGTTATAAATTACATTTTTAATGTTGTTAACTATGTTATTTATTTTTCACTTCATTTGTAGAAAAGATAGGAGTGAATTTTTCATAGGACCTATAGTTAGACTTATAGTATTTGGTCCCGAGGGTTATAGCTTCTTTTACCCTTCCTTTCTTCGGGCCTGAACCAGTATTCCCTGTTGCTTCATTATCCTCTTGGTCGTTGTGAGAACTATCATGGTTTATTATTTACTGCTGCTGTGAAGTATCAGATCTGCTCCCCAGTCCTGATGAAACTATTCCCATCGTAATGATGAAGAGGATAACAGTTTTACTTGGGTAAAGTAGACAATAATAATTAGGCAATGAGAAAATAGTTACGGTTCGAACTCAAGACAACTTGCACGGCAAAAGCTCTGACCAAGGCATCGCTGCGAGAGCTAACATTATTTATAATTGCCTGTTGATAACATGGTATTAGCACATCAGAGGTGCAATTTGCCGTAAGTGATAAAAGTGTTCATGCACGACCGAGGGGTGTAGTGTTCCACCACCACCACCACCACCACATCGGCAATGGTCATCTAGCATCATATATGATTGACAGGTAGCCCGGATTAGAGCTGACTAAATCTCACAACGACAATCAGGTGTTTGTTCACATGGGGAATAATTGCGCTTTTGATTCTAGAAGACGAATTCAACAGCTGTGGGAAGTGTTGCACTGACGTACAGAGACTTACTTGGTAGCGGGAAAAAAAACTCCGGACAAATATGAACACTCTTTTCCACACCCAAAAAATATGAAATAATAAATAAGTCATAATAAATAATAAATAATATTCTGCACATCCGAAGAGAGAGTCCTGAGCCAGAGTTAACTTGCGGTAGGGTGGCCAGATCGTTTCCGCTCATCCTTGTATCTCCCCACCAACACCACGTGGTCACCCATCCAAATGCTCACCACACCTACGGATCTACGGAGATCTCACAAGGCCCCGTATTTCAACATGGCCAACGAAAAAGCATGATCCATAGGTATTGAAAACTGAGTTTGCATTCATATTTCTCCATTTACGTCATCTCTCAGGGTCTCACACACACTCTTCGGATTCCCCGTTAAGGTTTCTCATCTTATCTATATTGCACCTACTGCCCTTTGACGTCCTACTGACCCAAGATAAACATTATCATCAGGTCTTAGAACCATGGTGGGTCAAGTGTCAACTGAAAAATAAACAAGGTTTAGGTTACCAGTTTATTTCAGAGATCATTTACGTATCCAGGCAAATCTGAAAGTATAGAGAGTGTTCATTGCTGCAGCTATGCAAGTACCCTTGTTGAACTTATTGTTATTAATACAATATACAGTAGCATCAAATTATAAGGCAACAAGTTCTCTTGAGAGTGACATATTCCACCATGGCTGAAGTAGGAGACCACAGCTTTGTAAAGTAGCTGTTGCGTCAGACCCTCGCAATATCAGTTGAATGATGGTTGCGCGTATGGAAACAAGGTAAAACTTGGAACGGCGTAGTGTGATCCGGTTTACCACCTGAAGATATCCTCATAAGTCGAAATACATCGACAACTTGTTGCGATATATGGCAAGGATTTTCATCTGTGATGTATGTGATCGTTGTTCACTTTGTACATGCACAAATGCCAAACCTGTTCCCGAGACAAATTCTTCTCAGACGCAAAACCGGATCACACTATGCTCTCCTACGTCTGACATCGTTTCCGTGCGCGCAACCATTTTTCAACTGATATTGCGAGGGTCTCCTGCTTTGGCCCATGTCGAATATTCCAACTCGAAGGCACTCTTGTTACCTTGTTCTTTGAAGCTCCTTGGTACAGACTGGTAAAGATAACAGGCTACCGAAACGTGTTATATTCCAGGAATATGTCTGAGTAAAAAAAATGTTGGGCCAGTTTAGCATTCAGTTCGTATTGTTTCTGAAGATGGCATTCACCACTCTAGTTCTCCATGTCTGTCAGTCTCTGTGAAGATGGCATTCACCACTCTAGTTCTTCATGTCTGTCAGTCTTTGTGAAGATGGCATTCACCACTCTAGTTCTTCATGTCTGTCAGTCTCCATGAAGATGGCATTCACCACTCTAGTTCTCCATGTCTGTCAGTCTCCATGAACATGGCATTCACCACTCTAGTTCTTCATATCTGTCAGTCTCAGTGAAGATGGCATTCACCACTCTAGTTCTCCATGTCTGTCAGTCTCCATGAACATGGCATTCACACTCTAGTTCTTCATGTCTGTCAGTCTCTGTGAAGATGGCATTCACCACTCTAGTTCTCCATGTCTGTCAGTCTCCATGAACATAGCATTCACCACTCTAGTTCTTCATATCTGTCAGTCTCAGTGAAGATGGCATTCACCACTCTAGTTCTCCATGTCTGTCAGTCTCTGTGAAGATGGCATTCACCACTCTAGTTCTTCATGTCTGTCAGTCTCTGTGAAGATGGCATTCACCACTCTAGTTCTTCATGTCTGTCAGTCTCTGTGAAGATGGCATTCACCACTCTAGTTCTTCATGTCTGTCAGTCTCTGTGAAGATGGCATTCACCACTCTAGTTCTTCATGTCTGTCAGTCTCTGTGAAGATGGCATTCACCACTCTAGTTCTCCATGTCTGTCAGTCTCTGTGAAGATGGCATTCGCCACTCTAGTTCTCCATGTCTGTCAGTCTCGGTGAAGGGGCGTGAAGATGCAAGTGGTGTGCGTACACGTGAGCAAGTGTCTCACGCTTCCCCACCTCCATGCAAATGTTATGGCATTAACATAATAATTTTTCCGACAGTCATAATGTTGTATTTGTGATTGTTATCGTACTGGTTCCAAATTCAGAGGCATTTTACGGCGAGCACAGTAATCGTAAGTGAACATTCTGAGATGATGAAGTCAATCCCAGAAATAATTTACATTCACTCTGCTGCTCAAAGTCTTGCATCTACAGTACTTGAATGTGGCTGACCAAAACAAAACATCTTAGGGTACAGTTCTAAGAGTTACTAAATACATTAAACAAAGAATGCTTTCTGTTGCGAAGTGTCGACTCGGATAGGACTAATATTATGATTAGGGCCCGGATGTTGATGACATGTCATTTTTTACTGAGCTGTCTGAAACAATGCTGAAGTACATAGAAACTCTGGACGGGCCACCCCATCTTCAAATATGTCATTTTTATTTTGCATCTTTTTGCATTTTTGCTATTTTTCCATTTTAAGAGCATTTTTTAAATTTGGCAGATTTTTTGGTCTTATGTTAGAGAAATCGGCATTTTGAGGTCATTTTTTTTTCAATTTAGTCATGTCACAGCTTTATATGAGGGAGTTACGTGTCTCAGAGTTAAGAACAAGTTAGTAGCTGATACAAGATAATTTTGAAATATTGAACTATTGATTCCATTTCCTTAATTAACCGGGTGGAAACTAGTCTTAGCAACAATCATGACGAAATTGCTGTGGGTATTGCATGAAAACTGAAAAAATTGCCGGACAAAAACACCGGGTATAAAACATTATCTCAGACATTCTTTCTGGTGAAAACTACAGACTGCACGGATGGGATTGAGGAGGATTTAGCAGCAAACTACCTTCCTCACTTCAAATACACTCCAATCACCTCAGTTGATGTTGAACGCAACTTTTCGAGATATAAAAACTTGTTGGCTGATCATCGCAGATAATTTACATTTGACAACATCAGAATGACATACTTAGTGCAGTGCAACTCAGACTAAAGTGAACATAAACCTTTTGTTAAGTGCTAGAAATCTATTTTGATTGGCTTTTCAGTTTGAGCAAGATGTCTTTTTGAAACATTGGTGAGTTTATTATTATAAGATCATTTTCTCTATTTTTTAGTGCATTTTTAAAATTTTTAGGACATTTATTAGTCATTTTTGAAAATTTTAAGTGCATTTTTTAAACTTTTATACGGCATCAAGATCCGGGCCCTAATTATGATCTAACCACATAGCCGACACGGGGAACTATCGATCCTGGACAATGGCGACATTACGTGACCGTCATGAAGGATTATTTGCCAGTGACCGTTCACACCCTCTGTCAGGCAGATCCCGTGCACCCATCCAGCACCAGCGTCAGGTGATCACAGACTAAAATATCGTAATAGTCCTTGTTTATCACACAGGAAGTACAACGGGTTAATATTCACAACGTTTCAAGTTCACACATGGGGGCAGGAAACAACAACGACGGTTTATTTCACTCCTCATTAAATCAGGATCAATTCGAACGAAACTAATAACAGCAGGCTTTATTCGTAACAGTACGAACTGCTCGTGCCCCAATAGTTTAAAAGTTAAGAAACATTAGCTACCCCAGGCTTCCTGACGTTGAACTGTCGGGACAAATTTAGAGCAAGTTCACCCTTTATCGCACAGCCAGACGTAGTTTATACCCGTCTGACGACGAGTGGGCTATTTTCGAACACATTATAACGATATTGCCAATAAGACGTGTGGCACACCATGACTCACTGAAAGAGACTTACGCTCAGCTATGGTCTTCCGACATAATACAGTACCAAGTAATGTAATTCTAACACGCCAATACGAAATATAGCAATGGTAGCTCCTATTATTCAATCTGAGATATTAACAAGACTGTCAAATGACAATAATTTTCCAGTGAATTTTAAATTTCCTGGGGCTAGTCTTCAATTTCCTCAATAAATATAAAAACTGTGATTTACTTTCTTCTGTTTTGAGATTCTCTTGATATTAAAATTTGTGTATGCACGGGTAAGTCGAATGTTCGTGGTTTTAGGAACATTACCTTCGTCCTGTACTGCACAGAAAACGACTCCATTTCCTAACGCATTTGCCCATTGTCTTTCATGGCAATGCTGCTTCACTGAGGGAAATGTTTGCACGGTGGATCCAACATATTCACCAGACACGGACCCTGTGGCTTCGATCTTTTCCCCAAGCTAAAGGAACCACTCAGAGAGAAGCGTTTCCAAACACGAGACGCCACACTTCAAGCAGTAGAGACATCAACAAAGGCGTCAATGCTATTAGTATCCTGCACCATATATACTGTACATCGGATAACGGGTGCAACATGTTGCAGGGAATTACACTCGATGCATGTAGAGGTATGATGTTCCTACAATAAACGGTTTAGAATATATGCATATGGTGCTACTACTCTCTTTCCAACCCTTGTACGAGTATGTCGCAAACGTCTGGGGTTTGGATTAACATAAAGTTTGTGAATGTAATGAAGAAACAGTGTCTATAGTCTGCAAGGATTTTCGCTTATAATTTATTTTGTTTTGCACAGAATGGGAGTTCTTAAAAAGTCTGATTCTCTGAACTATAGTGTATTTTAATTTAAACGAACTCATTTGTAGTGAAATGATTTATAGAGACGAAGAACGAGATTAAGTTCTGAAGCCATTCTTCTCGTGTTGAATGTTTACATCTCCAGTGGATACCACATTTACATACAGTACTTGCAACACATACAACACAAAAACACAATTTGGCTCTACTGATAAAAGAAAAAGGAATCAGTGAACAGTGCTTTACTCAGAAGCTTAGATAAATTTAGTATGGAATATGCTACTTTTCAAATTTCTGGTTGTTATAAACCAAACTAATTTTGCTGTATTTATTTTAGCTAAACACAGCAAAATCATCAAGCATTTTACTACAGATCCCCCGTAATGTTCCATATGCCCTTACATGACGCGTAATGTGAACTAAAGCAATAGGCCTACCTTTAGTGTTTCCAATAAAACATTGATCTCTACAAAAGAAAAAAATAAACGAAAGTATATTGAATTTCTTTTCTTACAGTCAACAGCTCACCATGGACTACAATAAGTTGTTTATGATGAAGGATGTGGCGGCATTTGAAACGCTTCACATCCAGTTCCCTATTCGCGTAGACCGAAGAATGCGAGAACCTACACAATGAGTTGGTAATGAAGTTAATTTTCCTTTGTGAACCAACTTTCAATGCCAAATTTTGTTTACGGTGCTTGGTAAATTGTAGCTGGCAATTGTGCACACAGCAGGAGTAACCTTGTAGGGTTTGATACCGCAACAAAGGATCTCACTCGATCAGTCTACCGAGAAGAGGGAAAGGAAATTAAATAACGACAATGGATATCCTTTCATTGAAAAATACTTGCACATTCATTTACGACTAAATACGTACACAAAAATCGAATTAAGGAACAATTTCATTAGTGTTAGACTTAGGCCTACATTTGCAAAGATGGTCACTCACCAGCAAAACTCAAATTTGTATGGTATATGATAATCACGCATGTCTTCCTTCACAGATATGTTCGATAAAGGCTAAAAGAGTTGATGAATCGCATCAAACAGGTACGTATATTCGAGTTTTATGTCTCGTGTTCTTACTTATTTCCTTAATATATATTCCTAATGATATTACATATTTTAATTGAAACCGTATTTGAAAATGTAGGACTTGCATGTGGCCAAATCTGTACTCACATTGCTGAAGGCTGTAACAACAGGAAACATTCAGCTGCTACTTCGTAAGCTTCAGGGACAAGGAACAAGGTACTCTGTTCCTAAATCCTAACACACATTTTGGTAATCTTTCGAGCGTCTACTTCTTCTTTCATCTAACTGCTATTAAGTTCTTCATCTGGATAAATTAGACAAAAGTTTGGTGCTTTTCAGTCGGTCAACACGAATGTTCCCAAATGAGTTGGGTTATACCCTAATCCCGAAAAAATACATGAGATTAATAAATACACATGGATGACCAATTTCAATCGTCAAGCGATCATCATCAGATCCATTACACTTAGGATATAAAATCTATGTCTGAAAATACGGGTGAAAATATTTACAATATGTACACTTATTTAGTTGCAGTATTGGTAATGCAACTCGTGGGT
Source organism: Meconema thalassinum (assembly GCA_946902985.2). Lineage (NCBI taxonomy): Eukaryota > Metazoa > Arthropoda > Insecta > Orthoptera > Tettigoniidae > Meconema > Meconema thalassinum. Next base: position 666,847,264 of record OX336389.2, on the reverse strand, counting down.
ATTTGTTAGTTGTAGTCTTTATGATGTTTTGGTGAGATGCTGGAAGTGCTGATAGAACTCCGGAATAAGTGTACATATTGTAAATATTTTCACCCGTAATTTCAGTCATAGATTTTATAGCCTAAGTGTAATGGATCTGATGATGATCGCTTGACGATCGAAACTGGTCATCCAAGTGCATTTATTAATCTCATGTAATTTTTTTGAGGATTAGGGTATAACCCAACTCATTTGGGTACATTCGTATTAACCGACTGAAAAGCCCCAAACTTTTGTTTACTAAGGCAACACTGAAAAAAGGCTTCAAACCCCATAATAAATGAATCAACTAGATAAATTCAAAATTTAAGAATGGAAGACAGTCAAACAAATTGGACCTGGAGGACAATTTTGCATACCCTACTACGTGGGAAAGTTGTCATGATAAAGAAAGCGTATTACTTGTCCTCGGTAACACAGTATAACAACAGTGGTCCTTACCACTGTTTCCATTACATTTGAGCCCGCTATTACAGAAATATTTGATTCTCAGTTTTCTCAACAGTTCTGAAAACTAAACATGTCCAATGAAGGAACGGCCGGGTAAAATACAATTTAATGAAAGGAGGATACGAATTTATATGCGATATGCAATCCATTACTGCAAGACAAAGCGCACACAAATAGTCACCATCGGTGGGACGTCACTAGACGGTCCTTGAATGTACACTCGCCGACAGAGAAAGTGAGTGGGCTAAAAAATACTGTCCGATTGTGCAGTGACGGACATTGTCCTTTGCAACCATATTGTTGCGGTTCCTATTTCCATACTCAGGAGCAAAGAAACATTACTCATATAGAACTTGCCTTCATCGAGTGTTAAAAAAAACAATTAGATAGTACCGTTTCCTGTAGATGCCCTTAAATACGAGTGAGGTGAAAGGCAGCAGGCGGACTAATAGTTGTGTTATGCCTGCCTGTTCATGAAGTGTCGTAACCCAGTGGGTTCACAGAGAGAAGGTAGCTGCTTGGAATCCGTTTGGGATGTTATTTTTCACTCCGCCATCAGCAACAGCGGGCAAATCTATTAGATGGCAGGATGCTCCAACCACGCTTATAAGGTTATAACTCACAGGTAGGTCACTTTACCAGCAACTGTGGCACATCAAGGAAGTCACATACGTGAGCGGGTAGTTTCCATCGTTGAACAAGGAAATCTATCAACAACAGAGGCTGGACGACGCTACGACTTCCCACAAAGTACGGCGACGCGTTGGATAAGACGTTTTCGAGGACTGAGAAACGCAAGCCGACGTGCTGACTCGGGTTCGTGGCAGGTCTCAATCCGGGAGCAGGACAATCGCTTGATCGTCGAGGCCCATTCGACCCCATTCATGAGCGCCAAAGAGCCATGTTAGGTCGCGTGTTTTCCCGGCACGGTTTTGAGACAGGGATACAATCCCAGTGAGCGGCTAAGAAACAATAACTCACTGATGAGCAGAGGGTGTACCCACCTTGTGTTTCCGAGGACACCGTGCTATGTGTATGGTCGAATACAACATTCTCTGGAGAGAACACGGTTTCCTCGGCGAAGGATGGGCCGTAACGCGTGATTCTCCCTTTCAGCACCCGACACGTGGCCGTTCATTGTTGCTGTGGCCGTGTGTCTGTGGCATATTAGGGTTGGATGAGCTCTCTTGAGATAGGAATGTTGCACAGAATCGAGCAGCGTCCACATGGACACGCCCTTACCACTGGGCAGTATGGGTACATGTCTTTAGAGAATAATGTGGTCCTTTTCGTACAGGTCTTCATACTGCCAGTGTTATACAATTTCAGCAGGATCTGTCTCCGATAAATATGTCCAGATTAGTTCGGAAATGGTTTGCAAGGTCAGGTAGAGTGTATTGACTGACCTTCTTGAAGGGGCTCACATGAATCCCTTGGAGAATGTGTGGGCGAGGTGAAGAAATCAATGGTGAAGGCCTGGCTTCAACATGCGCCAAATACGACGATCTCTGGGATATTTTCATAGTGGCCTGGGACGAGGTAGTACGTAGCGATAATAAGCGTGCTTTTGCCCTAATTGAAACCATGACCACACGTCTGAAAAAGGGTCGTACACGACGGCGGTGCGTGGTCCTCTTACTGGGAGACCCTTTTAAGGGCTACAAATATGCCCACTTACTGTCAATAATGGCGGAAGAAAATTATGGAAATTCGTCAGTGTATCCATAAAAATAACAAAAAAATATTTCACGCTACTGAGGTTCGAAACTCCTTACACCAAAGGTGGCAGAAATTACGATCTAACATGCATACCTACCGTCTTGGCTGATAGAGCCTGCACGTTCCTATGCATTCCATAAAAGTACGACACAACCGCCGGGAAAATATAGTGGTTACATTACAGCTACAGCTCGGTTCCGAGCTCTGTGAACTTGCGGGGTGAGGTGACGTGGGAGGAAGGAAGAGAAGGGCCTGTCAACAGCCCACCGTATTTTCTGAAATTCCTGTGTATTCCAATACTGCTAACATAGGGCCATTGCCTAAACCACTGTGGTGTTGCGAATGAGTGAGTGAGTCACCGACAAATGTATTAGGTTCTGTTCCTAGGCATGGACCGGGAACCCCCCACATCAATTCTCATCGTCCACGATCCACATTTCTGAGGTTCACGGAGCTTGGACTCGAGCAGTAATGTGGTCACTGGACGACTACGTACCTGGTCCGATACGTAACTCGACAACGCCATCTTGCATGGCCTATCCTCCGACCTATATGTGTTGCGGGCAACCATACCTTCCAGGGGATGCTCTATTTCTGTATCGACGACTGTAGACTGAGCTAAAGTAAATATTGCCGGGTATAGGAAGGTCTCTGAGATGTTCTAGACCAAAAATTGGTGATTGTCTTCAACAAAGATGATGATAATTGTTGTTTTAAGGGGCCCAGCATAGAGGTTATTGCCCCCCCCCCCCTTTCAACAATGATGCGAGTCTACAGTCTACAAGATTTTCAAGAATAAAGCCAAAACTGACTCGACGCATAATCTTACCAAGATGATCTGTTAGATTAATCATGCAAAACTATGATTATCATGTTTTGTGGCATACATAGTCTGACGGTTCTCAAGACTTCATTTTAATCTTTGGGTTTCTCTGCTCCCATACCCTCATCACGTCACTGTTTGTAATTTCCCCACCGCGCCATGAATATGGGAGAGGCGAGGCGAGGCGAGGCGATACACATGTTAATGTATCATATTCACACTGGAATAAACATAAACTCTTAAGAATACGATCTCACTGTTGGACCCAGTAACGAGTCCAAGAGTTAAGGGAGAACATACAGCTTTGAAGAGACAAAACAATAACGATTTGAATTTTAGACTGTGCCTGTCATAAATCTTGCACAACGATTATGCACAGACGTCCTTGCTGCCAATGAGTTGAATTTTAAACATTCAAATTGTAACTATTGTTATCCGTTTTTCAAAAATCTGCCCTTGCTTTGTGTTGCCCTTCACCGTTTCCCTCATATCCCCCATGTTTATAGGAATTTTTAATGTTAAGTTTTTTGAAGTGCTTGTTAACCCTCTAGGTACAAGTCAAATCTCAGACATTTATACATCTGTTATTTATTTATTTATTTATTTATTTATTTATTTATCGTATGGCTTTTAGTGCCGGGAGTGTCCGAGGACGTGTTCGGCTCGCCTGAGTCTGTAGCTGCTTCCAGCGGACACCCTTAGGGTGAGCTACAAGATCCGTTCAATTTCAAGTAGTTCCAACTTTCGCCACCAGATATCAATGATACCTAGCTGGAACTTTGATAGAGCGTTCCGACGAAATCTTACGTAACAATTTAGCTTCACACATGTTTAGTCTGTGGAAGGATCTTTTACATGCCATAAATCTATGACATGGGACCGCCAGCTTTACTTCCCCTCCGAAGGAAGGCATACTGAAGAATTTTTAATGCTCTTAAAAAATCCGACGACTTCGGCCGGGTTTGAACCAGCTATCTTGGGCACAGCAGTTCAACATGCTACCGACTACGCCACCATAGTCAAAAGCTCAAAAGCTGACCTATATTAATTCATCTTCTTTCAGGGTGAACTAAACAAAAGTTTATGGAAAGACTTATTAAAGCCACACTGGTCTGAGTGATAATTCATTTTGTAGCTGCAGGTTTAACACGCACGTTAAAAAAGGAAAAGTCAAAACATTGGAGATATGAGTAATGCGGCGAAGGACAGCTCAAAGCAAGGACACATTTTGAAAACTGCATAAAACAAGTAGTTCCGTGAAGGAGTAAAAAGCCTACTTTTCATATAATCTAAGATTCATATCAATGGTTGATTTATATAGACCTATCTAGATGTATGACGAAAGTAGGTTGGTAATACTGCCACTTATTATTTGTTCGAAATATAACTGAAATATTGTGGCCTAATAGAGCACTACAGTTTGTTTCCATGGATTCAGTGATACTGAGAGCCTACAGTTCAAAATCTGAGAGACTGGCTGCGTAGCTCAGCCGTAACGTTCTTGCTTGCTGAGCCCAAGACTGAAGGTTCGTATCCTGACGCAGTCAACTGGCATTTAAGGGTGCGCAAATGCGAGGGAGCCGTGTCATTAGATTTACTGGCACGTTAAAGATCCCCTTCGGGGCAAAATTACGACACCCCGGTGTCTCTAAATGCCAGAGTAGTTAAAAGGGACGTAAAACCAATAACATTATAATTTATTATTCAAAAGCTGAGAGAGATATTCGGTAGTTAGTAGGTCTCCTGCCTCTGAAAATGCGCACAAATATATTCCGTATGACATACATACAGTACAATAAATCAAATTTGTTTGTTATCCATTAAATGTTATGGACGTTAAATGGAGTTAAACATTGATCCCATCAGTACACGTAAAATCATGTTGGGAACACTGCCATGTATGGGTTGCTCAAAATTAACCTGAAATATTATGATCTATATATTGTGCGAGCCAATTTTGTGAAGAAATTCATTTGTTAATATAGACGGTACATGCAGTTAAACATTGATCCTATCAGCACGCGTAGAATCATGTTGGCAGCACTGTCCTATATTGGTTACTCAAAATTAATCTACAATTTTAGGTACTGTAAGTGTGCAATGTTCAGAACTGTTGGCCTGCATACTTTCTAATATATTGAGATTAAGCTAAAACATATTCAGAGCATTTAACAACAGTTGACAGCCCTGGTGACATCAAAGAATGCGCATAATCATATCTGCTGCGATAAAGCACATAGACATCCAATTAATAGTATGGAAGTTACATACATTTAAAAATTGGACCAATCAGCAGGCGGGGAATAATGTTGGTAACACTATCAGAAATCTATACGTGTGGTAATCTTGGAACCGTTCCCATGTATACCTTCTGAGATATGCAGCATAGAGCTCAAATTTTGATTTTGATTTTTCAGCAGTTGGGAGCAATGGCGTTATTTTCAAATATGACCGTGAGAACTCCTGGTATATATCTTTGCTTATTCCAGCTTTGGTTTCGATAGCTGCAGACGTTTAGGAGTTGATAGCCCCCCGCCTGAAGTATTAGAGACAGAAGGACAGGCGGACAGACATCTGCCCTGGTGATCTTATAAGTTTACTTTTTCATAATTTTTGCAAGATATTAAAAGTAGGCTAAATAGTATACGTAAGTTGCTTTCCGTGCAACTAACAACTCACATATCATATGCACATGCCTGACGCTCGCAGACTGTCCTCTGTACGACTGCGCATCCTGGGCTGACCGGCCAAAAACTGTGGCGTAAACTGTACATGTCCACGATGTTGCAAAGCCCCTAAATGAATCAACAACAGTAATGCTTACAATAAATGCCATGACAAATACTACATGAGTACATCTTTGAAGGTAGCCTATTTTAAATAGGCCTACTTGTAATTGAATACAGGTTACTTACAGGTGACGTCACGCTGATGACGTGTTATCCCACAATAAGCAGGCCAAGTGGCTGAGCAGTGGTCAGTTGATAGCCCAAAGCTCTCCAACAGCTGTGGAGCCACAGGGTATTTACGTAAGTAAGGTACAAGTATTTTGAACATGAAGCACTAATTACTTTGCAAAATGGCCACCACTGGCCTTCACACACCGTAGTCTTTAAGTCTCTGCAGTCACTCATTGACTGAATTACGAATATAGCCTCTTGAAGGAGAACAGCTGCTGTCTCAGGCTCGCAATACTTTGGGTGTCTCTTCTTGTAGACAGTCTCATCGAACATTGCCACTGTAATCCATACATCACACTAAGTAGGAGGAGCTGATAACCACGGTTACAGACCCCTATATAGGCTTACGCCAATAGCAAGACATCACAATAATGTAGCAGAAGCTTGCTAGTCGATATTTACTCACACTAAGTAGCAAGAGCTGATAACCTTGGTAACTGAGCACAAATATATATTCGGGGGCGTGAAGATACGGTGGTCAGGCTGCTTGCCTCTCACCAAGGCGGACCGGGTTCGATTCCCGGTCAATGCATGTGAGGTTTTTGAAGTGAAATATCACGTCCTGTGGTTTGGATTCCTCGTATAATGGAGGCCCCGTGGCTCATGATCGCGAGATTAACGATCACGCCAATACCAAGCCCAAAATGCTTTCAGTACAGTTGTTGTTTCATTTGAGGGTCTTGGACATTGTGGTCATTCAGCCCCGTGTACAAATTTGGATGATGGGTGTATTTGTAATTGAGACGAGGATTGGGAAGGAAGCGGCCGTGGCCTTAAATGTAGGTATCATCCCGGCATTTGCCTGGAATAGAAGTGGGGGAAACCCACGGAAACCCACTTCCAAGAGGGTTGAGGTGAGAATCGAACCCATCTCTTCTCAGTTTTTCCTCACGAGGCTGAGTGGTCCCCGTTCCGGCCCTTCGATCAGAATTTAATTTCTTGGCAGAGCCGGGAATCTTGCCCAGACCTCAGGGGCGACAGCCAAGAATGCTAGCCGCCACACCGTGAAGTGGACTCCTTACGGTACAGTCACACACTAAAAATCAACAGCTGATTACCACGATTAGGGAATTCCTACAACAAGCAAACACTAAATTGGTTCTTTCGTAATGTTGACAAATACCCTCCGGCTTCCAATATAAAGTGTCCTCACAGAAGAGATGATGATGATGATGATGATGATGATAATTGTCGTTTAAAGGGGCCTAACATCTAGGTTATCGGCCCTCTCAGAAGAGAAACCAAACATCTGTGAGTAGAATATTGATAATATTGAATATAATAATACAGTAATACAAATAATCATCATTATAATATTAATAATAAGTTATCAGAGGAGTTAATGTGAGATGAAATACACGAAGATGCATGAAAATGGCAGGAATCAGCCGTGACCCATCACAAGGTGCCGATGCCGCCCAGGTATTTTTCTGGAGCTGGAAATGGGAAGCAATGGGAAACCACTTCAAGTAGTGAACAAGGTTATGGATTTTACGTCCCATTAAACTATTACGACTTCAAAAACAGCGGGGTATCGGAAATTTGGCCTGAACAAAAGCTTACACGTCCCAGTAAATCTGACTCGGGTCTCTCGCATTTCAGCACCCTCAAAAGTCATCTGAATGCGCCGAGATTCCATCCCACAATCTTGGGCACATCAGGTGAGAACCTAACTACTGCGCCACGCAGCTAGTCAAAAATAATTTCAAGGTCGGTCAACGGTGGCGTTCAAACCCACTCGTTTCCGTGTCTGGAGATAGCCTGGACATATGGACCTGCGCGTTAGCACACTGAGGTACACAGTCAGGGTAATAATAATAATAATAATAATAATAATAATAATAATAATAATAATAATAATTTGCGTGTAACGTTTCCATTACTATAAAAAGCTTTCTTTGAGCGCTGCATTCCTCAAGTTGAAATAATATTGCGACAAACATACTGTCGAAGAGAGATGTTCACCGGGAGGTCAAGGAGCCTCTTCTGTCTCAGAGCAAGGGGAGGGAGTACAAGAAGAACGTAGAAAGTCCCCTATTTCATGGGTCTCCAACTCGTGCCCATCGAGCGGGAGTGCTCTAGCCTTGCTCTGTTTGGTGATAGCCAGCTCCCCAGATCCTCCAGAGCAGCGGGCCTGCTCTCTTATGCTAGAAGTACACTCTAGCTCAGGAGACGAGTCTTGTCTCGCCTTCTGATGGCATGCCGCCTATTGCAGGCTATTGCAGGCGACCTGTGAGACTGCTATACCGTTCATGTGCACATTTCTACATTCGTAGGCTATATCATCGCCCCCTGTTCCCAAACAATTTCACAAACATATAAAATTAAATGTTTTGCTAGCATAAAGATCGTCTTAACAATAATTAAATTACAGCAAATTTACGTAGCTAGAAAAATAAATATTTGTCTCCCAGACCACCCAAAATGTTTGGATTTCACTGTTTATTCACATATTTCCCAAGTACCCTTTGATATAGGCCTACAGTGATATCTCTTATAAACTCTTTGTCTCTTGGGGATGGAGAATCAATGATGAGTGAGTGAATGCTTTTCTATTTATGTATGGAGATTAATGTTTTGAATCCTGAAAATATAAATCAGAGAGAGAAAACACGTTGAAGTGTTACTAAGCTAACCTTTTTGTGTAAAATGAAACCTAAGCAACTATTAGAGGCTAGAATAAGATATGAGTGTGTAAAATAAGAACAGGAGGAAGAATATAATATAAAATATACGATAATAATTCAATAGAATACTACCCTTAGAATAGAATGACTGATTGATATTAGAGTGAAGACTGGTTCAAAGACGACTGATGATGAGTCAAGTTCAGGTCGGCCGTCGACAAGCACCATACTAGCACCTGAGAACTCCTTTCTGTTTCCACCACCTGAAGAGTGTCATGAATGGCGAACGTGTAGGCAATCCAGAAAGGTGTTATAGATTATTAAGGGATGTATGCAGACAATTCCAAGAGATTTATAAACGTTGCCGAAGGTTTGTTGTGGCGGATAGCAATTATGTCATGGGCCAAAAAAGATGTGTTTTATATTGTGTTTCCTTTGCTTTCTGCTATCATCCATCTCAGTATAAGCTATCAGTAACTAGTAACTAACAGCTAGTCAACGTAGAGTAGCGTTTGATGGGATGTGGAATGTGTGATAACTACGGAAGATGCGATGTTGACTACACAAGATACTTTCATCCAGTCCCTGAATATGAGTCGTAGCAAAGACGGCTGGAGGGCATGTCACTGATAAACTCAACAGTTATGGTGTTCGACAGATCGTTAGGAGACGGAAGGAGAGAAACATCTTTCTTGTAACGTGGCCCCTCGTAAATATGTTGGTTTTATCGCTGATTCAATCATAGCTGGAGGGAAGCATCGCTCAACGAACAGCTGAGTTGAGTTTAAACTGCAGAGTGTCTCCAAGAGCTGTTGCCATCAGCCCCATTTGTTATTGCGGTGTCTGGGGGGAAGGATTGAGGAGTGCTAAGTTGGGTGTCATCCCAGTATTTTCTGAGAAAGAACGGCTATCTCATCATCAAGTTCGATAAGGTTAGAGATTCTCGAGGGTGATGTGCACGCAACTTAGGCTTAGCTCGAATGAAACATTAAGTCCCGAGAGATAAACACTGAGCGCATTCATCATTTGGAAAGATGACCAGTACTGGGGACCAAGTGCTTGCAGGCTGCGGGGAAGGAAAGAGGGCAGGAAATGAACAGGTCATACTAATGCAAGAAAATCCAAACTCTGGAGAGCCTCTTCGGAAGACAATCATTTCTTTTATCTGAGAATCTTCTTCTGTACTATGCACGAGGTGAGTGTTCCTAATAAAATGGGTGCATACTTAAGAATCACAATGTCGTTATGGTTTCGTTCAGAACTAGCAAACCGTAGCTACAGTTCTTTCACTCTCCTCGTTAACGAGCGGCGACTCAAACGCTAGGCAGTAGCACGCGTCCAAAATAGGCTAACCATTGTTTGCTGCTGACCAATAACTGATAGTTCTTGACCAAGTGGAGTCCAGAGTCCGGTCCTGGCTGCCGGCTCGCTTGTCAGGTCTCCAGTGTTGCACAGCTCCAGTCTCGCTGCTTGCTCTCAGTGACTATATGGTAGGGCGTTGACAACGCTGTGCCTCGAGCGGGGAAAGCCTTGGCTTCCACAGACATGGAATGTAAATATGGCCGCCCAGATAGGTTTCAAATGCGAGCCGGTTGTCAATGAGGAAAGTGAGAGAACTATACTCTTTGTGTGAAAGAGAATGCTCTACTTGTGCTATTGTGCTGTCGACACAGGTGAGTATCTGCAATGGAAAATATAGTATTAGCCCAACGCTAATCCGAAGTGAATTACTCAGTGGCCAAAAGTCGCCATGGCCTAGGGCAGAAATACTCCAATTCCTCCTGTGATACATGTCTTACAATGGAGGTATGGGACCGGGACCAGCTTCAGACGCAACGCAGGTTTTAAAAGTCCCTCAACGACACGAACATCTCGACCTTGACACACAGTCATGGAAGAATCTCAACTCTGATCTTACCAGAGCGAGATGTATAATTAACGTTACAACACTACGCAGACTTCGTTTCTTTATCCATAAAATTTAAAAACATATTGAATTGTAATCAAAAGGGAAGTTACAAATCCTTTAGGGGCTTGGACATCGTGGTCATTTAGCCCCATCGATCATCAGTCATCTGCACCTTATAACTCCGTATTCATTGAAGCCATGAGTAGATTACCACATATTTTGTTCCTCTAATAATAAACAGTCCACCTCGTGGCATAGTGACTAGCATTCTTGGCAGTTACTGCGGAGGTCCGGGTTCAATTCCCGGTTCCACTAAGAAATTTAGTTCTGGTTTGAGGGCTAGGAATGAGGTTAATTCAGCCTTGTGAGGCAGAACTGAGAATAGGTGGATTCAATTCCACCGTCGGTCATCCTAGGAGTGGTTGTCCGTGGTTTCCACACTTCTACTGTACTTCAGACTACTGCCGGGATGGTTCTTAAATCAGAGCCACGGCCACCTCCTACCGAAACCCCAGCCATAATTACAAATACACACACTAGTACAACCATCACAATGATACCTGTTATCAGATAGATTCTACATACATCAAGTACACGGGGCTACATGAGCACGATGTCGCAAAGTCCCTAAATGATTCAGCAACTCGAATCTTAAGGCACTCCAGTAAAAGCAATGTTTTCATATAAAATAGCCTCATCACCACCCGAATTTTCTAGTCCTGCTGTGCTGCACCGCATCCAGTTGTCTACGAGTAACGCACTCGGCCACTATTTGAAACAAAATCAGATAGATTCTTGCACGGTCACCGTTAACTGGATATAGCATTAGATAAATTTGAGTTTTCGAGGTGAAGTATCACGTCTGGTGACTCAGATTCCAAGTTAAAACGAGGTACCGTGGTTTACGATCGCGAGATTAACGGCCGCTAAAAGCTTCCTTCCTTGATCAGACTAATATAAGACCATACTACCGATTGCTCAGATACAATTTAACTTCAAACTAGAGTTTGTTATCAATGGCAAACATAAAACCATTTCCGGTGGAAACTGGGCGTTATATGACGTAGCTGATAAACTGTCGTTGACTCACTTACACATTTAAAAAAATCCTCAAAAATACCGGAGATACGGTGTCTGAGACATCTGGTAGTGCAAATCAGGCAGTAAAGGAATGAGAGGCAGATTAAACAGCTATTGAAAATCAATTCAATTCAAAAGGAACTTTCAGACAGTAGACGATGCAGATGCTTACCTCTTACCTAGGATATTGAAATATTCTCAATAAGACAAATTCTAATTTAAGCAGTATTATAGAGTGAAAATCACGTTCAAAATTCAGCAGTTCAATATATGGACGATCCGTTCTGTGAGTGACGATCAATAGAGATTGTTCTACTGTATAATAGTTCAGGAGGTCCAGAACCATTATCATCATACACCACTATACCTATAAGTTAGGACTCTCACAGCCTGCTCCACACACATAAGAAAGTAAGTAAGTTGCACGAAGCAACAACAGATGGCGTTAGTATCGCTCAATGTAATTCAAGGTACAGCGTCTGATCGTGCTAACAACCGAACAATGGGTAGGCAAATAACGAATAGGCACTATGGGAATAGACGCATCAGTCCACAGTGGGACGAATAGTAAAACTAGTCATCCAATATAGGCCCCTACCCCCATTTATGTGAGAGCTGTATAAATAATTCATGTAAATTATACACGTGTTGACCGACTGAAAAGCTTCTAGTGAGAGATGTTTTACCTAGGAGGTCCCGGATTTGATTCACGGCTATATCACTGACGTGAGGAGAGGACTGAAGTGGGGTGCACTTAGCCTCGTGAGAACAACTGAGTAACTGATCATAGGACAGCGACCTTGGTCAAGAAGGCCAAGGTTAACAGACAGGGGCACACGTTGCACTGGCCATGCATCACCCCGCAATCTGCACACCATATGGTTGAGTATCGTACATTTGGTAGCCTCAATGGGCTGTATAGCCACAAGTTGTGTTTTTTTCTCTAATATTTTCAAGAGGAAAGATCTAAACTGCTAATTCAAACAACTCTTACAAAATATTTATATATATATATATTGTGCCCAAATCCAGTTGTCCAGATTTGAGAGCACAGGCCCAGATGCTAAGTACAGAACAGAGGTTTTGAATAGCGCGCTCCCATTGTTCTTAGAAGGGTTTCGAAGCTTTATGCAGCCAACAGATCGCTAAGTGACGTAGCAAGTTTATCAGAGTCGAGGCTATATTTGCATTAAATATTTTCCGATGGAATAGAAACATGAGACTATCACCAAATTACTGGCACGGACAAGGGAAGAAGAACTTGCTATATTTCAAGAAAATTGATCGAGCGGATGCTGAGATATGAGATGTTTTAGTTTGAGCAGATCTCAAGCAGTGACGTCAAGGAGTCCGCCCGCAGAGTATAAAATGGCTGGGAGCCATAGCCCAATATGTTACTTCGATACAGTGCCTAGTCGCTGAAACATCACGTTACTACTTCGTAAGCGCTGTGCCGCTAAGGACATCGTTATAATTTGAAAATATCTTCGTGCACATGGTTGCAATACTCTACGTTTTACTAGCACACGGTTGCTATGACTTAGTGAATTCTACGACAGTACAAGGTTACTGGACTTCGAAAAGTGTTTGAAATTTTAGTGAACTTAGAATTCTTCGTAAGTTATCACTGAGGTGATAGACTTTGTGGCAGAACATTTGTAATTAATACTGCTACACGGACTTATGATAGACTCTGTCTATATTTTTCTTTCCACTGTCCACTAATATTTAAACTGGATTATTTTTATCCAATGACCACAACAAGCTTTTGTCTTGGTAACTATTTGACCAACCAAAATAAGTCAGTACTTTTCACATACCATTCTTGCACGGTTCAGTTCATTTAGCCGACTTAGGGAAACCAGCATGCCTAGCATTGTCTGGAGAGTGAGAAACTCTGCCCAGGGACTTGAACATCAGAACTTGTACCGGTGCTGAATAAGATTGTAAGAGTATTGATAGTACTGAATGCATCACAGTTGGGTGACGTTACAATCTGGTATTTTGCATCATGGATCATTTCGATCTGACCCCTATCAATAATATTACTTCAGCCGTTGAAGCAGCTCATATTACAAACAGTTTTCATCAAGATTATCAGGCAACGAGTATGATTACCGCTATGTCTGGTTAGACATCTTGCGGGTATATAATGGAGGCCGATACGAGAATTTAAGTACGTGTCCAAATGGGGACAGAAGCCTGGAATAGTCTGGTTCAGACCAGATTGTCTACATCAAGATCTACAAGAATATAAGCTACATTTTGCATTATTTTTTATGCCTAGTTAGCTGGAATTCACAATTTTTCTACAGTCTTGCCAACACATTTTTTTCTTTGATATTTTGCTGTTGCAAATATTTTTCGCAAGGCATGGGAAGCCTTGATCTGAGCAGATTTACACTGACATGAGAAGTAAATGATTTGAATTAATGGACGAGCAAAACGAGCATTTATTTGATTTTGGTTTTTTTTTCTAATCGCGGTCATCAGCCGTCGTAACTGTAAATTTAATAATAAATTTAAGTTGAGGAATGGATTTTTATCCATATTTAAGAAGTCGAGGATGATATTTCCCGAACAGTTTAGCAACGTTAATTCCATTTGTGGAAGTAATAATAATAATAATGCTGATTTAATAATAATTATTATTTTCAATATTTTTCTGAGATAATAATAAGTATGATTTATATTTTCTAATAATCATATCATGTAGTGAATTTATAAAGTTGATATTTAAAACAGTTTGCTAGATCGGATACTTGTTTTTCCGAAGGCTAGTGGTTAACGCATGCCCACATTCAACTAACAGAATAATTCTATGGGAACACTTTACACTTACATTATGCAGTTAAATCTTTTAGAAGACACGGAAAGTAATGATCCGGGAAGCAAATAGAATGTATAAAATAGGATTTTCCTAGAGTTTGTATAAATATAAAATCACTAAGAGCAACGTCTTGTGATAGAACGTTTGGCCAGAAATAGACACGGTGAGGAATTATTAATGTTTACAGTAATTTTACCATCAGTTTAAACTCATTGAGGAGCTTACTAGCTTATAAATCTTCCAGTTTGAGTAACAAGCAAAGGCTTGATTATTATGTATAATTTGGGAAGAAATTTGTGTGTGTGTGGAAATAGTTAAATTGCACAATCAGAATGGCATATTTAAGTCGCAGGAATGAGGTTGTTATAATGGAGCATCAACCATATTGTAGGTTGGATGACTTTGAAATAAATGTTGGGAGTTGAAATATTGTTGCAAGCCACACTTTCGTCGAATTTATAACCAAGGGTTATTTTATGGGACCATCATAGTCAATCCAGTTTACCCACGTGTTCTATAAATATTTCCTAGTAATTGTTGACCCTGAATTTTGTTATTAACTTTCACCTTTCTTTATGAGAAGACTTTACCGTTGTCTAGATGCTAATTATGATCCTGTGATTCTTGACACATTTAAATAGAATGGGCAGATGCTATAAATAAATTAAAACTGTTATGTCTTAAACCACCACTACAATTTATAGGATATTTGTGATCCTGTTAAAAATATAAACATTATGTAAATTAATGAGATGATTAACATTTTTGACATTCTGTCAAAGAATTGTAATTTTGATAAGGCAACAAATAATATTATTTTTGTGATAATTTTTCTAAATAATATTTCCAAGTGATATTTAAATAATTGAATGGTTAAATCCAGAGTTAAAAGAATTGATATTTTGTTGATATTTTGTTAATAATTCATTTTTGACCATAATATTGCTAATTGAGTCAAGAGCTCAGAATAAATTTTGGATCGAGAACAGATGGTACAATAAATATGTTTCTGTTTATCGAAGTTCTTCGAATCCATGCTCGAATGTCCATGTAATTAATATTGTGTTATATTCATTGCTATGACTTTATATTTGAACCAGTTTTTGAGATACCGATTCCTGGAAAAAGTGTTAGTTAATTTTCTGCTTCTATTTGAAAAACAAAAATAGTAATTTTTTTCATCGAGTGATAATACTTCATTTCAACGTGTGAATACTTAAGTTAGGAATCAGGATGGACAATTATATTTCCACTGACAAACCTACGGTTGTAAATAATTCATTTGAACGAAGTTAACAGGACTAAAAATCTGACTTTCGTTTCAAATGCTTAGTGTTCATGTGTTGGTGAATCTGTAAATTTGTGTATATAAATGTATGATCAGTCATGTATCCATAGTGCTATTTTTAGCATCACTTCAGTCAAATTTTAAACATTTTAATAAAATGAGATAATTTTACGGATTGTGTTATTTTCAGAAAATCTCCTTCTATCCTTATTGTTGCATCGAGCCGAAAATCAGTAAAGCAATTTTTTGGTGTTATTGTAATCACTTTAACCCTTATGGCACCCTGGGATATTTAGATTCTCGTGCTGACAGATTTTTGGTGAAATGCATATGTGGTCGTCCGGACTTCGGTCTAAACGGGCACAATATACCTTTTAGAGTCTTTGCTGTAAACTACGGATGCTGATATAATTCGATGCATCTGAATGTAAATAGGAACAATATCACTTTTGGTGATGCCTCGCCACATTCCTGCTTAGATAATCCGAAGCTTCGCGGAGATTCGTATTGCATGGTGTTCTAAGACAAGTAAAATAGAAAAAACCCTAAATAACGGAGGGTTTAAACAATCTGATTGTATTCTGAAGACTAAAACTGCAAATAATTCACAAAAAAAAACGGATCGGGAGCCTATTTTAATCATATGCAAAATAAGCTTTTGACATCAACTTTTGTCTGCGTGTGCGTTTGTGCCTGTGTCTGTCTGACCTTCTCGCTTTTTGATTGAGCTCTGTAGCGCAGGGTGGCCTATTTCACAGCAATACGGTTTAGCCAACAGAAAGGACATACGAAAGCTCAAGATCTGAAACAGTAATGAGTCTAACACCTAATCAACAGCCCTATCGCAAACCTCTAGCTTGATTCGATTCACTGCGAGAGCTGTTAATGTCTCCGCTTCACTCTCCCACCCAGGGTATTTGAAATGGTTCCGTCCCACGAGTTCCATTCCCATGAGTTCCGAAAACAAATTTCTTAGGAAAAAACGTCCCATGAGTTCCAAATGCGTATTTACGCCTGAGTAAATAAGCTATGAGTCCCACTAGTTCCAAATGTCTCTGGAAAACCCAGCTGTCAGTTCTGAGGTTTGACCGGCTAATAATAGTAAACATGGTTTTTGAGGTTGGAGCTATTAAAGCGATAGAAGAAGTAATTCTAAGAGTCCAAGTGCAAGGCTGTTTTTTCCAATTAGCCAAAGTATTTGGAGAAAGGTGCAAGAAATTGGGCTTTCGGGTATGTATAAAACTAGCCAGGAAACTAGAAACACGATCAGGCAGTGTGCTGCACTTGCATTCCTCAAACCAGAAAAAGTAGAAGACTGTTGGCTGCAAATTCATAGTACGGCCCCAGGCAATGAAAAGTTATTTGAGTCTTTTTAATTACTTTGACGAGCAGTGGCTTGAAAACGTGTATATTCAGATTGAAATGTGGAATTGCCATGGGAAGAGTCATAAAACGAATAACTCTGTAGAAGGTTGGAACCATAAGCTGAATTTGAAATGTGGAAAACCACATCCTCGTGTAAGAGACTTGGTGTTGTGTTTAATGAAGTAGTCTCAAAATTCAGACGAAAAAAATATGCGGGCAGAATTGAATTTGCAAGCCACGAAAAGGGAAAGAAAATATGTTGCAATGGATGACAGAATCCAAAGAGCAACTCAACTGTTTGAAGAGACCGGTGATTTAACAATATTTTTAAGAAATGTTTCTTTTACTGTACATATTGATTAGAGTAGCCTATAAAGAGAAGAATAATTCAGTTAATAGATCAATTTGACGAAGCTACGAGCTGATTACTAAGTGACTTGTAAATAAGATTTAAAAAAAAGTGCAAAGACGAGGCGACATGCTGATACTATTTTAAGAACTTTGTAAATATAACTCAAAACTGATTATTTTGACGAAAGCACATGCTGATACAGATACTGACAAGGCGAAAGCTGTTTATGGGAGCTACCGGTGCATGGCATCCGCCCCTCCATCCTCTGTTAAGAGGAGCCAATTCATTAAAGAGGGCACACACTCCCGGCTGGCGCTAACAATGGATCTTATTTGTTTCAGTAATAAACAAATTAATACAATTTTGCTGTAGAAAACTAAGCTGGAACTCACTCAGGTAGTGTTCGGAACTGACGGGACTCGCCCAGACAGTGACATTGGCAGATAGCTAATCCGCTAAAGAATTTGGAACTGGTGGGAATCGGAACTCATGGGAGGACACGTTTGAAATCACTCACGCATACGTATCTGGAGGACAGTTTGGTGACGTCCACTTCGTGGCGTCGTGCCTAGCAGTCTTGACTGTCACCGTGGAGGTCTGGGTTCGATTCCTGGCTCTAGCAAGAAATATCTATCTGGTCTGAGGCCTGGAATGTTGTACACTCAGCCTCGTGAGGTAGAAGCGGTGGGTTGGATTCCTACCTCAGCCTTTGTGGATTCCCACTTCTACTCCAGGGAAATGCTGGGTTGGTGTGTAAATTAAGGCCACGGCTGCCTCCTAACCAAATCGTAGACCCAATTACGAACACACACATTAGGACAGCCATCACAATGGCACAGGTTATCACACTTTCCATACAGGCCCTGGTGAATTACAGCTTCCACTCAACGTGGCGACCACTCACGTGTTCTCACTCTTACCTCTGTGTTCGTTGAAGGTTGCATCCAGCGAGCCCAGTGTCTGCTGCCATGCATATCAAACATGGGATCTTTAACGTGCCAGTAAATATACTGATACGGCTCCCTCGCATTTGCGCACCCTCAAATGCAGGCTGAATGCGCCAGGATACGAACCTGCAACCTTGGGTCCTGCAAGCGAGAACGTTGCCCCGGAGCCACGCTGCCAGTCCGCCGACCATGCGCAACACCGCTCTTAAATTGCAATTCGATAGCTGACTAATTGGAGTAGTCCATTATCAAAACTGATCATCTGACATTTTTGACATTTTATAGGAGAGTCAAAATACTTATTTAGGGAACAGTCTTTCTGCGAGATTGAAATAAATTGTATTTCCAGTGTCAGGGAGGTTCAAAATAGTGTGTCCTTTAATTTCACCTTATGAAAATTGAAGTAAATGGGTGAAAATTTGAATTAAAATATGAAGATGATCAGTTTTGTAACATTAAATATAATTTGATTAGTTTTGTTACCGCACCTCACTCTAAACTGATTATTGTAAATAGGTTTCAGTACTGCAAAAATGCCTTATATTGTTACTAACATAAATGAAACTGAAAACTAACACTAGAAACATCATAACAAAACAGGAGAAGTCAACATAACAATAAAAACGCCAAGACAACACCAGTAATATCACTTTACCTGACTACTGGTTCGGTTAAAATAATAAAGGCAAACGAATATTGCTGTTTTGAAATATGATCAACATAATCATGTATCAGGCTTAAGATCACACTTTATGGTTTATTGTAGCATTGATTACGTCATTCCTATTCAAACAATGAGGTCACTATCTTAGCCCATTGGCATTTGCCCTTCTTCTTCCACTTCACCTTCTGGTATTTCTGCAGAAGGCATCGAGGGCACGATGGAGAAGAAGAGCTGCTGGAGATCTCACCACTCATCACCGTGGTGTTTGGAAAGTAGTTATCCCACATCTTGCACTTTTTGGATTCGGTTGCAATCCTAAAGCAATCGGCAAAGGCTTATGTCAGTATTTTTTTTCTACATGGTTTGCAAATGCTCTTCAGTTGATTGAAGTCTGTCATGTAAGCCCTATCTCCTCCAACTAAAACCTTTCCGTTAATTCTAGTTAGAATAAAGCGATTAGTTTCAGAAAAATTGAAGTGCCACTTGCACGTTGGCTTTATCTCATTATTGACTGCTGTTTTCCAGTCGAACAACTCGACATCTTTTATCTGTGTCTGACGTAATACTCTTCAAGGTATACTGAGGATCAACAATAACGTTTTCTTCAATGAGTTCGGAGTATGATGTTAATTCGACTACGGCAATGATTAATTTTGTTGCCGTGTTCAACCTTATTCATTAAACATTATACAGCAGATCATAAGTTTTGAAAACAAAATCTATATTTGTAAAAGATAAGTTCTGTAACCGAAACAATGATGCAGATGAGCAGCTATGTAACCGAAACGGAATTTACATGCTTCCAATAACAGTGGAAATAAGAAGTTTCGACACTGATCATTATATATGTTGTAGCTGGCCTTGTGACGGATCGTCTGCCATGTGTAACTCAAGGGGAAGATGACCTCGTATTTCTGCCCCTTAAAACAACAATAACTAACTATGCGTAACTCAATTTCCCAAAAAATGTCAGATGATCAGTTTTGATAATGGACTATGTTATCAGTCCTAATGAATCTTTACGAAACATAATTTGGTTAACCAATAAGAAAAGTTATTAGACTACGTTGTTGTTGTTGCTCCTTATTTTAGGGACTGCAACATCGTGGTCATATAGCCCCCTGTATTTGGTTGTGTGTGTGGAATTTGTGTGATAACCTGTGTTAGTATGATGAATGTACTAGCGTATGTACAGTATAATTAAATTAGGTGTAGGATTGAGAAGGAGGCGGCCGTGGCTTTAAGTTGAGAACCATCTCAGCATTTTCCTGGAGCAGAAGTGGGGGAAACCACGGAGAAACCACTTCCAGGATGGCTGAGGAGGGATCGAAGCCTCCTCTTCTCAGCCTCACACGAGGCTGAGTGTGCCCCGTTCCAGTCCTCACTTGAGAATTACAATTTCTTGACTTAACCGGGAATTGAACCCGGACCTCCAGGGCGACAGCCAAGAACGGTAGCCACTACATCACGAGGTAGTCTATTAGACTACGATTTCTAGTATTATTAGCTAACATTACCAGTCAAGTTTATGAAACTGAGCCCTGGGATGAAATGTTGTAAGCGAGTTCACAGCCTGGACTAGACCGGAACACACAGTCACACAGAATCTGGGTAAAGACAAGTTATAATTCCTCATGAATGAAATTATACAGAAGTTTGATGCTTTTCAGTCGGTCAACACGATTGAAACATAATACACTTGGATTTATTAATCTCATGTATAATTTTCAGGATTAGGGAATAAGTCATCTCATTTGGGTACAATCATGTTGACCAACTGAAAAGCATCAAACTTTTGTTTATTAAGGCAACACTGAAAATGGCTTCAAACACATATAATGAATGAAATTAACAAATAAAACATTACCGAAACAGAAACCTATTGTTAGAAAGTTATATTACTAGTATAGGCTGCATATTTCGGAGACCACCTATTGGTGTAGTGGCTAGCATGCTTGTCCGGGTCGGATTCTCGGCTCGGCCAAGAAATGTAATTCTGTTCTGAAGGCTGGTACGGATTACAGTCAAACTCGTGGGGCAGAACTGGGAAAAGTTGGGTTCGATTCCCACCTACATTATCCTAGAGGATAATAACTTGTGTTATTGTGATGTCTGTATTAGTGTAATTCAGATATAAGGGAATGGGAAGGAGACGGCCGAGGCCTTAAATTAGGAATCACCCTGTGATTTCAGAGTTCTTCTTCGAGATAATGCCGAAATGACTCCTAACTTATGGCCACGACGCCTCTTTACCAATCTTGTCACAATTAAAAAGATACACACTAATTACAACATGATGATGATGATAATTGTTGTTTTAAGGGGCCTAACATCTAGGTTATCGGCCCCTAATGATCTGGGTGATAGCGAAAATGATAATGAAACGGAAACCAGAACGAAAATTAAGTGAGACGGAAAATACTTACAAAAAGGAACTCGGATTGAAACGACTCACAAAATGTTCTTACAAAAGGGAATTTAGAACGAAAAGATTCACAAAAGGAATAGATTGAAAAATACCCACAAAATGAAGGCTAGGTTCAAAATACGTACAAAATGCAATGTAGCGTCGAAATACTTACAAAATGCAACTGAAATTCAAAATACTTACAAAATGCAAATGAGATCGAAAATACGTACAAAATGCAATTGAGGTTCAAAATACTTACAAAATGCAATTGAAATTGAAAATACACAATGCAATTCAGATTGAAATAGGCCTTATCCCAGTTCCAATCCAAATTATTCACAAAGTGCAATCGAAATTCAAAATACTTGCAAAATGCAATTGAAATTGAAAATGCTTACAAAATGTACGGTGATTCCAACGACTCATGTGGATTGACAATACTTACAAAAAGCAATTTAGATTGAAAATACTTGACAAAATGTAATTTAGATTCAAAATACCCACAAAATGCAATTGAGAATCAAAATATGTGCAAAATGCCCCCAAACAAAATGCAATTTAGATTCAAAATTCGTGCGAAATGCGGTTTTGGTTGAAAATACTTACAAAATGCAATTGAAATTCAAAATACTCACTAAAAGGCCCCGCAACCTGCATTGAATGACTTACTAAAAAGCAATTTAGATTGTCAATCTTTACAAAATGCAATTGAGGTTGAAAACAATCGCGAGATGTAATTTAGATCGAAAAAACTTACAAAATGCAACATAGATCAAAAATGCCTTAAAAATCGATAAAAGGGAATTTAGATACACGGTGATTCGAGTAACAAAAACAGTGCGGGAATCTTAAAGAGAAAAGGAAATAGAAGGAAAAGAGGAGAGGGGAGGGGAGAGAGGAGAAGGTCCGCCCCAAAGGGAAGGGACAAAAGGGGAAAACGGACCCAGCTCAGGAATCCCTCGGGGTCGCCAACGCCCGAACTCACCAGCCGTGAGCCCCTGAGGGTGTAGCATTATCGACGGTGCACCAGAAGTGGTGGGGCTACATACACCCTGCCTCCTTAAGGGCCTTGAGCACAAGGCAGGAGGTAAAAGGAAAAGAACAAGAAGGCTGACCCCTCACAGAAGGAGGGTATCAGGAAAGATGAGACAAGGGCCAATTAAGGCGGGAAAGGAAGAGACTCCCTAGGCCTCGGATACCCTAATACCGTCGGGGTCGGAAGAGAACAAGAGTTGACCAAGGAAGGTCGACAGGAAAGAAGAAAGAGAGGAGCCCGGCACAAGTAAGTGGAAGCAATGCCGGACTCAGCTGGGGCCCCGTGGTCGCCAACCCACAACCCACTAGATGTGAGCCCCTGGGGGAACTAATTACAACAGCCACCATATAACAGCTATCAGACAGATTCCGCACACACATACACCCAAGATGTCATAAGCCCCTAAATTAGTAAAGAATAACTATATATTCACGACCCATTGATTGAGAAGAAACTGAAGTTTGCAGTCATCACAATTCCACATAAATACAATAACGTACCGCATTATGGTTCACTGAAGACAATGGCTGTCGTAAAATACAGGACCATTGTGAGAACCTCCACAAAAATGAGCATGACTCTACTGCCTCAGGGCACACGGACAGAGTATAGACTCTAAATAATAAAGATTATACTTTACCTACGACTATCCCATGGTGTAGTGGCTAGCATTGTTACCTGTCACTCAAACTGTCCAGGTTCGATCCCTGGCTCTACCAAGATATTTATTCTGGTTTGAGGGCTCAAAAGGGGTACACTCAGCCTCGTGAGAATGATATTTGTTGTTGATTCATTTAGGGGCTTTGCGACATCGTGGTCATGTAGCCCCATCTACTTGGGTGTGTGTCGAATTTATCTGATAACTTGTGTTATTGTGATGGCTGTGTTAGTGTGTAGTTGTAATTCAGATAAGGAATGTGAAGGAGACGGCCGTGGCCTTAAATTAGGAACCACCCCGGCATTCACCTGGAGTGGAAATGGGAAACCACAGAAAACTACTTCCAGGATGGCTGAGGTGGGAATCGATCCCGCCTCTTCTCAGTTTTGCCTCACGAGGCTGAGTGTACCCGGTTTCAGCCCTCAGACCAGAATTAAATTTCTTTGCAGAGCTGATAATCGAACCCAGGCCTCCGCGTTGGCAGCAATGAGTGCTTGCCACTACGCAACGAGGGAGACCAGAACAGAGATTGGGTGATTTCGATTCCCACCCCAACCATCTTAGAAGTGGTGTTCCATTTCTACTGTAGACAAATACCGGGATGGTCCTAACTTAAGACCACGGTCACTTCCTTCCTAATCCTCGTCTCAATTACAAATACACACACTTCTACAGACAACACAATAGCACACGTTATCAGATACACACCTAATTGATGCAACAACAACTAGCTGAGGAGAGTATGGAAGAGGTTTATATTTACATACATATTTGGTTCGGTCTATATAATGTACCGTTGCAATGATGAACTGATGGGGAGCAGTACTTAACTGGAAATGGACTATAAATAGAGCCGTCTGTGAGACCCTCGCCTACTTTGTTCAAGGATGTCGGATCAACTCCTGGTGGAGTCAATTGCTGTTTAAGGGCCCTTAGATGAGATATCATCATCATTATCACCATCATTTTTATATTAATATAAGTTATAACTAACGGACCTATGCGAGAACTCTCGCTTGTGTATAAACTTTATTGGTATGCGGGCTCGACGCGACACAGGGGCTATCGTTTTGTTCGTTTGTTTAATCGCACTTTTTAAACAAATTGTCGATATTTTTGAAATCAGAGTGCAATTCGTCCCTGCTGGAAGCAATTCTCTTATTTGAATGCTCATTTGTTAGGATCAGTTTCTTGTGAGGGCCCCATGTGTATATACCACCCACCCGACTTGTTTATTGTCTTGTTTATTTCTTTAACCGCACTTTATATACAAAAAAAAAGTAAATAGCCTACATTTCTGGTGACATTTCGAGAAATGCAAGATTTTTACTGTACTATTGAGACAATATGGGATATTTTGGCACAAATTGCATCTTCTAACTCCCTCTGGTTTAATATTTCAAACTTGACTTTTGTAAAAATTACTCGTACACCTTAGCGTTTCATAGATATTATTATTAGTATTGTTATTATTATCGTGATTAATTAACGGTGTTCCATTTTCGTACTAGTAAATTGGTACAAGTAACTGTAATATCCGCGGACGTGGTAAAGACCTGCGGATAACGTTTGGTGTATCTATATGCAGGACTCTACCCACGGAAACATCAGATATTCATGCTATTGTCGTAACAATCGTAATAGAGTAGTTTGAAAAGAAGCGGATTCTTTTCCTTGATAAAATACAAAGGTGCATTACACGATAGGGTAACAAGAGTTCGCAGTAAGAAATTTTATCTTACTGCAGATACGAGGATATACCGTAGTAGGAAACTGATATGCCAAGCACTTGTACCAATGGCAAAATAAGGCTCAAAAATAGGAAATAAAGAAGAAGATTTCTGATACAATAAATATAACTATTCATGTCCTGTCCCTCAAGCCACGTTGAAGGCGTACCTAGTTGTCAAGTGTGTTGCAGTAACAGGTAAGTTTCACTGTCACTGTCCTGGCGAGGAAATCAACCAGAGGTCCAAGAAGACCGTTGCCATAACTTTCTCCACGGATGGTAGGCACGAGAAGCGTTTCCATGCATGATGCACTACATTCTAACTCCTGTTTCGATACGCAAAAACCGGATCTCACAATGCACTGCCATGTTTGATCATGTTTCCCTATGTGCAGCCGTCTTTCAATATCTGGTCCCTCGTGAGAGCTCTCGTTACCTTATAGGCTATCTTGTATATTGTCACTCAATAGCCTATAGGCTGCAGTACCGAAAACCTTAACAATTTTAAGGCTCATATCGCACTTATTTTCTCGATCTCAGGAGGATAAATAGCTTCCAGGACGACGATTTCCTTCAAATCAAGCTGGTGTTATTACAGAAAGAGAAACCGTGGTCATAGTTGGGAATCAAGTGATTAAGTGACACCAGATATGAAGAATTGGGCCACTAATGTATGTAAAACCACGAAAGAGTGGCGTAATCTTTACAGAAAAGGTAGTACGAGGAGACAGGTTTGGAAGCAACATTAATAAACTGATTTTTTAGAATGACGTTCAGCCTACATTGACGAAATAAACAGAATTCGCCTAAATGTGTTATATTTAGTTTAATTCTCTTCACGCGCTATGCTTGGAGGATAAGTGTGAGGTCGCAATGGCCACAGAACATTTCGGTTCTTCCTTTAGAACACACGTACTTGAACATGCCATCATCACTGCTCCTTCCGCACAAAACCCCAAATCGTGGTCACACACACACACACACACATACACACACACACACACACCGTCACTGAAAGCATAGTTTGGAAATTGCATTTCCAGGAGAAGGGTTTTATATTCACAATAATGAAATGAGACAGGCAGTTTAACACTACATACATACATACATACATACGTGATATCATTAATATTCACAATGAACAGGCAAATTCAATTATCTGCCCGAAACCAGAGAGATGAGTTGACAAGTAAAATTCGCGGTGTATAACTAGGAATGCTGGATAAACACTCATCGAGCTATCGTCAATACACCGAGGCATTACTGAAGAGGAAACGATAATTTTAACCATATTACTTTCCGGTGGGAAAAAAGTGACACTACTGCAGTTTGTTGTTCTTAATTCTTTTTAGGAGCTTGGGACATCTTGGTCATCAGCCCCGTGTAATTGGGCGTGTTTTGAACATATCTGATAATCTGCATTCATGTGATGACTATAGAAGTGTGTGCAACTGTATTAGGGACAGGGATGAGGTAGGTGCTCCGGAACTTAAAGGTGCTATCCCGGCATTTGCCTGGAAGGAGTGTGGAAAAGCACGGGGTAAAACCACGCTCAGCATAGCCGTGATAATAGCTACACTAGCCACTGCCACCATGATCATGATCATTTCCAACTGTGCCTTTTATTTTGGAAATAAACAAAAGTTATCTTAAAATGCAAAGTAACCCTTTGAAACATATTTCTTAATTATGCTAAAATTATATAATTCCATTTAAGTTACAGAACACACGGATTGGAAAACTGCAATACAGGGCCCCAGTATACCCCATGAAACTCATCCAGACCAACACGTCTCATTCAATGGCCTGTGTCCACCAAACGGTGCAACCAGCTGCTATAACCTCGGGTGGACATCGGCGATCACGCGCTCAGCCGTCATTGTAATGAAAGAGGATCTTATTTCATCGAACCAGGCAATTAATTTCCTCCAAGCTTCCACGGTCCAGTGCCGATTATTGCGTACCCACCTCACGCATTGCTTTCGGAGGAGTGCAGTCAGCATTGGGGTACAGCTGGAGCGTCGGTCCTGCAAACTCACGCGCAGCAGTGTTCACCGATTCATATGCTGTGAAACATTACCCTGGTCATCAATGTAGTATACAAAAAACTGTGGGCGATTTATTCATCTGCAGCCCTGGGGGTCACTCCAAACAATGCTCGCCAGTCTCCGCTGGAATCCGGCATCACTGCACCGCTATTGGTACTCGCCTAGACGACGCACGTGCCGTATTTGCCCAGCGTTGTTCACAACAGTGACTCGCGAGGTGCCAACAAGCCGATGAGCAATCAAAATTTTACCTCTTTCGAACTCCGAGAGATCGGTCGTTTGCCCCTTCTGACGCTGGAGACATTTCGTACAACGAACATGCAGAACTTCCCCACACATACCATGTTGTCAGCGTGTCCCGGGTGACTGTCCACGCTCCGGTCAATAAATGTTCCCAGGAGGTCGTAATGAAAATGTCGCTAGTACAGTATATTGGACTACACTATGTAACCCTGATCAAACATTTTCTGCTCAAGAAATTAGAAGTTTTATTTTCTACATCCGTACACAAGCCACACAAGTCATATCCGTGGACAGCGGCGGCCATACAAAACACCCTTCACACATTAAACCCTTGAGAACTAGTTGATATACCTCACCGGTTGGCTTTCATCCACGGGTGTCAAGATACGACGGGAATCATACCTGCAACAGAACGATAGAACTCATCATATACAACTTCATACAACAAAGCACATGTCAGTGTAACAGTGCTTTAAAGACTTATGTTTCTAAGGCCAAGGTATACACGAATAATATAAGAAATACCGGGTACAGATTCCAAAGAACTGATAAATTCATTGACTGACAGAAGAAAATTCAAAGAATATTTCAGGTTGATCAAAACATCACTGTCAATTTCAGAATTCACGTAATGTATGAGTGTTTTAAGTATTTTAGCATTATTTTTGGCTGTTTTTAAATGTTTAAACATATGCAATATGGCATGTGACCTACGTAGAAGTCTGGTACAGTTGCTACGCCCATTTAGTCACGAATCTGGACGTTTCGACAAATGGTTAGAAGATATTCAAAAACAACTTTTGATCAACCTGAAACAGTCTTTGATTTTTCTTGACAATCAGTGAATTAACTAGCTGTGACCAGAAATATTGATCAAATGCTGAAGAAAATATTTAGTACATCAAGTGTCAGTGCTTCATACATAATGTATTTCAGACTTTTCGTGACGGCCAATTCCATCAAGAGGCATCGACAAATCCACTGCTACAGTATAACCTTTGAATTTGGCAATGCAATTCCACCATGACGTGCCCATGGACAGCGAGGACCTATAATATTCAGCAGATTACTCCAAGAGAAACGTACGAAACAATAACTCAATAGAATATGACGGCTTTGGCTGCCCACCTTCGTGTCTATCTTCCCAAGCGTCATGAACTATCTTGCCCTCTAACATTAGACCAAAGTAGGCTACTTGAGACAAGGGCGAATTGAATAAACTTGACAAAAATGACAATATTCTTTCGAACTGATTAATTTCTTTAAAGTGCATTCCGTGAACTACTTGGTATCAATACAATAGATCAAAAAATGATCATTTAGAAGAAGAAACTAAATACTCAGGATCTCAAATAACTGTTCAAACAAAAACTCCGCAGATACAGTAATTCATTAAAACTGATACCCTCAAGCGTGTTTGTAGCGCGTGCGGTCATCACTAAATTATATCCGAAAACAACGTCCTCTTGTAAATATGTATCGTTCTACTAATCTCTCATAACCGTTTACGTGGATGTTATGTGGTCGATTCGCGTCGGTTCTCGATATACTGAAGTGTGAAAATGACTGTCTGAAGGCGTGCAGACCTTTTGTAAACGTGTCATCCAAATGCTATACACATGCAAACATTTACTTTTATGTAAACGATCTTTAAGACAATACACATAAACGGATGCATGTTAAGTGTTTAAATGTACATTCTCAGTACGTAATCAACAGCGAGTCCAAAGTTTACATCCTTTAGTTGTCATGACGCTTAACATCCAAACCAATACACAAGTCCTCACTTTTATTGCTCTCTTCATTTCACAAAGCTCCAAGTGCATAATTGTAAGAGGTGCGCCTTTTCTTTCTCACACGGGACTGAAGACCATGATATCGCAATCCTTAAGAAGTGCAACAACAGTTCCTCGTCGTGCTAGCCCCAAACGCATACTGTAACCAGGGCTGGCATGCGAAATTAAATTCATGGCTGTGGGGACGAAAATAATTTAATTTCGCCGTAAGCGCGATATTCGGGAGCGAAATGATAATGATTGTCGGCGCGTAATTAAATCAAAGCGAAACTTAATTCGAAGCGAAATTAATTTAGTTCCAGACTTATAATTTCGCTCCCGGCGCAAAATTAATATCGTTCCTCACATTTAATTTCGCTCCCGGCGCGAAATTAATTTCGTTCCACACTTTTAATTTCGCTCCAGGCGCGATATTAATTTCGTTCCAGACTTATAATTTCGCTCCCGGCGCGAAATTAATTTCGTTCCACACTTTTAATTTCGCTCCAGGCGCGATATTAATTTCGTTCCAGACTTATAATTTCGCTCCCATCGCGAAATTTATTTAGTTCCAGACTTATAATTTCGCTCCCGGCGCGAAATAAAATTCGTTACAGACTTTTAATTTCGCTCCCGAGGCGAAATAAAATTCCCAAACGGCATTAAGTTTCGCTCTCCGACGTGTATTTAAAATGCATGAAACATTTAATTTCGTTGTTGAAATTAAAATACAGTATATTCGTTTCGAGAGTTAAATAATGTTCTGTACGATGTTCAAAGTCCTGACGTCTGTCTGTTAGGTAGTCAGCCCGAAGGCTGGTTGGATCCTCAAAAAGTACCGCCGGTAGGTTATGTGGGTAGATACCCACAAAAACTCAAGGCAGCGCTATAGTGAGGCGTACTAGACAAGATGGGGGGTGAGGTAGTTTGCCATCGCTTTCCTCACTGAGTCAGAACAGCAGTACTAACCCTATGAGTAGAACCCTTCACAGCATCGCACAGGCACGACTGCCCCGAATTTCATTACTAAGCACCACCCATACCTCTGTAGCTTCCACATAATCACAGCCATGTTTAAGACTGAGACATCGGTGAAAAGCCACATTTTACTCTAGCCCGTGCCAACAGTCAAATGCAAATGAGTCAAGTTACAAAACTCGTTTAATCAACTTGTGAATAAGGATCATTTTCATGAGAAACGTTTCTCTGGACTTTGCCTCACGTATCTTTTGTGTTTGTTGTTTTCTACTTTTGGTTGGTGTTTTTGTGTTTGCTTTGTGCTTTTGCTTTTGAATTTGACTTATTGCTTTTCTTTCTTGGTTTTGTGTTTGTGCTCTGCTTTTGCTTTTTTGAATTTTGCTTTATGTTATTTGTTTTTTGTTTTCTGCTTTTGCTTTTGTTTTTGAATTTTGCTTTTTGCTTCGTCTTTTTTGTTTTTGTTTTGTGTTTGTTTTCTGCTTTTGCTTTTATGAATTTTTCTTTTTGCTTTATGTTTCTTGTTTTCTGATTTTGCTTTTTTTTGTTCTGCTTTTGCTTTTTTGCTTCGTCTTTTTTGTTTTGGTTTTGTGTTTGTTTTCTGCTTTTGCTGTTTTTGAATTTTGCTTTTTGGTTTGTGTTTCTTTTTTATTCTGCTTTTGCTTTTGTGTTTGAATTTAGCATTTTACTTCGTGTTTTGTGTTTTTGGTTTTGCATTTGTTTTCTGGGAAATCAAAATAAAACAAAATCAACAAAACAAAATTAAAACAAAAACAAAATAAAACAAATAAAACAAGACAATTTAAAACAAAATAAAACGAAATAAAGTAAAACAAAAAATAAACAAAACAAAATAAAGCAAAATAAAATAAAACAAAATAAAATGAGGTAAAATAAATAAAATAATTAAATAAATAATTTTACGACATGATCCTTATTCACAAGTGGATTAAACGATTTTTGCAACTGGACGACTCAAATGTAGTGCACGGGGTCGTTGGGATGAGGGAGATGGCTACGTGGGAGACTTGTCGTAGTATAGTATCTATGTGTGCAGTATATGCGTCGACCGTCGTCTGGTTATCCAGTGGGAGATGGTCCGCACGGAGGTGATTGATACGTAGGTGCGGTATTCCTGACAGTTTGCTGTGCAGAAATTCTGGACCATCCTGGGAGGTGGTAGTGGGGGAAGAGGGAAGTTGAGTAAAACGGGGGCATGATCACCTCCTTTGAGTAGCAGGACAGACACGTCAAACAGATGGCGGAGGGAGTTATGAGCAATGACTGCGTCGGGGTGGTATTGGAGGAAGGACGGGTAGATTCTGGGAGAGGGACGAGGGTGGCGTCGATGTGACGTAGGTAGATGTCTAGGCTATGAAGTTCTAGGGCCGAACGGGAATGAAGGTTGAGGTCGGCCATTAGAATTAAATGGGGGAAGACTTCAGACACGTGGGTAATGCAGTCTTTGGGGATGGGGTGGTATGGACGAATGTAGATGGTGGCTAGGTGTAGGACGCGGGAACAAATAAGGCTTTCGGGGAAGAAAAGAAACAAATTTCATTTCAGAAACAAAATGAAATGTTCCATGCATTTTAATTTCAGGCCGGAGGGGGGGACTAAATGCCGGGAACGAAATTGATGGTCGTTAACAAATTTTATTTCGCGCCAGGAGCGAAATTAAAAGTCTGTAATGAATTTAATTTCGCGCCAGGAGCGAAATTAAAAGTCTGTAACGAATTTCATTTCGCGCCGGGAGCTAAATTAAAAGTCCGTAATGAATTTAATTCCGCGCCAGGAGCGAAATTAAAAGTCTGTAACAAATTTCATTTAGCGCCGGGAGCTAAATTAAAAGTCCGTAATGAATTTAATTTCGTGCCAGGAGCGAAATTAAAAGTTTGTAACGAATTTCATTTCGCGCCGGGAGCTAAATTAAAAGTCCGTAATGAATATAATTTCGCGCCAGGAGCGAAAT
The DNA here is from genome assembly GCA_946902985.2 of Meconema thalassinum. Classification (NCBI taxonomy): domain Eukaryota; kingdom Metazoa; phylum Arthropoda; class Insecta; order Orthoptera; family Tettigoniidae; genus Meconema; species Meconema thalassinum. The sequence continues at coordinate 666,815,365 of OX336389.2, read as the reverse complement.
TAAAAGTCTGTAACAAATATCATTTCGCGCCGGGAGCTAAATTAAAAGTCCGTAATGAATATAATTTCGCGCCAGGAGCGAAATTAAAAGTCTGTAACAAATATCATTTCGCGCCAGGTGCGAAATGTTATTCCATTGAACAATTCCATTTCGCGACGCTAAATTAAATTGATAATGCATTTCGTTTCGCATGCCAGCCCTGACTGTAACTATGCAAATGTCACCTTCCGGTTGTGTTTGACATGCTTGCGCAGGCCTACTAACTTTTAGTTGCGTTTGTTAACTATTAGTAAGGATATATGTAAAAGTATGAAGGCGCTAAATCTAGTGAAAATGTTCTTTGAAAATGTTTGAAGGATATGCCAGTGAGCGAAAGTGAAGGACTCTCACATTTTTCTTGGCGGGAACTCCTCGTAGTCGGTCGAGGTTACAGGAGATTACACTACTCAACAGTTCACTTGAAGTAACACCAAATCTTCCAATGATTTAATTCTGGCTGGGAAGATATTCAAAATATCATAAATTGCGCCAGAAATGATTGCTTGACTGCATTTGTGAACAGCGTCTTCATTGTTGTGCTGTCAGCGAGCCCCGGGTGACTGTCTCTTAGACAGAGAACTCCTCTCCTCTCATTTCCTTTCCAGTGAAATAATACTTGACAATCAGAATGTTTCTGAAAATCATTCATCCTCTCCCAGCGCTAATCCTGTTCTACACTAATGTTTATTGTTCTTTCTAATTGAAAAGCGATTAAATTTTAATTGCTATTTGATATATATTGGACCGTATAATGGGGGTAAGCACTACAATGTGCAGTTATACTGTTAATTCGTTGCGAATGTTAACGATCTGACTGAACTACTCTTTTGGTTTTCGCTACGTGTTTTATCACTCGTAACGACCACGCTAATTTAAAACAAGCAGTTGCATGGAATGGTCTCCTGTACACCCGCTAAACAAAACAGCACAACTGTCTAGTGTTCATGCCCTGCACTTTCATGGAGCCTGTATGTGCGGCCATGGTAAATGGGAAAACTACAGGAACTCTTGAATCCCATCCATCCTGCAAGTGATTTTCCTTATCGATGTACATATCGCAAGGACATGACAACCTCCTTTCCAATTATAAGTGTACACACTACTATAATCATAACAATAACCCAGGTTATCCCCCCCCCTCCCCATGGTGCTGATGGTGATGACTAGGATATACAACAGGTAGGCCTACTGGTCGCGGTGTCTAACGTGCTATCTCGTGCCTGGCTGGCATCGGGAGAGCGTGGATTCGAATCCTCCCTCTGGTCGTGGTTTCCCAGTTTCACCACCCAAATCCCTTCCCCGACCTATGGTGAAAAAATTAATGGCCATTGGCTGCATTAATAAATTTAAAAAAACTTTACGAGCCTTACAGTAGTCGCATATGATGTGTAACATCTGACATAGAAGAAACCTCACGTGAAATTGTTGATACACCGGTATTTTATAATATTATTGGCACAAATATTAATCTATTGTAAAAGGGAGTGTTTTGCAGATATTGTAGTTATGGTGAAAAAATTAATGGCCATTGGCTGCATTAATAAATTTAAAAAAACTTTACGAGCCTTACAGTAGTCGCATATGATGTGTAACATCTGACATAGAAGAAACCTCACGTGAAATTGTTGATACACCGGTATTTTATAATATTATTGGCACAAATATTAATCTATTGTAAAAGGGAGTGTTTTGCAGATATTGTAGTTATAACACGGAACTCATTTTTTTAGAAGATTTGTAGCTTCCAACAGCACTAGCCTAAATAAGGAATACGATATGGATCAACTAGATTAATAGACGCGACACCGCTCATAACCTTAAATTCCTTATAACTAGGCCAACTTGCGAGAAAATGCAATGTGCACAGCAGTAGATCATGAAAGGCTTGCCCAGTTCCCGGACCTCTTGATTCACAGACCAACACGTAATTTCATATGGATTCTGTTAAAATGAGTCATATTGATATGATTAGCAGCAGAGTATCAGGAAGGCAGTGCGAGAGTAGAAATATCACGTAGGCAGTGAAGAAAGAAAAGAGAGTCTTGGAATTGTTATGTAATATTTGTGTGTAATTAAAAAATATTTTTGTGTGTCGATGAATGTCCAGGAGCGTTACGATTCAGATGGCAGTGCGTCTTACACACTTCCGTCCGATCCACTTCCGTCCCATTTTTCAAAATCACTCCCACAAAAATTATCCAGCAACCGAGTGGAAAGATGTTACACATCAAAAAGAAATGTGTTGGTGGTGGAATTGACACCGCAGAGTGAGAGGGATGAAAAGAGACGTCGTCGAGAGGATAATTAAGGTTTAATAGTCTTACCGTTACGGTTGATTACACCAGAAATACACTCGTTTCATGGTCACGATTAGTTGGCATTGCCGACAAGCGTACAAGGCTCTGAACTCAGCGATATTTTTGTTGCCGGTGTGAGTCCGGTCTTGGACACGGGTGTTTGTGGTGTCTCGGAAGTTAGTATAAATACGAGGCATGTCCAGAAAGTAAGTTCCATTTGGTAATTAAATTAAATTGTGTACAGATACAGAAAAAATATTTATTGCACAACATTCTACACCTCTTAAACTACTTTTCCACATAACTGCCGAACTTTTGCAGGCATTTGTCATAGCGTGGCACAAGTTTTTGGATACCTTCTTCATAGAAGTTTGCCGCCGACCGTAAACGAGAGTGAAGACTCCCCTGTAAGATATTCTACTGTTTGGCCACCACTGTTAGGCAAATTGCGTGCTTACCAGGAGAACTGCGTATGTTTAGGAGTTCTCCTGACCACATACGCAATTTGCCTAACAGTGGTGGCCAAACAGTAGGATATCTTACAGGGGAGTCTTCACTCTCGTTTACGGTCGGCGGCAAACTTCTATGAAGAAGGTATCCAAAAACTTGTGCCACGCTATGACAAATGCCTGCAAAAGTTCGGCAGTTATGTGGAAAAGTAGTTTAAGAGGTGTAGAATGTTGAGCAATAAATAATTTTTCTGTATCTGTACACAATTTAATTTTATTACCAAACGGAACTTACTTTCTGGACGTGCCTCGTATATTCTTCCTCAACCAAGTAACAAATCATCACAAAACATCGCATCCAATTACAACAATTCAATGAATATCAATTGGATTCACAAATTGAAGCTATCTGGCCTTAGTAACCACCACTATATCTACCACCACCACCTCCGTCTGATTATATAAGGTCCACCTCGAGGAGTAGCGGCTAACATTCTTGGCTGCCATCCCCGGAGGTCCGGGTTCGATTCCCGGCTCCGCCAAGAAATTTAATTCTGTTCTGAGGTTTGGAACGGGGTACACCCAGTCTCGTGAGGCAGAACTGAGAAGATGTGGGTTTGATTCCCACCTTAGTCATTTTGGAAGTGGTTTCTGACTTCTACTCCATGCGAAAGCCCAGATGATTCCTAAGTTAATGCCACGGCCACCTCCTTCAACCCTCATCTAAATTATAAATACACACACTAATACAGCCATCATAATATCAAGGTTATAAGACGAAATCCCACACGCACTCACACCCAAGTACACGGAGTTACATGGCCACTATGTCGCCAAGCCCCTAATTAAATAAATCAACAACGAACTAACTGGGGCACTGTCTGACTTCTCTGAACAATGCAACTAGTGAGAAGCATTCTTATCGCGCCCAAGCCCCAGACTTTGGACCTGGGATGATGTACATAATGGGTCTCTTCAGCTGACGGATTGTGGACAGGCTCAGGATGCTGATGACAAGGTTGTCCAACTTTCTACGGCTTGGGATCACTGGGAGTCAATCTTGGTTTTCGGTCGGTACCACCTGGTGGTGTAGTGGCTAGCATTCTTGGCTGTCACCAGGATCAATTCCTGGCTCGGCCAAGAAATTCAATTCTGGCCTGAGGGCTGCAACGGGGTACACTCAGCATCGTGAAGAAACACTGAGTAGAGGTGAGCTCAATTCCTACCTCAACCATCCTGGAAGTGGTTTTCCGTGGTTTCCCAATTTACTCCAGGCTAATGTAAAAGTTATTCTTAACGTAAGATCACGGGTGCCTCCTTTCCAATCCTTACCTGACTTACAAATACCGTACACACACTTCTACAGTCACCATAACAGAACATTCTATCCGACAGGTTCTACACACATACCCAAGTACAAGGGGCTAAATGAGCTCGACGCCCAAGACCTCCAAATGAAACAACAACGGTTTTGGTCGGGGATATAAGGCCAGGTGCCCTCCTTGACGCCGTCCCACAATCACCGTCATTCAAACTCCGGCCTTTCGAGTGAAAGGCAAGTGCCATCACGCTGAACATGACAAGTAAACTCCTGTAGTTTGGTCTTGCTGCCTAGTAAATAGTGCATGAGTAGGTATATATCCAATGGCCACCAGGCTCTCCTAGTCCGGTGTCGAGGTTTCGCAAACAATGAAATTGTGTGGGAACAAATATATGCGCCCAATGATGGGGACTAGTCTACCTGACGTCACCCACCCGCATAAATGGCGTACCAACTTTCCCTTCATCGCAAGTGCTACGTAAGTTACCATTAACCTATCTGGATAGCCATGCGTGTTAAGACACGTATCATTTCTTTAGCCTCTTACCACACAACGTCGAAGTTTCAAGTCCCGGAGCAACTTTCCCAAACCTAGCCTCAATGTAGATTTTAACGCCAAAACAACATAGCCTACGTTATCGTAATGAATACAAACATAGACCTACAGTACACGGGGTTGATGACCACACTCAACCTAGCACATGAATTAAACAATAACGGTAACATTTATTACTTGCATTGCAGACATGAATACCGTTCTTGCAAAAGTTTTGAGTTCAGGGTCAGCTACCATAGCCTACTTGCCCTTGCAGTGTAAATCGTATATGTGGATTCAATACTATCCATAAACCCATACATTGGGAGCGCTTACGCTCACATTCAGATATTATATAGTCGAGTATTGTACGAATACATGAGCAAAATCCTACTCGATACCAGTTCCCACGTGCGCTGCCTAGTTCACTCACTGGCAGACTGGTTTTACCTGCGTTCCCTCGTCTTCCTAGGCCCAGTTCCCGTGTTCACTGTCTTGCCAACCACATTGTCATGTTCACGACAGTCTGTCCTTATCGCTGATTCGTTTCTTTTGTTTGTTCACAATACACATTCTCAGATTTTAACATGGAGACATACTGTGGCCATCAAAATAGTATTAACAACACAGTGGCCTTTTGATTAGTTCCTTTAATAATAATAATAATAATAATAATAATAATAATAATAATAATAATAATAATAATAATAATAATAATAATATACGGTTTAAAATCAAAACATCAACCTCAAACCAAGTGGCATATCATCCGTTCCTACGTTTTTTGAAATAATAGGGATTCCAAACGCTATACTGTAACATACATAAAATTGATCACATTATAAAGTTATCACATTTTCACCACTAATCTCTAATTTCTTATTTGGCGTAAAATAAACACGAAGCTCACGCTTGTAAAACAATCATGATGGTTTCTATACGTATTTGTGATCAGCTTCATAAACTGTACGTTCATTTGTTCTAGCTTAAATCCTCTAGGGCCGATAATGGAATGTAAGGCCCCCTAAAACAACAATGATCATCATAATTAAATCCTCCAGTATCTCTCAGAGTCTGTAATTGCAAAACTGCGAAGAAAGTTCGTCATTCACATTTTCATGATAAAAAATGTGCTCTTCTCTTATTTATTACAAAGCATGCGTGGCTGAATATCATTTTCATCGCCATATTCTTTGCTGGCATACAGTAAATGGATAGTGCATACAATGTTTGGATAGACTGGACAGATTGGGATTTGTTTTTCGTGACACTTCCAGCAATTCAAAATGTTATTTTCGCATCCAGACTTTGACACTGTTGCCATAGCTTGATGAATGCAGTTTCTGTTGGCACAGGCTAGAGCAAAATGTGGCTTTTCACCGATGTTTCAGTCTCCCTCATGGATGTGATTATGGAAGCTACTGAGGTATGGAGCCTGTGGATGCTGTGAAAGTTTCTACTATTAGGGCCAGTGCTGTTGTTCAAACTCAGTGAGGAAAGTAATGGCAAACTACATCACTCCTCAGCTTGCCTAGTACGTCTAAATATAAGGTGCGTTCAAAAAGTAACGAGCCGGAGGCATAATTACAGAAACCAGTACAGTGGCGTGGCGTGGAATTTTTTCGAGGGTAAGCTGTTAAGAAGACTCAAAATATAGGCTTACACCATAAAGCAACTTCAGCACCCGGTTCCAGCTACGCCCTTGTCAATGTAGAGGTCGATGTCTGAAGTAGCAACAATTACTCTACACACATAATTATGAGTCTTTCACATTTAAAAAAATAGTAAAAAATATAATACAGCACAGTTCATTTTTTCCCACTTCAATTCAGGCATGCCAATCCATGTACATCAAGTGCGGAGTAAATAATTCAACCACAAGGTTGGCGACCTTTTCTTATCGTGTATCATTTGACGATTGAACACTGTGGCAATTTGTGTTTTTGTTGTTCGCATTTCTTGGTCTAAGGAGGTAAACGTTTAGGTTATTACCCGTAAATTTTATATTATGACTGGCTGCGTGGCTCAACGGTAACGTTCTCGCTTGTTGAGCTTAAAATAGCGGGATCGAGACCCGTCGCAGTCAGTTGGCATTTGAGGGTGCGTAAATCCGAGGGAGCCGTGTCAGTAGATTTTCTGGAACGTTAAAGATCCCCTTCGGGTCAAAATTCCGGCACCCTGACGTCTCTAAAAGCCCCAGTAGTTACCAGGGACGTAAAACCAATAACATTATTATTATTTTCTATTATGAGACCTAAGTGAACATTAAAATAACAAATACGCTACCAATAGATAATCTTATGGCATTGTATTGCATGTTCAGTCAATATTTCTTTGCAAATATCACTCAAATTGTACAGATGTAGGCTTTCGCGGCTTCATTAGTTTGAATGACATAACTGGGGCGTATGGGAAAGTCTTAAACCTATGCAAAGTAGTACTAGCAATTCCGGCGTCTAGTGCATCAGTGGAAAGAACGTTTACTACCATGAATCGTATAAAATCGTTCACCCGAAACTCAATGCATCAAGAAAGACTTTCACATCTCGCGCTTCTTTCCATGAAAAGGAGTTATTGTGCAGCCTGCAGGGGAACACTGATTTTCACGACCACGTAATTGATGAATTCGCTAAGAGGGAGATAAGAATTGAACTTCGCTACAAGTGAACTGCCAAGGTATAGTAAATAGTGACATTAATTAATTCTGTACAAATGAGAAGAGAATGTACTTGATACCGCAATAACCAACTACTTTTTAATTAAAACAATGGGATAAGTCTTGAAAATATTATTCAAATTATACGGATGTACTTACATATAAAATTATGTATCCTTTACACCTTCTCTTTGAATATAATTTGAATGATAATCACAGCAAATTCTCGGGTTGATGGGCCACTCTGAAGATTCCAACGCACTATACACTCCAACACAATATCTAAATTAGTTACTAAATTTTGCTAATTTGCTAATTGCACTCAAAAACATACAGTTGTGAGTTAACCGGACGAAGCAGATTTGCAACTACCGCGCCTAGCAAGGGTCAGGTCTGATGGTCGAACTTTCTCTTGGGGTGAACAACCGTGATGGAGGGTGGGCAAGGAGGGGGTGGGGACTGGGGAAGCGCGCCAAATAAATTTAAGCAGTGCTGGCTGCTGGTGTTCCATGCTCACTAGGGTAAGCCGTCCGAATCGAAGCAGACCCTGCTACCAGCTTTGACTTGTCTCGACGACAGCCATGTGGCTATGGAACGCCACACCCCCTGTCTTAGCCAATCAAGGACGACCTGGCGTTCTAGGTGTACTACTCCTTCGGCCATAGCAGTGTTCTGGGCCAGAAGGCTCCTGGAGGTACACAAGCCGTTGTCATAGCAACCGGCAGCGCTATTTCCTCTTTCTCTACAAAGTAGTGGTGGCCGATCGTGAAGAACTGGGGGAGAAAACGAGGAACTTCATTCAAAGCGGCGTATTTGCTGTTGCTCGCGCGTAAGAATGTCACAACATAAATTTTATTTTAATGAGAATATACTAGGTAAGCGTTGCTTACCCCGTAGTATTGGAGAAAACGCCACTGAACCAGTACCTGTATGTTAGAAGTATTGGCTCTGGCTGTTGAGGCACTTGTCCCACTGTGACACGAGGCGGTGAATGGCTGTCTCATAAAATTCCCTGGGCTGCGATGTGAACCAGTTCCGCACGTACAGCTGGACGTCGGCGTCCGAGGTGAATCGTTGGCCCCGCAGAGCCCTTTTCAGGAGACCAAACATGGCGTAATCACAGGGAGAGAGGTCTAGACTGTCTGGAGGGTGGCCGAGAACCTCCCATTTGAATTTCTGCAGGAGTGCCGCGACTGTGTTGGGCCGTATGAGGTCGTGCATTGTCGTGGAGCGACCACGGCAGCTATGGCGTTCACTGTCACTCGGCGGTCCTGGGTAATGAGTGCATCAACCAGCTGGACGTTGTCATCGGTAAGGCAGGGGGGTGCCCCAGACCGGGCATCATCGGCTAACGACACCCGTCCTTCCCTGAAGCGCTTGTGCCACGCCTTGACCCTTGCAAGGGACATGCAGTGTTCGCTGTACTCTTGTGACATTCGGCGATGAATGTCCGTTCCCCCTACTCCTTCCATTGTCAGAAACCGAACAACACCTCTTTGCTCTTCGGTTGACGCCTCCATGTCACTGTTTGCAATGCGACTGGTAGCGTTTGGACGATTGATGCATGCTGCTGCTCACTTTGTATCGTCACGTGACGTGCACGCGTGCCCTCTAGCGACGGGCTGTGACTTTCCACGCTCTGGTCGGAACCACACCTCGTTAAACACGCCACGATAAGCCGATGTCGTCATCGGTTTACGCATTCCAGCCTCCGGCTCGTTACTTTTTGAACGCACCTTATATCGCGCTGCCTTGTTTTGTTGTTGTTGTGTTTTTTTTGGGGGGGTAGGGGGGATGTGTGTGTGTGTGGGGGGGGGGGGAGATTTTCTACCGCGTAACTTAAGGTGGCGGTTCTTGAGGATCCAACCAGCCTCTGAGCTGACTTCCTAACATACAATGTAACTTACCCCATAGCTGTTCAGTTTTCATCACTATCTTATTTTTAATTTTCACTTTCGGACCGTCAAGGAATAACAGATCAGTCATTGCTAAGTGCTGTAGAGTAAGTGCTTGTTTACAGACACATTGCCCTCTCTTCAGCTAACCTGTGTTCATGTGGCCAATCCCGCTCAGTTCCTTTATCTGCCACCAGATAACTCCTTTGTATATACCCTCACCCGAGTGTGTTCACGGGTTACCCATGCTCATCTCTAACGGAAATACAGTTAAACCTGCCTAATGCGGAACGCAATCGTTCCGAATTTATTTTTCCGTTTTCGCAGGTTTACGTTTTACAAAGGGTTGAGTTTTAATAAGACAAAATACACTACAAAGAAATACTGTATTATCGCATAGGATTACTATGAAATAATTTGAGTTTTTCCCACTTTAAACAACACAATTAATTATTTAGCCGGACGTTTGCTTTTCTCGTGTTCTTCAATAACTTTAATTTTCTCCTCCAGTTTAAGTGTCTTATGTTTATAAGTCTTTGTCACTTAATTACAGTTACGTAAATAAATGCAGTGCACAGTAAAAAGAACACCTTTGAAGATTACTCCAGTTCACCGTTTTCTTCTACTCGTAGTTCCACTCTCATTTGTCTCAAGGAAACTGTGTGTATTGCAAGAGGGTTGGAGGAAGTAATGGTACAGTTGTTGTGAAATGTAGCATACCAGCTACATCCTTGAGGAAAAATTGGACTTCATGTTTCCTAGGACTTTGGTGCAGGTACAGTCGCGCTCAAAATTTAGTACATAGCTTTGTATTATGGATAAGATAGTCAGGTTACTTACGCCGACAGTTCCGGAATTTCTTTCCGTTTCCGCGTTAGTCAGTTTTCCGTTTTACAGTGTCATTTTACATAGGTAATACGTCCGTTCCGAATGTTTTCCATTTGTCCAGGTTTCCGGTGTATAAAGTGTCCGGTTTAGGCAGGTGTTACTGCAATATATACGAGAAAATATCCACTGAGTGAACTGAATAAGTAAGCTTCTTCGTGTGTTATAACAATTATTTTAGCATTCATAACAGAAACCATAGCACTTTTACGTTCTCAGGGCATGTGTTGGGCCTCCGGTCCCAACGGTTCTGTCCGCCTCGTTGCGTAGTGGCTAGCATTCTTGGCTGTCACCCGGCTCTGCCAAGAAATTTAATTCTGGTCTGAGGGCTGGTACGGGGTACACTCAGTCTTGCGAGTCAAAACTGAGAAGAGGCAGGTTCGATCCCATACCTCAGCTATCCTGAAAGTGATTTTCCGCGGTTTCCCACTTCTACTCCAGGGAAATGCTGGGATGGTATCTAACTTGAGGCCACGTTCTCTTCCTACCCAAATCCTACCACAAATACACACACTAGTAAAGACATCGTACTGACACAGGTTATGGGACTAATTCTACACACGCTACATAATCACAATGTCACGAAGCCCCTAAAGAAATAAAATTTTAAAAGTCAACATTTCTGCCAAAATTTCAATTCTGGTGTGAGGTACGGGATACACTCACTCTTGCGAGGGAAAACTGAAAATAGGTGGGTTGGGTTAGATTCTCACCGCAGCCATACTATACTGTAAGTGGTGTTTCGTGTTTTTTCACTTCTATTCCAGGCAAGCGACTACCTCGTGGTGTCACAGGTAGCACTCACCTCATTCTGGGCTTAAGACTGGAACGCGACACACTCGACCGTGTGAGCAAAAAGTGAGGAGGGGTGGGTTCGATTCTCACCTCAGCCATCTTGAAAGTAATCTTCCGTGGTTTCCCACTTCTACTCCAGGCAAATGCAGGGATGGGTCCTTACATAAGGCCATGGTTGCCTCCTTCCCAATCGCACCTGTAATGCAAATATACACACTAATACAACCACCGAAATAACACAGGTTATCAAACAAAATTACAGACCCAAGTACACGGGGCTGAATTATCACGTTGTCTAAGCCCCTCGAACGAAACAACATATTTCAGACAAATGCCGGGATGATTGCTTACGTAGGCCATGGCTGCCCCCTTCCCAAGCCTCCCCAATACACACTGTATTACAGACAGGTTTTCATACAAATTCCACACACAACCAAGATAACGAGACTGACGCCCATGCGCCTAACTGACCCAATCAAGTGTCCGTAAATTAACGGTAGAAATGTAATTTGAAATAATGTCCAAACAGAGAAATGAGAATAGCGTCACAATTGGCGCCAAGCTGTTGTGCCCTTCTGTCTGGTTGCGTGACGGATATTTTACCTTCCAATTTTACGAGCGTTTAATTTTGACACTGTCATTACAACTTCCTGGTACCCAAGTGAAGTGAAGTGTTGTAACCACGCCCCGCAGGTTGGCAATATTGAAATAGGGGTCCCGGATCCGCCAGGTGGACGACAGGTGCTATCCACAGGTCCGTTGTTATGGACCAAGTGACTACGGCATTCCCCTTACAAATCAAGATCATTTTCACAACGGTTAGGCCCCCTTAGGTCATCCAACTTAACCAATAAAACGCAAACAATTTCTTCTCTGATGTTAATTTATCGGCCAAGACAACACAGATATTTACTTACATAACAGTATAGTGGTGCCAAAAATCCATCCATTTACTCTATTTGCAAATGGGGGTAATTACCCGGTGGCAAATCGTACACTTACAGAAAGTTACCAACAATAACACCAAACACATCTAGTGTACACAAGACGCGTATTCAATTACAGTAAATCGCAGTATTTACACGCCATATCAGTCTTCTCTTAAACACATCAATACGTTTGGGAAAGGCTCTAAGACTGTGGCAGGTAATGACTTCCAATTATCAATACCACAGTCAATGAAATAGGACAGTAAACCATGACTAAACCGGACCCTTTATATACCGGAAACCTGGACAAACTGATAACGAAAGATACAGTCAGTCTAAGAGACTAGACTTTATATCATTTCAAATGACGCATGCTACAAATGCTACACATGTTAGAAAGGCTCAGAAGGGCTCTTTCAACAGACTCCATCACCCATTAACTTAGGCTTCCCGTGCACTCTGCTGCATGACGTCACGCACTCGCCGTCTCCGTATCGCATAACGCCAGACCTCAGGAGTAAACTCAGACTCAACAGACTCCATTACCCTTTAACTTAGGCTTCCCGCGCGGGGGCTGCATGACGTCACGCACTCGCCGTCTCCGTTCGCATAACGTCAGACCACAGGAGTAAGCTCAGACTCGGTGCATATGCACTGAACAACATGATGACGTCATACGCGCCGTAACCGTGACGCATAACGGTAGACCTAAGCATAATGATGAAGTCGACAAGATCATTTGAAATGATAACATACGGAACGGAGGTATTTCCTATGTAAAATGACACTGTAAACCGGGAAACTGCCTAAAGCGGAAACGGAAAGAAATTCCGGAACTGTAGGCGTAAATAACCTGACTAAGACAGATTATTTTATCCATAATACATATATACAGTATGCATAGTACTACATTTTGAGTGCGACTGTGGTTGCACCAAATTTCTAGAAAACATAAACGACTGGAGACATTCAAAGTGCAGCTGATATTGCTACCGAAAACAGCAGATGTGAAGTCATGGAAGAAATGGACGACGATGACGATGAAGGCAACGAAAGGGAGATTTAAAAATCATACTTTTGGAGAAGCACTAGGCCTATCTGCTGTGACTGACCTTCAGGAATTTGCAGTTTCCAAGAATGCTCCAGAACTCCTGGAATTAATGCACGATGCAAAGGAGAGCATACAACGTTCTCATGTAAAGAAGTCACAACAATATACTTTGTAAGATATGTGGAAACAAAGAAACGAGCAGAGAAACTGAATGTTTTGTATGTACTGTAAGTTGAAAATACAGTGTAATACATGTGAACCCATTTATTATTTTTATTTACAGACCTATATTTTAAATTATTATTGCATTGTAATACAGTATGTCTTTGTAGTGTATTTTGTTGGATTAACACTCAACCCGTTGTAAAACGGAAACCTGTGAAAACGGAAAAATAAATCTGGAACGATTGCGTTCCGCTTTAGGCAGGTTTTCTGTATTTCCAATAATGTGCACGCTGTGGTCGACCCTTAACTTAGTGCAGATGATCTGCCCTGCTCACGTAGGTGGGATTTCCCCTTACGTTTGCTTCGTTTGCCACATGCTGGCCGATTAGTGTAAATGTTAAACATAACGTATGGTGTGGATGGTATCTTCCCGAGATACTCACTCTTAGTTTTTCTATCATTCGAGTTACATTACTTCTAGGATTAAAATCGTTGAGCACAAACCTAGCAGCCATCCTTTGAACCAGCCCCAGCTCATTGATGAGCCCTACTTGATATGGGTCCCAAACTGCTGAGCCGTATTCCAAAATGGGCCTCACCAGGGTCAAATATGCTAATTCGTTTGCGGTGGAACCACTGCCTCTTAATACCTTCGTTACTTAATGAAGTGATTTGTACGCTTTGGAGACAACACAGAGTATGCAGTCTACATGAAGTGACCACATCGTGGCGCAGTGTCTATCACCTCTGAGCTCCGGGTTCAACTCCCAGCTATACCAATACGTCAAATTCTTGTCTGAGGGCTGAAACGCGTACATTCAGCCCCGTGAGGCAGAACTGAGAAGGAGTAGGCTCGATTCCCATCTCAGCCATCTTAGAAGTAGTTTTCCGTGGTTTCCCACTTCCACTCCAGGCAAATTCCGGTATGCTACCTAACTAACAGCCGCCTCCCATCCAATTATAGCCCCACATACTAATTTAGCCATCACAATGACACAAGTTATCAGATAATTTCCACACACACCCAAGTACACGGGGCTACTTTGAAAACTGTAGTATAAATGCTTATGTAAAATGCTAGTCCAAGATTCAATTCAAAAATAACCAAGGATGCTTTCAGCTATCAGTCTGTAGAGAGTTAAAATGTCATGCCGTGACCAGGAATCGAATCTGGAACGTTTGGGTTTGGCCATCAATTCACGGCATTCCATTCCCAAGGCAATAAGATATGAAGGGAATTGTGGCACCAAAGGCACACCGTGTTGTACTGATAACCTTCTTCGTCACTGTATGTGGCCGAAACGTAGGTTTGAGTTATCATCCCATCGATTTTTTTAGAAAAGTATAATGTTTCGGTGAACTTATGAATGTTCCTTACATGCCTGAAGTATCCACATTACACAAGAGAAGATGGCACTGTTTTTTCAGTAAATGTGTTTCTTTGTTGTCGATAACACTACGTTAAACGTGCAGCTTTCAGTCGCTAATAATCTAGCAGCTTAACGTACAAGTCGTTGGCGGATTCATACCGTAGGATTACATAAACAAGAATGGTTTACTTGAGCGGTAACGTTCCCGCCTGCTATACCCAACCTTTCCCGGCGCATCAGCTGGCATTTGAGGGTGCTTAAATGAGAGGAAGCTGTGTCAGTAGATTTACTGGCACGTTCTGTGCCCGAAGGGAGGAGAACACCGGGATACAGTGTCGAAGGACTACCGTGGAACTTCAAGGGAGCTGGAGCCGCGAATCTTTCACGCGGGCACAAGCAGAAGATGATGACCTGGGACTGATAGCCGAATGGAAGAGGGCCTGTGTCCCCAGACCCGGGTGGAACATTGTGAGTGACTGCAGCCCAAAGTTTAAGTCCTACTGGGCGCAGTGGGACTCGCTGATTGTAAGGGATGGCCTCATCTGCCGTACCTGGGAGAGCACCGACGGGAAGACATCTCGGGAACAAGTCGTCGTTCCAAAGGCTATGACGGAGGAAGTCCTGAAGGAAGTTCGTGGAGGATCATCTGGTGGACACCTAGGGATAAAGAAGACCCTGGAGAAGCTGAGAGAGCGGTTCTACTGGATTGGATGCCGAACAGACGTGGAGAACCACTGCGCGAGGTGCCACGATTGCGCAGCCAGCAAGGGCCCAGAACAAAGACGACGGGGTCCACTGAAGACCTACAACGTGGGCGGCCCCATGGAGAGAGTGGCCATCGATGTTGCTGGGCCATTCCCGTTAAGCGAGGCAGGGAACCGCTACATATTAGTCGTCAGCGACTACTTTGCCAAATGGCCGGAGGCGTACGCGCTCCCTAACCAAGAAGCCGCGACGATTGCAGAGACCCTGGTGAAGGAATTCGTCAGCCGGTACGGAGTACCCCTGGAGCTGCACTCCGACCAAGGGAGGAACTTCGAGTCGCAGGTGTTCCAGAACCTATGCCAGCTGCTGGGAATCCGGAAGACAGGGACGACGCCGCTACACCCCAGGCGCGGATTCAAGGGGGGGGGGGTCACGGGGGTCATGACCCCCCCCAAACGGAGACCAAATTTTTTTGCAAACTCAAAAAACGAAAACACAATTACCAGACAAATAAAACTTAACGAATTTTAACTGAAAAACAGGTTTTTTTCTTTCATTTTATTCAATACTGAATTATCTTTATTGGAATTATTATGTTCTGTTACAACTGTACATATTAACAACTTCAAACCTCTTGTATAAAAACTATTACTTATACAACAAAATCAACTCGTCTATTTTGTTTAGCAAACCTTGTGATTACCGAATCGATGTTTATAGTGATGTCACGATGAATGTGCAGCAATGCACGGATAGGAAACTGGGGCTTTTTTCGCACGAAAAATTGTTGCCGACTTCCAAACCGCAAGCTTGGTTGGCAATATAAGCTGTGATTTTCTCCCTTTGTCGGTACCAACTCGACTTGCCGAAACTGTAACGTACCTTGATCCTTTTCTCGAAGCTCGATGTAAAAGTCGCAAAACACGCCGTTGCAATTTGTACGAATATTTTTGGTGCGCTAAACGCATCAAATTTCTATCCATGTAGCTTGCAAAAAAATTGGTCTGGTTTTGTACGTTTGGTTATTTTGTGATTGCGTTTTTAGTGATACCATTTTCTTAACAATTTCGATTCTCTGACCCTGACCCCCCCCCCCCCCGCCCGCCCGAACCCCCCCCCCCCGCAAGGCCAAACTCTAGATCGATTCTCTGACCCCCCCCAAAACCAAACTCTAGATCCGCGCCTGCTACACCCTCAGTCCGACGGGATGGTAGAGCGATTCAATCGCACCATCGAGAACCATCTCCGAATAGTCGTCAGCGAGCACCAGAGGGATTGGGACAAACATCTTCCACTATTTCTCCTGGCCTACCGCGCCGCCGTGCATGAAGCCACCGGGTGCACACCAGCCCGGGCCATGTTTGGGAGGGAGCTCCGTCTACCTGTCGATCTTGCCTTCGGCCGACCTGGGAATGATCCGATCCCGGTAAGCCAGTAGTGTCAAGAACTGGTCGACCAACTGGAGGACGTGCACGCGTTCGCGAGGAGGAAACTGCGGATCGAGACCGACCGAATGAAGACCCGATACGACCAGCAGACGGATGCCGGCGGATTCCACGAGGACGACCTGGTCTGGCTTTTCAACCCATTACGGAAGGAAGGCCTGTCACCCAAACTGCAGAAGTCCTGGGAGGGCCCGTACCGAGTCGTGAAACGGATCAACGACGTCGTCTACAGGATCCAGCGGAGCCCTAGGGTGAAGATGAAGATCGTGCATCGAGATCGCCTGGCAGACTACGGAGGGACACAGACGGACCAATGATTGATCGGGACGATCAGCCTTTTAGGAAGGGGGTGGTGGTACGGCTGTGAGTTTGTGTCATCGCTCGCCGCATGAGTCACAACTGCCCCAGGGCTGGGCTGTGCCCTGCCTCGTGTATTGCGTGCGCCTTATGCAACAGGGCTACTAGGACAAAGGGATGGTCCAGAATATTCGTGACGGAGCCAGCGATGGAAACCTCGAGAAGCCGTGAACCCTGGATGGATCTGGAAGCATTCATTGAGTCACCGGACTGCTACATAAGCGGCTTCAACAGTGAGGGGACCGAGTTTTCTGTGGGTGTGTGTTTTTGAGCGAGTGCGACAGAAGTGTGGTGACGAAGTGCCGTGCGAGTTACGAAATCCAGTGACATTGTTTCCCCAGCTTGTGGACAGCGAAACAGCGGGTAGCGGATTATCGTAAGTAACTGTGGTTGTTATACATGAGGAAGAGGGGTAGGTAGCTTCTGTCAAGGCCACCGGACTCATTAGGATGGTTTAACTTCTGTGGTTTGTTGACAAGTGAAAGGGGCAAGAGCGCTCAAGGAAAAGACTTGAGGAAACTGGAGTAAGGTTCTAATTGTTTGTATTTGCTGATGAGTGGTGTATGTTCTGGCCGCAATAAAGTTAATTATTCCATTTAAAGGAACAACCTGTGTTGTGCTTCAACCCACCGTAGTCCAGTTAACAAAAGTGCCACTAGGGGGGTGGCACGTAACAATATGTTTAAGTTTTCCCACTTTCAAAAGAGAATTGACATTAAATGTCATGAGCCAAATCCGAGATCTTGCTTTAACCTTGTTTCTATGGGGATTTGAAGTACTCCGACTTACTTCCATGCACTCATCAGTGGTCTCCCCAAAATCCGAATAGACCACTTGGGGACTGAAACTCCTGGGGTAAATATTTGATTTTGAAGGTGCACTGTCCATGTTGATTTAATTGAGGTTTTGAAATTTTGACTGACCAGTCAGTCGGTTAAACTCAGAGTTCCACTTCTGAGTGTTATAAAATCAGCCGCCACTAACATGTGATACAGACGCTGTCGGGGTATCGCCATTAACATATGGAACCGTCGTCCCCTTAAATTGATATATGGTTGCCATATACCTTTTACTCTTATTCTCCCGAGCACTGGGATGCCTCTTCCGCCATCGACACTGTTCCATAGTCCATCTACTCCACTGTCTATGCCGTTAAGCACATTATATGTATTGATGAATTTTACAGCTTTATTTGGTTCCGTTATAACCTCAATTTTCTAAAGTGAAAGGTTCCACAAGGGCCTGGTAATTTCTAGAAGGAATTCGTGGTGACCCCTGTGTGGGGATTGCCATCTCATTGGTCAGACACGGTAGCCTCGGGAGAGCCCAGCTACCCCCTCTCAAGTCAAGCAAATGTGTATATATAGCCTGTATTTCTGGGAGTCGTCCTCTGTGGACTCCGACAACTCTGTAGATTACTACTATGTACATATCGCTCTTCGAGCTATTAACCAGCTGTGCTGTATACAATGGCATATTATTAAATTATAATACATTTTTCCACGTCACAACTTACGACACCACGGAATTTCAGTAATTCTACTATATCACACATGAATGCTTGATGTATACTTCAGATTACAGTAACCTCTATCGATTATACATTCCATATCGTGCTCATAAATACTCTTAACTTGTTTCAACTTCATCGCTTATCATTTCTATAAAACATTTCATCTCGTTACACACTGTAGCGATTCATTTGCGATATTGCCTTATCATTGTTTACTTCATAAAACTACGTTACATTTAACCATTACACTATAAGATACGTCTGTATATAAACATCAGATTAATAAAATAAATTCCGTATCCTCACAATTCTCGTTACATTTTCTGAATAAACATTCATTTCAACATTATCTAACATCTGTCATAACAATGGGTCGATATATTCCAATTACATTTCGCTTTTCTTCGTATTTACCACTAGCTTAGCGATGTCATAATTCCGCTCTTGCAAATAAGCTATCAATTCCTCTTTCAAAATATGTTATAGCCCACAATCAGTTGCATCCTTCATGATAAATATACTGACGTTCGATATTGAACTCGGTCACTTATTTTAAACAAATCTTCAGATTTAAATAACTATTAATATGATCTGAATCATATAAACTGACATGTTCCTTAGAATTCGACGAATAAAAATACTATAAAGTATTTATAATATTTGATAATATTATAGATATTTTTGCTACCAGATTATCATTTTAAATTTTGTAAATATTGTCAATTCAAATTACAGTACAGTAAGTATGTAGTTAGTTTTAGTTGTAAGTATGAAGTTAATTTGTTTATTAGATATATGTCATTGTTCTATTAGACTCTGGTGTCTGAGTGTGTCTGGTAAGGGTGCATGTGAGTGGGCCTGGTGACAGACTGTTTTAGTGGTAGTATTTGTTGTTGGTGAAACTTTAGTATTTTTTTCGTTAGTAGAATTTTGGTATTTAATTGTTAGTAGAAGGTTAGTATTTTGTAGTAGAATTGCTCTTTACTTATTCTGAAAGGGAGTAGCAGCCTTTCAGAATAAATCAATTCTTTACTAGTCTAATAGACGGTTAAGATATTGATAATATAAGCCAACTAATGGCTACATTGCGTTCTGCTGCACGGCTGAAAGCAACGGGAAACTACAGCCGTAATGCTATTCCCGAGGATATGCACCTTTCTATGCATAATTACATGTGATGATGGCCTCCTCCCTTGTAAAATTTCATTCCGGAGGTAAACTAGTCCCCCGTTCGGATCTCCGGGTGGGGACTACTCGAGAGGGGGTTAACATCACAGAAGTGACAAAGAGGAAATCTGACATTCTACGGATCGGAGCGTGGAATGTTAGAAGTCTGCTAGGAAGTGGAAAGTTAGAAAACTTAGAAAGGGAAATGGATAGGTTGAGGTTGGATTTGGTTGGGATTAGTGAAATGCGCTGGCAGGAAGAACAGGACTTTTGGTCAGGAGACTATAGGGTCATTAGCACTAAATCAAACAATGGCCAAGCAGGAGTTGGTCTCATATTGAGTAGGAAACTTGGACAGCGGGTGGAATATTATGAGCAATACAGTGAACGGATTATTGTAGCAAAAATCAATACTAAACCTACCTGCACCACAGTGGTACAAGTCTACATGCCTACCAGTCAAGCTGATGATGAGGATGTTGAAAAGGTCTACGAAGAAATAGATGACATTCTGAGGTATATCAAAGGTGATGAAAATGTTATAGTAATGGGAGATTGGAATGCTGTGGTAGGAAAAGGGAGAGAAGGGAAGATAGTAGGAGATTTCGGATTAGGTGAAAGGAATGATCGAGGAAGCAGGCTGATGGAATTCTGCACTGAACATGAGTTGGTCATAGCTAACACCTTATTCAATAACCACAATAGAAGAATATACACATGGATGAGACCAGGAGATACAGGGCGTTACCAAATCGACTTCATTATGGTCAAGCAGAGGTTTCGAAACCAGATTTTGGATTGTAAAACATATCCTGGTGCTGACATAAACTCTGACCACAATCTGGTTGTAATGAATTGCAGATTAAAGTTGAAGAAACTGAAGAAAAGTCAAAAGCCAGAAAGGTGGACAATAGACAGACTGAAAGTAAAGGATGTAAACGAAAGATTCAAGAAGAGTATAAAGGAAGGACTAATCAAAACCCCTAAACAAACTTCAATTGCAGACGAATGGGCACTTTTGAAGAATGAAATAACAAAATCCGCAGAAGAAAACATTGGTAGGGAAGAAAGAATAGGTAGAAAACCGTGGATCACTCAGGATATACTAGAATTGATGGATGAAAGGCGGAGACACAAGAATCTAAGAGATGAAGAGGGGAAAGCAGAATACAGACGTCTGAGAAACGAGGTTAACAAGAAGTGCAAGGAAGCGAAAGAAGAATGGTTGAAAGAGAAATGTGCAGGTATAGAAAAGTGTCTGAAATTAGGAAAAGTAGACACAGCTTATCGAAGGATTAAGAATACTTTTGGGGAAAAGAAGATTAAGTGCTGTAATATTAGGGACACAAATGGAAAGCCTCTAACAGATAGGGAAGAAAAGGTTGAGAGATGGAAAGCTTACATAGAGTGCTTGTATAAGGGAAAGGAGATTGAGAATCATGTAATGGAAAGGGAGGAGGAAATTGATGAGAATGCAAAAGGAGATTTAATATTGAGATCAGAATTTGACAGAGCATTAGAGGACTTAGGCAGGAACAAAGCACCAGGCATAGATGATATACCGATTGAGTTGCTACGCTGCATAGGAGATGAAGGTCTGATCAGGTTATTTCACTTGGTGTGTAGGATTTATGAGACAGGTGAGGTACCCCCTGATTTCAAGAAGAATGTTATCATCCCTATACCAAAGAAAGTGGGAGCTGACAGATGTGAAGATTACCGTACAATCAGCTTGATTACTCATGCTTCAAAGATCCTGTCTAGAATAATTTACAAGAGGATTGAAAGCCAGATAGAAACGGAGTTGGGTGAAGACCAGTTTGGTTTCAGGAGAAATGTAGGAACAAGGGAAGCTGTACTAAGTCTTAGGCTGATTTTGGAAGGTAGAATGAGGAAAGATAAGAGAACGTTTATGGCATTTGTAGACTTAGAAAAGGCTTTTGATAACGTTGATTGGACTAAATTGTTTGACATTTTGAAATCTATTGGAATAAAGTACAGGGATAGGAGGGTGATATACAATCTATACAGAAACCAGACAGCAGTCATTCGAGCTGAAGGATATGAGAGAGAAGCTGGTATTATGAAAGGTGTAAGGCAAGGCTGCAACTTATCACCCATACTTTTCAATCTTTACATTGAACAAGCAATGAAGGAAATTGGAGAAAAATTTAAAGTGGGAGTGAAGATTCAAGGAGAAATAATTTCAACTCTGAGATTTGCTGATGACATCGTCATCTTGGCCGACAAGCCTGAGGATTTGAATGAGTTTTTGAATGGTATGGATTCCGTCTTACGGAAGGACTTCATGATGAAAATTAATAAATGTAAAACAAAAATACTGGAATGCAGCCGAAATAAATCAGAAACCTCTATGGAGATCAAATTGGCAGGTGAAAAGCTGAAGGAAGTAGGAGACTTCTGTTACTTAGGAAGCAGAATAACCAGTGATGGACGAAGCAAAGAGGATATAAAAAGTAGGTTGGCTCAGGCAAGGAAAGCCTTTCTACAAAAAAGGAATCTGTTGACATCGAATATAGATTTAGGTATTAGGAAGTCATTTTTGAAAGCCTTTGTCTGGAGCGTGGCGCTCTATGGAAGTGAAACTTGGACTATTGGTGCAGCAGAAAAGAGGAGAATTGAGGCATTTGAAATGTGGTGTTACAGGAGAATGATGAAGATCAGATGGGTAGATAGGGTTACAAACGAAGAGGTATTAAGGCGAGTGGGAGAGGAGAGATGTTTCTGGCGACTGCTAATGAAGAGAAGAGATAGGTTGGTAGGACACATACTAAGACACCCAGGAATAGCAAGCTTAGTTATGGAAGGAAGGGTCGAGGACAAGAACTGTAGGGGTAGACCAAGGTTAGAATATGTTAAACAGATTGCCTCGGATGTAGTAGCTATGTAGAGATGAAACGATTAGCTCAGGACAAGGAGGCATGGAGAGCTGCATCAAACCAGTCAAAAGACTGAAGACTCAAACAACAACATATGATCCCCTTCGGGGCAAAATTCTGGCACCCTGGTGTCTCTTAAAGCCACAGGTATTATTAGGGTCGTGAAACGAATCACATTTTTGTTACACACAATAGTTTATCAACACTCCTGTAAATGGTGGGCTAATCTGTCACACATACCGGACGCTGTTTGGCTGGCACCCGTGTGATTTTCACAGTTTTCATCGTGTAGGCAGTTCTGCTGATTGAGAAGTGGAGTAAGAGTGAGGATAACAAACGATAAACGGTTGTTAATTCTAAAGAAGTACAGTAAATAGGGATAAGAACTTTTCAGCCAAAGGTTACTAATTTGATAAGTAATGAAGACCGTCTCTTGTTTATGGGTTCAAGGTCTTCACGAACTGTTCTGAGGAGCTCGGTTTGAACACTACTACGCCAGATGATTTATTGTATATTCCAGGGGAGCCAAGGCCAACCCTCACTGACCCTGACTGCATACACGCGACACCCAGCTTTCACAGCATTGGGCAGCATGTGTGACACTGGCGGCTGGTAATAAGGTTGCAGTGCTGCACAACGACCAGATCAAGCCAAGATAAACTGTAATATCGTAATAATATTTTTAGCAATGAAAGCTGTACGTTTCCTTTTATATATATAGGAATTCATAATTTTGTTCCTTAATAATTCAGGAAATCTTATAGTTAGTGACTGTGATCTGTCTGAGAAAGCGAAGCGTGCCAACTGTCTAGGAGCGCTCGTCCGTTTGGTCGTTGCCAGCCACGAGTACCGACCAGATCTCAATGGTGAAGGGTATGGCAGAGATGCTAGATCGAGTAATATGTCCTATCCCAACAGTAAACTCGGCCGGTCGTTGCCTGCTGATTGCAACAAGGGAGCCGAGGTGCGGACGGAGTCATCCGACATGCTCCGTCAACTGCCGATACCATGTTTTGCAATGTAGCCTAATTTGCGTGTACTTGTGACACTCGCGGTTCCTTCTCGCCATCATATATAGTTTGCGTTATTTTGTTCTTATGAAGTTTTTCATGTAGACTAACTTATAATCCATTTAATCCGTTGACCATGTGATGTTCTATGAATTGCGGCATACGTGATGAATGAGGTACATCAGTTTTACCGCGCAATTAAATACAGTTTTCTCTGATATCAAGCAGTATTTTACCCTACCACCTATCCCTGGAAATAATGCAACACCCAGAACAATATCCGCCAGCCGCCACTGATGTATGAGAGACACATGCCCCACGACTAGCTTCCACACGCTGGAGCAAACTTCCTGCCTCCCCTGGTTTACTGTAACCCTCATCACACTATCGTGATTGGCCTACGTTGAGTTAGCGCGGGTCATGTCTTGTCCGTGGAAAGAAATTAAGGCAGCTTACGCAGTATCGGTAGTTCTCCCTCACATAATTCATCCAGGGTTTCTTATTGTATGGGTATTAACCTCTTATTTTCCCTGTTCTAATGGGACGGGAAAGAAGTGCGATGAATTTCTATGTGGCGGATGTTTACACTGCCAGATGCCCTAACTGACTGATGCGAGATGAAATGAATGACAAAGGACAAGGATTTGATAAAAAAAAAGTGGCAGTGGTCTATTGGAAGGTAGCATCCCGGCATTTGCCTGCAGTTGAAAATGCGAAACTATGGAAATTCATTTCAAGTTGGCCGACGATTGCGCTCGAATTTACTCATCTATTGAGTCTGGAGATAGCCTCGCTCCATGACCTTGCGGCCTAGTGTGCATAGCTACGACGGTCGGATCGTTGGCCGAAAATATTCATACTGTAATTAAATTTACGGTGACTATCTTTCCACACCTTTTGGTAAATTATACCAAGCGCACTAAAGAAAAGAGCGAATGCAATGCAAATTTACAAGCTGATAATGTACAGTATGTACGAGTGTATGTATGTAGGCCTATGTATACATGTTCGGGTATATACAGTAAGTCTACTTGAATATTTGCACCATGTACTCCAATGGTTTGGACGTGGACCCAGACGGGTAAGCAAAGATAAGGTAAACAAAGGGGTGTATTATTTGATCCCACATCTTGTCAGGGACAAAACAATGTAATCTATTAGGAGAAAATTCAAGAACACACAAACAGAAAGACACATAGACAATCCATCATAATTAGGATCATCCAATGTCTTCCTTGATAAATACCACTATGAAACAGTTGAGAGTTTCTCAGCACTGGTCTAATGAGGGATCGAACCTTGAAACTCCACTAACCTCCCACAGCACAGCCAACTACCGTGTGTCATGGTTTGCTGACCCTGCTGTGAGTGTGACGTAACGTGTTTCAAGGATGGTCTCACATGAGCTGACGTTTAGTTTGGCAAACTAGCGGCGTCTTGAGAAGGAGCAATTGATGATGAGTTAGTTGGGCTGGTAATCTGTGTCCTTTGGTAAACAAACCGTAGTCTGATTGTAAAACAAGCAACTATACTATATACAAAGTAACGATGCGTTACTTTGACTGTTGTAATCGTAACGCCGATACTTTAAGCTCAGAGTAGCTGTAACGCCGTTACTTTAAGCTCAGAGTAGCTGTACGCCAATACTTTAAGTTCAGAGTAGCTGTAACGCTGATACTTTAAGCTCAGAGTAGCTGTAACGCCTATAATTTAAGCTCAGAGTAGCTGTAACGCCTATAATTTAAGCTCAGAGTAGCTGTAACGCCGATACTCTAAGCTCAGAGTAGCTGTAACGCCGTTACTTTAAGCTCAGAGTAGCTGTAACGCCGATATTTTAAGCACAGAGTAGCTCTAATGCCGATACTTTAAGCCAGGGGCGGTTGGTCCGTAAGGGCCGAAAGGGCCCTGCCTACCCTGGGCGGTTAGGCCATACTGCACGAATTTTGTTTTATTAATGTCTTATAAAATTAGTTTAAATTACAGATATTCTATTTAAAATAAGTGGTTTTCCCTTCTAGAATCCCTAGAAAGAATTCAGTATACATAACTCATCCCTAGCTTAAGTTCCTGACAGTCTCGTACGGTGTATTGTAATAGCAAGGGCCGCTGCACAGAACCTTCCATGTTAAGTATATGGGGTAATGGACCGGGTGACCAAACAGTGGACATAGCACTGTCTTGCATGCGAATTCTTGTGGGCTATGAAAGGCTTTTCACGTCTTCTCAAGGGTCTGGAGAATTGGCCCATAACATTGCTCTAGAATGAAATAGAAGATATCTCTATTTCTGTCTGCTTCTGTCTCTGTTTGAAACCGGCGTAAGGGGATCGGTTTACTCCATGCCATGCGAAGGTAAACCACTAATAGCCATTGTTCACAGCCTGTTGAAACACAAACACCAAGGTGATCGAAAAATTTGGTTCATCCAAGCACAGGAGAGGAGAATATATTTACAAATAAGGAGCCAGGCGAGTACAGTTAGCCTATTAATATTTGTTTCAAATGTTGTGTTGTGTGGAATTATGATAATGGGAATATTGGCAACAATAAACGGCATATATAAGACAATGTATAAATTAAAATGAACCAACAATAATATCATCTGGCCCTCCCTAAAATTTTTGTCAGGAGCCTCCCCTGCTTTAAGCCCAGAGTAGCTGTAACGCCGTTACTTTAAGCTCAGAGTAGCTGTACGCCAATACTTTAAGCTCAGAGTAGCTTCAACGCCGTTACTTTAAGCTCAGAGTAACTCTAATGCCGATACTTTAAGCTCAGAGTAGCTTCAACGCCGTTACTTTAAGCTCAGAGTAACTCTAACGCCGATACTTTAAGCTCAGAGTATCTGTAACGCCGATACTTTCAGCACAGAGTAGCTCTAACGCCGATATTTTAAGCTCAGTGTAGCTGTGACGCCGATACTTTAAGCTCAGAGTAGCTGTAACGCCGATACTATTAAAAGGTTACATACCCAGCTCTGATATGTCCCACGAGTCGTTTCATTGAGGAGCTTGGTCATGGAGTGTCTGAAAACCTGTGTTAGTGCTGTATTTGTATTTGAGGCAAAGATTGGGCCTTAAATTAGTAACCATCCCGGCATTGGCCGGAATAGAAATGGGAAACCACGGAAAGCCACTGCTAGAATGGTAGAAGTGGCAATTGAACCCACCTGTTCTCAGTTTTTCGTCAGACCTCAGACCGGAATTAAATTTCTTGGTGTTGCTGATGTTTACATTTATGAGAGTGGACATCATGCTCATCAGCCTCATGTAGGCCTACTTGGATGTTTGTGGATTATAGAATATGTCTGATAATCTGTGTTATTCTAGTGTTTGTAGTAGGTTAGGATTGGAAACGAGGCAGCCGTGGCCGTAAGCTAATTGCTATCCTTGCATTTGCCTGGAGTTGAAGTGGGGAACCATGGACAATCACTTGTAGGTTGGCTGAGTTGGAAATCCCACACCTCACAGTAGGCTACTCAGCCATATCAGGCAAAACGCTTATAGCTGATTCACCTCTTTATTCGCTACTGGCCGCCACTGTCCTGGCTCAGCAAATATTAGTATTCAAATTTCGCCATTATACGGCATTGAATTAGGAACCTGTTTTTCCCGCAGCACTGGGATGATAAAGCAGTCATCAACTTGAGATTCTTGTGCGCCCGTCGTGTTGATTTTCTAAAAACATACTATATACAGTACATACTATACTATACTTGAGCTTACTGTTGTTGTTACTGATTCATTTAGGGGCTTTTGCGACATCGTTGTCTTGTAGCCCCGTGTACTTGAGTTTGTGTTCAATCTGTGTCATTGTGATGGCTGTGGTATTGTAATCAATAATGGAGTAGGATTAGGTTAGGAGATGGCCGTGGCCTTAATTTAGGTACCATCCCGGCATTTTCCTGAAGTGTTGGTGGGAAACCACGGAAAGCCACTTCCAAGATGGCCAAGATTGGAATCGAATCCACTTCTCCTCAGAAATGCCTCACAGCCCTCAGACCAGATTTACATTTCTTAGCAGAGCCCAAAATCGAACCCGAATCTCCGCAGGGACAGTATGCCAGCCAACATGACAGGAGGCGAACGTAAGCTTACTAAATAACACACCATTATTGTGCCAATTACTATGTGGATTGTCTTTATAGTTACCGAGATATTGAATGCCAGTGATGAACCATTGCGGTACCACCATCTTGGATCGGTGAAGTTTATGAAAATAAAAAAGAAACAGTTGTTGTAGCCGTGCGCGTTAAATTGCTCACTATGACCGCGATGGGGAGCTGCAGAAAGTCCGAGCATCGAAGGCTCGAATCCCGGCGCTTGACAGCAGCTAGCTAAGTGTGAGTTTTCTAGTTTTTTTTTTAAATTCACACTCCCTCTCATGCAAATGCCGGGATGGTAACATATTTCAAGTCCCGGGGTACCTACCCCATCCACGACCCTAATGATTACAGTTGCACACACTACTATAGTCATCAACAGAATCACAGATAATCAGACAAATTGAACACACACCCAAATACACGGCGCTGTTGACCAAGATGTCATAAGCCCTTAAAACGAATTAACCACATAATCAGCCAAGCGAATCAGAAGAGGACAGGATACCGACTCACATACAATTCAGTTTTAATGTGAATGCAGGGCGAATAAATTACTCTATTCGCCCTGGTGAATATCTGCGTCAAAATTAACCTTAATTTAAGGAGGATTGTGAAATGCATCACGTTTTTCAAAAACCGGGCTTCTAGGACTCTTTCTATTGTGATTGGTGGGAGGGCAGGCAGGTCACTGACCTTCTTGCCAACAACTGTGTTGCTAAATTGCATTAATCAGTTGAGATTGCCGCGAGGAACGCGCTAGTAGGCCTATTAATTTAGTACCCAGCACAACTCTCACTGTGACCCACTTCACGCGAAGGTCTGCAGTAGGATGCGTGATAATCTGAATCATACCACAGTGTGTACACAACGATATTGCC
Source organism: Meconema thalassinum (assembly GCA_946902985.2). Lineage (NCBI taxonomy): Eukaryota > Metazoa > Arthropoda > Insecta > Orthoptera > Tettigoniidae > Meconema > Meconema thalassinum. Next base: position 666,786,902 of record OX336389.2, on the reverse strand, counting down.
GAAGAACGTAGGCAACGTAGATCATGGTCAGCCAGTCTTGCACCTGTACTAGACGAAGATACTCCACAAGAATAGCTCAGGGTCAACCAGCCTTGCGTCTGAGCTAGACGAAGATACTCCACAAGAATAGCTCAGTGCCAGCCAGCCATGCGTCTGAGCTAGACGAAGATACTCCACAAGAATGGCTCAGGGCCAGCCAGCCATGCGTCTGTGCTAGACGATGATACTGCCCAAGAATAGCTCAGGGTCAGCCAGCCTTGCGACTGTGCTAGACGAAGATACTCCACAAGAATGGCTCAGGGCCAGCCAACCTTGCGTCTGAGCTAGACGAAGATACTCCACTAGAATGGCTCAGGGCTAGCCAGCCTTGCGTCTATGCTAGACGAAGATACTGCACAAGAATAGCTCAGGGTCAGCCAGCCTTGCGTCTGTGCTAGACGAAGACACTCCACAAGAATGGCTCAGGGCCAGCCAGCCATGCGTCTGCGCTAGACGAAGATACTCCACAAGAATGGCTCAGGGCCAGCCAGCCATGCGTCTGTGCTAGAAGATGATACTGCACAAGAATAGCTCAGGGTCAGCCAGCCTTGCGTCTGTGCTAGACGAAGATACTCCACAAGAATGTCTTACGGCCAGCCTGTCTTGCGTCTGTGCTAGACGAAGATATTCCACAAGAATGGCTCAGGGTCAGCTAGCCGTGCGTCTGTGCTAGACGAAGATACTCCACAAGAAGGACTCAGGGCCAGCCGGTCTTGCGTCTGTGCTAGACGAAGAAACTCCACAAGAATGGCTCAGGGTCAGCCAGCCTTACGTCTGTGCTAGACGAAGATACTCCACAAGAATGGCTCAGGGTCAGCCAGCCTTGCGTCTGCGCTAGACGAAGATATTCCACAAGAATGGCTCAGGGCCAGCCAGCCATGCGTCTGAGCTAGACGAAGATACTCCACAAGAATGGCTCAGGGCCAGCCAGCCATGCGTCTGTGCTAGAGGAAGATACTCCACAAGAATGGCTCAGGGCCAGCCAGCCTTGCGTCTGAGCTAGACGAAGATACTCCACAAGAATGGCTCAGGGCCAGCCTGTCTTGCGTCTGTGCTAGACGAAGATACTCCACAAGAATGGCTCAGGGCCAGCCAGCCTTGCGTCTGCGCTAGACGAAGATACTCCACAAGAATGGCTCAGGGCCAGCTAGCCTTGCGTCTGAGCTAAAAGAAGATACTATACAGGAATATCTCTGGGCCAGCCAGCCTTGCGTCTGTACTAGACGAAGATACTGCACAAGAATAGCTCAAGGTCAGCCAGCCTTGCACCTGTGCTAGACGAAGGTACTCCACAAGAATAGCTCAGAGTCAGCCTGTCTTGCGTCTGTGCTAGACGAAGATACTGTGCAGGAATATCTCAGGGTCAGCGAGCCTTGCGTCTGCACTATTCGAAGATACTGCTCAAGAATAGATCAGAGTCTTGCGTCCATGATAGGTCAAGATATTGTACAAGAATAGCTCAGGCCCAGCCAGCCTTACGTCTGCTGCCAGGATTGGTGTAGATGTACTCATTAATACAGTACGGTACCGGTACATAGGACGATGCTTCATAAATTTGCCCCGCGGCGGTTCCGTGCTGGTTCAATAGTGCACCACAGTTGCGAGGGCAGCCGCATCAAGTCCGGAGATCGCAAGTTCAATTCCCGGCGCTGTTAGGGGCTATCCTGAGTGTGGTTCTTCGCCGTTTTTCCACAATCCCTCCAGGCAAATGCCAGGATAGCACCTCATTTCAAGTCCCGGTGACCTATCTCATCCCTGTCCTTAATACAGTAGTTGCAAAAGACACGGATAGTCAGTCTGAAAGACTGGACTTTATATCATTTTAAATGATAGCAGCCGAGTACCAAGAAGGCAGTGCGAGAACAGAGTTTCAAGATTCTATTTTGTTTCTTCACTGCATACTTGATTGTTCTCGCCCTGCCTTCTTGAAACTCTGTTCTCGCACTGCCTTCTTGGTACTCGGCTGCTACATCCAACTATGACGTCACACACCTAAGTGCATTCTCGGTACATTTCGTCCCGTCACCGTAACGTAACGTAACGCCAGACCCCAAATAAAGTAGACATAATCATTTCAAATGATAAAAACTTCTAGTCAGCATATAAATAGACTACAGGTTATCAGACAAATTCAACACACACACCCAACTACACGGGGCTGATAACCAAGATGTCCCAAGCCCCTAAAATGAATTAACTAACAACATTATTCAAGTATCGACAAAGCAGGCAAGTCTCGGCGCGAAACGTCTAGGCCAAGCGTTCCAACCTTTTTTCACCACCCTCATGCCATGCCAAGTACCCGACCACCATTAAATCGAATATAATAATAATAATAATAATAATAATAATAATAATAATAATGTGCCTTTCTTTCCTTTCCTATCTCTCTCTCTCTCTCTCTCTCTCTCTCTCAAGTACTGAAATAGCTAGGGATTCACCACTCTCCAGGCATGCTGCAACTGCTTGCATGTTTCATGCAGATAAGATTCAATTATGTGAGAACAGTCGAGTCAAATCAGTATATTTCGTATTACTCATAAAACAGGGATGTCCAATGATGTTTACTGTAGATGAAAAAGTACTAAGTTACTGTATTTCACAAAATTATAACATTTTTGACTGTCAAATCTTGTAATAAGAACTAGACTACTATTCCGGTTCATGCAACAAAATTTGAATTGAAGAATGGATCTCAGGGGAGTTTGGAGCACTTTTTGGCTCGTATGACGAGAGCACCAAATTTCATTTAAAGAGCACCAGGTTGAAAACGGCTGGTCTAGGCTATTTCCATTTATTTTTAACTTTTCAATACCGCAAAATCCCAAAAGAATATCATGAATAATAACAATCTACTAACCTGATTCTAGCGTACAATGCTTTATACAGTAGTGGAAAGCCTGCGTATCCCCGTGAGCTTGTCCGGGCTGGGTGGACATGCTCTGTGATGGACGGCAATGACCCAGCTGCTATCCTATGCACATGGCTGTTGCATAATTACATTGATCACTGTGTTGAACATGAACCAGAGCCTACATCCCCACACACTGCCCACAATCGTTGCATTTCCCTTCTTGTGACATTCCGGCAACATACCCCAAAACTTGGTTGAAAGTGAACGATGAGCTGCCAGCCCTAATCGAAAGTGACAGGGTCACATGGAGAGTTTTATACCACTAATTGTAGGATTCATATGCGCCCAGGGCGACTTCTTACTTTACACTACGAAAATTAAAGAAACCACACGCCCATTCTACTAAAAAATATGCAAGCATATCTCCACCATTGAAAATTGTAAGCTCAAGGTTTTAAAAGAAAAACTACGAACATAAAACATGCAAAATGTAAGCACAATGGTTGAAAGAAGATCTGGGTGGTAAAGATTTGTCAACGATGAACAAGTTCGAACAGCAGTTCTTCGATTGATCTAGGATCGAAGAGCGGAGTTCAGAGATTCAGACAGTGTGTTGTTCACAGAATTATAATAGACTATAATAATACAGTATTAACATTTGTTATTTATGTTTCATTTACATTGGACTTTCAGCTTTCTAATTTCCTGAAATTTAACTTTGTAGAACGGTAAATAAATTTTCTATGGAAGTTCAAAGTGTGTATACATTTTTTGAAGCACCCTGTATTGTTACGAGGTTTCCGTCCCTTTTAATTACTGAGGCTTATAGAAACGGTGCGCCGGTGTGTCACAATTTTGCCCTGAAGAGGATCTTTTAACGGCTCTCTCAAATGAAAACGTCCTCAAATGCCAACTGACTATGCAATCTTGGACCCAGCAGGTGAGAACGTTACCATTGGCCATGCAGCTGGGTGTTAGTGTCTGTGTCATTTCGTACAGTACCGCGTCACTGACCTGCACTTATATTAAGAAATAGAAGCAGGAATAACCAACAACAAAACACACTAGGCCTATATTGTGAAACTTCTACAAATTGTCTCCGTCTGCTGAGCTAGCGAAACCTAACAATGCACATCAATTGACAAACAAAAGTTCAACAATAAAACCAACCTAGCCTCGATTTTATAAAAGAGTTTCATCATAACAGCAACGTCACTGAACAAAAACACCAAATTATCCATGAGACACCACAATATCACAGGTCATCTGACAAATTCAACATGGGGCTGAAATGTCCAAGCCCCTAATTGAAAAACAGCAATAACACTAGGCAACAAATTTTAACTTTTTATTTTTTACAAAGGCCAAAGTATTTGATTTACTGTATATAGATTTGAGTGTGCTGAAGTCGAAAATGACAGTTAAAAATCTAGATTAACTCAGGTTTGTTAGGCTATTGAAACTTTTATGTTCTTCACATATTATAAAGGGCCAAAAATTGTTGGGGTTATTAGCACGTCTGCGGGGCATTATAACAGCAGTTTTGATTCCATACAGTAACTCTAACTCTCGAAAAGTCACAGTACAAATGGATCACTACGGAAGACAAGCTACAGTATATTAGACTGTGTAAGCTAGGAACAAATCACAGCATTCATTGGCATTCCTGAAATAAGTAAACAACGGGAGCTAAAAGCGAAATAAGGACGTAACAAACTTCATAGAGCACGAAAACGGGAGCTAAAAACGAATTTTCGAATTCAGCGTACCAAAATCTATAAAGATTGGGTAATTTTCTGAGGGTAAAAATTTCATTGTTGAACAGTGTAATCTTTGCATGATCTCTTGTACAGAAATTAGCGTCTTTCTTAATGAGATTTCCTTCATAGACAGAGAAGGGTTTTAGCAAGATACAACAGTCTGGTTTGTTGTTCCTTTAGGGGCTAGGGGCATCGTGGTAATCAGCCCCATGTAGTTGCACGTGGATGAAATTTGTGTGAAAGCATACTTGATCAGTATACAATAGTAATTATTAGGGTCAAGGATTGGGGTAGGTTCTCCAGAACGTGATAAAAGGAACCATCCGGCATTTGTCTGGAGTGCGCTTGGAAAATCACATTCAGGATGGCTTCTGTCAGCGCGAGGATTCGAACGTCAAATAGCCGAAATACCAATCGTAGAGCTACACTGGTGAAAGCTCCGTTACGTAATTCGTTGGAAATCAACATTAATTTGATCATAAAGAACGAATGGCAGTGACACGCAGTGCCGGTGGAGGTACAGAATAGCTACTGGATAATGTTGCAGATTGCAAGGACGGTGTAGCTGTACGAAACTCGGGACAATTCTTGGATTCAGGTGGCTCTTGCTATTGAGCAACTACAGTATCTCGATCATCGTGCATTTTATGACCTGCATCAACAGGTAAGATACAAGTCGTGCAGTTCAATCACAGGTGACGCCGACTTTCAGTAAACAATCCCCATTGTTTCCAGTTACCCCACATCTTAGGTTCCAGGACAACGTTGATAATCCTAGCCACACACATTACAGGTACACCAAGTTAGGCTGGATAAGTCGGCTTTTGCTCTCATAACCCAGGATTATGGCTTCAATCCCTGATCAGTATGGTGACATTGATTGGTGGTAAAATGCGACAGTCTCGTGTTCACTGAATACCTCAACAACAAAAATCCAGGATAGAATTTTGGCACCCAGGAGTTGTTAAAACAACAACAGTTAACGTAGGGAGTTATACGCTAATAATTATTATTATTATTTATTATTACCAGTTATATTATTAACCCAAATGGCTGCGGTGGCCGAGAGCACTAACACCCACATTGGCTGTCCTGAAAATAGTTTTCGTAGTTTTGCAATTTCACCACGAGGCAAATGCCGGGATGGTTCCCTTCAAAGGGACCACGGGCGACTTCATTCCAAAATCCCTTCCCTGACCCATACTTAATTAGACCCAAGTTAGCAGGCTGTCACCATCCCCTGTTGTGTCTATTGACAAAGTGTGTTCAGCTCCTAGACACTGTCGTTGTGACGGTAGAGGAATGATTCCTCGCAGAGTCCGTGAGTGACGCCGAGCTAGGGGGATAAGCGATTAAACCAAACATTATTAAACCAGAGCAGCATCTCTTGTAACAGTCCTTCCCAAGTTGTGGCGTTATCAGTCACCTGCGCAAGATACCTACAAAATGCATCCAACCCGGCATCTGTTCCAATTCTTACATACTATAAATGTTGTTGTTGTTGTTGATTAATTCAGTGGCTTTGAAATATCATGGTCATGCAGCCCCCGTGCACTTGTGTATGCACTCTGTCTGGTAACCTGTGCCACTATGCTGCTTATACTAGTGAGTGTATTTGTAATTGGGGCTAAGATTTGGATAGGTGTCGGCCGTGGCCACAATTAAGGTACCACCGCGGCATTCACATGGAAAAGAAGTAGGAAACCACATAAATCCACATCTAAGATGGCTGATGCAGGAATCGAACTCACCTATTTTCAGTTCTGCCTCTCGAGGTTGGGTGACTGCCGTTGAAGCCCTCAGACCAGATATAAAATCCTTGGCAGAACCGGGAGTCTAACCTGAACCTCCAGAGTGAGCGCCAAGAGCCCGGAGGAGCTTGGGTTCATGCTCTCACCAGGGACCTCCTCCATGTCCACAAGCGCTGAATCCCTCCCCTCTGCCACTGCTCATTCACCTATCGGGAATAACTCTTGGCCTGTACATTTGCAGAGAGCCGTTAAAATAAATGATCGTTCTCATTGGTGATTATGGGTGAACCAATGCCATCTGGATAATGTCTATTTCTCTAGACTACCGTAGTTTCTTCAATGTCACGCATTGGCATAAGACGAAGGCACACTATTTCAGTGCAACCTGTTTTACTAGCACACCACGTCAGGAAATGCTGCCTTGCCCCAAGAACACTCCCCATCTGACACCCCAATGAGGATGAAGCAGATAATGCTATATCCCACCTCGACTTCCCAATGAGGATGAAGCAGAAACCTGAGCAATAAGTACAGTACTGAGGGCAGTGCGCTTCCCCACTCACCATTAAGGTCAAGGCCAATACTTGTTCGCCAGCTGAGAGGCTTGCGAAACATTGCACAATGAGTTTGAGCGCCACAGGCGGGGAAAGTAGCCTATCTTATACTAGGCGGCGTGGCGGCAAGGTCCAACAACGAGGGACCAATAGAATCCATAGTTTAATAACAGAATCTGCGGCTAAACCGTTTCATATACAAATTTGTATTTCTATCCTTCCATTTCCATGTGCATGTAATACTGTATCAATTTAACTCCTTCTCTGGCGAGGTGCTTAACCTACAGTATCCCTTAATCTACTGTCTCTTGCATTTAATTACTGTTGAATTGAGCTGGGAGTCGATTCTGCACACCAAGCTTAGATCAAATTAAACTAGTGTTCTATTATCAGCATACTGTAATTTAAACAAACATTCTGCCTTCGGTTTCCGTTCGACAAGTAATAGCTTGAACCAAAGCGGAGAGTAGGTCATACAGTTTTTCAAGTAAATCCAAAAGGTATTACCGTTGAGAGAGGGTCATGTTTTTAAATACAGTGGTTGACAACGAAGTATGGATGATGATAATGTTTAAATGGGAAATGGTCTGTAATGCTTCTGGTAGCTTCCACACATACCACCTTGCCCCGAACCGCAAGACGTCAACAGCAGCCATACAAGTGATCTCTATATGCATTCATAGGTATACGAATCGCCTTCCGAGTGACAACGACACACTATGCCAAACCCTTAGCCTTGTTTCCATAGATGCAGAAAGGGGTATTATCATGTTGCTTCCATTGACGCGGCAATCGACGGTCTGATTAATGATCCACTGATCATCAACAAAACTTCATGAAGCAAAGATATCCCAAACAGGGATCATGTAACTTACGGTTTCTTGTAAGTTTATCACTGGCTACGGCAGTGCAAGTTAGGTTTATTTACTAAGGGTAGGAGGGTTTAAGAAATATAGGACAGTACAAATTTATTGACTTTATCAACAGATGAATCACAAAGGATGTATTATTATTGTTTACTGAATCCACGCTAAGCTCGTGCTCACATAATCAATGGAGGATTTAAAAGGAAACTGTACATTATTCCCAAAAATGTTCGTTGACAGTATAATTATTATCAATAATATTTTGTTTCTTAGGTAAGTTTAGAAATTTCACCTTCATATTATTGAACATCATTTAGAATTACCCAGTAAATCATAATTACAGTATATATAAAACGCTAAGGTGTATGTTTCACAAAACTGAAGCTCTTAAACCAGAGCGAGTTAGAAGGTGCGGTTTGTTATATATCTTCCAAATCGTCTCATTGGTACAGGAAACATCCTGCATTTATTGAAAAGTAAACGGATATATACAGTATATTTGTTTATAAAATGCATTTAATCAAGTAAACAAGGCGACAGCCCCAGCCAAAACTGTGTCGCAACGAGGCCGCATAACAGTAAAGCCGGGCGGATAGAGTATACACACGGGGCGCTCACAAGTAACTGATCGTAACAAAAGAAAGAGGATTACCTGCAGCAGTGACAAATTGCACTCTGATTTCATAAATATAGAAAATTAATTTCAAAAATGCGTTTAAACAAATAAACAAAATGATAGCCCCTGGAAGAGTGTCGTGTGGAGCTCGTGTAACTTTTTTTTAAGCGTATGGCTTTTAGCGCCGGGAGTGTCCAAGGACATGTTCGGCTCGCCAGAGATTGTAGCTGCTTCTATGCGGACACCCATTGGGTGAGCTACAAGTACCGTCACGTGTAGAGTGTTGTCTTGGGAAGAGAGTGTTAATGTAAGGACGAGGAATTGGAAGGTAGCGGCTGTGGCCTATAGTTAAGGACCAACCCTGGAATTTGCTTGGAAGGAAGATGGAAACCACAGAAAACCATCTTCAAGGTTGCCGGCGGGGGGATTCGAACCTCCTTGCCTCCCGGATGTGAGAGACTGCCTGCAGCCACGCCATAACGACCACGGCTAACTCATCCGGTTGTATAACAATAAAGCTTGGCGAGTGGTTTATACAAATGCAAAAGTTTTCGCTTGGGTCAGCTAGCATACATAAGAACATACAATGACATTGCGTCGACGTTGCCAGACAAAAATAAAGATAAATAAAGTCTATTCATTGTAGCAATGAAAACAAAAATATTAAAAATATTGTTGATGTGTTTATAGTCCCAAATGAATTCTGGATAATGAGAGAAGTACATTTTGTTTACAGTGTGCACATTTTGGTACACTGAACGCGTTAGATATGAACATTACTGTTGCACTAATTAGCGACCATGAATAATATTTTAAAAGCATGCCTCTTTACAAATCGAAATGCATCCATTAGCTAATAACTGTGCCACCTTTGCTGGCAGGCACGGTCAAACGGGTTTCATGATTCACCATATTGATTGGTAGCTGGCAAACTCATTCAATATCAGTGGTTTTACCTATGGGACTGGGATCACGTGCGAGCTGTGTCTGTGAATCGAAAGCCCTTTAAATCAGTAATTAGGCTCACAGATTAGAGATTATTTCGAAAAGCAAACACATATCTGAATTAATGGACTTGGATTCACAACGAGACTTCGACAGATATGTTAATGCGTTCATCCAGATCTCCAAATTCACCTAAAATGGACTAGCATACATAATAGCCAATGAATCATTCTTCCTGGATGACATCAAATCCACCTTCAACCTACAGGACACACCTGCCTCCACATTCGTCCTCGAAGAGAGAAGAGAAAAAAGGCAGTTGATTCCAGTGGATATCCACTCCACGGACGCACTACACACAAGACACATGCAAAAGGTCCAAACTTCGAACTCAGACATGTCTACACAAGATTTGCCACCCACGGCTTTCACTGGAAGATCTGCACGACTGACGGCCACCACACACCAGATGACAACTGCAAATGCCAACTGTGTGGAATGAAATGTACGCAGTACCACCTGAGGAACTGCTCTAAAAGGACTATTACAATCGCCAATTACGCCAAAGACCTTTAAATCCATGTAAACACGCCTTATGTGCACATTGTGCTTTGTAGGCCTATATAATAAATAAATAAAATATTTTAATGCGTGGGTATAATTATGTTATTGGTATATAACTAAAGATTTTCTGCTGCCCATGTCCACTATTTTCAACCCCGCAGCATAGCCGTGCGCGTTAAATCACACACTACGACTGTAGGAGGGAGCTGGAAGACCGGAGATAGCTCGCCACCGTAATGGTGGCCACCTGAAATGTGTGTTTTTCAGATCTTCTTCCACATTCTCTGCATGAAATGCCAGATTCGTAATTTATTCCAATTCTATGGGTAGCAAGCAAGCATGAATGTGCTCATTCATGAGTGACTGCTACTGTGTTCTCGGGAATCTCCAATCATATCGAAGATGATATTACTGAGGTTTTTCTTTACATCTAGAAAACGATGTTAAAGGAGATAGCTATTAATTATTAATATTATTTTTAGTTTAACGTTCATTTTATCTGCTGTGGCTTTACAGACGTCGGGATGATTTAACGTGCCAGTAAATATAGCCTACTGACATTCCCCGGGGTTTTCCACACTCCTTTCAAATAAATGCTGGGATAGTACCTTATTTCAAGTCCTAGGGCACCCAACAACCCTAGACCATAATATTTACTGTTACACACACATTCATGTAAACCGGGCTGATGACCAAGATGTCTCAAGCCCCTAAATAATTACAATAAACACACATTCATGTAAACCGGGCTGATGACCAAGATGTCCCAAGCCCCTAAATAATTACAATAAGACATCCCATGGCACAGGCCTCTGGTATTTGACACCCCTGCTGCACAGGAATTCGACTCTGTAAGCTGCCCCACGCACCTAATGTACAAATAAAACAAGATGTTCAGTAAAGAACATGTAGCCTACGTTCTCTTAAATAAATGGATTTAGTCATAAGCTCATAACTCTTTGTCCTGATCAAGGAGTAAAATTTAATGTTCTTGTGATGAATGTTAAAGACTCCCCCCGTTAACACGTTTCGTTATAATTCCACTTTTGCATCCAGAGGAATTGATATGAACATTAGAAAATTACACCCATCCACCATTTTGAATGTATGAAATCGTTTATCTTGTGCCTTTTGCAGAGAAAGCCTTTTATGAGTGACTATAAATCTGCTGCGTTTCATCATTGTAACTGTAATAAATAGTGGATTGTGGATATTAATATCCTATATATTCAAGATGACAGCTGCGTTCAATATGTAGTGCGATAGTCTTAATGACTAATGCAAGCGAGGTTTCCAATCTGTTTCTCCCCTCTCACATAGGTTCATATTAATTGCGCAATAGGGCCCTGCGTTATTGAATTTGAAGTTTTAATAGTATGCTCAGCCACCATCTTGTTCTTTAGCCTATATACGGTTCTATGCTAATTTGAGATATTGTATCTCTAAAATATAAAGTTATTTGTTTGTATATTTTAAAATTTTCAGATGGCCGCTGCGCGCTATATTCAGTGTGATATTACTAGTCTATAAACAATGGTAGCGAGATCTTTTGTATGGTAATCCTCTCTCACCAAATTTCGCGTTAATTGCGCTATTATATAGTGTGTTAATGATAGTAAAGTCTTAAGAATATGCCCAGCCGACATCGTGAGCGTGTCGAGTCGCTGTTATTTTGATTTGGCCATAGGAAGCCATGCTCTTATATGCTTAACGTTAGTAACAGAGGGTCCTTATATATAGTTATCTGAATGCGTAGTAAGGTGAACATTGATGCATTGGATCATATGAGTTATGGATTATAATCCTTGCATTATTCGCACGGCCTCCATCATGAAATTACTTGGCTGATGACCTTGTAGTTTAGGCGAAATACGCTTCCCACATGAAGATATATTTTTTTCGATATTAGATAGATTTTGATTTAAGCTTTTAACAATGACACTGGGGTGCCCTTTGGTAGTGCTACCTGTGTACCAAATTTGGTTCAATTCTGTTTCGTCGTATTTGAAATGGATAGGGGGGGGGGAGACATACACATGGACATGTGGCCCACGTAGCGCGTACGTCTACTTTCAATATTTATAAATGTCGAAACTAGGCTAAAATGAGAAGTCACCGACGGTAGTCTCACTGTTATTATCCATGATAATGTATCCAATAAATCCTACGTATGAATAGTTTTTAGGTATGTTATGTATGGGTATGTCTGCCCCTTGTTACTCCCGTTTTCCAATGGGGTCGGGTATGAGATGCAATGAAAGTCTTTGTGGCGGATGGTTTTTACGGCCGGACGCCCTACCTGACGCCAACCTCATGAGAGGTGCTAATGAGAGATGAAATGGATGATGATGAATGAAACTGGGCAAGGATGTTGAAGGAAGCGGCCGTGGCCTGTCAGAAGGTACCATCCCAGCTTTTTCCTGGAATCGAAATTGGGGAACCACGGAAAACCATTTCAAGGACGGCCGACGGTGGGCTCGAACCCACGTCTTTCGAGTCCGTCGAGAGCTTGGCCCCATGGCCTAGAGCTGCGCGTTAGCGAGCGTAGCTACCGCTGTCGGCTTTTTAGGTATGATATGTAAGGTCGAGAAAATATATTTAAGACTTTGTGATGTTAAATGAGACCATGATGGATGGAGAACACAATGGATAACAATCTGTCGTAAGAAGAAATACTGTATGAGCTGGCAAACTTTATCCGTCGCTTGACTCATAAGCTTAACCTAAGTTCATAACAGTCCACATTAAACAGCAGATTTACAAAGTATTAGATGACGATTTGATTGCTGAATCGAGCAAGGATTCCAGGACTATTATCATTATAATGCGTGTCCAAGGGGACTGAATAGCTGCCACGCTCTTCTGCTCCTAAAAACAACAAACGCCACCACTATGTCCACTCAATGAGCAAGTCTCCACGAAGGAGTAAGGTAAGGCTAGTACGTCATTGAGTCTTCTAGCCGTTAACAACGGATAGTGCAGATAATGACTAAGTAATAATAAATGCTATTGGTATTACGACCCTTTTAACTATTTTCACTACTGACACTTTCAGAGGCATCAGGGTGCCGGAATTTTGCCCCGAAGGGGATCTTTAACGTGCCAGTAAATCTACTGACACGGCCCCATCCCATTCAAGCACCGTAAAATGCCAACTGACTGCGCCAGAATGCGATCCTGCAACCTTGGGAGCAGCAGGCGAGAACGTTACCGCTGCGCCACGCAGCAGTCTATTGACTAGCTACGCAAATAAATTAGTTACAAAAATAAATGAATAAACTAAGTGAATGATTCATATACGAAATTTCTGTAACCTAATCATGTTTGCTAAACAGATAATTGTTTCGTAATGACCTTCAAGGAAATTCTGCTGTACGAACACCTATAGATTTTGCTTATCGTTCACCAAATGCCAACGACACTTCCTAATCGGTCAAGAGATGAAAATCGGGTGCGAGAAGAAGCTGCTAAGAAATTCCTCAGCGAACGTCAAATCATTCCATGCCAGGAAATAACATGGCTTGTTCTGGATCTCACATCTCACTTTCGCTTATCCTCCACACCGGTGCTATTCAATCTTCCTAGTTGACACACCCTACGATTGCTGGAGTTTTACAAGTAATACAGTATACAGTAGGTAATTGTATCAACTTACTAGCAGTTAGCACAGGAAGGGAAATCAAACCGTCTTAATTAATTAGTTAATACCGGGTGAGTTAGCCGTGGTCGTTACGGCATGACTGCTGGCAGTCGCTCACATCCGGGAGGCGAGGAGGTTCGAATCCCCCTGCCGGCAACCTTGAAGATGGTCTTCTGTGGTTTCCCATCTTCCTTCCAGGCAAATGCCGGGGTTGATCCCTGACTATAGGCAACAGCCGCTACCTTCCAACTCCTCGTCCTTACATTCCAACTTTCCTCCCCAACGGTACTTGTATCTCACCCATTGGGTGTCCGTCTCGAAGCAGCTACAAAAACTGGCGAGCCGAACATGTCCTCGGACACTCCCGGCACTAAAAGCCACACGCTAAAAAACGTTAATGCATACAAACGAAAAATCTAACCTTCAATATAAATACATAGCTTATGATTGCTTTCTTCATTAAAATACAGCAAACTAAACTGTAAACTTACCTTTATAAGGTACAATAGTGTGCAAATTATGGGCTAATTGCCATTGTTCTGTCCTGCTATTGAAATGGTTGCGTTTTTTCTAATGCGTCAGTTCGTCTTTGGGGATGAAATTTCGTCATCTTGAGACTCCGGGTTCAAGCTGTTGATGCAAATACACGAAAGACTTGAACAGTCAAAAAATAAGTTTGACTGCCCCTTAGCATGATTCAACGTAACCCGAAGGGTTCGCGTACCACAGATTGAATATCAGGGATAATCCAGGCCTATAATTTATTTTTTACTTTCAATACATTCTAGAGATTAAAAATATAATCAAACACAAAACGGTGATGTGTGATGAATGGATTTTAAACCCTAATTTAATTAAGCTAATTTCATTAACATGTACTTTACAAGCCAATATCATAATACATTTAACAATGACTTTGATCTACATGATTGGCAACTATGGCTCTATGGGACTCATTTATAATCTAATTTCTCTAACATACACGAAAGCATTGCAAGGAGCGAACGCAAATAAGGGAAATTAAATATACTAGATAGATTGTTTCTATGCTGGTGACTGACAAAGATGGAGCCCAAGTCCAGAAATGCCTTCGACGCCTGGTAGACGCCGGAATGGGTGTGGGATACCTAGGAACGTGGAACACAATATCTTAGGAATCTTTGTGTGTAGATACGTTTCCAACGCTCGCCATTTACGGGTACGAGCGCGACTCGCGACTGGGAGGACATGGTGTTGGCTTGCGATTCGTTGCTCGTGATTCACACACTACATGTCGTCGTAGCATGCGAATGTAGTGCAGGTAAACAACGGCATTACATACAACGATTCGTATAAGGTGCTTTATCCCGAGTTCCTATGCATCCTACACCTATTGTCATTTGTAGCTCTTCAGTCGGTCAACACAATTATGCCCAATGAATGGGCGGGGTACAAGATATATATATCAAATACACTCCTGGAAAACTTGCATGTATTAGTTAATTGTCACTATTAAATGGGGCGGAAATAGGATATATGAAAATGGGCTATTTAGTTCTTCACGGAACTACTTGTTTTTCTTTTAATGATAAAAAGAAATGGAGGCTTACTGTATTGCCAATGTGTAAAAGCTATTTGACATTCACATTTGACAGTCAATTTTTTAACTGAAACGGTAATAGCTAAATGTAAATGTTATGCATTCTTTCTGATGAAAATATTCCTGCAGTGACAGGTCCTCGTGGCAAATCATTTGCCTCAAGCTGTGATTATTCGGCGTTATACCAAATCAAGATTTTGTGGATTCGTGCCACATCCGGACTTCTGATGCTGATAAAAACAGAGTTCACGGATTTAAATATTTAGATTTCTCTGATATCGTATTTAGTATAAATTAGCCTACCTTGATAAATCCAATACACTGTAATGTGAAAGTGTACCTACTCTTCCTTAGATACTGTATACATCACCAGGATGAAAATAACAAAAAAATATTACGCCAAAGAAGGTATTGTGCAGGATAGCTACCAATTACCGTAAGTGCTGCCAGAATGTGATACAGTAAACAGTAAACAGAGATTAAAATCTTGAAAGAAGAGGCACTGTATCATTAATGGTTACCGAGGAAAATAAGTGAATTTTCAGCAGTCATATTGGAAAAGCACGGCGCAATTGAGGTGGATGCTCACGAAACTTGTCAAATGCGGTGTGACGGGGGGAAAACGTTTGAAGCACTCTTAACACATCTTAGGCTTGGTTCTGGCATTTAGTACTTAGCTGGTATAATGGAAACGACACACTTACATTTATAACTACATGATGTTGTCACAAATTTTACAACAGATAACATATGGGAGCTTCGATCCCATGACCTGCAGAAAGAAGGCCAATGCCATTTTCGAGGTCAGCTGAGCTGGGCTATTGTTATCTGTAAGCTGTACCTGAGTGCACCTTGAGAGATAAAGAGTTCAATGACACCAGATTCCTCTTATCAATGACTGCAGCAGCTGATATTCCTAAGCTGGTAATGGAGCCGCTTCCTCGTCAGCTTCTCACAACTAGTGTCACGGGGAAGGGGGCTCCTCCCATGAATATTTTCCAAGATATGAGGTGATTTCTAAAACTATTATTAGGAACACAGATGTATAAGCAATGCCATACATGGACAAAATCTTTATTGAAATATTAGAAGCCATTTTTCAGTGTTGCCTAAGTAATCTAATATTAGACGCTTTACAGTTGGGGCAGATGACATCGTAGTTCCGCCCCTTAAAACAACAATAACTAACATTAACTAACTTTTCAGTTGGTCAGCAGGAGTGTGTCCAATTAATTTGGGCGGGGAATTACGATTAATGTTTTAGTGCCTGAAATAAATTACATGAATTGTGATACACTTAATAAAACATTTCTCACATAAATGGGGGTTAAATTGGATGACTAATTTTATTGGCCAAGTGAACGTCATCAGTTCATGCTCTCTTAGGCTTAATTTAGGCTGTAGCGTTTATGTAAATAACAGTTATATACAACAGTATTTACATTATTAAGCTACAGATGTTTTGCATTTAACTTTGTAACGAATCGAATATCACAGACAATTATATTTATGATACCATTAGTCTATTGCACTTCTATAGTGTTGCTTTTGTTGTTACTATTTTTATGGGTGTAAGTATGAAACCCTTTTGAATCGTTAAATTGTATCGAATCGAGCTATTAAAGTGATTGCGTTCTAGACTGTTTTGTTATTAACCGTTACATTTCAAATTTTGTATTTACTTCATGAGCTTTTGTAGTTGGCTAAGTAGGTTAAACCCTTAAACCAACACTTAAATGTAACTGAGTTGACAGTGTAGTTTTGTAGACTTAGCTGTTCCTATATGGGTGTCCACTTCACATCACTGTGGACTGGCGCGTCTATCCCTATCCTTCCTACTTGTTGGTTGGTTGCTGGCGCTATCGGACGCTGTGCCTTGAACTATATTGTGCGATACTAACGCAATCTACTGTTGCATCGAGCAACTTACTTTCTTATGTGTGTGGAGCAGAGTTTGTGACAATGTTCTGGACCTTCTCAAGTATTAAAGAACAATCATTACAGTTCGTCACTCGCAAATCGGATCGTTCATATATCGAGTTGCCGACTTTCGAACGTTATTTGCACTCTATAATACTGTCTAAATTAGGCCTTGGTTTATTGAGAATATGATACGACGTATATCATTTCCGCTCGACCTTTTCCCCTTTATTGGTTTCCCCCTTATTTTCTTAGCCTGCCTCCTTCGTTATGTTGCATCCTGTTTGTTGTTGGGTAAGCTGCCAAATGATGTGATACGTGAAAGCTCTCCAAAAATGTGTGTTCGTTTAAGTTGGATGGGTTGTTTAAGCTAAGTGGATCTCTATGGCCTCTCTTATATCAAGTTTTTGTTTAATGGTGTTTGATTTTTAAATCTGTTTCTATATTAGTGAACCTATGTTCAGTATCGCACATGTGTTCACATACTGCCGAGTGTTTTGTGTGTTAAATTGCATTTCTGTGTTCTTTATAACGTGTGTCCATTCTTCTACCAGTCTGTCCTACGTAGTTTACGTGACACACTATTTCCTGGCACGTTAAGAAACATACCCCTGATTTTGAGTATGAGTCCTACTTATTTAAGTTACTGTTAGGCAATCTACTAACACTATATTCTTTCTTTCTTTCTTTCTTTCTTCCTTTCTTTCTTTCTTTCTTTCTTTCTTTCTGTTCTGCTCTGTCCAATATTTCGCGCAAAACTGACGAAACATAGAAATTCCCGGTGACTATACAGCTTATCCACAGATTTTCAATTCCTTGCAAAGAAGAAAATAGATTTAGCTACCGCCACCACAAAATGTTCACTATTGCAGCAAAAGGCTTCAGCAAACAGCTACGCGAATAGACATGTTCACAGTGCTCTGTCTGTACGTACGTTTATACTATTGTGGTAGAGAATACAAACTGGGGAAACAAAACCAAACAGAACACAATAGATAAGTCACCTCGAAGTATCTTTTCGCTATCGTTTTCACGCCAAGTTCGAGTCACGGTTACAAGGCATGCGCTGGAAACTGTCGCTTAAACGTCCCCTTAATGGGTTTGCCCTTGAAAGCACCTACCTTGCTTCAAGTCAGGATAAAGTCACATCACCGTACATATAATCATAGCCTATCGATTTAGCATTAACAAATTAAGAAGCCACAATTAAAATTACGAGGGAAAATGCAAAGTACGTTCTAAAAGCATTAATTGGGAGTCTTTACTAGAATAAAATCAAGAGAACATAATTATATGATATCCATATAATTATAATAAGCATCAGAAACCTACAGTTCCCCTTGACCACGTGTTTATATTGTCCCCATACAATCCCCATCAGCTGATTTACCAATAGAGTATGATGATGTTTGCAAAATTAACAAAACATATCTGACCAAAGATAACCCTTTTTTCTAGCAAGGCAACGCTGTAGTACAGATACCGTCGCGCAGTTGTGCACTTGACCTTGAGAGCTCAGTGGTATGAGTGGGGTGTAGAGCGGTGCGGGGAGCGGGCCGAATACTTCCCTATCTGAGAACATTGACGTGCATGCCAGTAGGTTCTTACTGTCAGACATAGACACGCTCAGCGTGGCAAATGATTTACGCTGCAGTAGTATGCCGGGGGAGAGGGCTGGGGAAGTGCAGAGCTACGTGCCGGGATTTGTACGTTCCGTTTCCAGCTGATATTTGTCACGATGGACCTTCAAACCACAGGCATAAATCGCTAATCCAATACGAAATAAATTCCCTTGAAACGATCTCATCATCTGTCCGCGAGTCAGGCCATAAGAAAAGTCTCATAATTCGAACCGATACACCTACAACTTAGGTCATATGAAAAGTCTCAGAATTCGAACCGATAGACCTACAACTTAAAAAAAACTGGCTTGCAAAATTCCTCTCATACCTGAAGAACATGTAACCACATTCGCGACTTCCAAAATTAATTTTGAAGCTTTTGTTGTAATCTGGGAGATACTCTTGAGAAACTGTCAAAAGAGACCACTAAAGAATCAATTACCACGCATTTAATATCACTCAAGAACAAGGATTCTTGAGTTAGTCTTAAGATGACAGCTCAGTTAACAGCAATGTTTATTATTTAATGATTCCCGAAGGCTTTGAACCGCATCACAACCAAATTAAATATCTGAGGAATGCTTAAATGCACGTTCAATAATTCGAAGTTCAAGACCCGACCATCGTGAACTTCCCTTTTCCATGAGATTTCCATATTCCCTCACGAGGAATGCTTGGATGCTCTCTCAGTGTTGCACCTAAATACTTAGTAACACACCCAATTTATCATACGACCAGGTAGCTGACTGCGGTAACGTTCAAGGCTATCTCCGAACTCAGAACACCAGTTGAATCAAACTCCACCATCCACCACACTTGAAATGGTTTTCCGTGGGTTTCTACTTTCAATTCCAGGCAAAAGCCGGGACGATACCTTCTTATAGGCCATCTTCATTCCTTTCATCTCTCAGTAACTCCAGTGATGTTATTGACGTTGTCCACTTCCTGGTGTAGTGGCTAGCCTTCTTGGCTGTCGCCCCAGAGGTGCGGGTACAATTCCCGGCTCGGTCAAGAAATGTAATTCTGGTCTGAAGACTGGAACGGGGTTGCAAAACTGAGAAAAGGTGAGTTCGATTCCCACCTCTTGTCATCTTGGAAGTGGTTTTGCATGGTTTCCCTACTTCTATTCAAGGCAAATGTTGGGATGGTTCTTCACTTTAGACCACGACCGCCTTCTTGCCAATCGTCACCTGAATTTTAAATGAGCCAAGACTGAGAAAAGGTGGATTAGATTCTCACCTCAACCATCCCTGAAGTGGCTTTCTATGGCTTTCCACGTCTACTCCAGGCAAATCTCGAGTTCATTCCACGCCACCTCCTCCCCAACCTTAACTTCATAAATACAACCATCACAATAACAAAGGTTATCAGACAAATTCTACCCACACCCAAGTGCATGGGGATACACCGTTCTTCTTTATATGAAATACCCTGTAGTTCTCTCTGTGTTCCAGGGAATGAGCGCTAGGCGAAATTCTTTATTCTTTATTCTCTGATCTCGGGGTACGTTTTGAGACACCGGTTTCAAAAGGCTCTGTTAATTTCTTGGATTTGCCAAGAAGAAATGTAATTCTGGTCTGAAGACTGGAACGGGGCACACTGAGTCTCGTGAGCAAGACTGAGAAAAGGTGGGTTAGATTCTCACCTCAACCATCCTTGAAGTGGCTTTCTATGGCTTCCCACGTTTACTCCAGGCAAATATCGATTTCATTCCACGCCGCCTCCTCCCCAACCTTAACTTCAACTGCTATAGGCCACAATAACTCAGGTTATCATACAAATTCTACACACACCAAAATAGTCATGGCTAATGACCATGGTGTCACAAGAGCAACAACAGTGAACAAGAGAACTGTGTGTTTATGTCCCAATAACCTTGAGGCATTCACGTCCCTCATCATTGTTTCTGCGCATTATGAACCAATCATACACAATCAGTGCTCACACCATAAATGTGTTACGTACAAACCAGATGTTACATTCTAGCTTTCTCGTCTGGCTTACATGCTCATACATGTAATGGTTTTCAACGTGTGACCTTTGGAAAGGCATGAAGGAGGTTTTTTGAGTTGCGACCTTCGAATTAAGCGTTGTGTACTGCCCATGAATGATGAAATGAATGATGCTGCCAGGAATCGAGCCTGGAGCCCCTGGATTTTAGGCAAGCGGCTTCTCAACTTAGCCACGACGTCAGACATGTTTTAGGGCATCATGATATTCAGCTCCATGTAGAGATCGGTAGAGATCGGGCCATTTAGGAAGACGGCTGGTGAGGGGAAATGTGCGAGTGAGAACGCTGACTTCCCCTTCTCGCTCGGTGTTGTGGCGACGTGCAGTCGACCCGAAATTTTTGTCATAGGGGACGTGTAACTCCGCAGATTTTCAGTTAGTGGAATTCCCTTCCAGCTGTAAATTACAGACATATCTAGCCGAAATGTATTTATTTAGAAGCGTTACAGATGGTAGATAGATTAAGGAGTTAGAACATAATTTAACCACTTATTCTAGCGACTGTCAAAATATTTTTCGTGTATCAATTTGCATAGCCAATGGTTTAAATTATAATTAGATGTAGAATTAACTTTACGATGCTGTAGATGTATAGTGTATAATATGGTTTGGCATAACAGCAGGCTTCGGGAGTCAATAATAATAATGTGTATGTATGTATGTATGTATGTATGTATGTATGTCTACCCCTTATTATTCCCGTTTTTCCAACGGGGTCGGGGATGAGATGCGATGGAAGTCTTTGTGGCGATGATTTTTACGGCCGGATGCTCTTCCTGACGCCAACCTCATGAGAGGAGTTAATGAGAGATGAAATGAATGATGGTGAATGAAACTGGGCAAGGATGTGGAAGGAAGCGGCCGTGGCCTGTCAGAAGGTACCGTCCCAGCATTTGCCTGGTGTTGAAAATGGGAAACCACGGAAAACCATTTCAAGGACGGCCGACGGTGGGGCTCGAACCCACGCGTCTACCGAGTCAGCAGAGAGCTTGGCCCCATGACCTAATGCTGAGCTTTAGCCAGCGTAGCCACTACTGTCGGTTCAATAATAATAATAATAATAATAATAATAATAATAATAATGTATATAGATTCATCCGTATACACTATAGGCCTATCCTCTGCTCGGTACTTGTCAATTTTTTCATATAAACAAATCTTTTGTACTTTATATCGTGATTTTCCATTAAGATACACTTGTTAGTGTGAGTTTTTTTTTCTTCCAGCGATACCCTAATGATCGAAGGATTCGTTTGACACTGGTATTGGATCCTTTGAATTCTAAGACTTTCTCCATTTTCGCATGAATTCTCAGAACTGTAGGCAAACCTTTTTCAACGAAATAAAAATTGTTAATAATATGTCGTACGACACCTTCGTCAAAAGTCGTCCAGTCAAGTAACAGTCTTTGTTCGCTTTCGTTTTCTGTTTGGTGTTTCAAACAGACTATCCAAAGGTTTACCTAATTCTATCACTTTTCGCTTTTCGCCCTTAATCCGTGCCACAGAACTTTCTGACACTCCAACAGCTGCTGCTACTCTTTCCTGCACTTTCTTACAATCTATCACGAACTTTTCTTCCAATGCCTCCCTTTCCATAAAATCTAGAACGTTCGAGATTGCTGACGAGTCTGACTCTTCAGCACCTTACGATGCAGGTTACTTTTAACGCCTTCCATACTGTCACAGACAGGCCTAACGTGCACCACAAACCACAGTTACACCACGGGAAATTTGAAAGGCAGCGCGCACGTCTAAACAGCTGAGTATAAACTTATGCACTGAAGTGTCCTTGCAACACGAGCTCTGGAAGGCGGGACTACGCTGCGCTGGATCGTCATAAGTGCGCATGCGCGTCCAAACTCCTTCCTAGCTGGTCGGATCTCTACTTAAGTGAATGTGGAATCTTTTTTGAAAACTTGTGTTATTTGCAATAGTGTGTGCATGTTGTTATTGTTTCCAATTAGTGTTCAAGTATACAAGCTTGCTGAGAGTAACTGGATCGAATCCTGATAATGGCAGCTGTCGTCCGGAATGGTTTTCCTCGTTTATTTTTCACACTCACTCCAGAGAAGGTACCTTATTTCAAGTCCCGGGGCTTCTAACCCAATCTTGGTCGCAGATAATAAACTTTTAATGCTGCAGGTATAACAAAAAACTTTACGAGCCTTACAGTAGTCGCATATGATGTGTAAAATCTGACATAGAAGAAACCTCACGTGAAATTGTTGATACACCGGTATTTTATAATATTATTGTCACAAATATTAATCTATTGTAAAAGGGAGTGTTTTACAGATATTGTAGTTTATAATACGGAACTCATTTTATTGGTGATTTGTAGCATCCACCGGCACTAGCCTAAATAAAGAATACGATATGGATCAACGAGATTAATAGACGCGACACCGCTCATAACCTTAAATTCCTTATAACTAGGCCAACTTGTGAGTAAATGCAATGTGCACAGCAGTAGATCATGAAAGGCTTGCCCAGTTCCCGGACCTCTTGATTCACAGACCAACACATAGTTTCATATGGATTCTGTTAAAATGAGTCATATTGATATGATTAGCAGCAGGGTATCAAGAAGGCAGTGCGAGAACAATCAAGAAGGCAGTGCGAGAGTAGAAATATCAAGTAGGCAGTGAAGAAAAAAAAGAGTCTTGGAATTGTTATGTATTATTAGTGTGTACATAAAAGAGATTCTTGTGTGTTGATGAATGTCCAGGAGGGATACGATCCAGCTGGCAGTGTGTCTTACACACTTCCGTCCGATCCACTTCCGTCCCATTTTTCAAAATCACTCCCACAAAATTATCCAGCAACGGAGTGGAAAGATGTTACACATCAATAATAAAGGTTACCACACACCCAAATACACGGAGCTGATGACCGCGCAAACCGTGGTATATGTACCCTCGGGGGTAGGCCTATGTGGAGACATCCATCTATGGCTCTGTGCAGGGCTGGATTTACCAATAGGCCCCGGCAAGGCGCACCACGCTGAGGGGCGCAAAATTAATCCACAATTTTTAAAAATCTTGCTGCACTTTAAATAGTTCTTTTTACCGTTCAAAAATAGACTAAACAGACTTTTACTACTTATGATTTTTTAAACCAATTTCGTATAATTTTATGATTTAAATTAAACTTTCCGACTTCACCTTTAGAACTGGGATGTTTTATGATTTATTAGGATAAAATATAAGTCTTGAATATTAATATCAGTTGAATTTCAATAATTCATGCATAATTGTAGGTTGGGGTAGCGCGCCTGCCTCTCACCCGGAGGCCCCGGATTCAATTCCCGGCTCCGTCATGGATTTTAAAACTGACGTGAGGGTTGGAACGGGGTGTACTCAGCATCGTGAGGACAATTGAGTAGCTGTCTGACAGTGAGACAGCGCCCCGATCAAGAAAACCAAGATTAACGGCCGAGGGAACCGATGTGCTGATCACGCGTCACCCCAACATCTGCAGGCCAAATGGCTGGGCAGCGGTCGCTTGGTCGACCAAGGCCCTTCATGGGCTGTATAGTGCCAGGGGGTGACTTTATAGTTGTAGTTGTTGTTGTTGTTTTAAGGGGCCTAACATCTAGGTTATCGGCCACTTTATAGTTGTAGGTTGTATGATGTAGAGTATATGTATATCTGAATATCTGTAAGTGTATAATGAGTCTTAAATGGTTTAAACTTACTGTATTTGATATCTCGTTGGCCTATTTATTTAGAGTTTAACACATTTAGAAACATTTGATTCTCTCATTATTTAATAGTACATTATGCAACGAGCCTATAATGGCTATAATTAAGACACGAGTATTTTTATAAAACGAGCGTATGCGAGTTTTATAATTTCCATACGAGTGTCTTAATTACCATTATAGGCGAGTTGCATACGACTGTTTATGTTCGACGATAATTATAACTTTATTATATGTTTTAACATAAATATTCATAAATATCTGTTCAGTCACTAGAATGTTGTGATCGGGTGCTGCGGTGGGTAGTATATCTCTGTTTTCCAAGCTCTCTGGACAACCGACGCATGCGCTCTGTGTGCTTCAATACCATATGTTCAGATTGTGCTCCAGTATTCAGTAAAACTGTCACCGAAATCGTTTCAAAACCACGCGCTGTGTAGAAATTGATTTTGGGGTTATTAAGGTACAGTGCCATTTCTTGTCTCATATTCACCAGTTTATTTACGCGAACATATGGACGGTGCAATTTCGGTAATTTATTATAGACATGTTGGATTTTGAGCGCATGCGCGAATGTATCCTTATCTAATTGGTCACACAACTGTTTCTTGAGCTCTGATTGGTGGGAGAAACTGTTTCATAATGAAAAATAATGTTATAATGAGCCTCATTATGATACAGTTTTCTGACACATAATAGTTAGGGTCGAACATAAATGTATTTAATTTATTTTACTTCACGATACATCAGAATAAAATAAATATTACCTTCAGAAAGAACTTTCTGAGGTCTAAATTCTCCCTCGTTCACGATGATATGAAGAGGGTGCGGCAAAAACCCGCGGGCCTAGGAGCGTATACATTCTAAATCCGGCCCTGGCTCTGTGACGTACACTGTTCGCTCCACCACACCGCAAGGGTGCTCCCACGTCACATTAATGGCTGTCCTCGGGGCTGTTCAAGGTGCCTGACTTCCGGGTAGAGACCATCCTGAATATGCCTGTCTGCTCTTGGTGAAATCCAAGTGATTTCCACCAGATAACTCATGGCTCGCACATCACTCTCTAGTAGAGACCATCATGAACCTGCCTAAGACCTCCAGACGCCCTATTCCATTCTTGGTCAAGTCCAAGGGATTTAGACTACACCACTTTAAACTCTGGCAAATTAAGACTTCCACTAGCCAAGATATTTGAAGGTGTTGAACGTTATTTGATCTCAAGCACTTTTGCCTGTGTCCGCCTCATTGCGTAGTCGCTAGCATTCTTAACTGTCACCACGGAGGCCCGGGTTCGATTCCCGGCTCTGCCGAGAATTTAAATTCTGGTTAGAGGACTGAAACGGGGTACACTCAGCCTTCTGAGGCAAAACTGAGAAGTGGTGGGTTCGATTCCTACCTCAGCCATCCAGGAAGTGGTTTTCCATGGTTTCCCTCTTCTACTCCAGGCGAATGCCGGGATGGTACTTCACTAAAAGCCGCGGCCGCTTCCTACAAAAATCCTATCTCAATTACAAATACACACAGTAGTAAATTGACACATGTTATCAATCACACCCAAGTACACGGGGCTGCAAGTCGCCAAGCCCCTAAAAAGAATCAACAAATTTTACCTGCAATTGTCTCTAATGATTGTGGGTAGTACCGTCCTTGAGCTGACCCTTGTTACCACAACACTACACCCACTGCTATAGTACACGCTTTACTGGCAAAGTGCCCTGGCATTGGCTGCACTCATCCCCAGGCCTGTCCACACATGTTCCTTTCCTTTTGCGACCCCATTAGCAAATTGTTCAACAATACAGGATAATTACGGCAACAATATAGCTAGTAGTAGGGGGCGACATCGTGGTCATGAATACTTGGGTGTGTGTGGAATTTGTCTGATAACTGTCTTATTGTATTCGTGTAATTCAGGTGAGGACAGGGAAAGAGACGGCCGTGGCCTTATGTCCGGCATTCGCTGAGGAGGGAATCGAACACACCTCTTCTCCGTTTTGCTTGCGAGGCTGAGTGGACCCCGTTCCAGCTTTCACACCAGAATTAAATTACTTGGCAGAGCCGGGAATCCAACCCGAACCTCTGGGGCGACAGCCAAGCATGCTGTTCTCGTGACAATACTCTTCTACATACAAAACAAATCTAACCTGGGGCTTACGCCCCAGATCCCCCTGCGTGTAGTGCAATCAGTAAATTTCGTCCAAACAGTCATCTAACCAAGTAGCGACCAATGATTTCCTCCACACAAATGGTTTCGTCCAGATAGTCATCTAACCAAGTAGCAACCAATGATTTCCTCCACACCAATGGTTTCGTCCAGACAGTCATCTAACCAAGTAGCGACCAATGATTTCCTCCACACCAATGGTTTCGTCCAAACAGTCATCTAATCATGTAACGACCAATGATTTCCTCCATACCAATGGTTTCGTCCAGACAGTCATCTAATCAAGTAGCGACCAATGATTTCCTCCACACAAATGGTTTCGTCCAGATAGTCATCTAACCAAGTAGCAACCAATGATTTCCTCCACACCAATGGTTTCGTCCAGACAGTCATCTAACCAAGTAGCGACCAATGATTTCCTCCACACCAATGGTTTCGTCCAAACAGTCATCTAATCAAGTAGCGACCAATGATTTCCTCCATACCAATGGTTTCGTCCAGACAGTCATCTAACCAAGTAGCGACCAATGATTTCCTCCACACCAATGGTTTCGTCCAAACAGTCATCTAACCAAGTAGCGACCAATGATTTCCTCCACACCAATGGTTTTGTCCAAACAGTCATCTAACCAAGTAGCGACCAATGATTTCGTCCTCACCAATGGTTTCGTCCAGACAGTTGTCTAACCAAGTAGCGACCAATAGTTCCGTCCAGACCAATGGTTTCGTCCGTATCGGCCACTAATACTCCAGGTAGAGACCGTGCTGGGCGCGATTTAGAGGACACCACCTGTCCTGCAGGACATGAGTGGTCCCCAGTCCCAAAGGCTATCGTGATCCAGCATTTCAGTGACGAGGCCTATTGCAACACAAGTCATTGTAGGAGCTGTACTATTGTGCAAGGCTAAATCCCTGTTGATACGAGGAAACACGTTGTTCCCTATGCCCAGGGCTACCCATGCCAGGTCCAGTATTTATACACCTAGTTAGTATAAGAATAACGCCATGCGAAGCTTCTGTCAATGAAACAGACGGAAGTTCATGTTTCCGGTAACTGTAACGTCCTTTGTGACCTAGTCATGACCTAGTGATTGCATCTGATTTCCGCACACCTATCACGGATGAGAAGCGATGCCACTCATCTTATCATCTCAAAACAGTAGCATCCCTTGTTCTGAGCTTCTGTATGATAAGGGCCCAGTTCGTTCAGTAATGAATTAGTAACATGCTGTTGTTTATTTGTTTTAGGGGTTTGGGATGTCTTGGTTATCAGCCCCGTGTAGTTGGACGTTTGTGTGTTCAATTTGTTTGATAACCCGTGTTTCTGTGGCGACAGTGGATTGGAGTACGTACTATCCTGGCATTTTCCTGCAGGGAGTGTGAAAAATAACACCCACAGAACAGCCACTGTCAGCACCACGATTTGTAATTTAACGAGTAGCCACATTTCTGAACAGTGTACGACTGTAGAAGAGAACATCTGCTAGGTGAATATCACTGAAACGTTGCATACATTTTGGTGATATTTTATTCCTAAAGTCACTTGAGCCATCGCTAGAGAGAGAGAGAGAGAGAGAGAGACCAGTCCAGGTACGTAGTTAGTTATTGTTGTTGTTTACAGGGGCGGAACTACGAGGTTATCTGCCCCTACCAGGTAGATTAAGCTTGCAAGTTTGTAGTTTTCCCACATTTTAAATTTTAAAAAATGCATTTCGGTTTCCGAATTTAGCAAACAGATGTTACAAATGAGGATTTTGTCAATGTTTTAGACAGATGGCTTAACATAGTTCAATAATATGAAAATGAAAATCCACAGCCTGCTTCCAGTCTCCGACCGGGTCAGGAATGGAATGAATGAAGCCCCCATCTAGCGGCGAGGATAGGAAGTGTGCTGGCTGCCGAAGCCTGTCGCACTCCTCTGGGGCAATGATTAAATGAATGACAGATGAAATGAAATGATAGTGGAGAGTGTTGCTGGAATGAAATTGGGACAGGGAAAACCGGAGTACCCGGAGAAAAACCTGTCTGCCTCCGTTTTGCCCAGCACAGATCTCACATGGAGTGACCGGGATTTGAACCACGGACCCAGCGGTGAGAGGCCGGCGTGCTGCCGCCTAAGCCACGGAGGCTCTAGTTCAATAATATATTAATTTTAAAATATTATAAAAAAACTAATAAAATTATGCACATTTACATTTTGTATATTCATATTGTATATCAGTTGTCTGATAATCCGTGTTTCTGTGGGGACTGTGGAATGGAGTAGGTACTAAGTTGGGAACCTTCCCGGCATTTGCCTGGATTAGAAATGGGAGACCATGAAAAGCTACTTCCAGGATGGCTAAGGTGGGAATCTTGGATTATGGTGGCTGACCTGAAATCCCTTACGTTTCAACACAGTCTACACAAATGAAAGCTAATTGCAGCTAAGAATTGTTACTGTTCTTTATTTAACATTTGTTTATTTAAAAATCAACATTTCATTTATTTAGCAGAAAACGAATGATTTCGCATTTTGAGCCAAGTTTGCATTTTATCGCGATTGGAATACCGCTGAAATCGTTTCGTAGTGGCCAAGGGACATTATGTGATGAGCAAACTCCACTGATTTCTAGCCCTACGGTAAATGCTGGTCGGGGCCCCCATCCTTCAGAGCTACTGGAAATTTTAAGTTTTCAAGATATCACCCTCTGTAGGAGTCACTCAAGTCGTTGTTGATTCCTTTGAGGGGCATGGGCATCGTGGTCATTTAGCTCCATGTATTTAAGTGTGTGTTTTATTTTTGTCTGATAACCTGTGTTATTGGGACGGCTGTATTGGTGTGTGTATTTGCAATTAATATGAGAATTGGGAAGGAGACAGCCGTGGCCTTAAGTTAGGAACCTTCCCGGCATTTGCCTGGATTAGAAATGGGAGACCATGGAAAGCTACTTCCAGGATAGCTAAGGTGGGAATCGAACCCACCTCTTCTCAGTTTTGTCTCACGAAGCTGAGTGTACCTCATCCCAGCCCTCAAACGAAATTTCTTGGCAGAGCCGGGAATCGAACCCGGACCTCCAGGGCGATTGCCAAGAAAGCTACACAACGAGGTGGTCAACGCTCAAATGAATCTGGGAACAAAACCTCCTGCGATCTGACCAACATTTGTGCTATGTTTCAGCAAGATCTGGGGGGTGTCACGTTCCTTTGTAAGTAGTGAGTAGTTGTTTTTGGTATTTAAGGTGGTTTGTAATCTAGAAACAAAAATCAATTTTGAACTACTGTAGAACTTGAAACTCATATCGTAAAAAGTACTCATGTTTGACCCAAACAATCGAAAATGAGAAAACCATGAAGTGTCCTATGTTCTGCGCACATAACACGTACCTATCACCTACCGTGGACAATATGAGGAACCATTTTACAAAATTTGATCACGAAAAGCGTACTGTAAAAGTCTATAATGGTATGTTCTGTATGTGCGTATACTAGTACTTCAATATTCAACTTGCAACGCCGAGTAGAATATTCATTTTTTTGATTACAAGCATCCACCACGTGGCTACTAAAACTTGCGTGGTATAATATCTAGACACGTACATACGAGTCCAACATTGCTGATGATTCACTTTCTAAAATGCATCATTAGACAGAGGGGTTCTTTGAAGCGAATCTACAACAAATATCGGTTCAGGGATCGGCAACAGGTGATAAGCGAATAAAATTGAGCCATTTAAGGGGTTGCAACTCATAACATGCAAGAACTCGACCTATATTCAAACAAAAACTAAACAAATAACTGATTGGTTTTCTACACATAGGCGACAAATGGTATTTATGAATTAAAAAATACAAGCATTCTTGTGTGCTTAGCAAACGAGGGTCGCTATTTGCCATACACTTCTCATGTGCATGTAACTTAGTTCATATCCACCAGCGTAACGGAACGTTCTATATCAAGTTTCACGACTGAACTGGCTAGCTGAGCATTCTCACATCTGAGAATCGAATCCCGTCGCTGACAATAACCATCCAGAATGCGGTCCGGGTTCAATTCCCGGTCAATGCATGTGAGATTTTCGAAGTGAAATGCCATGTCCTGTGGTTCGGATTCCACGTAAAAAAGGAGGTCCCGTGGCTCATGATCTCGAGATTAACGGTCACGTTAAACTGCAAGCTTGCTTGCTTGGTTCACCACACTAGCTTTTCCAAACTCTGTATGGAAACCAACATGGATAGCTACTAGCATGAGGTGTCTCTCCTGACATACTGCTATCGCTCGCACTCGCTTATCGTCCTTGGCTCAGAAAGGTAACTTTCCACCGCCATTTCGAAGCATTCCTGTCCAACACGTCCTGTCCTGTGGTTTCATGTAATGTTTGACGATGAAAGGGTTTTAATGCCCCTTTTAATTGAAGCCAGGGTGGAGCCATTTATCCATGGCGTTATTACATATGGCAATCGACTGAAATAGGTTTCTCACAATTTAAACTCTTGAACACAAACCGACCGTGCTGGGACGCAATCCTGCAATCTTGGAAATGGGAGCTTACAGCCCAACACATTTCCATCCTTTCCAATGTTAAAACTACAAGGGCAGGTGCAATGTTGGTGTGTAATTCCACGAAATGCGTGTAATTATAAGGCACGCGAGTAGTATTGCGTGCAGTTATTTGTTTGCGTGGATCTGGGTGCATTCGAAATGTAACACATAGGAAGTGGGAGGCTTCTGCTACTTGTGACGCAAAATAAGCATTGATTGACAAAACAAAGAAGTGGGATAGCACAGGCAAGAAAGGCTTTTCAACAGAGAACAAATCTGTTTACATCAAATATTTTTTTAGGTATTAGAAAGTCATTTTTGAAATACTTGGTCTGGGTCGTGGTGCTCTATGGAAGTGAGACTTGAGACTGTTGGTGCAGCAGAAGAGAGGAGAATATAAGAATTTGAAATGTGGTGTTATAGAAGGAGGATGAATTGTAGAGGTATTATGACGAGTGGGAGAGGAGATGATGATGATGATAATTGTTGTTTTAAGGGGCCTAACATCTAGGTGATCGGCCCCAAGGGAGAGGAGAGTGCTAATGAGGAGAAGAGGCAGGTTGGTTGACATGTAGAGATCTGAGTAGCATGGCCCAGGGCAATTCCTAGAATTGTGTGTGTGTGTGGCGTACATGCTGACAAAGTATCTTACCAAAAAAGTTAAATATACAACGCAAGGGCTTCTTTTATCGATGCAATTAAAGAGTCAATAATTTTGCTGTAAGATCCAAACATTAACGCTACAGCAGTAAAATAAAGTGAGTTATACTGTATTCTTATGTCACACTAACTCATGGCCGTGGCTGGCCGCCCTGGTAGTGCAACGAAACAGTGCTGGTGAGAAATATATGCTCAATACTAGACCGTAAAAATAATATAGTAAAGGAAACCGTATCTCTACACAGGCAATGGAGGCCTATGATGTAG
Source organism: Meconema thalassinum (assembly GCA_946902985.2). Classification (NCBI taxonomy): domain Eukaryota; kingdom Metazoa; phylum Arthropoda; class Insecta; order Orthoptera; family Tettigoniidae; genus Meconema; species Meconema thalassinum. Next base: position 666,754,864 of record OX336389.2, on the reverse strand, counting down.
TGGAAGGCAAGAGCTTCCACTTTTCGTGACTTTCTTAGTTAAGAATTTCGAGATTTCACTCACGGTTAAACTTAACTAAACGCGCCATGAAATGGTACCTATTCTTCCACAAATATCAAGTTTACTTTTCATATTTTGATGATCTGTCAATAATTTATATATATATATTCCTTTTACAGATATATAAGTGCATATTCACATGTTCTTACGTGTCCTTTTAAAATACTATATTTGATCTTAAACGGAAAATATTCACTAATCTTTTGCTTTCTACGTAGAAGTTTCAGTTTTTACTTTTGTCGTGTGGCCTCCTGAGAGGCCGAGTGCAGGTCTTTGTAGTCGACGCCTGTGGGTGACCTGCGCGTCGGGATGAGAGATGGAATGGATGATGATGAATGAAACTGGGCAAGGATGTGAAAGGAAGTGGCCATGGCCTGTCAGAAGGTACCGTTCCAGCATTTGCCTGGTGTTGAAAATGTGGAAACCACGGAAAACCATTTCAAGGATGGCCGACGGTGGGGCTCGAATCCACGCGTCTACCAAGACAACAGAGAGATAGGACCCATGACCTAACGCTGCGCTTTAGCGAGCGTAGCCACTGCTGTCGGTATGTTTCAGGTAGTGAATGATACCTAGGGACCCTGATTTTTGGTAATATAAAAGACTTCAAAGCGGTGAAATAAAATATTCATAGTGGTGAAATAAAAAGTAAACAAGAAGTTGTAAGTGCGCTATTAACTAGGCTATGTGTACGGTGCGCGGATTGGGTTAAATAATGAACACTATTGACTTATTTGGAGGAATAACAAACAATTCATCCTAGTTATTTCTAAAAAAAAACTTTTTTTCGAAGAACTAAAACTCAAATGAATTATATTTTCTGTGTTTAATGCCCAACCTTACATTTACTTCAACAAATATTCTCCATGAGTACCATAGTCATTTTCTCACTAACTCGTGAAACTTGTGTTGTTCCCAAAGTATGAGCAGAGCATTGTTTCCATGATTTCAGAACTTCAACCAATCAAGCTCTAGATGAGACTTCGTTATCTCGTATCTCACTAAACATTTATATTTATGATTTCTTATTCACTATCAAACGACAGATAGTGGAACTGTTTCAATTAATTTTAAAGTAAATAGTTTTTAAAAAATCTTATAACCAGCATTTATGTAAGCATTATTTATTGTCGAGCAGATAGAATCCACATGTGACAATATAATAATTCACAATAAAATTTACACGAATAATTAAAACAAATACAACAAACACGAACACAAATATAAAGACACTATTTTCTGCCAACAACCACAACCATAGGAACACGCACTCAGGCATCCTGGAAGGAAATTGCCTCTAACTTTCATTCATTCATTCATTCATTCATTCATGCATACAATCCCAAATGTTCATGAAACAGAAAATTAAAAACTATCTACAGTAAACGGAAAAAGTCAAAAACATAAATGAAAAGATAGGAAGAAAAAGTTCAGAAACTGGGAGAAGAAAACATAATACAAAAGTGACATTTGAGGATCTAGAAAGCAACAAAAGATTACATTAATTCAGTCACTCGTACATTCAATCTAAAATCAATCAACCATTCATTCATCCACATATTCAAATCAATCTATCAATCAACCAACCAATCAATCAAACACTAATATAAATGAACACTATATACATTACAGTATTTTACTGCCCACTTGAGGTGTTTCTCATAACAGTTGACAGAGAGTCGAAGTGAATATCAGTAGAATTTTTACTCATCAAGCTGTATGTTGACTGCAACCGGATCAGACATGAATTTTTGTGCACATTAATTCTCGATCTGACGCCATCAAATGTCTACTTCCGTCTGGCGATTATCTGAAAGGCGTAAAAACCCAAGTTAGCTAGCAACTGATTGGAATAAATTCCACCATTTACCAGCTTCCAGAGGAATCTCACGTCACCCAGTGTGCGCCGACAGTTCAGTGATGGAAGACTGTACAGTACACATCGCAACAACTCTCATACTCAGCCTTATGGTACGGTCGTCCACCCCTGTAACAGAGCCATTTAACAAATATCTTTTGTACACGTTCGATGGAGTCAATTTTATTGTGAAAAAGATTCCAGACAATTCTACAGTATTCTAATTTAGTCCGAATGAGTGACTTAAATAGTTTTGAAAGAGTTATGTGCGAAACATAATTTAAACAATTCCTTTTTAAAAATCCCAGGATCCGGAAACATTCAAGATATATTTTTAAAATATGTTCATCGAACGATCAATTATTTGAGATTGTCACACCTAGATCTCTAATAGTTGACACCCTACCTAGCGATTCATTTTGATACTGTAATTAAAGCGGAGTAGGAGTTTATGTTTCAATGAAATTGACAAAACTTTACACTTGTCAACATTCAGTTTCCATGTATCGGCCATTCACTAAGTAGGTGTAGGTCTCCTTGCAACAACTCACAGTCATGTGTAGTCCTGATGGGCATATAAAGTTAAGGTCGTCAGCATACATCACGCACCTAGAATTATGAATTATACTTGGGATATCGTTCACAAAAAGTATAAAGAGTAGATGGCCCAATACAGAACCCAAAGGGACACCGGAAGCGGAAGTATCGTTAACAAATGTAGACTTATTTTTATTAGTTATTTCATTGGTATTTAGCATTGTAGTGTGAAAATGACACATTTCGCAAAATAACTATATTTCGCTATATTTCACGGTTTCAATATAGAAACAAATGGCATATTTGGTGTATATATATCGTTGAGAGAAAACATGTGTTTGCTAAAATGTTTCACGGATATCGTTAAAACCAAAAATCCGGTACTCTTAATACTGTAATGCCATGTTCTGTTTGTCCTCCCCAAGTCCCATCTTATTCGTCCAGAACCATGGTATTTTATATCGTATCCATTAAGTTTATACTAAGTGTCTACGACCAGAATACTACAGTGAAGGTGTTCGAAAACTGAAGCCCAAATACCAACCGAGTAGTCAAGCAGGAAAGTTCTGTTGATTGCTTTTGTAAGCTAAGGAAAGGAAGCTTGTAGTTTTGCATGACCATTATTCTCGTGATCATAAGCAACAGGACCTTCATTTCACGCGGAATACGAACCACAAAACGTGGCATTTCAACTCTCAAATCCCACAAGCATAAACGGCAATTCGATCACCTCGTGGCTATCAACCCTGAGTTCCAGGTTGTATTCCCGGCTCTGACAAGGAATTTGATTCTGGGATACACACGGCCTTGTGAGGCAGTACTGAGAAGAGGTGGGTTCGATTCCATCTCATCCATCTTAGAAGTGGTTTTCCGTGGTTTACCATTCTACCCCTGGCACCACGGCCACCTCCTTACCAATCCTAGTCTCAAATACACACACTACTACCGACATCATAATAACAGAGATTATCAGACTAATCCTACACGTGGTTCGGTGTCGCAAAGCCCCTAAATTAATTAACAACAGCAACGAATTAATATGGATTAAACCCGGTCTGCCTTGGTGGGAGGCTACCTCGTCCCCGATCAATGTGTTCATCAGACCCTTACACTTAGGTGCTTGAGGAATGAGCCTGATGAGATGTGTCATTGTGGGGACAGCCTATTATAGAGTGGGGTAGTCTCGTGCCGATATGAGGTCATATCTTGCCTGCCTTGACGTGGGAGTGTTTATTGAAGAGCACTTCATCCCACCCAGTAGAGTAAGGGATTTGACCTTTAGAGCCTTGTAACTGGTTGCATCATGTCACTTGGTAGTGGAACTATATAAATAAATATGGCGCTGTATCAAGTGCTTGCCAAGCAGCGTGAAGTGAGACACAGTGCCGCTGAAACTGAGGTTCATTGCTACTTCCATACGCCAAGTTCTGGTGCATCATGTCCTTCACAGCCTTGTCGACACTTCACCAATCCCATCTATCGACTTTAGGCGTCGAACGTTTTGTGTGATGACATTCGTGATTCGTCACTAATACCAATTTACATGTGCATTGCAGTGTCATTTTGACAGTCGTGGATTACATCTTGCTTGAGTATTTGGCTGTATGCTGTTGGATTATTTAGGGGCTCTGCGACACCGTGGCCATTTAACCACATGTACTTGGGCAATGTGTATGATTTGTCTGATAACCTCTGTTATTCTAGTGTCGGTAGTAGTAAAGTCAAAGCCTCTCCGTATAGGGAATGGAGCTGTGGAAGGCAGAGATTTCCACCCTTCGTGACATCGGCACTAGATGGGATGGACATGTCAACTGTCGATGGGATTCATGACTGCCCCACCAGGAGGCCAGTCGAAAAGTTCCACCTGACCTTTCTTTGCGAACCATTCCAGAACGTGTGAATTGGAAACAGGTTCTACAGAAATTCTAGTACACCGGCCGCGTGAAGCACCCACAAAGAAGGCACCATAAAATTCTCAAACATTTTCACATATTGCCCTGCGGTGAGAACGTGTCCATGTGGACGTTGCTCGATTTTTTTTAAATTACTGGTATTTGGCGTTTAGGCCATACAACGAACCACATTATGAAACAATAGTATGTACATTTTATAATGTTCAACACTGTTATGTAGGGTATGCGTATTGTCCATTATTTTTGAAGGATTTATGGTGTAGTAGTATCGAGTACTTGTAAAAACAAACAAACATGAAAATTCAGATGATATCACTGGTGAAAACAAAAGATAGACTGCACACAGATACCTATAATTGAAGTTCGTTGTCCTTCAGATACTGGATTATTGCTGGGGAGGTCTCTCGGTTCTGGGTGGCTATTAGGGTAGAGATGCAAGTTGGAAGGTGATGGTGCAGGTACTGGATCCTCTTGATGAATTAAGCCTGTTGCGTTCTGAATCTCGCACACGCAAAAAAAAAAAAAAGTGGTTGACGTCACGAAAAATGTGTTATTACACGAACAATACGGAGTGGTAAGTACGTGTAAGCGAAGTAAATGATTGGGGGAAACTACCATGGTTAAATCGCATTCTTATGAGGGAAGTGATGTACCTTCGGCTAGCATTCCATTTGGAGAATCAAGGTTTCCGTGAAGGATAAGGCTGGATAGTAAAATATTGGTGGCCTCGAGAGATTTTGGACAGCAACCATTCCTGTGTCCACTGCACGCGTGCTCTGTCCTTAAATTGTGGGATGAAATCTGAAGAGTGAACAGGGATGTTCCAAATCTGGTTTCCTTTTGCAGCTTGTTTCGCAAGGTGATCTACAAATTCGTTGCGTTGGATACCTCGATGAGCGGGAATTCACACGAAGTCGATAGACGATCCAAGGCGGCGTAAGTCAGTTGTACTTTTTAAAAATACTGACGAGAGTGGTGTTATTGGGCTGCATTATAAGAGGTTTTGAAAGTGTAGTGAGTACGCTCAGGGAGTCAGAGAGAATGACGTTGCTCAATTTCATGCGACAATGAACAAAGAGCGTTGCCTATGTCAAAACAGTATTTCACTGGATATTTAAACAGTTCTGGCCGATTATTGGTGTAGCCGCTTCTATACCAAGCGTACTGGAAGACCGGACGAAACACTAGTGCACCAACTGCCTATAAAAGAAGCGACTGCATTTGAATGATATTATTGCGCTGACCGAAGTTCACATCGACGCCCAAAAGTCATGCAAACTGGTAAACCTGTGGACAAAACCATTGAATATACGGAAGGCAAATACATTCAAAAGTTGGCAGTATCTTGTTCCACTTAGGGGTATTGTCAGAGAGGAAACAATCTTCTGCTCAGTGCTATTCATACGTGGACAAGCTTTTGTGGACGGAAAACGAGTCGACAATATTAAAATTGCTATGCTGTCACCGTGCAGGATTTTTCCAAACACATTCTCTCACCTTGTCCGAAAGTGTTCCTTGTTGACTTTTCCAGAAGACTGTCACAATATTGTCCGCATGAAACAAATTTTGCTTGACTTGCGAGCCAATCGGGATTACAAACAGAGGTACAACAAGTGCCCATCTAGATGTAAAAGGCTCAGTTTATTATTAGGCCTCTCCGGGTACAGCTTCTCTCAGTCGTGTCAGGTTCCCAGTTATACGGTTGGTCCGTGACAAGACACGATCTGAGATAACTGAAGATCGTTGAGAGCAATTTGGGGTAAGGATTTTTTGGGAGAAAGTGTTGGGAGGGATGTTGGGGGGGATTTTTAGTTATGATGGATTGGCAATTACGGTGAGAAGAAATGGTGCGGAAAATCTTGGTGGTGCAAGGTAACTCGTGGGGATGGGTTGGGTGCTTGGTACAGGTTTGACGTCGAGAGGCGTCGATTGGCGTCGATGTCTTCTTTTCTTGACTGGTGGGCCGTGGGGTGGTACAATGTTGTTTCTTGGATGGATAAGTAACGATTTCGTCGGATGGCTTGGAGCTTGGAGTACTAGCGTCTTGTCGGCTTGGCTCTGTGTGTAAACTCCAATGCTGGCTGCACGCCCCACTACTGTATAGTAATGGCGTGGATCGTCAGCTTGTTCTCGCATGCGTCGTTAAGTTTATTCAGTGCGGCCTCTGTCCTCTACATCTAGCACGTCTTCATTCGTGCAGTTGTCAATAATATCTGTAACGAAAGCAAATGCTATCAACAAGAACACAAAATACACCTTGCGTTTTTGTTTTCTGTAATACAAATATCGGTGTATTAGTTCACTAGCAGCAAATACTGACAGTGGTAGCTACGTTCGCTAACGCAAAGCGCTGGGCCATGGGGCCAAGCTCTCTGCGGACTCGGTAGACATGGGTTCGAGCCCCACCGTCGGCCGTCTTTAAAATGGTTTTCCATGGTTTCCCATTTTCAACTACAGGCAAATGCTGGGACGGTACCTTCTAACAGGCTACGGCCCCTTCCTTCCACATTCTTACCCAGTTTCATTCATCTTCATTCATTTCATCTCTCATTAACTCCTGTAATGAGGTTGCGTAATGAGTTTGAGGGCATCCGGCCTTAAAAACCATCCGCCACATAGACTTTCGTCACACCTCCCCGACCCCGCTGGAAACGGGAATAATACGGGGTAGACATACATATAGTTCACAAGCAGCAAATTATGATTCTTACCAATCATTACTTTCAGGAGCTCCCGTTCTCTGATATTTAATCGTTGCGATCTGGCTGCTATTACAAACCGCTCCTGGATATGCCACACTATTCAGTGTGGATTGTACCGTCTAATAGGCCACGGCCACATTCCCCAACTTCTTGCCCATTTTCACTCGTCTCCGGTCATTTCACCTCTTATTAACTCCTTTGACGAGGTTGTCTTCTACATAGAAAATTCATCCCATATCATTCCCATCAAGGATGGCCGACGGGGAGAATTGAATCCATCTTCTTCAGAGTTCGAAGATAGTCTGGCGCCGTTGCCTTACTCATCAGCGTGCGTAACTACCCAGATCTGTTAGCTTCCCACTATAAAATCATCATGAGAATGAATCTCGTAGGAACGTGTGGATCCGAGGACGACGGTCACCCGACTGCTGAAGGATATGTCCAACGCGACGACATCCACGCTCGAAATTTTTGTTTGTTGTTAATTCAATTCAATTTAGCGGCTTCGGTGGCGTAGTCGTAAGCTTCCTGAACTGCTATGTCCAAGATCTCGGGTTCAAACCCGGCCGAAGTCGTCGGAATTTAAAGAGCGTTAAAATATTTCAGTATGCCTTCCTTCGGAGCGGATGGAAAGGCGGTGGGCCCATGTCATAGATTTATGGCACGTAAAAGAACCTACTACTGCAATTGGTAGTGTGTAGCAAAATTTGTAGGTTATATTTGGCTAGTTAGGAACGCACTATCAAATTCCAACGTTCGCCGCTAGGTAGGCGAAGTTGGAACTACTGGCAATTGAACTTGTTGGGAGCTCTCGGACGTTCAATCAAAAATACCCAGCTAAAGGCCATTCCACTGCAATTCATATATAGTCTAATTAGTTAATTCAATTTAGGGGCTTGGGACATATTGGTCATCAGTAGGGGGCGGATTTCTATGACCTAAAATGTATGAAATATGTATGCATTTATGGCCTAAAAAACATAAAAATATGACCTATAAAATTCAGAATATGACTTATTGAATAGCATTTACGTTACATAGAAACACTTTTATTACTCCATCCGTACTGAATATGTTTTCACCTAACTCGTGAACAAAACTTCGCAACTTCCCACAAATTGAGACTTTCGCTTTAGGTATATTGAAAGGAACTGAATGACTGAAGCTCCCTAATGAGTGACCAAGGTCTTTCAGTGTGTTGAAGATGGAAGAGGGAAGAGCGAAGGAGAGAGATAAGAACGATGACAAATAACTGCGGAATTACCTCTGCTTCCGTGTAAACAATAGCCCGGGTTCCGGGAATTGACCCAGCTAGCAAACAATACCGCCTACCTGTTAGAAACATTCTACACACTACTTTGGAACGGTTCTTCAGTAGTACGAGGCACGTCCAGAAAGTAAGTTCCGTTTGGTAATAAAATTAAATTGTGTACAGATACAGAAAAAATATTTATTGCACAACATTCTACACCTCTTAAACTACTTTTCCACATAACTGCCGAACTTTTGCAGGCATTTGTCATAGCGTGGCACAAGTTTTTGGATACCTTCTTCATAGAAGTTTGCCGCCTGTGTCTTCAACCAGTTGGAAACATCTTCTTTCAGCTCGTCGTCATTGTTGAAGTGTTAACCGCCAAGGAAAGACTTGAGATGAGTGAACAGATGAAAGTCGCTAGGAGCGAGGTCAGGGATGTACGGAGGGTGGTCAAACACGTCCCAGCCAAATCCCTGTAGGAGGTTTTTCGTCACATTTGCAGTGTGTGGTCGTGCGTTGTCATGAAGAAAAACAACACCTTTTGACAGCAACCCTCGGCGCTTATTCTGTATTGCGCGGCGCAATTTCCTAAGTGTCTCGCAGTAAGCATCTGCGTTGATTGCTTGACCACGCGGTAAGAAATCGATGAGGAAGATGCATTTCCAGCCCCAGAACACTGTGCACATCATTTTCCGAGGTGTCAAGATTTGTTTCGGCTTAACCTTTGCTGGGGATGAAGTGTGCCTCCATTCCATTGATTGCCGCTTACTTTCAGGGGTGTCGTAAGAAAACCAAGTTTCATCTCCTGTGACTATCTGTGTCAGAAAATTCTTCGCCGCCGTCATTGTAACGGGTCAAAAACTGAAGTGCACTACCCATCCGTTTTGTTTTGTGTTGCTCCGTAAGAGTCTTTGGTACCCAACGTCGGCAAAGTATACGAAAGTTCAGTTTTTCGGTAACAATTTCATGAATTAGTGATCGTGAGATTTGGGGAAATTTCATAGCGAGAGCACTAATTGTAAACCTGCGGTTTTCCCGGATCTTGTCATCAATCGCATGAACCAGTTCTTCTGTAACCAAAGATGGACGCCCACTTCGTTCTTCATCGTGCACTTCACTACGTCCTTCATTGAACTGTCGGACCCATCTTCTCACCATTGAATCACTCATCGCATTTTGTCCATACACTTCGCAAATTTGCCGATAAATTTCAATTGGTTTCACTTTCCTAGCATTCAGAAAACGAATCACAGATCTGATTTCACAAGCGGCGGGATTTTCAACCTAATCCTGAAATAAATTACATGAGATTAATAAATACACTGACCGACTGAAAAGCACTAAACTCTTGTTTACTAAGGCAACACTGAAAAATGGCTTCAAACTCCACAATGAACAGTACTAGCTTGTTTCTTTTATGGCTTTGAAGGCTATTAGTTTAATTAACTTAAAAGCCTTATATTATATTAAAGATTAAAGATCTGTCATTCATTAATTCATTCATTCATTCATTCATTCATTCATTCACTCCACGCACATGTCGGAACATTATATGATTCACTCACTGACCAGTACGTACAGTCTTGGATTTATATGTTCATGTAATAACATTTACTATTATTCCATTGTTAGGTTTAACATTCAGATCTTTAATTAAACTAATAGCCTTCAAAGCTATAAATAAAATATTAGATTTTAATCCTTAGTAGTCCTACTGACTTACTCCTTAGAATTGCAGTCTACTGTAATATCATTTCATGACTATAAAGCTTGATTAATTTTTTTAAATGATTAGCCGCTCTTCATGGGACTCAATTCAATCATAGACCTTGATTACTTTGAGCAACAGTGCCGAGTTAGAGGCGTACTGGAAAGTGATCCCTGGTCACAAATACTGACAGTGGTCATCCTATAATATTCATGTAATCACTCCAGGCACATGTCGGAATATTAATTTATTCACTGATGAGTACGTACCACTCTTGGATTTAGCTCGTGAACCCAGGGAGGGTCTGCCTAAAACAAGAGTATCAAGGCAAAGGGTCTAGTGCAGAGGTCCTCACAGCGGGAGACGTGCCCCCTCAAGGAGGGGGGCGCAGGCGCTGATTGAAATATTTATATTTCATATTCTGTGACAAATATCGCTATCTTCATATCCATGAACCTATCATAGACAGAAAGTTCCCACGACCATTCAAGACTACTAAACTCGTACTTTTGCTGTGTAATTTCATGAGAACTGACCAGTAGACCTTGCCAGCAGGAATTCTGACAAAGGATGTAGAGAAACATTTTCCACACAGCACCCTTTCACCAACCACCCGCAGCGATATCTCTTCACCAAAGTCTAACTCTTAACAACCACCAATGACAATGGGCCGCTTGACAATGTGACCACCACTTCCTTACAAGAATTTCTGCCATTGTCGACTCGAATTCAGTCAGGCCTTTGCAGTCAGTTCAAAGACAGTGAGTGAACAGGAGAATTAGAGTGCGTGTTCAGTGGAAGTGGTTAGCCCGATTTACAATAAATTGATACAAGTAACGCCATTACCCATGGGTAAGTGGCTCATTAGCAGTGGTAAAAGGAGATCCCGCGGAAGTGATAAGGGGTGCTAGCTCTGCCATGTTTCAGAAGGGGGGCGTCACAGAGAAAGGTTGAGAACCTCTGGTCTAGTGCAGTGATTGTTTGTTAACGTACTGTACCTCCAAAAGCCATTTCTTGACCTTCATATATTCCGATCGACAGTTACCTGAGATAAGTAAAAATCCCACACCATTGTCTTAATATTCATACTCAGGCGAGACCTGAGTATTAAGTGTGAGCGTTAAAAATATCCTTATTGCATCAATGATTGACAATAATGTTGTTGGTAACTCATTTTAAGGTCTTGGGACATCTTGGTCATCAGCTCCGTGTAGCTGGGTCTTGTCTGATCTGTGTTTCTGTAGAAGTGTGTGTGGTTGATTGAGGGACAGGGATGCGTTAGAAATAAGGTTTACGACGCGTGTCCATCGGGAAAGCCTAGATAATAAACTAGACACCAACCGCGAAAGCCTGCGATCTAAATATTGAAATAACATACATCTCGGCATTTGCCTAGAGGGAGTGTGGGAAAACGCCGGGAAATGTACACTCTGAATAGTAAATGCCAGCACCGGGATTCAAACCTCCGATCACTGGATTTGATGCATCTCCCCTTCGCAGTCGTGGTGTGTGAATTAACTCGCAAGACTATGTCGCAGGGTTAACAATAAAATGACATTAAGAGCAGAACGCCTAGACTTCGAAACGGACCGTATCACGAGAGCGCTTACCACTCCAAACTGTGTGTGACCTAGTTGTCCAGGAAAAGGAAGAGCTGACGTGTGCACTAGATTAAAAGAAATGTGGAAGCTTTTCCGTCCCATCGATAACAGGAGCGAAACAGGGCAGTGGGCAAGGATGGTAGAACTACGAGGTGTGTAAATTAAGTAACGAGACGGATTTTCTTAACCTGGTTGTATTCCAAAACCATCACAATTCAACATCATCCCCTACCAAGTAACTGCCTTGGGAAGCCACACAGCGCTGGTGGGCGTTCTTCCGTTCCTCACAGCAGTAGAGTAACTGGTCGGTTACAGCCGTTTGAATTGTACCCAGGGCCCCAAAACGACGTTCCTTGAGGTGTGCTTTCAATCTTGGAAAGAAAGGAAAATGGCGAGGACTCAAATCAAGCGAATAAGGAGGATAAGAAGCCACAGGAATGTTCTTACTAGCCAAAAACTGGTTCACCGAAATTGCTGTGTGACAAGGCGCATTGCCATGATGCAACACCCAGTTCTGTTTAATGTTTGGTCTCACAAGCATGACCCTTTTGTGACATATTTCAACAACCTCACGGTAAAAGTGGCACTTATTGTCAGAATGCACAAGTAAAATGTGTGCCATTAAAATAAACGCTACGGACAACCAATGCGAAATCCAACTCGTACTGATGGCGTAACACATGTGCACCTGCCTACCCTCCAAGTCCCGAGTCACCAATGTTGCCTTCTCGCACACTACGCTACCAGTCTCATTACTTAATGTACACACTACGTACGTCAGCAAAACCCCATACCAACCTTTCAAAAACTATCGAACCGAGTCTCAAAAACTCCACACACTCCAAAACTCGCAAGCAAATGGCAAAGAGTCCTTAAAATAAATTAACGAAGTACCCCTTTTACTAAAATGGAGGGCTCAAGGTCCGTAGGAATTATAGCAAATACCTTCTCAGAAATTCAAAACTTCTGGCATTGTCTTGTTCCAGGTGACATTTCTTTGACTCTCCTATCAAACTTCCCCATTGCCTTGTGCCAAGCGACTCTCCTTTGAATTTCCTATCAAACTTATCCATTGCCTTGTGCCAAGCGACTCTCCTTTGACCTTCCTATCAAACTTCCCCATTGCCTTGTGCCAGGCGACTCTCCTTTGACTTTCCTATCAAACTTCCCCATTGCCTTGTGCCAGGCGACTCTCCTTTGAGTTTCCTATCAAACTTCTCCATTGTCTTGTGCCAGGCGACTTTCCTTTGACTTTCCTATCAAACTTCCCCATTGCCTTGTGCCAGGCGACTCTCCTTTGACTTTCCTATCAAACTTCCCCATTGCATTGTGCCAGGCGACTCTCCTTTGACTTTCCTATCAAACTTCTCCATTGTCTTGTGCCAGACGACTCTCCTTTGACTTTCCTATCAAACTTCCCCACTACCTTGTGCCAGGCGACTCTCCTTTGACTTTCCTATCAAACTTCTCCATAGCCTTGTGCCAGGCGACTCTCCTTTGACTTTCCTATCAAACTTCCCAATTGCCTTGTGCCAGGCGACTCTCCTTTAACTTTCCTATACAACTCTTCCATTGCCTTGTGCCAGGCGACTCTCCTTTAACTTTCCTATACAACTCTTCCATTGCCTTGTGCCAGGCGACTCTCCTTTGTATTTCCTATCAAACTTCTACATTGCCTTTTGCCAGGCGACTCTCCTTTGACTTTCCTATCAAACTTCTCCATTGCATTGTGCCAGGCGACTCCCCTTTGACTTTCCTATCAAACTTCTCCATTGCCTTGTGCCACAGGCGACTTGTATTTTGACCAAAAATCTCTGTGTTGAATGCCTCGTCGACGTCTCTAAAAGTTGTTTTGTTTAATCGTGCAATCTCAGATTTTCTTTATTCTTGTTCGCCGTAAGAAAATCGTACGCTGGGATAAATTCTCGTACATTTCGCCTATAGGCCTAAGGATTGCCTTACATCTTACATAGGCTATATCCTCCCTGATATCGGGAGCGCATACACAGTACAGAGAGCACAGTCATCTACTCTTGCACAAGTTTTGGTTGTGAAGTGGTAGGGTGCGCAAACGGGCACCGTTTGGAGTTCGAATGCCACCTGTGTACATTTGACAGAAGTTTATTTAGAACCCATTTCCAGAATTGGCAGATTTCGCCAACGAATACAAGATGACTGCTAATGAATCTGAGAGGGGGTGGTGGTGGTTGTTGCTTCAGTGGGTGGAACACCGAGGTCATCTACCTTAATGATGATGAATGACATTGGTCAAGAAAATGGAAGGAAGCGGTTGTGGTCTGTTAGAGGGCACCGTCTCAGCATTTTTCTAAAGTTGAAAGTGAGAAAACACGGCCAACTGTGTGACTTGAACAGACTCATCTCCTGAATTCGGAGATAGTCTTCCACGTTAACACGTAGAGCTATACCACGCTCGGTACGTGGTATAGCTCGATACAATGGCACGTATGGAAATGTGGGCTTCTACAAGATGCATTAATGTCGCAGGCCATTCTGAGCATCTTTGAGGGTAAGAATCTCGGTAACAGAAGTGGAACGATATTTTCCATTTGAAACATTTTTGCCGAAGGCCAAGTTCTTTACAGCTGGTGCCCCATTTCCCTGCTAGCCAACAAGTGCTTGGATAAACAAACTACAGCGCAGTCTCACTCATAGACAATCATGTCTCAAATGAGTAATAACTCGTAACTCAGAATAATGAGACGCATGTCCAAATATAGCCTAGAGTTTTCTCCTTTCTGCTACGAACGTTGGTCCCACAGATCGTGTAAAGACACACACTTTAGCCATAGTTTCCCACTTCTCCAAGCAAATAACGGGATGTTACCTTAATTCAAGTCCCAAATTCACTACACACAAGGGGCTAATGACCGGGACGTTCCAAGCTCCTAAACAAAACTAACTTGGCTGCTCTTGGAGGAAAGAGCACACAACGTTCCCGTACATGAAAATACGTCGCCCTCAGTGAGGGTAATTAGCCTAACTCATGTCTCCATCTGGCACTACATACCGGAACATAAATTAAATGCCATTATTTTAAACATTTGTTTATTTTATTTTCGTTTGCCACATTCTGCCATGTGAAGTTTTGAAGCCATTTTACTACAGTGTTGCTTGTACAAACTATCAATTTATACTATTCAGTCGCTCAATACGCTTTCGCCCAGAACAATTATATTTTTCCAGGAATTGTTTATATTATATTGCAGCCCCGCCTAATCATATTGGTCAAAATCGTGTTGACCGACTAAACAGTTACCGTTGTTGTTGTTGTTGTTGTTGTTAATTCATTCAGGGGCCTTTCAACATCGCGGTCATTTAACGCCGTGTACGTGTGTGTTATTAATAATGTTATTGGTTTTACGTCCCTTTTATCTACTTAGGCTTTTAGAGGCGCCGGGGTGCCAGAATTTTGCCCTTAAGGGGATCTATAATGTGCCAATAAATCTACTGACACGGCTCCCTCGCATTTCCGCACCTTCAAATGCCAACTCACTACGCCACGATTCGATCCTGCAACCTTGGGGTCAGCAGGCGAGAACGTTACCGCTGAGCCATGAAGCCAGTCGTACTTGTACATAAATATATTTATACATATATACCTAAGAGAGAGAGAGAATTTGTCTGATTGTCTGTGTTATTGTGGAGTCTGTAGTAGTGTGTGTATTTGTAATGCAGGCGAGGATTGGGAAGGAGGCAGCCGTAACCTTAATCCCGACACTTGGCTGGAGTAGAAGTGAGAAACCACGGAAAAATATTTCCAGGATGGCTGAGATGGTAATCGAATCCACCTCTTCTGAGTTTTGCCTCACGAGACTGAGTGGATCCCGTTCCAGCCCGCAGACCAGAATTACGTTTCTTGGCAGAGCCCGGAATCGAACCAGGGCCTCCGCGGTGAGAGCTTGCCACTACGCAATGAGGCGGACTGAAGGGTTATCAATTTATAGCTAGTACATTCTACCATGTACGTAAAACTTAGGATTGTCCTTTCATAGATTTTCTAAATTAGGCCTAACTGAGCAGGATCTGGTGATGTTCGCTGGACGAGCGAACTAGCCATCCAATATAGCCCCCCCATTTGTGTGAGAAGTGCTTATTTAAGTGTATAAATGATTCATGTATTTATTTCAGGCAATAGGAAATTAATGGTAACTCTCCGTCCAATCTAATTGGCTACACTCGTGTTGACCAACTGAAAAGCTTCTACGAAAAGTTCACTCAGGCAACTCTGAAAAATGGCCTCTATTTTTATTCTTTTTTTCTTTCAATAATGAATATTATAAGGGTAGAACGGTAGATCATTTTGAAATGATTGGTTAACACCACAGCTTACAGGCCGCACATAGCATCTCGTGTATCCAGTAGATCACTGAATAGGTTATTCAGACTGTACGGCGTTTTATTTCCTTCATGGTGAAGGAAACAATAGCAAGTCCACTCACCAGAGCACATCGGCAAAAACAAAGAAAAACGTTCAACAATGAGTGCGGAATGCAGCGACTCGCATCAAACCACGTGATCTGTGGATACCAACTGGGCACGCACACACAATCACGTCTGCTGTAAAATAATGTAAATGCAATGTTTCGTCAACATTCTGAAGGAATACTCTATGTTTGGTGGACATTTTGGGCAATTCTCTTCTCGTAGCTAGCTGGCCAGTACTTCAATCTTCCGTCAATGACGTCACCGCTGCGCTGGTCCAAGCGTGGCTGCTGAGGTGACCTTGAAGAGTTACCATGATCTCGCTGTGTCTACTCTTGGTTTTCTCTTTTGTGCCGCCAGGGCTGTACAGCCAAGACTAACAGTGCTCCTTCTTCCTCTCTAACATTGGCAGTGGATGATAACGTGGCCATCAGTCTCGGGTACGTGTATGTGTATTATAACCTGTGTTATTGTGCATGCTTCATTCGTTAGCCACATTTTCCACCGTGGATTGCTTATACATTCCATTGGCAGTGGAGGATGATGACGCAATCAGCCGCGTGTACTTGCTTGTGTAATCTGCCTGTTAACCAGTGCTACAGTATTGAGAAGTCTGTATTGGTGTTTGTTAGTGGTGGGCCCCCACGAGCAATGAGAGAGATCTTCATATCATTAACAAGAAGTTCCGTGACGAACTAAAGAGCCTACTTTTCTTAAAATTAAGATTCATGCCAATGATTAATCTACAGCATATGAACCTATCTAAAATAATGACGAAATTAAGTTGGTAATATCGAAATGTCTAATTAGTTCGAAATATACCTCGTATAATGTAGCCTAATAGAGCACTACAGTTGGCAGCCCTGGTGACTGAATATATTCTTAGTACCATCTCTTAAGGTACAGAATACAAAATTTGGTTGAAGTCAAATGGATGTTACATGCAGTTAGACTTTGGATCTATCAGCACGCGTAAAAGCATGTTGGCAACAATGTCATGCGTGTGCTTGTCAGACATATTATATCTTGTTGTGCAATTTTGGATGAAATCCATTTGTTAGTATAGAAGTTACATGTATTTTAAAATTGGACCTATCAGCAGGCATATAATCATGTTAGCAGCACTGACTTATATTAATTACTCCAAATTAACCTAGAATGTCAGGTGCTATACGTGTGCAAAGTATAGATATGTTGGCTTGCATACTTTATGATATATTGATATTAGGGTTAAAACATAGATAGAGCAGCATTTATTAACAGTTAGCAGCCCTGATTGCTCTTAAGAATACTTATAGTCATATCTGTTATGTTACATATAGCACATACGAAATTTGGTTGAAATCCAACTGATAGTATAGAAGTTACATGCATTTAAGCATTGGTCCTATCAGCAGGCTTAGAATCATGTTGGTAGAACTGACGTGTATAAGTTACTCCAAATTAATCTAAAATGTCAGGTACTATACGTGTGCATAGTTTAAAGCTGTCGGTTTGTATACTTTCTGATATATTGGTATTTGGATAAAAAAAATAGAGAGAGCAATTATTAACAGTTGGCAGCCCTGGTGGCTCATATGAATACGCTCAGTCATATCTGTTTATGTACACATATTACATACAAAATTTGGTTGAAATCCAATTGTTAGTCTAGAAGTTATATGCAATTAAAAATTGGACCTATCAGAAGGTTTAAAATTATTTTTGCAACACTGTCATGTATGGCCTCCTGGAAATTAAACTAAAATAGTATTATCTTCATGTGTGCCAATTTTGGAATAGCTCCCATGCATACCTTCCAAGATATCCGACATGGAGCTCAAATTTCTAGTGCGTTTTTTCAGCAGTTGGTAGCACTGACATCATTTTCAAATAATTATGGGCTTGAGTTATTCCGGTATACATCTTTAGGCATACTAAATTTGGTTTCGATTGCTGCAGCCATTTAGGAGTTGATAGGGGGGGGGGGGGGGACGACACACACACAGCCAGACAGACAGACAGACACACATTTTCCCGGATCGATCTCATAAGTCTACTTTTTCCTCATTTTTGCAAAATGTGAAAAGTAGGCTAAAAATTATATGATTTAGAGTTTAGGCCAAGTCCATCCCGAAATATAGGCTACACTCCTTTCAATATTTTTCTTGGCTTCCTGTTCCCCAATACCTTGTTGGTTGGCATAAATTAATTCTGGGGGGAAGCCAGTCATCAGCAGCCCACTATAGTATAGGGGCAAGCATTGATATATTTGTCTCCAAGGTCCTGGCTTCGATAGTCAGCTCTACCAAGAAATGTACTGTAATTCTGGTCTCGAGGGCTGGAATAGGTTGCACACAGCCTCGTCAGGTTTACTAAGGAAAAGTGTGTTTAATTCCCGTTTCACCCCCCCCCCCCCCAAATGATCTCCGTGGTTGCGACATTTCTACTCCGAGCGAATGCTGGGATGGTCACGGCTTCCTCCTTCCCAGTCATATCCCGAATTACAGAGCCGACGCTGTGACAAATGTTGGCAGACATACTGTATTTCACACAAAAAAGAGTATACGATGTTCAAGTCCCTTACGAGGCGGTGCCCTTACCCCGCGACATTACATCACTCAGGGTCAGTTGTACGAACTCCGGTTATCCATCGGAATAATTACACCTGGCCTAGCGTCATCCTTGGTATATCTCCAAGGGTGGGATGTACGACAAAATTTTATTCCGTGGATCGCTATTCCGTGTTTGTCTGGGAGACCAGCTAAGTTGGTAACAAACGAAGCTAACTTTGTGGACATATTGATACCAAATACGAACTTCTTTGGAAACAGATGAATATCGCACTAACCACTGCGATATCACGATACTCATGAATGAGACCGTAAGAATAACGAAAAGTTACATAATCCATGCATTGGTTACGAGTCCGTAAATAATACTATTTCGTATATATAAAATAATGCAAAGTAATATAGACTATCACAGAAATAAGTACCGGTAGGTGCAGGCTCTACTACATGTTATTCTCCTAAATTTTACCTGTCAGTCATATGTTCCAGCCGATCGATAATTTGATCTAATAACCTCAAAACTGTGCCTTTTTTCGGTCTGAACCGTATACAGAATTAATTTTCATCACAGTTCTGAAAATGATCCGGCCTCTGTTTGATCGTCTTTGCAGAAATATTCTTTCTAATAAGTGAGCCTCTGCAACACTTTCTACATTAATTCCTGGCATCTCCAGCATGATTGTTCTCTTCCATATGAGTAGCCTATGCTCTTGACTGACACGGAATCATTATTAATACCCTGATGGACCTAGAATCATCCCAAATGATTACCGGTACATATAAAAGACAATGCAGAAACACCAAGCATAACATAAAAACAAAAACTAGTATGCAAAAAAGTTGTAACTGGTGGGATTCGATCCGAAAAATTACAACTTTCCGTCGTGCGTCTGACACGCTAGACAGAGCTGCAGACTACGCATATGATGCTTACATACGTAATGTCGCTGGCTTGCTTTGGCAATTTTTCTGTAAAAATGTGTATGTAATTTTTGTGCTGTTATTAAAATTATACATTCTCATGTACAGTTATAAATAGTTCACTGGAATTAAGAGTTTGCGATGATTCAACTTCGGATGTAATTGCGGTCTCTTCCGTCCGCCATATACACTGCAGAAAATGGAAATTGCAACACCCAGAAAGAGTGGTGCTACATTGCTGCAATTGAACATGCAGAACGAATGTTCGGTTGTGATTCGATGATTACACTTTCAGGTTCCTCTAACCGCAAGTTTGGACAACAATCAATACAGGATGTGCCCACCATGAGCTGCAATACATTGATGAATTCGTCGAGGCATGGAGTCAATAAGGCCCTGGATCGCTTCCTGAGGAATTGTGGCCCATGCTTGCTGCTCTGCACGGGTCAGTTGTTACAGAGTGGTGGGTGGCTGAGGACGGTTGGCCAGTTGTCGACCCATCATGTCCCACACATGCTCAATATGACTGAGGTCCGGGGATCTGGCGGGCCATTCTAAGGTTGTGATGTCGTGGAGAGCTTCTCTGGAGATGCGTGCAGTGTGAACCTGGGCATTGTCCTGCTGAAACATCCCATTAGCAATGTTCGCCATCATAGGGACAACCACTGGATTGAATACCCTATCAACGTACTGACGAGCAGTCATAGTGCCCTCAACAAGCACTAATTGTGATTTCACATTAAAGCCAATAGCTCCCAAGACCATAATGCTTGGTGTTGGCCCTGTGTGCCTCTCGACAATAAGGTCTGGGCGGCCCCTCTCCCCGGTACGCCGGCGCGCACGATTCCGGCGATCACTGCGGGCAAGACAGAAGCGCGATTCATCACTAAAGACGACCCTATGCCATTCGTCGACCCACGTCGATCGTTCTCGACACTAGGCCAGCCTTACACGTCGCTGTTGTGGGGTCAATGGAACACCTTTTGCAGGGACAGGGGATCATAAGCCAGCTGCACGCAGGCGATTACCAACTGTTTGTTGTGTAAAGTGGGGTGCCACAGCTGCTCGAATTTGCGCTGCTGTTGCATGGGGTTCCATCCGGGCCATCCGAATGATGCGGCGATCCTCTCTCACAGTTGTCTGTCGCGCTGGGCCTGTGCCAGGTCTACGAGTGTGGGTACCTTCATCTGACCACTGCTGCCATACACGTTGTACCGTAGATGCCCGTCGGCCAACACGTGCAGCGACAGTCCTTAGCGATAATCCAGCCTCACACAGCTCAATTATCCGAGCCCTCTCAAACGGCGACAGTTGTTGATAGCGTGCTCTTCTCTGTCGTCGAGGCATGTTCGACGGGGAACACTTCACTGCACAGACTGCAAGTCAACTACGCTACACCGGAGTCCGTATACTGGAGACGATTCCTCCGCGACCAATCACGTGGGGAGACCTGTAGCAACAATCCAATGGGTCTGAAACTTTGATCGTTTACATACCTACATGGCATCGTTCCATATCTTGAAAATCAACACAAACGACCAATGCCTTCATGGTGTTGCAATTTTCATTTTCTTCAATATACTCGGTATAAGCAGATAGTCCGCCATTGCATGCCCGGTTAGCTATGCCGTCGTTTATACCCGGATTACCTCTTATACCAATGTCGTACAACTCAATTCTGCGCTAACTACGGAGATAACTTTAGGCGAGGTATATCCGGCGATCGTACAACTGGTCCTAAGGGAAGCACTAAACTCAACACACGCCAAGTGCATGGGGATGATGACGAAGATGTCCCAAGATCTAAAATAAATTAACAATGTTAATGTTGCTTTTTGTCGAGAAGTGCTTTCCTAGTTTTCCCTCTCATAAGATAACATGATGCTCTACACGATTTTGACAGCAGAAAAATATATTTGCTACACTCATATTTATAAGGTGCTTCGCTAATTACAATCGCGTCATAAGGTAAAATTACTACCAGATAATGCAGTGTGAAACTATTTAGTTTACCGACATAAGCTTGGTGTCTGCTGCAAATCTTCCTTGCAGGATGGATTAGTATGTACCTATCCAATTTCTAGGTCAAGTGAGCATAACCGTGTTCACACGCCAGGGGTTGTGGCCTAATTGCGAACAGTTCAGTCTGCGAACACATCACAAATGTTATGGCCATAGCATATTATGCTGTGTCCAAATCACGAGCAAGTAAGGTTGTGTGTTGAGTGTTTCTTTATGTAAATAAGGCCTTACATACATAAACGAAACAGAGCCTGGGGCTTACACTCTGACCCCATATCCATGGTGTGGTACTAGCCTACTATATAGCCCACAAGCTCGAAACCCTCAGCATTTCTTCATGTGTACTACTACAAGCAAATACAATATCTTATTCACTCGAATACTGAGTTTATGAAATATCTCATTGATCAATGAGCCATTATTAAAGTATCTATTACGATCATGTATAAAAATAAATCCCGAGTACTGAAAAATGTCACAAAAGGCGATAGCAAATTGCATAATCAACATGCCATAACGCTATTGAAAAATGAAAATCCACAGCCTGCTTCCAGTCTCCGACCGGGTCAGGAATGGAATGAATGAATGAAGCCCCCATCTAGCGGCGAGGATATGAACTGTGCCGGCTACCGAGGCCTGACGTACTCCTCTGGGGCAATGATTAAATGAATGACAGATGAAATGAATGATAGTGGAGAGTGTTGCTGGAATGAAATTTTGACAGGGAAAACCGGAGTACCCGGAGAAAAACCTGTCTGCCTCCGTTTTGTCCAGCACAGATCTCACATGGAGTGACCGGGATTTGAACCACGGACCCAACGGTGAGAGGCCGGCGTGCTGCCGCCTAAGCCACGGAGGCTTGCCATAACGCTATTAAAAGTTAAAATTTTCGTGTTTAAATTACCGTGGCAATTCATACTCACGAATGACTTAATCAAGTAAACATTATTAAAATGACTTAAGATTATTCACCATAACTAGTTGTCAGCTATTTTCGATAGTTGACGGGTGTAGGTCAGATTACATCTATCTCGGGTTAGATTACGATACAAAGTAGGGTTACTTCTTCCTGCTCCCGTCAGAATACTAACCTGACATTTAAAGCGATTACTACTAGACTGACCTAGAACTTGACTTCCATCAGCTGTAGGCGCCTGTAGATGACATCACTACTGACTCATCAACGGCACTTCATTCTTATTTTCCAAATAATGCCTTGATTCTCACAGTCAGTGGAAGATTTTCGAGATTTCATTGAGGTGGCAAATGCTTTGGCCATTTTTAAAACAATGAGGCATTTGTCCTTGTTTATATTGCCATCTCACATGGGCCGCTATATCAGAGTCCGAACACTGAACTTTTCCTCTTTGTCGGTAACAACCTAACTTTCCGCGGAATGACTTTTTCTTCTTTGGCTGGAGGTATAAACCACTTACCGTTCGTTTCCCGACCTACAACACGAAACGAAACAGTACGGCATTCTTTCGAATATTTTAATGAGGCTTAAGATCTTACACTGTTTTGTTACGGGTTAACGTGGGACAATAGGGATTACAAATACTCTTGACAACTTCCAGAATTCACAGAAACAAATACTATCACTGAGAAAAGCACTTTAAAACTGCACTATCTGGTGCTAACACGTGCGAACTTATAGCGCGAAGCATTGCAGTAGAACTGGTCCACCATGGGCAATTAAAAAGCAGCGAAATTATTTCTACTCGTCAAGCTAACATATCTAGGTACGCACGGGAGTAGTGGCAACATCTGTTTGGTGTAAAGGGGCGTCAAGCTGCTTCCAAGGTGGACTGGGTTCGATTCACGGTTATTGCATGTGAGATTTTCGTAGGTGAAATGTCACGTCCTGTGGTTCGGATTTCACGTAAAAGGAGTGCCCTGGTTCATGACCGCGATGTTACCAGTCATGTAAAACTACAAGCTTCCTTATTTTTTCTCTGTGATGTAAGTTCAATTCCACTGCAAAAATTAATTTTGCCACATTCTCTGGTCATTTTCATGCTGTTTTGTCAATGTACTTCAATGGTCTATTGATGGCAAATGGTTACAATCAAACTCGACAATACACTTGAACAGTTATAGGCTATTCATAAGCGTAGATCACTTGGCGACGTCACATAAATATAAGAATGACTTATATTGCCTAATTTTATGGCTCTTTTGTATTCGTAGAATAGTCCAAATGTCACTCGAGGTTGTGAGTTTCACCAGACTTACTGCTCGAAATATATCGGGAAACTTAAAACCGTCAAGCGTGGTAGCTCTGCGTATTAACGCTCGAGGCTGTCTCCACACTCAGAAGAGGATTGGGTTCAAACCCCACCGTCGGCCGTCCATCAAGTGGATTTCCATGGTTTCCCCATTTTCATCTCCATGGAAATGCCAAAATTGTGCTTTCTAATAGGCCACGGCCACTACCAATTTCATTCACCCACATTAGGGTCAGATAACCGATGTTCGTCTCCCCCCACCCGCAATCATCTGGAAAGGGAATGTTCCGCATTTCCCCGTTCACTGCTGTGTGCACATGTTAATGCCCAGTCCATAATAGCACATCACGCTGAGCTCCAAGCTATTTTTGAAGGAAGCATGGTAAACCTTGTAGCTATTAGCGAAAGCTGGATGAGAGACTCTGTCCCTTTAAACATGATAAGTCTAGTAGGATACAATTCGCTCTTTCACAACCGACTGAAGCGTCGAGGAGGAGGAGTAGCTTTATTCTATAAAAACAATTTGGCGGCAAAGATTATAAAAACATCGAACCTATCTACTGACCCCTTGACCGAATATATGTTTGTTGAGCTTACTGTTGACGTGACTAAAGTGCTTATTGGTGTAGTATATAAACCACCTAAAGAAGGGAACTTCATGGATTTTGAAGAAACTCTACTAAGACTGTTACCTACCTACGAACACGTACTTATATTTGGTGACTTTAACACAAACATATTAATAGACTCCACTGACGCAAATCGTTTACGGAATATGTTTACCTCTTGTAACATGACAATATTACCACTCGGTCCTACTCACCACGTACACACCCCCCAAGGATCTTCACGCACTCTAATTGATTTAATTATCACAAATAACCCACAGAAAATACTAAAACACGGACAGATTTCAGTACCTGGCATATCTTTACGCGACCTGATTTATTTAGCTTATTCTCTAAAAACTCCAAAATTTGCACCTAAATACATAACATATAGAGACATGAAAAGATTGAACCTTCAAGAACTAACACAAGACGCAATTCTCTGTCCATGGAACGATATACTACACTTGACTGACGTTGATGAAAAGGTGAGCAGATTTAACAAAATACTGCTGGAACTATATGACAAACATGCACCTAAACGAACAGCAAAAGTCACTCGTAAAGCTGCCCCCTGGCTATCAAGTGACATTAAATCCGCAATGGCCGAACGGGACGCATTTCACAGACGTTATAAGCAGACCTTATCAAGTGACGATTTTGAAAAATATCGTGTGCTTAGAAATCGAGTTAAACAAATGATTCGAAATAAAAAGTATGCCTACTTCCAACAGCTAGCCGGCAACTTGAATGCTAGGAGCACCTGGCAGCAACTCAGGTCGGTAGGTATTGGGAGCCGCACTAAAAACACCAATGAGCAGGATATTAATCCTAATGAATTAAATGCTCACTTTGCTCGAGAAATAATTAGTACTGATCCCCAAATAATACAAACAACAATAAATACACTGCAATGTGTCCCACTACCTCACCGACCGTTATTCAAGTTTCGTGAAATAGATGATACTGTCGTAAGAAAAAAAAATATCTATCAAATCACAAGCAGTCGGAATAGATGACATCCCAATTTCCTTTATCGTTAACCTGATAGAAGTATTACTGCCAATTATTACGCACATTTGTAACACATGTCTTTTAGAAGGTTTCTTCCCAACAATATGGAAAGATGCTTTAGTTATTCCAGTTCCGAAAAATTCTCTTGCAAATTCTCCATCCGACTATCGACCTGTAAGCATACTTTCCTCAATTTCCAAAATACTAGAAAAACTTATGCATGAACAACTACTTCAGTACTTGACGCAATACTCACTACTTGATCCGTTACAATCTGGATTTAAGAAAGGACACAGCACATCTACTGCACTCATTAAGATCACCGATGACGTAATACGAGCAATGGATGAGCGTAAAGTGACAATACTCATTCTCCTAGACTTCAGCAGTGCATTCGACACCATTAACACGGACATACTTATGGCTAAATTGCAATCCTTCCATCTTAGCCCCGTTGCTCTCAAATTATTCGCCTCCTATCTTCATAACCGAAGACAACGTGTACTCCTTAATGAAAACAGAACTGATTGGAAGTTCAAAATAAATGGAGTACCTCAGGGTTCAATTCTCGGCCCCCTTATATTCATTTTATATCTGAACGACATCTCTTCGAAACTGGAAAACTGCAATTACCATCTATATGCTGATGACCTTCAGTTATATTGCCACACAAAAGTAAATGACATAGATGCGGCAATTGAAAATATGAATCTAAATCTAAAGAGGATCAGCCGCTATGCAACTGAAAATTCTCTTGCCATCAACCCAATTAAAACACAAGCTATCGTAATAGGGCAGACTAAATTGCTTTTCCATTTACACAGTAGACCGCTTTCTTTAATTCAACTAAATGGTGTTGCTATCCCGTTCTCTAAATCGGTAAAAAGTCTTGGAGTCACACTAAATGAAACTTTGAATTGGGATGGGCACGTTACTAATACATGCAGGAAAGTTTACTCGTCACTTCATCCACTTAAGATTCACCAGTCCGTTCTACCCCGTAACTTGAAAATAAAACTCGTCCAAACCTTGATACTCCCTATATTTAACTACTGTGATGTTGTATTAGTAGTTGCTACCGGTGAACAAAACAAGAAACTTCAGAGAGCTTTAAATTCCTGCATTAGATTTATTTTCTCCTTGAAATTTTCCTCACATGTGTCTCCTTTTTATGATCTACTTTCCTGGCTAAAAGTAGAACAACAAAGGAAACTGCACATATGTACCCTCATCTATCGACTTCTCAATGAAAGTACTCCTCACTATCTCTCTTGTAATTTTCGTTTTCTTTCTTCCTTTCATGATCGTCACACGCGATCTGGATCTATAATTGCAATTCCTCTACATCATTCTTCTGCCTTCAGCAACTCTTTCCTCGTGTCGGGAACTAGAATTTGGAATAATTGTCCTCGTGACGTCAGAAATTGTACATCCCTTACAACTTTCAAACGTGCATGTAAAGATTTCCTCTTGAATTCGTAGGCCAACTAGAACAATTTGTGTATGAATGTGTGAGTGAATGACCATAGTATAATTTTGTTAAAAATGTATGTCATGTAAATTGTATAGCTTAGCTAATATCACGCAGTCGCCAATTTAATTTAATTTAATTTTATTTTATTTTATTTTATTCTAGTATTTAAGGTTTTCCTAGTATTTAAGTTTGGTAGGTTAAGAATAACATATGTGAGTATTCATGTAAGTTGCACTGTATGTGGTTAAGTGTAAGAGAGGGCCTAGAGCCCTAACTTCGCCACAATAAAGGCACCAATAAATAATAAATAAATAAATAAAGCGGCACCACCATCAAACTAATAATTTCTCATGGCATGGTCGAAGATAATGTCACATGAAATAAGAGTAAAAAGAGTTCTCCCTCCATAAACTCTTCGAGACAGCAGTGAATGAACTACAACAAACTGTTCAGTACAAACTACGTGATGACTCTGCGGTCAAGCTGCTTGCCTCCCACTAAGGCAGTTAATGTACGTGTATTTTCGAGGTGGTTCTGAATGCACGAGGTCCCGTGACTCATGATCGCGATATTAACGGTCACATACAACTACAAGAATCCTTCGTTTAATGAGAATTGGAAGTACTGGTATAGTCTATATCAGAATCCTGTAGGCTATGCCAATATGACGTGCGAGATATTGTCATTGCGGGTTTGTTGAACAAGTTATTTAATTTAGGGGCTTGGACATCGTGGCCATCAGACCCCTGTGCTTTGGTGTAGAATTTGTCTCTAGTATTGGGTACATGTAAGTAGGTAAGTAAGCAGCCATGCCCTTAAGTTAGGAACCATCGCGTCATTTGCCTTGAGCTGAGGTGGGACATCCCCGAAGGATGTCTTACGTGGAAATCAAACCACCCCTTCACATTTTTGCCTCTCGAGGCAGAGTGTAGTACTGTATGTACAAACCCTTACACCAGAAATAAATTTCCTGTCAGAACTGGAAATTGAACCCAGGATTTTTGGAGCCTCAATGTGTACCCAGAAAGACAGTGTTCCCCACCGTTCCCCGCAGACAGCACTACCAGGACTCTAAAAGAATACGTGCGTGAACAATAGCCTACACTGGAATCCAGGGGAGAGCTAGCACAGTGATAATTATGTTATTGGTTTTACGTCCCTGTTAATTACTGCGGCTTTTAGAGAAGCCGAGGTGCCGGGAAGTTTTCCCCGAAGGGGATCTTTAACGTGCAAATATACTGACACGGCTCCCTCATATTTGCGCGCCCTCAAATGCCAACTGGCTGCGCCAGGATTCGATCCCGCAACCTTGGGCACAGCTGGAGAGAACGTTACCGCTGAGCCACGCAGCCAGCCACTAGCTGAGTGACTACTGTCGACCAAAATAGGCCTATTATGTGCACTCAAATTTAAAGGTTTATGACATAACCAATAAGCCAACATAAAATCCAATACGGTAACATCATCATTTTTGCCGTTCTATTTTAAGTTAGGATATGAAGGTTTGGAATTGTTAATATATATATTTTGATATTTTTTTTATCGTAAATGGAACGTAAAAGTGCTCGTCTTTAAGCGTGTTTTAACCATGCGTCAACTTAAGTTATTAGTTTCTCAAAAACGCGTCATCATATCGAATCTAAATTTTACCACAATATACAACACTGGAATCTCTACTTACAAGGGAACGGATCGCGGTGTAAAATTCTGATCTGGTTGAAATTTAGTACATAATAATCCTACAGAGTTGTACAATGACGTAGTGAAAACCGCAAGGGCCGATTTCCATTTTGAACGCCAATATTGAACGCCGAAAATCTGCCGGACGACGGCATGAGCGAGGAGGTGAGAAGAGGTAAAGCTGACCTTCAAGCCTTGCAGCACGCGCCGGCTCCCGGCCACTAGGCAGCAACCTGCCGTGCTGCGATGCATTCCTCACATTAAACGTTCCCCTCACACTTCTACCCTCTCAAGGCGGACCGGGTTCGATTCCCGGTCAATGCATGTGAGATTTTCGATGTGAAATGCCATGTCCTGTGGTTCGGCTTGCACGTAAAATGGATGTCCCGTGGCACCTTCCTCTCGATAAGAGTATAAAATGCAACATATTGTGATGTTTTGCACTTGGCCATACTATAAATAAATAAAACAGCATTTTTTTCAGTTTTACTCTTTGTAATCCTTGCAATAGTGAATGCTTACAAAAAAAAGTGGTCAATGAAAAAAGATTGCTTGCACCACGCGCACCTTGCAACACTTTCTTTTATACATATATCGCAAGCATGTTGGACAGCATCATCCTTGCAACAAAATTGAACGGGGTTCACAAAGCAAGCAAGCAAGCAAGCAATGTTTCAACATAACCAGATTTGTACCAACTGTATTTCCACATGTTACGAAACCGCGGAGAAGATAGTTGGTAGTGGGTCAATGATTGGGTTTTTAAAATATTATTGCGCAAATGAATGTTAATGTCGAAATTGTATAATATAATTAGGTCATAAAAATAACGAACAAATAGTTTCCATATCCGGAAACCAAGCACATCTAACAGCTGAATCATTCCAGTAGTTCTCTGGAGAATAGATTTAACAATGATAGCTTTGTTGGCGGGTTTTGACGCTAATATATTTGCTTCACTTTGAGCTGTCCACGAATCCAAGAGTAAAAAACTGTCGTCTGGTACAGTTTGAAAATAAACATCTTGTAACCACTTTTGAAGTAACTTTTTAGTTAACTTTCCGGACGGGGACGAAAATACAAATAAATCATCTGCTGTAAACAAAGTTCTTTTAACAATAGGGCCAAATTCACCGTCCTTTTCTTTTAACACAACTAACAGTTTAGATAACAGTTCTCCATCGGCAGATATTACAGACTGAATTGTATAGCTGTGTGTTAATGAGTTCAACGATTGCACTTCTGCGAAAATTCTTTTGTCTCCCTTTACATGTAGCGTATGTCCTGCATGGAACCATCGCGTGCTGCTTGGATTGAAGGTCAGCTTTACCTCTCCTCACCTTCTCGCTCATGCCACCGCCCGGCAGGTTTTTGGCATTCAAAACTGAAAGTGGCCCGTGCAGTTTTCACTACGTCATTGTGCAAATTGTACAACATTGTACTACGAAGTAGCCGCTTGCTTTACGAACCCCGTTCAATTTTGTTTCAAGGATGATGTTATCCAAAATGCTTGCGATATATGTATAAAAGAAAGTGTTGCAAGGTACGCGTGGTGCAAGCAATCTCTTTGTATTGACCAATTTTTTGTAAGCATTCACTATTGCAAGGATTACAAAGAGTAAAACAGAAAAAAAAGTTGTTTTATTTATTTATAGTATGGCCAAGTGCAAAACATCACAATATGTTGCATTTTATACTCTTATCGAGAGGAAGGAGCCACGGGACATCCATTTTACGTGCAAGCCGAACCACAGGACATGGCATTTCACATCGAAAATCTCACATGCATTGACCGGGAATCGAACCCGGTCCGCCTTGAGAGGGTAGAAGTGTGAGGGGAACGTTTAATGTGAGGAATGCATCGCAGCACGGCAGGTTGCTGCCTAGTGGCCGGGAGCCGGCGCGTGCTGCAAGGCTTGAAGGTCAGCTTTACCTCTTCTCACCTCCTCGCTCATGCCGTCGTCCGGCAGATTTTCGGCGTTCAGTATTGGCGTTCAAAATGGAAATCGGCCCTTGCGGTTTTCACTACGTCATTGTACAACTCTGTAGGATTATTATGTACTAAATTTCAACCTGATCTGAATTTTACACCGCGATCCGTTCCCTTGTTAGTACTGTATAAATAAAGTCCCCGATTCTTGGATGTCACGGGTAATATCGAGAACCACTGGATGGATTTTGATGTGGTTTTGACCATTCTGTAAAGGGTATCTCTAGAAAGGTTTCTGTAGAAAATAATTTATTTATGCTCAATGGAAGCCAAGCAGTAACGATTTCAGTTAAAAGGTCGGAGAAAACTGGCGTCCGGGCGCTTTTTAAGCTTACGCTGGGCAAACCGTTGAAAATATCAATATACTATGAGTGTAAGAATAATTGTTCAGCATGTAAAGTTCTACAAAAAAGTCCCGGAGAGCATATATCTTCAATACATCGCCCACTATAAGCGTTTTTACGCTTGCATTTCTTCCAACAGTCTTCATTCAATTACTGAGGCGACAGTTTACGAGCTAGATAGGGGCAAGCCTATCGCCCCAGTTACAGCCTAGCTAGTGGACGAGCCTATTAGCCCAGATACAGCCAGCAGCAAACTGTCGAGTCGTGTTGAGTTCAGACTTCAGAGAAGAGTGGTTGTGTTTGGAGTTTCCCTGGAAGTGCAACTCGGCTTTTCTTCATTTCGCCTGAGAACTTTTCGTTCCGCATAACACACAGTCAAGTTAAGATTGGACATTCTTAAATTACGTCTGACAAGAACTCGGTGCACGTTCATCTCCATGAGTGATTTTAACCCATCATGCCGAGACGTAAAACAGATATAGGCCGTAGTTAACTGACATCGAAAAACAAGCGCTTATCACGTAATGCATTCATAACTGTTCGCGGGCGAAGTCAGGGCGGGTTGCTAGTGATTTATAGATGGTTTCAGAACGTTATGTCCCAAAAAACGTTATTTTTGTAAGGTGACCTTTTCTTGGCAAGGGGTGGTTGGACAGTGTGCCTTCAGTCACACACGGTGCCCTGGTGAGTAGGATATATCGATAGAGAGAATGCCTAAATTTTTGGTGACAAAGGTTTTAACTTGGAGATTAATGGAACGGTAGAATTAATCAAAGACTGTAATGTTGTAGGCATTTAGCAGGCAAATATCCTCAGACTATACCTCCTCAGTTAGCCTAAATCATCTAATTCGTATGAATAAGCATACAATTCTCAACTAACGTTGAGAACAGGAATTGCAGACGAAGACCTCGCTACCCTAATAACTGTTCATTTTGGGGCTCGTGACATCTTGAGTCAACAGTCGAAAATCTGTATTACAGTGATGCCTACAGTATATCAAAAATTCATTGTGCATAAAACTGAGAAAGGTGCTACATTGGAAATACCCCTGCATTTAACTACAGCGAAGAGGGTACTCACCGAGACACTCAGATACTGACTTCTTAGTCCTCACAATGTACAGCACTTTGCAGCATTTAAGGTGGACCCTTTTGAAATTACTACAGTTTTGGTTTGCGAAATTTTACCAACATTCACCACGTGTTCCAAGACCACTACGAGTGAGTCGTGGCGGTATTTAACTCGCGATAAAATGTAAAATTGGCTAAAAGTACAATATTTTTTGTTCTCTACAAAAAAATATAAACACATTTCAAATAAAATTGTGGTGTATACCTTCGCAAGAAAATCAAAATCATTCATCCGTTAGCAAAAATGAACTTTCTTTTGGGTAGACTGTGTTTGAGATTTTTAAATGGAAGGGGATTCCCTCCATTGCCAACAATCGAAATGCTAAATTTTTACTAAACCGGTACAATTATTGGGTGAATTTGCATTTGTATGTTACGTTTTTGTGTATTAGTTTTGTAAACATTATGCCGAGCAATTCTATATCATTGAGCTAACTGCCAAAATCTTCATTCTGCTATAAACTGCATCTAAAAATCGTAGATGCTAAAGAATGTTGAATTGGGGAAATAAAAATGCGAATTTTGGAATTTTGAAAGAAAGAAAAAAAAACACAAACTCTTGTAATCACGTAATCCTGACGTCAGTGATGTAGGCCTACAGAAGTTTCTCGTAAGTGTACCACGAGTAACATCAAGGAACTCGAGCATGCTGGCGTGATAAGAGTAGAGAATATTGCCCGTACTCGCGCCATCGTCATTCCTAAAATCTTGATATCATCAGGCGAGAGTCATAAACTACGTTGCAAGTAGGCAACTTCCAAGGCAATAAAATAACGACATAAAATCGCAGCAGTACCAACAATTACACTCTGTGTGTGGTGTGAGCATATGGGAATAGCGCGATTCCTTCGTGTATCAGGCTATCATTTAGCCCTCGTGGTGCCCAGAAACTTAATTTGGCAGCGAATTTTTTTTAAATTATTGTGAAATTATGAAAATGAACGACGTGAATATCACCTGTGTACCCGTACGTGCCGACCCATTGTTGATTACGTGCTGAGCTTTCTTGGCCTAGGGAGGTAGGGTTTGGGTAGGAAGCGGCCGTGGCCTGAAGTTAGCTACCGTCCCAGCATTTGCCAGGAGTGCAGGTGGCAAACTACGGAAAACCACTTCCAGGATGACTGAGGTAGGAATCGTACCCACCTCTTCTCAGTTTAGCCTCACGAGGCTGACTGCACATCGTTCCAACACTCAGATCAGAATAAAATTTCTTGGCAGAGCCGGGAATTGAACCAAGGACCTTAGAGACTGGAGTATTTTTCAATCGTTGGGCAATGTTTGGAGTAGCGTACTCCCAGCATAAAGCACTATACAGTATTGTGAATTTTAATCGCTAGGAAGCGCTGCTAATGGACAAGTGGGCCATATTTATTCAGTTCTATTTGTGCTGGGTAAACATTAAACCTTCGGAGTAATAGTACTCCGCAATTGCTTGTTGCTCTTCTCCTACCAGCAGTGAATATGCTAGGATTTGTATCATGGATTTGTTTGGATCTTTATTTCTTGTCTTGTTTTCGTTGATCGAAAAGTGCTGTGATGGCTGCGGTAGAATTATCAGCTTCGGTACGCCCACAGGTGACGATATTTGTATAGGCTACTGTACATACACTAGGCCTATACGGTAATGGAATATAAAAACTTCAAATATCTCGTATACTACACAACTTGAACATTCTTATAAATGTGACGAATGTGAATTTACGATCATTTACCATCTTATTAAATACCTGTACAGTACTATGATGAATTTATAGAATTAATTGGAG
This sequence comes from Meconema thalassinum, assembly GCA_946902985.2. Lineage (NCBI taxonomy): Eukaryota > Metazoa > Arthropoda > Insecta > Orthoptera > Tettigoniidae > Meconema > Meconema thalassinum. The sequence continues at coordinate 666,721,055 of OX336389.2, read as the reverse complement.
TTAGGCCGCTCTCACATTTGTTTTAACAAATCACATATTATAATACTGTAAAGAGGAGATATTAAACTGTACAATTTTCATCAAAACTTTTATAGCCTATTCATAGACTCCAAAAATACGTCCAATACAACCAAATTTCTCAAATCCTGCTTGTCTCCGCATATTGTAATAAAAATTAGATAAATCGTTATTCCATGTGGATTCTGTCAAAATGAGTCATATCGATTGTTTAGATCCATAATCTGATATAAAAATACTCTCTCTGAGCGAGCCTCGAACCCGAGACCTCATGATTCACAGTCCGCGACGCTATCACCACGGCTATAACAAACACAGGGCGGCAACTTATTTTCATGTAAGTAGGCATAACAGTGGAGGGTGTCATATTTGCTCCGAGCTGGCCCAAACTGGAAAACGGAAGTTGTTGTTGACGCCTGATATTATGGAAATAATATTTTAAGCTCTATTAATAATTTGCTATTTTCGATAATGTTCCTGCGTGGAATTGAGTTCTAAATTTCATCTGAATACTTATTAATTAATGATGTGTACAGTTCCCGTATCAGCACATTGGTATTTACATTACTGTATGTTGATAACTTGATTGCCACAATGCTAGTTAATATCGGAATAGCCATTGTGCGGGAACATAATTCCGCTATTGCCGACTAGTTACTATGTTTCATACTAAAGTATATGATTTAAGGCGAGCCGAAAAGCTCTATTCTGACAATGTTTATTTGACGTAACAGATGCCCCAATTTCTCGGCAACTTTAAAGGTCAGAGTTTTTATTTATTTTCGCCGTTCATTACAATCTTCCTGTACGAGCTGAACTAGAATGAAGCGGTTTGACTGATTAATTGTAAATTACTATTTTTTCATATGCTCCATAGTTTAGCAAAGAAATATATAGTAGAAACTTCCAATTCAGTACCTAAATCGTGGCACAAACGAAGAAATACAATTTTTTAAAATCTGGTATATATTCTGAGATGATGGGTTAAACATGCAAAAAAAAAAAAAAAAATCGAGAATTGAGTTTGAAGTACGACATTATGTTCACGTACACATGACAGCATATCAAGAAAACTAATCCGTGGTCAGCATTATATGAGTCTTCATCCAGTTCACCCGGGATATTTGAAGTTCTCAATAAATTCTACCACAGATTATTCGAGTTTTTCTGATTGTACTGGTGGACGCCACGCAATGTCAGTTTTCATTGCAGATACATTACTGGGTTCAAAAGCTATACTATTTAAAATATCAGCACTAGGGCCAGCAACTTGATTGGTTTGATAAGGTTGATTAAGGGTCAGGGAAGAAACCCGTAGGCAGAAAGGAAAGATTGCCTACAGGTAAAGCCTGGCGTATGAGTGTGTGAGATTGCACTAGCCAATAATAGCTATGGCCCCAAGAAAGAAAGAAAGAAAGAAAGAAAGAAAGAAAGCTTGTAGTTTTACTTATCTCATGATCATAAGCCACGGGACCTCCTTCTTGAGTGAAATCCTAGCCACTTCACCTCGAAAATGCCACATGCATTAAACGGGAATTGAACAAAGACCACCTTAGTGGGAGGCACCTTGACCGCAACGTCACCACGTCCTCACCTAGGTATGACATGAAGGTGAGGTATTTATAGTGTCATACATAGCGGACGATCTGGCAAAGGGCGTCGGAAAATCATTTTAAATTAGAATCACCAGAAAAGCATGAGTAAAACTCGAAATGGAAATGTAGGCTACTTCAATAGCCTCGAAGGAACCACATTCATACGCGCCGTACCATTTACGTGGATTTGAAACCATAATACACATTTTGCTGAAACTATGACGCCTACAAGGACTTGTGCTGACGAAGTCGAAGTCGACGTAAACATGGTCTGAAAACTATTATCTTAACATTTTGCGATGTTAATTTTCTTCTTTAAAATCTCACAACATGAATTCAGTTCTCAGCAAAAAATATTGTGAAAGCGTGCTATAGACACGTTGTAGTTCTTGCTACAGACCACTTGTTATTTTAAAGTTCTCGCGAAATAGACAGAAAACAGAAAGGTACTGCAAGAGGATTTCCTTTACAAAAGTGCGCCACCTGTCATGTGGGATTCGATTGTGCCACTTTGACACTCCTTGGATTACATAATATGAAGTACACCATTTTCAGACTTTTGAGTCGTCATAGGAGGCCAATATAATTCTTCTCCAAAGAAAAAGGAATACAATACGTAAATAAATGCAATCTCAAGGAAGAAAAATCTGCGCTATAAAACTCACCAGCCTGTTTGATCCATTAATCACTAGTTTCGTCCATTGATCAAAACTCAAAACATCTCTAATAATCTTGAACAGTTATGTTGTTTCTTTTAGAACAGTCTAGAATGTATGTAGGTATATTTCCATGGATGAGAGGGACGTAGGTGCAGTCCACGTGCCCAGCACATCACTACGTGTACTACATCCTCCGGCTCAACAATAATACCAGACCATATTCCACGTGATAGAACCAGATCGGTTACGTAGTATTCAATTAGGAAATGTGTCATTTCTAAATCAAACGGGCAAATTTCTTGAGTTGTTGCCATAAAACTGAATATATTACCACGGCATAGTCATGGTAACATTCGGTGTTCTTTAGAAGTGTGCAAAATAAATAGGTTGATCTATTTGTGACAGTTGAGAGTAAAATAAACTTATGCAGTTACTAGCCTGGTGCAAGTCTTCAAGACAGATCCAGAACCTCAAACCATAGATAATTTTATGGCAGAGCTGGGTCACAATGCTAACCACAACTTCACGAGGCGCAGGCTATACAGTTGAGGGTGGGAAATGCTGACTGCTGTAAATGAAATACTTCCTGACAATAAAAAGACCGAGAATCACACAGTAGAAAAGTATTTTATCTTAAATATTTCAAGCGATACTACAGTATTGTGCCCGTCGAGGGTTAAACTGGATCATATTATCTCCATATTATAATGGATAAATGTCTTACTTTGTAACTGTTTTTCTGTAACTGTTTTTCTTTGTATTAATATCGTATTGTTCAAATTTTGTGCTATTCACAGTGTCAGTATCTACATTGGTACCTCGGCAAATACAGTATAGAACATGGGATTTTGTCTGGATGAAGTTTCGCCATGTTAAGAGACGACAGATGCCATTGCAGATTAATCAGGTGGAGTGCCTGATTAATAACTGATCGTTCTAAATGTCGGTAGTGTACTAAGCCGGACTGGAAAGGGAAACGTGACTATTTGTCCAGCGTAGAATCCCCTGTAGGCCTCAATTCCACCACAATGGTCAATAAAGGGTAATCCTGTTAAAGCGACGAATGAGCATGAGTATTAAGGGACAACATACATTACCGAATGGATTCTCTTGTCGTGGTGCTCATTACCTGCAACAAACAGAACAAGAGGTTAGTACATTAGCATAGACAAGCACAACTTAACCTCTATGCAAAGTTTCGCTTTCGTAATAAGAATTGCCCACCCCAGTTCAATTCACTACTGTGGGAAATAGCACTTAACTTGATTGTATATTCTAAGAAATGTATACTTTTTAGCCAACTTTCATCTTATGGCATTTATTATCTATGAACTGCAGCCAATGGCCATAGCAGGGTATCTTAAATGAACGCCCATGGGCTCCCAGCAAGTTCGATTTCAAGTAGTTCCAACTTCGGCTACCAGATGGCACTTTCACTGACACCTAGCAGTGAACGTTGGAACTTGATACAGCGTTCCAAATATCTTAACCACCCAAATATCTTATGGCCTTAAGGGATCACCTTTTTCCTCGTGTGCGTGTGTCGCCACTCTAATAAATTCTGAACGGTTGGAGCAATTTGACTAATACTTGGTTATGAGTTATAACTTACTACTACTCAATTCAACTTCGACAGTGCTAATCAAATACTAGCATCCCCAATCGAACATGGCAAATGCGCAAAATATTTAACCGCCATTCCACATATCTGTACCAATTGCAGGAATCAACCTGAAATTTTATATGGAGATAGAGACCACTAAAGTAAATTCACATAGGCCTACGCGACTGTCAGAAACCTGATATGCGCAGAACCAATATGTCGGCCACGCAAATTTCAAACATTTTCTCGTGGCTTAAACAACCGACCAATGTTGGCACGGTAAATCTTTATAGTACTTAATACATTGGCATTTAATAGAAATTAATTGTTTTAAATAATTCAAGATGGTGGCTGCGAAGAATTTAAAAAATATGGTTTGATTGTAATCAAGCAATTGAAGCGAAACTTTGTTTTATAATATTAATATTGATAACATTATAATGTTAATAATAAAGAACTCAAAAACTTAAATTTAAAAGAAAAGTATTTCGTAACGTAAAGTATTTCGCCGGTTCTCAATATCTCCAAAACAATCACATCGATCAAACAGAAATTTTGTATGGCGATAGAAGACAATAAGTATATACAGGGTGTCACAAAAATGTACGGCACAAATTGCGGGACACATTCTTCACACATAGATGAAGAAATTATGTTATATGAACATGGGTCCGAAAACGCTTTGTTTCCATGTTATACCTTATTATCTACGGCATGACTGATGGCAGTCGCTCACATCCGGGAGGCGAGGAGGTTCGAATCCCCCCGCCGGCAACCTTGAAGATGGTCTTCTGTGGTTTCCCATCTTCCTTCCAGGCAAATGCCGGGGTTGGTCCCTAACTATAGGCCACAGCCGCTACCTTCCAACTCCTCGTCCTTACATTCCAACTTCCCTCCTTCCCTCCCCAACGGTACTTGTAGCTCACCCATTGGGTGTCCGTCTCGAAGCAGCTACAAAACTAGCGAGCCGAACATGTCCTCGGACACTCCCGGCACTAAAAGCCATACGCTAAAAAAAACCAAAAAAAAACCACCTTATTATCTCCAACTCATTAATCATGGGAAATACACACGAACAGAACGTACCAGCATACCACATGCAACTCTTGCTCACGGGAGATGTTCAATATGCCCTCCGTGCGCATTGATACATGCAACAACCCGCCATCGTAGTGAATCTCGGATTCGCTGATGTATCCCTGGAGTATTGCGTATGGTTTCTCAGCCTTCCATAATACGGGCACGGAGACTCTGAACATCTTATACTGGGGTTCGATACACGAAAGCTTTCAAATGACCCCACAAATAAAAGTCCAGTGGGTTTAGGTCCAGAGAGCGTGGACGCCAGGCAATTGGTCCACCTCTACCTATCCATCTGTCACCGAATCTGTTATTTAGAAGCCGACGGACATTAACACTAAAATGAGGAGATGCTCCATTGTACAAGTTTTATCACACAGCTGTAAACAAGCAATGCCGTACGTCGCATGGCAACAGGGCAATGTAAAATAAAACATTGGTGGTTCACCTTCGATAATGACAACGTAACCAGACGTAACCAACAGTGCCTGTTCCCCATGATTCGAACGTTCTGTTCTTGTGTGTTTCCCATGATTTATGAGTTGCAGACAATGAGGCGTAACATGGAAACAAAGCGTTTCCGGACCCATGTTCATATAACATAATTTCTTCGTCTAATTGTGAGGAATGTGCCGTTAATATTTGTGACCACCTGTATGTGAGTTAGCTAACTCTGGTAAATATAAAAACAACATGACGGCAACGCGAATTTCAAATATTCAAAATGACTTTTCTGGCGATCTAACAATCCGAATGCACTGTACTTGGCACAGTGAATCTTTACTTAAAGCTAAATATATTCGCATCTAATGTTGTTCATTTGTTCTCACTAATGTTGGCGCCAGTGCAAAATTAAAAAAAAATAATATATATAGGCCTATATATACACACATATATATATATTCATACCCTATTCGAGCGACCAAATTGAAAGTTTGTGAAATGAATCAACATATAACAGTATTTTTGCTGATACACAATTCTTTGACTTATTTTTAAACCAATCGAACATGGTGGCAGCGCGAAATTTCTCACCAGTACTCCATTTTTCCTAAACCATTGCAGCAAACAAAATAAAATGTGTATGGTGATCAGAGGACTATTAAGTAAGTATACATAAAGTATGTGACTTTCAAAAACCTGGTAAACACAAAACCAATTTTGCGGCCACGCGAAATTTTAACTGTTCATTTCAGGCTATCTAATCATCTGAGTGCAGTGAAACATGGCACAGCGAATCTTAATTTAGAGTTAAGTGCACAGGCATCTAATTTGTTCATTGTTTCCAAAAATACAAGATGGCGTCAGTGCGAAGTTATAAAAACATATCTTAAATTTTTCGTATCTTATTCAAGCGATCAATGTGAAGCTTCAGATAATGAGCCACTGACGCTGAATTATCTAAGCGTACTTTTCGTAAATTAAAAACCGTGCATTCTTTATTAAAAATTACTCCTGTGATTCATTAGAGAAAATTGCCATTTCCACGGGAGGAGTCTTAATTAACCGATAATGAAAGTTATATATTGAAGGACGCAATATTTTATTGTAGCCATGGTGGTGAAGATTGTTTTAAGGGGTGGAACATCGAGGTCATCTGCCCCAATTGTATAATGCATGTGTCGTAAATTACAGATTATATCCATGTTAATTTTTGAAAAGGAACATATCTTACTTATCTAATAAAATAATTGCTTTTCTGTCGGTCAACACAGTTAACTGCCCAATTAAATTGGCCGGGAAGTAACAATTATTTTTCACACTCTTTTTTAGCGTATGGCTTTTAGTGCCGGGAGTGTCCGAGGACATGTTCGGCTCGCCAGTTTTGTAGATGCTTCGAGGCGGACACCCAATGGGTGAGCTACAAGTACCGTCGCGTGTGGAGTGTTGTCTGGGGAGGAAAGTACGAATGTAAGGACGAGGAGTTGGAAGGTAGCGGCTGTGGCCAATAGTTAGGGACCAACCCCGGCATTTGCCTGGAAGGAAGACGGGAAACCACAGAAGACCATCTTCAAGGTTGTCGGTGGGGAGATTCGAACCTCCTCGCCTCCCGGATGTGAGCGACTGCCAGCAGTCATGCCGTAACGACCACGACTAACTCACCCGGTTTTTCACACTTACTAATCGGAAAAAAAAATACTTGAACTACACATAGGCTACACTTTTTGATACACTTTCCTAGCTAAGGTGTTATTTGGTTCTTCACGAAGTTGCACAGTACCCTATTCTTGGCATGAGATTAGAACAATAGATAAGCTTTATACAGGGCGGTGAACAAACTAAGTGCCAAAAGAGTTCGTTTTCTTTCAACTGCTTTCTTATCTCGTTTGCTCCAGCGGCCAATCAGACAAAATACGCCACCAGTCTAAACACTGCATGTTTAACCCTTTTGTTCCTATTTCAACGGAGTCGGGGATGCGATGCGATGCATTTCTATGTGACGGAGGTTCTTACGGCCAGATGCCCTTTTTAAGCCAACCTTATGAGCCGAGTGAAAATGAATAAAACTGAGGCAGGAGTTGGAAGGAAGCGGTCGTGGCTAATTAGATGATACCAACCCGGCATTTGCCTCGAACTGAAAATGGGAAAACTCGGAAGACCATATCAAGGACGGCCGACGGTGGGGTTCAAGCCCACTCGTCTACCGAGTCCGCAGACTGCTTGGCTCTATGAATTGCCACTATCGAGCGTAGCTTTCGCAGTCGATCTTGCTCACAATATAGAACTGCATTGTATTTGTTAACTACCAACTTGTAATTAATTCAGCATTACCACACCCTCTTTCCTTCTTTCTTTCTTTCCTTCTCTCGTTCTTTCCGTCTTTCTTGAAAACGCACGAATAATAAGTGTAATTAAAATGATTGCCAGTTAAGTTCAATATAATATAAGTGCTTTTATGATTGACTAAGGATCTATATAGCAGGCATTCCATTGTAACGGGTGTTACAGTTGAACAGTTAAAAGGACACATTTGGAGAATGAAATAACAAACAAAATCTCATCAAATGCAAAAGAAAGCTCTTACTCCTGGGTGTACTATGGGCTATTATTTTCTGAAATAAAACTGTTCCCAATATTTAAAATATAAAAAAACACACTGTAACGGGTGTTACATAAATGCAACCCACTTGTTGAGCTACCTCAAAATGGTGAAAATCAATAAACTCTTTGAGATGACAGCTAATAGAAACTTACAAATTTTATTGCCGAACAAAGAAACTCTAGAAAAACTGAACATATAATTTTAAGAAGGACAATCGCTGGTTTTCTCTTGTTATTTACCTATTTTGAATGTAACAGGTGTTACATGAATTGTAACGGGTGTTACACAGTTGACAGAAAACATCATAACTGAGCAAAATTAGCAAAATGCTTATCAGATTAAAGGAGATAATAATATATCACGGCAAATTAAAGTAAGATTGTTTGTTTAATTGAGTAAATTAAGCATTAGAGTCCGTGAACAAATTTAACAGCTTCTTCAAAAATTATTCTGAAACTCCCCGTATTCTGTTATTAATTATTAAATACACATTAGAATCATATTTATAAATATACATAAACATAAGACAAAATCTAGCTGTAATATTGTTACAAATTCTACTTTTTTCATTTTGAAACCTCAAGAACTGAATTTCTAAATTCATAAAATAGTCCGTTTCCTCTCATTTTTATGTCAGGTGTTGGCAATTTGCAATCTGTTGGAACTGAACGAATGCAACATCATTTTCGTCCGGGCTAAATATTTTTCTGTCTTCACCAACAGCCTTTAAGTACATAATTTTCACGCCTTCTTCCTCGTCAAGTTGGTTTTGGCATATACCAATATAATATATGATGCATTCCCAGTTGTTATTTTCTTTTCAGTCTGCTTGCTACAAATGCTCGATGTGCCCTCCTCGCGTCACACGGAAAATATCAATACGGAAGTCCAACTCCGACCACACACGCTGGAGCATATCCTGGTTAATTTTTGCTATAGCTGCATGGATCCAATTCCATAGTTCAACAATATTAGCAATATTAACTGGCATAGGTGGTACATAAACTTAATCTTTGATAAACCCCTTAGAAAGAAATCACAAGGGATCAGATCAGGCGACCGGGGAGGCCAGCGCATAAGACACTAATCTGTGATCGAGGTCCATCCAACGTTCAGGATGTTGTTCATTAAGATAGTGGCTCACTGCAAGGGGTAAGAACTCAACAGTTTCGATGAAGGCAGACGGGTGACCGGTGGAATTTTTCTTATACAGACATCCTGTGGTTACAAATTTCGAATGCCGTGCACGTATAGTGTTTTTATTTGGAGAGTCCTTGTGAAATCGTGCACACTTAAAGTTCTATGTATAAATATTAAATGTAACGGGTGTTACATTATACCAATGAAACATCCGTTACATTGACATTGTAACACCCGTTACACTATTTTAAAAATCTTAATTTAAACATTTCTGAAAAGAAACTTCAAAACATTGTTGAATATGTGCATAACCTCACTTTTGAAGAACACCACAGCATAGGAATGTACAGTTAAGCTGTAAAACTAACTTGTCCACTTTTTTTTGGAACGGGTGTTACACATTGCAGGTACTGATTCAAAGATGCATAATATAAATATAAAGTATAACTTACCTGTAATATGTACAGTATATCAGTTTATTCTAGAAACTTCACTGGATATATACCTACAGAAGGCAAGCTGTTCATTTGTTTATTTAACCACAAAATAATCCTGCCAACATTGCAAGAAAAGACACTCCAAGCCCCTACACCAAACACATTCCAAGTGAAGCATATAAACTTTAATAATAATAATGATTTTTAAAATATATTCATCACTAAATATGGTCATTTATAATATATACTGTTTATATAGTTGAACATACCACTGTTATTTGATAGTTTACGAAAACATGCCAAGGTTGCACTTTTCATGGAATCCATGATAATCAATTTAACATTCATAAATGCCCCTATGTTGTAAATAAGTAGTCATTTGCCGCTGTATCATTTTTAATGGACATACTTAATCTCTAATTGTAACTATTAATAATGAGTTTTCAAGGTGAATGTTATAAGGGATATCCTGAATAGCATCGATAGATAGCACGCGCATACTAATTATTGTGGTTTTACTCTGTATAAAAGAAAGGGAAAACTTTTGTCTTCCAGCAATTTCCAATTGATGTGAAGCTCACAAAACAATAGTTACACGTGAATATACGAAAAAACTTTAAAGAGAGGAGTGTCACCAAGAATTCTAAACGATTGTTCGTTTAATTTTGAAGATGATGACGAATAGTTTCCTCAGCGGATCAATCCATATCCAGGTCCCAAGTTTGCAGGTTCAAATCTTGGCCGAGGCACTTCGGGTCCTACGATGTCAGCTCACTCTCTATCACATTGGTGATAAAAAGACTAAATAAATAAAATATCAACCACAGGGCACACAATATTTCAGTTCTGCTGCTACGTGGCAGTGTTAGCGGAACGTTGAAATTGAAGAGTGGCTCCAACACAAAAAAGATCCACACCGAGGTACCCGAGGCCATTCAATTAACATCATCATATCAAACTGATAGGAGAGTAAGTCTACTGAACACCATTTATAAATTACAAATACAGTATATTTGTCACACTTAATAGGTTGATAGTAATTAGTTGCCTTCATAATGTTGTAATTTTTCACCGTAACCTTACTACTTTTAAAAATACCATAGCTTCTATTCACATCAGTGGCAATATCGTTCCAGATGATCGGTCGCGACTAAGACGAAATGCTGTACAAATTATAATTTAACTAATACAAATATGGACGTACGTGAAGCAGGGGCTACCCAAAATCACTTGAACCCTACTGATTAATCTTAGTGTACTCTAATTTGACAATGGACATCACAAACATCATCCCTAACAAGACATTTCATAAACAAATATCTATCAAATATCTTGAATCACGTAATAATTCATAATTCTTAGCTGCGACATCATCAATTTCTGAATTTCAAAATAAAAAATACAGTAGCCTACGTGTACAGTTTTAGAAATAATCAATTTTAAGCAGAAAGATCATCATCATCAAAAGCAGCAACAGCAGAAAGTGACTTAGGGTATTGTGCGATCGCATCTGTACACAGACGTTCAAACTTACAATAGGAAAGAAAGAAAGCTTGTTACTGTTAATCTCGTGATCATGAGCCACGGGATCTCTTTTTCGCGCGGAATCCTAACCACAGGGCATGGCATTTCACGTCGAAAATCTCACATTTATTGACCGGTAATCGAACCCGGTCTACCTTGGTGAGAGGCAAACAGCTTGACCGCTGCGCCTCCAGGCTACCAAGCTTACAATAGGAATGAATGTCATACCTGAGTGGTCTGATGGCTGGAACGGGGTACACGTAGCCTCGTGAGGCAGAACTCCTCAGCCAACCTGGAAGTAGATTTCCGTGGTTTCCCACTTCTACTCCACGCATTTACCGGGCAAGGCCACGGCCACTTCGTATCCAAATCCTACCTCAATTACTAAATGCACACAGTAATACAGATATCACAGTGTCACAGGTTATCAGAAAAAAATTCTACACACATCCAAGTACACGCGACTACATGACCACGATGTCGCAAAACCCCTAAAAGAATCAACAAGAACAACAAACAACCTATCTAAGCAGTACTAATTTTAAAATATATTGTCAAATTTTTGGAAAAGTCACCAAATTGGCAACATTGGCAGTGACCGCCACACAGCCAGCCTGGACTACCAATCGGAAGGAAGTTCATTTATGAGGCAATGATTTACGCAATGTTACATTTATTACCTTGTTATCAGAATTTACTTTTATCGCCAGCTTCATGCCTGATAACAGCGAACAATGTGTCGATGCGGCTCTTCCAGCTCGTGTCGATAGGTGACTATAACAGGTGGTGTGGTGTTGCTGATTCACATCGTGTGTGATAGTTTGTGCCATTGTGGTGGCTATATTAATGTGTGTATTTCTATGTGGGGGATAGAATTGGTCACGACCTTAAGTTAGGTACCATCCCGGCATTTGTCTGGAGTAGAAGTGGGAAAACCACGGAAAACCACTTCCAGGATGGCTGAGGTAGAAATTGAACTCGCCATTTATCAGTTTTGTCTCAGAAGGCTGAGTGTACCCCATTCCAGTCCTCAGAGCCGGAAATGGGACCCGGACCTCGGGGGCGACAGCCAATCAGCAACCAATTGTGAGCTAGTTGATCACCTAGGCTACCTGTTTAGTGTCCCTAGCCTACCAACAAATTGCTATACGATAGCCACTTTTTCCCCAACACACACAACGCAGTCACCCTTCAAAGCGATGACAAACTCAAGCATACTCCATGGCTTCTCTAAATTAATGTAAGTCGGTAAATTGTGAAACATGAAGTAGGCCTACTCTTTTGAGAATATCCACCGCATACTTGGAGGGATATGCGAAAGCGACGGGAAATGCAACAATTGATGTAGTAGGCATTAATGAACACAGCCTATATGATTAATTTGTTCGATTTTTCTTTTGTCGTGTGACCTCCCAAGAGACCGAGTGCAGGTCTTTCTAGTCGACGCACGTGGGCGAACTGCGCATCGGGATGAGAGATGGAATGGATGAAGATGAATGATACGGGGCAAGGATGTGGAAGGAAGCGGCCGTGGCCTGACGGAAGGTACCATCCTAGCATTTACCTGGTGTTGAAAATGGGGGAAACCACGGAAAACCATTTCAACGACGGCCAACGGTGGGGCTCAAACCCAAGCGTCTACCGAGTCAGCAGAGAGTTTGGCCCCATGACCTAAGGCTGCGCTTTAGCGAGCGTAGCCACTGCGGTCGATATTTGTTCGATGACTCCCATTAAAATAATTAAAATCATCCATCCATCAGTCCAAATAGGCCTACTGTTTCTAGCAACTTATCAATAATTTTGTTATAGCCTACATTATATTCAGATACCGTAGTTGAAATGTGTTGGTGACATATTCCAGGGTTTTGCATTATCTCAAGAATAAACTGATACTGTCAGCATTACGTAGTACTGCACCATACCTCTTGTGTTCAAATGTCCCTAAAGGGATTCAACACGTGTTTTAATATTGAAAACGGAACAATGAACAATTTGGCCGAAAATATTACACAGACAAAAAATTCCTTATTTATATATTTGTTTAGAACCTTACTACTCTGATTCACCCTCCACAACCTATCTGCGGACTCCTCGCACACGATTCTACGTATAGACCTGGCATTCAGGCCCGACGCGAGGGAGAGGGAAAACGGGGTCGCAGCCCTGGGCCCCGGTCTTGCCAAGGGGCCCGCGAAAGTAGGGAACCCCAGAGTAGACACATATGTTACGTATTTAGCAACAAATTTGACAGTTTATTATATTCAATGTATCTAAATCAATTGAATATGCTACAAAACACTATAATGAGAACATGTAAATAACCATTATCTTCATATTATTTTCGCGGCCAGAGAAATAGTAAAGTTTCCACTGTTTGTAGGGATTGTTTCTTAAGTTTCTAAATAACATTTCAACTTGATCTAATAGCCACTAAGCTACATTTATGAACCTTCAAAAGTTCGAATTTTAGCACATAAGATTGTGAAAGGCGTTGAACTTGTTCTTGTGATGAGAGAGAGTAAAATTTTCCGTCAGATACAACAGAAACGACATTGCAAATTTACAATAAACAAAATTAGTAAGTTTCAAAAAAAAAAAAACGTTTTTTTAGTGGGCTTAAAAATGAAAAAGCAAATTTTATATTTACACGATGTCACGGGACGAAATAGTATGGTGGGGGGGCGTAAGTCCTAGCCCTAGGGCCCGTACTCTCTCTCCAAGGCCAAGCAAACATTCACAACCTTTTTGAGACTGTGAGCTCCACCTCCAGGAGGGGCGTGGTGGCTCAGCGGTCTAGCTGTATGCCTCTCACCAAGGAGGTCCGGGTTCGATTCCCGGTCAATGCATGTGAGATTTTCGAAGTGAAATGCCATGTCCTGTGGTTCGGATTCCACGTAAAAAGGAGGTCCCGTGGCTCATGATCTCGAGATTAACGGTCACGTTAAACTACAAGCTTGCTTTTGCTTTTCCACCTCCAGGCCATACCAAGTGCCCGAGCACCATTATATCGAATATAATAAATAATAATAATGCAACAAGCATGCGGCTCTCTTTCCTTTTCCTATGTCTCTGTTCCTCAGAATTGCTGAAATAGCTAAGGATTCGCCGCTCACCAAGCATGCTGCAACTGCTAGCATGACTCACGCAAAAATATACATTTACGTGTGTACAGTCGATTCGAATCAGCTTCTTTCCTGTTACTCATAAAACAGGGGTGTCCAATTATTTTACTGTGGATTAAAATAATATTTCACAAAATGATAAAGTACCTGATTGTCAAAACTTGTGATGACAACACTATTATTAGGGATCGTGAAGACAGGATCTCAGGGGAGCTTGTGCTCGTATGCCGAGAGCACCAAATGTCAGTCAGAGAGCACCGAGGTGTTCGCGATCACCTGCTTGAGAACGCCTGCTTTAGACCAACGGCTTAACCAAGTTGTAACAGTAGATCCCGTGATAGGCCATGGTCAGAACTTGGAAAGGTGACCAGTCTGGGGGGAAGTGCTGTTAACTTCAGTTCAGAAATAGCTCTTCGGAGGCTCGCCACATAAACACAGGTCAATTCTAAGCTAAATACAGGAATTCCGTGAATCTTGTCCGGGACGAAGACAGACCTTGCCTCGCCGGTAGAGGTTGAGACGTCCCTGTGATATTTTTGCCCAGTTTGAAGACACTTGATGCATTATTTCGTCCTTGACAAGACAGATTCCACACAAGTAAGTGGGGAAGAAGATCGCGATAGAGGCCTATGTCCCTAAATGACACAACAACCAGGTCAGCCTCCGCTTGTGTATCTACGTTGTCTTGAACACTCCCGCTACCCCCCTCTGAAATGATCATGTAGCTGCTTCATTTAAAGGCCAAGGGGCATCTTGATCTTCAGCCCTGTTTACTGATATTACCTGACAATCCGTGTTATTGTGGTAATTGTAGCAGTGTGTGTGATTTTAATTATTTTGGCCTGAAATTGAGCCAGGTTCCCAGGGACTTGAAATAAGGTATGTTGTAGTTGATTTATTTTAGGGACTTTGTGGCATCGTGGTCACGTAGCTCCTGGATGTTGAATTTGTCTGATAACCTGTGTTATTGTGATGGCTATATTAGTGCGTGTTTAGTAATTAGTGGCGAGGATTGGGAAGGAAGCAGCCGTGGCTTTAATTTAGGAACCGTCCCGGCATTTGCCTGGAGTAGAAATGGGAATCCATAGAAAATGGAACCCACCTCTTCTCAGTTCTGCCACACGAGGCTGAGTGACCTTCGTTACAACCCTCAGAACAGAACTGAGTTGACTGCGTGGCTCAGCGGTAACGCTCTCGCCTGCTGTGCCCAAGGTTGCAGGATTGAATCCTGTCGTAGTCAGCTGGCATTTGAGAGTGCACAAATGCGAGGGAGCCGTGTCTCTTAAAGGCACGTTAAAGATCCCCTTCGGGGCAAATTTCCGGCACAATGGCGTCTCTAAAAGCCGAAGTAATTAAAAAGCGACGTAAAACAAATAACATTATCAGAACAGAATGTAATTTCTTGGCAGGGCCGGGAATCAAACCTGGACATCAAGGGTGACAGCCACTGGTCAAATTAAGGTACCATCCCAACAATTGCCTAGAGAGAGTAGCCTATTGCTGTCAGCGCCAGAGTTCGAACCTTGCCATAGCGGGAGGAAGTAGGATAGTCCGACACTAATAAGTAGGCTGGTTCATTTAAATGGTGTCAGGCAGGTCCCGCTGCGTGCTGCGCTCCGCGCTGGTAGGCTATCTTATCTGTCGCTCACTCGGTGCGGCTGTTGACCTCATTCCGCTGCGCACACCACTGTCGGAGGCCCGGATTTAGGTTAGCACAGCACGCCTCACGCCTCACGCCTCACGCTCCTCGGAATGTGCTGGGGCGGGGGACTACAAGGGAATGAGAATGACACAAATACAAAACACAACAACCGGGAACCAACGAGATCAAGGCTGCCTGACACTCACCAATTAACGCATCATCTTCCTCTGTGACACAGTGAGAGGCGTTATACAGTATTTAGTTCACGATCAGCCCCATGTACTGTACTTGGTTATTTGTCTGATAACCTTAGGGTCGGGATTGTAAATAAGGAAGTGTGGAACACCACACTCGGGATATGAACCTCCGATCTCTGGACCTGCAAACCCTCATCGCGGACGTGGTGCACAATGTAATGCACACACACACAGCTACACCGTGGGATCCACATCACTGTATTGCATTTCCAACCCTTGTCATTCTCGTTTCTACGTAGTCGGGGAAGAGGTAAGGTGACCTTCTGTGTGGTGGATGACTCCAAAGTTCGGATACCCTTCCTGACGCGAACCTCATCCGAAACGTTAATGCGAGATGAAACGAATTATATCGCAACGACTTGGAAGGCAGCGGCCGTGGCCGTCATTTGCCTGGACGGCCGAAGGTGGGGTTCGGAGATGTGGGCCACCGTGACTCAGCTGTAATTTATCAGGACTCCTGCGGGCATGGACACATGTGGGGATAGCCTGGCCCTATGACTGCACCGTAACGAATGTAGGTACTCAGTCAGACCAGGTATACCGGGTGAGTTAACCGTGGTCGTTACGGGAGGCGAGGAGGTTCGAATCTCACCGCCGGCAACCTTGAAGATGGTCTTCTGTGGTTTCCCATTTTCCTTCCAGGAAAATGCCAGGGTTGGTCCCTAATTATAGGCCACAGCCGCTACCTTCCAATTCATTGTCCTTACATTCACATTTTCCTCCCCAGACAACACTCCACACCCCATGGGTGTCCGCATAAAAACAGCTACAAACCCTGGTGAGCCGAACATGTCCTCGGACACTCCCGGCCCTAAAAGTTATACTCTAAAAAAAACTTTTTGAGCCTTACAGTAGTCGCATATGATGTGTAACATCTGACATAGAAGAAATCCCACATGGAATTGTTGATACACCGGTATTGTATGTCTACCCCTTATTATTACCGTTTTCCTACGGGGTCGGGGATGAGATGAGAAGAGATGAAAGTCTTTGTGGCGGATGGTTTTTACGGCCGGATGCCCTTCCTGACGCCAACCTCACGAGAGGAGTTAATGAGAGATTAAATGAATGATGGTGAATGAAAATGGGTAAGGATGTGGAAGGAAGCGGCCGTGGCCTATCAGAAGGTACCGTCCCAGCATTTGCCTGGAGTTGAAAATGGGAAACCACGGAAAACCATTTCAAGGACGGCAAATTGTTGATACACCGGTATTTTATAATATTATTGGCACAAATATTAATCTATTGTAAAAGGGAGTGTTTTGCAGATATTGTAGTTTATAACACGGAACTCATTTTATTAGAGGTTTTGTAGCTTCCACCAGTACTAGCCTAAATAAAGAATACGATATGGATCAACTAGATTAATAGACGCGACACCGCTCATAACCATAAATTCCCTATAAATAGGCCAACTTGCGAGTAAATGCAATGTGCACAGCAGTAGATCATTAAAGGCTTGCCCAGTTCCCGGACCTCTTGATTCACTGACCAACATGTAATTTCATATGGATTATGTCAAAATAAGTCATATTGATATGATAAATATCGTTTAAAACCATAATCTGGTAGCAAAAATATCTAACCCGTCCGGGATTCAAACCCGAGATCTCTAGATTCACAGTCAAAGACGTTAACACCACGGCTATTTCGACCACGCGAATATTAAGCACAAGATGGTGACTTATCTTCACGTACCAATAATACTGCATCACGGAATTAAGTTTCATTTATATCTTGCTTGTTTCGATAATGTTCCTGCGTGCAATTGAGTTTAAAATGCCTTATGAATAGGCCCTCTTGTGAGTAAAGAGAATGTATTCACCAATAGTTCATGAAAGCTTGCTCAGTTCTCGTATAAGCACAACGATTATATTATATTGATGACTGCATTACCGTTATGTGGGTTAATATTTGAATAGCCATTGTGCAGAAACATAATACCGGCAATGCCGACTACTTACAATGTTTGATATTAAGGCATTTTACCATTTAAATACTGATACGAAGACTGTGAACATGTGTCATGTGCTTTGTTTCAATCAGTTGACACCAGAGTTCGCATGAGCGTTTACCGTCAGAATGAAAGTGTTCAGCAATGCGATCCAGCTGGCAGTGCGTCTTACACACTTCCGTCCCATTTTTCAAAATCACTCCTACAAAAATATCCAGCAACCGAGTGGAAAGATGTTACACATAAAAAAAAAAGAGTTCAAATTCTAACATGTTGGCTTGTAAACATGTATTAAAAAAAAGTATCATATTTTGTGCAGATTTCTTTGCGACTAGAGCTCGAGCCAGCCGGGCAGGCGGGGCGCAGAACACAACGCTAACATTACGTCCTGCCTCACTTCCATCCCACCAATCACAGAATCTGAGCTAGTGTGTTGTCAGGAAAGCTAAGTGTAAAGCAGCGTGAAAGAGACAGGCTCGTTGAGGTAAGCGATGGTGTTGTCATACCGCAGAAACTCACGGCAGCAGCCTGCGGTGTGGGAACTCGGACATGGTGGACCTGTTGCAACAGTGGAAATGTATATCTTTCTCTCTCTGCGCAAATCCCACTGAGCCGGCCGCCTTCCGGGCTGACGCGAGCTCTAGTAAGAAGGATAGAGTGCAGAAAGTACATTGTGGGATGAAAACCTTGTATACATTATTTTCATTATGGCTGGTTGCCTACCACTGGGTATGTAGATTAAGGGAGAGTCAAACAAAAATGAGTCTGCCAACATGTGTAAATGAACAAACGTAATCTCCACACATGCCAATACATGCCTGCACTCAGAGAGAAAGTGAACTTAGGCGCACATATTATTCCTCACGCCACAAAATGATTCCAAGACTTCAGGATGGATTTTGGAGTGTTTTACGGAAGCGCGGTGTCCAAGTACGGGCAGTTAATTGAGGCATGTTCTGTCATAATTAGCCATTATTTCTAAACAGTTGTTTGGTGGAAATATAAATACAAGATTGCTGACTTTTTATATAATATAAAGTTGCATTCTTGTAGTTCATCCACCGATAGTTTTTTTTAAATTTTAATTTACAATGAAGAGTACCGCACTTCCCATTCGAGTTCAAGTTATAAGCACAACTGCATGGCAACAACTACAAAGCCATGCTGCTGATAGCGTGTAACCTATATTTAGGTTCTGCTTACCCCAATGAAGATTTGTTCAAGTTGTTATAAGTGTATAAATAATACATGCATTTCTTTTCAGGTATTCGGGTGTTAAAATCATTGTTAACCCCCACCCAATCTAAATTGGTACAAGTTGTTTTACCGACTGGAAAGCATTTCTGTTAATAGATTACTTAGAAAACACTGAGAAATGACTTCTAGCTCTTCAAGATTTAACAAGATGTTCAATAAAGTACATATAGCCTACTTTCTCCTAAACGAGTGGGTATACTGTAGCTATAAATAACTCCTTGCCCTTATCAAGGAGTGTAGTTAATTGTTGTGGTTGTTGTTGTTGTTGTTGTTGATGCTTCTTTTAGGGGCTTTGTGGCATCGTGGTCATGAAGCCCCATGTTATTGAGTGTGTGTAAATTTTGTCTGATAGCCTGTGTCACTGTGATGTCTGTACTAGTATGTGTATTTTGTAATTGAGGTAGGATTTGGGTGGGTTAGCTCTGAACATCCCGGCATTTCCCTGGAGTAGACGTGGGAAAACCACGGAAAATCACTTCCAGGATGGCAGAGGTAAGAATTGAACCCAACTCTTCTCAGTTTTGTCTCACGATGGTGAATGTACTCCGTTCCAGCTATCAGACCAGAATTCAATTTTGGGAGAGCCGGGAATGAAACCCGGGTCTCCTCGGTGACAGCCAAGAATGCTAACCACTACGCAACGAGGCGAACGAGTACAATTGCATGTTTGTTGTAGTAGTTTGTTGAAGTACAACGCGGTGTATTGTATATACTGTATAATACAATCGTATTGTACATACGTATAGCCTACAGTATATAATATTTTCCATTGCAAAATGCACAATATAATGCTTAATATTATAACGTAACCTATGAGTGACTATAAAATAATAAATATTAAAAAAGCAATTAAAAACAACCTTACCTGGTTTCGAACCGCATTCGAACGGGAAATAGACTGCAACACTAACCACGCGGCTACACTGACCATTACTACGTAAGCGTTATCAACAGTCTTAGATGTAGACTAAATAATGACAAGGAATAAACGATATCATCATCGTAGTTTGCGTTCATTATAAACCATTTCATACTTAATTTATATTATTTCTATCATGCTATCTCATGCTACTGAAATATGGGCCAGGCCTCAGTCGCCATCTTGTGTGACCGAGCTCCTTAAGCTACTGCTACAGTAAGCTATTATAAGATAAAATTATAATTCCCAACGGGTCACCACTTTGAGGACATTTTAAGCCACCCTCTGTTCGATAAGCGGAACTGGCGAGTCACACGTTATGGATTTTGATGCTTGCGCGATTCACACGGTCGCCATCTTGAAACGGTTTGGCTGAAGACCTTGTAGTATTGGGGCAAGTCGCGTCCTATATGAAGTATGTTTTGAAAATAATTGGTAGAGATCCGATGATTAGTTTAGTCGTAATTTGATTTAAGCTCTGAACATTTGAGTGGCCGCCATTATGTTTCGGTTAAGATGACACCGATATAGAACATGACACTGAGGTGCTCTTTGCTAGTGCTTTGCTGTACCAAATTTGGCTCAATTCGGTATTGTCGTGTTTTAATTGATAGGGGGACAGACACACACACAAACTATTGGCCCGTGTTGGTCTCAACAGTCCTCGGTACCGCAACCGCGCAAGCTTGTGCTTCAATGGTAGGTATAATTATCACTAGCAACCCGCCCCGGCTTCGCCCGGGACAGTTATGAATGCATTACGTGGTAAGCGCTTTTTTTTTAGTCAATGAACTACGACCAATATCCGTTTTACGTCTTGGCATGATGGGTTTAAATCACTGACTGGGCTATTCATTATATTATTATGGAGATGCATGTGGAACGAATTCTTGTCAGACATAATTTAAAAATGGTGAGGTGCATAAAACACAATTCCCCCTTCCGTCTAATCTAAATACACTTATAGTGGGCGATGTATTGACGATAGAGATATGCTCTCGCGGTTTTTTTTTTTGTAGATTTTTTCATGCTGAACAATTCTTACGCTCTTAGTATATTGGTCTAGTTAACGATTTGCCCAGCGTAGGCTTAGAAAGCGCACGGACGCCAGGTTCTTTTTTCGACTCTTTCACTGAAATCGTTACTGCTTGGTTTCCTTTGATCATAAATACATTATTTTCTACAGAAATCTTCCTCGAGATATTCTTTACAGAAAGGTGAAAACCGCATCAAAATCCATCCAGTGGTTCTCGAGATTACCCCGTGACATCTGTTTTATACAAAGTAGAGATTAACAATTAATTAATTGATTAATTAACGGTAGTCCGCCTTTAAATCTCCGTTGGAATAAACAGAATCCAAATGTAAGAGTTTTAATGAAGTTCAGTGCCCTTCTGTGTAAATAAAACATACCAATTTCATTTAAGCTAAAGTGCATTACGAGATCATCTCACGGTCCTGTGTCAATTATTGAGAACTACACGACTTTTGCGTGGTCCATTTCTCTCTTACAGTCAGTGTACCCAAGCTCTCCGTGCTCTCCACGAGTTATTTGGTGGATATGAATAGTACTTGTAGCTGGGGTGAAGACAGAAGAAGACTTCTATAAATCTCTTGAATATGCTTCCCTCCCATTTGAGATTAAGTTTTAATGGCAACAGCTACAAAGCCATGCTCCTGATAGGGAATGAGGACCATTGAAAAGTAAACCCCCAACACATTATTCTTGGTTTTAGGTTAAAGTTTAGATAAAGGTATTAAAATATCACCTCATTATTGAAGCAGTTATGTAACTACCGGAACAGCGAGGTCATCTGCCCATGAACTTTTGGCCCGTGTACAACTCAACAGTCCTTGGAACCGCTAACGCGTATGTTTGTGCTTCAATGGGTATATCTTCAAAGCAGAGGAACGATAGGTTAGAGAAGTGTTGGCTGGAATTTAATTTCTGAAAATAATTAGAGTCCCACAAAGAGGCGTGAACTGCTTCAGAAGATGATTACCTACAACGAGATCGCATCTCAAAGAAGTGGCTCATAATGTGAGCCATTACAAGCCCACGCGTTTTCTTTAATGTATCTGGACCATACTGCATCAGCATTCACTCTCTTGATGGCCATGCTCTTATCGTCAACCTCACCGGTTAATAGCTCCAGTCTGTGATGCGAACTTCATGGATTCATTTCTCATCAACATCTTCAGGTATAATTAGTCAGTTCCTTTCCACATGTGCTGAAGCGAGCACAATGTTATGTACATACAGTATGAAGGGCCAAAACTCAAGGATTCCGTAATAGTGCGAAAAAGTACCATTCTGAAGTGCCTTAGGCGAGTGTGGAAATCCCCAAAATGGTTTTCACACCACTGAAGATACCCACCGAAGTCATCATGACCTGGATTGGAATAGCTCAACTACGGCTTCCTAATATATGGCTTATGATGCAAGGCTAAGGACGTAGGTAATTCCCCCAATGCTTACCTATCCCGTATTAGGATCCCGAAATTATTTTGCTAGTTATTAATGACCCCATCTACCAGGAGACTTAGAATGTTAAGCAAAGGAAGGGCCTCTTATTCATCTGCACATAACCATATTATGAACTACCTACACTACTTAAGCTCATCTTCGGTTAATAAAATGGATTCGAATACCCCAGTTGTAGAAACCCTACCAGTGATAAGTGATTCTCTAATCCCCCCCTACCCAGTGGCAGGAGCAGTAATGAAAACACACAGGATGGGTCGAGCTAAACTGTACAGTAAGGGCATTCCGCTTTTTACAATCTGAAAGCAAAGGATATCGTGGGCGTAAACCCCCGGCAAAACACAGAGCATTAAATAAGCATAATGCAACAAGCAAGAATAACTCGAAGAGAATTATCCTGATGATGTAAGTTAATAACAACAAACACCGGTCATATTAAATAAAGAAAAAAAGGAACCCCTTTTACCACGGTAACCATAATAGAACAAATCCCGAACTAGGAGAAGAGTAAGGAGCCTCAACAATCTTAATGTGAAATACGGATGGAACACACGTAGCTGAACTTCATTCACCTTTCATGTCCTACGTGCCTGTACTTACATTGACCTTTACGGAGAAGACAACAGTTGGTGAGTGACCCGCTCAATATGTGGAATAATATTCAAGTACCAGCAGCAAGTCATGAGTATGAAGTCTACTGCTACAAAGATGATAGCACAGTACAAATACAGTGTCAACAGTTTTATGTCCCTATCATAACTGCGGCTTTCAGAGTCGCTGGGGTGCCAGAATTTTTCCCCCGAAGGGGATCTTTAACGTGCCAATAAATCTACTGATGCCGTTTCCTCGCATTTGCAAACCCTCGAATGCCAACTGACTGTGCCATGATTAGACTACAAACATGAGAATGAGGGTCTTAGAACTTAAAAGGAAGCATAGCCGAGGAAAGTAGACAGTCAAGCTACATTGTACTTTTCTTTTTAGCGTATGGCTTTTATGCCGGGAGTGTCCGAGGACATGTTCGGCTCGCCAGTTTTGTAGCTGCTTCGAGACGGACACCCAATGGGTGAGCTACAAGTACCGTTGGGGGGGAAGTTGGAAGGTAGCGGCTGTGGCCTATAGTTAGGGACCAACCCCGGCATTTGCCTGGAAGGAAGATGGGAAACCACAGAAGACCATCTTCAAGGTTGCCGGCGGGGGGATTCGAACCTCCTCGCCTCCCGGATGTGAGCGACTGCCAGCAGTCATGCCGTAACGACCACGGCTAACTCACCCGGTTACATTGTACTGAACCCGCCCTAAAATCATAGGATGAAAAAAAGACAGATATAGCGTAAGGGTCTCTCAGCGTTGCTAGTTTCCGAACGCACCTGTGGGTTGGACCGCTACGGTGAGGTGGTGGGTTATAGGCACCTGCCCTTTTAGTCGCCTTGTATGACAGTTGCATTCGATACCCCATCTACAGAGAGAAGGAAAGGTTGGACACATTGAGGGATAAGAGTATTTCGTAGCTAATAGACAGATAAAATAAATAATATAAATAAAATAAATTTAAAAAATAAATACAATAAAGGGGCCTTCGTGGAGACCAGGTGCAAGTCATTCAAGTTTACTGGCCGTGTCGCGATGAGAATGATATAATTTTTTTTTTCGTGTAGCCTCCTGAGAGGCCGAGTGCAGGTCTTTCTAGTCGACGCCCGTGGGCGACCTGCGCGTCGGGATGAGGGATGAGATGAATGGATGAAAGTGGGCAAGGATGTGGAAGGAAGCGGCCGTGGCCTTTCAGAAGGTACTGTCCCAGCATTTGCCTGGTGTTGAAAATGGGAAACCACGGAAAACCATTTCAAGGACAGCCGACGGTGGGGCTCGAACCCAAGCGTCTACCGAGTCAGCAGAGAGCTTGGCCCCATGACCTAACGCCGCGCTTTAGCCAGCGTAGCCACTACTGTCGGTATATAAATGATGAAGACGTCACAATCACGCAGTCCCCACGTTCCTTCCGCCAAAGCCTAGCATCCTATCCACTTAGGGAAGGGTTAAGGTACTGTCAGGACACAGCTGACCAGGACAAGATGCAAGAGTGTAGGAACGCGGCACAACTGGGACCAAAGTCAGGCATAGTATGGGCCTTTGAAATCGACACCTCACAACCAGTAGTTGTGAGACCCTGACGTCTTACTTTTTAGACAATTACTAACGAGAGCGTGACATTGAGAGCCACCACTTGAAAATGTGGTATAGCCTATTCACGAATACATTTTACTTTTGGACTGTCAGGAAAGGTAGTGAAGTTGTTTCTCCATTAATGGAGTTTGCAAACATGACAACCTATTGAGGCTTCATTTAGAGGATATAGTTTTTGTTTTGTTTTAGAAAGAGATAAATTTGTTAGTCTGAACACGGGGCAAACAGCACTGATCATGATTATGATCAAGGAATGATCAACGAGGAGCGAGACAAATTTGGAGCAATCTGTTGGAAGGGCAACTTGTATGGGCTAATTACAATCCCCAGCCATTTTTGTGAGGTCCTTTAGAATCCTCGCCTTTCCTTAGGACGGCTTGTGATTCCTTGTGAGGTAGATGCCCCTTGAATGAAGGAAAGAGAAAATGTCAGAGGTGGGGAGGGGGATGCTTATTTCTACAAACTGGTTCTACCGGGTCACCTCTATTTTGTGGTATGGGAAATGCAAGCCAAAACAAGCGATGCATTAAGACCCACACATATAAACATGTAACTAAACTGAAAGCAAAGAGGAACAGTTGATGGGCTAGTAATTGAACAGGACTTATCACTGCCACTTGAAACTCACTCGCGACAAACGCTAGCCACCAAGGTTGCAGGTAGCAGGTGTGCTGCGAGACCCACACAGCTGACCAACCAATCGCCATTCTCCAACGTAATGAGACAATCATGGCGAGTTAAAATCAATCCGGTCTGTGTGATGACTGTTTACCTACTTGTAATCGAACTCTCCAGTTCTCGAAATGCAGTGAACATGAAGAATTATTAATCTTAAATAGCCTACTGCTGGTTTATAATCATTGTCCTTAGAACATACAACACGCACTTCAAATCTCCAGAACTAATTATCCAGTTTTCTGTAGCCTAATTATCAATCGTTTTTGAGGTCTTACATTAAATCCTGTTCAGATCATTAACTCTTGAGAACTGGCGTGAAACAATATAACACGAGGACTGGAGCCGGGTCACTTTGACCCATAGTGTTTCATTCCCTTTTTGTCGTAGTCGTACGGATTTTAATGAAGTAACTTTACACCTGGTGTCTTCCTATGAACTATTCCAAAAATAAAATGAGGTTTATTTATAGTTTGATATTTAAAATGCAGAAAAACGACAATTATTTTCGTAACATTATCATTGGCCGTCAAAGCAGTAATCTTATTTTCTTTAACAAAGGAGCTGATGACCAAGGTGTCCCTAGACCCTAAACATGGATGAACAAGAACGTGAGCTATGTGATTGTACTGTTCCAAAATAGGTCGATTTTCCCCCTTATGTATTACAAATTGTCCCGACGAACGTAAGCCGAAAATTGTCACGCGAGGACTGGCGCCATGGGTAAATCTGACCCGACCGTAAATAATATAGAAATAACTTGAGTGTTCAAAAAGCTATGGACATGTTTCTTTTGCAGGGTGAAGTTGAAGGCTAGGAAGGAAGGTACGGGAAGCGACAGGAAATAAGGGCTGACCAAAACGAAAATATAGAGCATTATTTAAGCCTCGGGTCAAAAATACCCATGCGCCAGTTCTCGTGTTTAACGAGAAAATTATATAACTCCATTTACGTAATATATCATGTATGTACGATATACTATCTCTATGAAATAATTTCACTTTACGGAAGATGCTAGCAGTGTTGCCGGAAACTATACTCTTTTTCTTCTGGAGGGGGACTTTGAAATTAAACCAAAAAAATGGTAGTTTCATTTAGATTTCATCAGGCAATGATATCTATCCTAGATGTATTTTTTACATTATATTGGCAATCTATGTATCCGAAAGGCCGTCTTGCATTTCCCTAAAAAATCTAAAATACAGTATTATTCATAGTATAGTTGAAATGCTTTGAAGCTCTATCTAAAATATATTGAAATACGGAACGCGTACCGCAAGAATAGACAGTTTTTGGTCCCACAATTCTTTTAAGAAGTTTTAAACCGTATTTTGCGCATTCTGACTGTCAATTATTATATTCTTAAAATTCTGTGCTAGCAAAGTTAATAAGAAAATTTTACTCATTGCAACAACAGGGTGTTTACGAGAACAATCAAACAGATTTCCCCTGTAATTCGCTGATAACAGCCACAGTAAAGTGACTGTAAAATCACAGGCCATGATACTTAAGTTAAGCCCAATGATCTCTATTGGGTATACAGGGTGTTTCGAAAAAAGTGTCCGATATTGCAACAAGGGTTTGGATTGGTCTAAACTAGATGAAATGTTCCCATAAACATATGCCCGGAAACAAATACCTGTTGAGATATGCACCATTTTACCCGCATGGAGAAGTCGTTATGTTTGGTGGTGCAGGCGTCTTTCCGTTAAGGTCTTTGCCTGAGTCGGATGTTCAGTCATAGTATGCGATTGTGCTGGCAGTGCAATGCGGTACCCGCACCAGACTGTCGGTCCCGTGCTGTGTGGATGAGATAAGCAGTGCGATGGAGTATTCCTCGAGAGAAATGGCAAACATGTTTTTTTTTGTTGCTATGGATTAGAAAATGGTAGTAGCATGGCCTCCCCGTTCCCTGGACCTTAATCCATTAATTTATGGCTATGGGGACATTTAAAGACATTGGTGTATTCCATACACATCGACAATGTGCAGATGTTACAAGACCGTGTGGCCAATGAGAGTGCCCACATCCGTGAGCAGCCAGACGTTATTGGACGAGTTGGGGATTCCTTACGAAGAAGAGCCAAAGCATGTGGTAACCATGTGGAGCATCTCTAGTAAATTGCAGATGGTGTCCGTGGACAGACCGGCTGAAATCATCACAGCTCCTGGTTGGTGGTGTGGATGGATGTTTGTCCAACGCGTGTTCTGTTAAGCGTGTGTGACAGTCAAGTGTTTATTAGAAGTAGCTGGTAGGAAGACGTCCATTGTCTGAAGTGTACATACACAACACAAGTAAAATGGCTCATATCTCAACAGGTATTTGTTTTCGGACATATGTTTACAGGAACATTTCTTCTAGTTTTGACCAATCCCAGCATATGTTGCAATATCGGACACTTTTTTCGAAACACCCTGTATATAAACTGGAGAGTTTTTACTCAAAAAGCATTTCATAGTGCCCTAACAACTGGTAAGATGATTAAGTTGCAAATTGAAAACAAATCACCAAAAAAAAAAAAAACTAAATTTTGTAAATTTATCAATTTAATATCCTGGAAATGAAAGTTATTGTTAGAGAAGAAGAAATTTAGAACAATCAATAAAACAAACAAAAACGGAAACTGCAGAAAATATTAGTAAATTGTGCATGTATTAAACGTAAGTCTTGAATAGCGATGTCAATACAGTTGCACGTGGATATACACAATCTACCTAAGTGCGCAATCTTTCAAGAAATGACCCCTTTTGATCACATGTCGATAAGTACTTGCGTTCACAAACATAATCTCCAGAACGTACTTTTCCTAGGCACAATTTACATATACAATTTGGAATCAACGTTGGACTTGGTAAAACTAAAATTCCATAACTGCCATGAAAAGTTCTGCGTCTTCCAGAATTTTAAAAAGTTCTTGAACATTTCCTATTTTCCATGTTTTCCAGAGTACAGTAGCCGTCACGCTGGATGAATCGTATTATGAAATGCTCAACAGCTGGAGTGTTCAAAAATGATAATCGGCCGAAATCTTTATCCGGATAACAATATGAAATTTCGTTAGTTATAACAAGTTCTATTTTCTAAATCATTATAGTTATTGACTTGTAAACTAGAGATTTTATTCCCGAATTACCGACAGTGTTGGCTACGCTCGCTAAAAGCGCAGCGTTAGGTCATGGGGACAAGCTTTCCACTGACTTGGTAAACGCGTGGGTTCGAGCCCCACCGTCGGCCGTCCTTGAAATGGTTTTCCGTGGTTTCCCATTTTCAACACCAGGCAAATGCTGGGACGGTACCTTTGACTGGCCACGGCCGATTCCTTCCACATCCTTGCCCAGTTTCATTCATCCTCATCCAGACGCGCAGGACGCCCACGGGCGTCGTCTAGAAAGACCTGCACTCGTCCTCTCAGGAGGTCACACGAAAAAAAACACGAATTAATAATAATTGAACAGGCAAGGGAATAGAGCAGGGCAGTCAATCACCAGTGACAATGTCCATCTGTGGTAAAAACTCAACAGTAGATGTAACATATCATATTATGTAGGTCATGAGCTCAAAGGCTTGTTGCATCCTCAAGAAGCACTACCATGGTGTATGTGGGTGGGAAAGGCTATAAACAGGTAGGAATCAAACCCGCCTCCTCTCAGTTTTGCCTCACGAAGCTCATTGTATACCGTTCCAGTCCTCAGACAAGAATTACATTTCTTGGCAGAGCCTGGAATCGAACCCAGGTCTCCGTGGTGACAGTCAAGAATGCTAGCCACTACACAATCTTCGAAATAAAACAGCAAGCTATAATCTTTAACTATGAACTACAAAATATTCTAATAAATGCTCTCAACATGTCTAATTTTTGCAAATTCCAAAATAGACTTCAATGAAAGACGATAAATAACACAGCACATAGCACACACTGCTAAGGCTCAAGGCATCGTCACCGGTCGACAAAGAAAAGATTTCATCGGAAACACGCGTCTTCCCCTAGTTACTTTACAACCTTACATATTTATAGTCACTAAAACGAGCAATGATCTGGATGTTCAAACCCACCTTAGGACAGATGGCGATGTGGCCCAGGAACTCCTGCAGTCCCTGATGGAATGTCCTACGAACACAATAACGTCGCTCCACTCCAAATGGGGATAATGATGCGATATATCAGGTTAACGATCGTCATCTCGTCATTTTCTAGACAGTAACTTATTATGTGGATGCCAATATGAAGAAAAATAGGTCAGCATCACCATCAAAATGGCCAAGTTAAACGATGCTATCTGACCTCACACAGTGTCACTCTGCGGATCGTAATCCCTAAATAATAATAATAATAATAATAATAATAATAATAATAATAATAATAATAATAATAATAATAATAATAATAATAATAATAATACCAACAATGACAATAATGATAATAATAATAATAATAATAATAATAATAATAATAATAAAGCAATAATAACTGAGCGTCCATTTGAACTCCTGCAGTTTAACAAATGCTGAAGTACTGATATTTTCCCCTAGAAAGGGACTTTTAGGCCTAATGTGCTAGTAAATTTACTGACACAGGACGCACACTACCACCAAAATACAGGGAGAATAGTGTAGACGAAGAAGAAATTTTGGAGCTCATCATAGATTAATATGAAATTTGTACAGTCTCCAGGCTACTTAATTTCAGTTTTTGGCCAAGTAAAAATGCTCAGGTTGTCTGTAAGCAGGATACCCAGCAACCTAGAAGCGCATTTTCATGATTTCCCACTTTTACTACAGGCAAATGCAAGGTTGTCACCTAAAATAAAGTCACGCCCAGTGGTTTAGATTCCGTGTAAAAAGAGGTCCCGACGCTTATGATCTCGAACGTAATGGTATTATTGGTTGCCATAAATTCGGATACTCTCCAGTTCAGCCCTGGTCCCAAACTAGCAATCATACCATGAGATTTGAAAACATGAACGATAAAGTCAATTTCCAATTGATAAGTGGGTAATAATAATAATAATAATAATAATTGGCAACTTTGACCAACAATAGGCAGGAAGTGATTGAATCCATTGAAACACTCCATGAAATTGCAGCCAAAACCGGACACCAAATTTCATACCAAAGAACCCAGTTCATGGAATGATCTTGTCGGTACATGGCTAAACAACCTTTGATAACTCGGTTCGGTAAAGTAACTCTAAATTCAAATACCTAGAAGAAATTACCCAACCTTCAGACCTGAATTGTGATGCAAATAAAGAGAGAATCTCTAAGTGCATAGAGCCTACACAATCACATGGAACAGGAATAGGCCTACTAAGAAATCCATCTCCCGTAAAGCAAAATTACGACATTACAACATGGTAATCAAACCCGAGGCACTATACGCCTCCGAAACACTGATCATTGGGGGCAGATCACTAATTAAAGATACAGTATACAAAAACAAGAACGAAACATTTTGAGGAAGATTTTTGACCCAGTTTGTACTAAGGGAATTTGGATGAAAAGGAGATACCAGGAGCTTTATCAGCATTCGCAGAAAATCTCGGACTCATTCAGGAAAAGGCGTTTGAAATTCTATGGGCATATTCTCAGAACGAGCGATCATAGACCGACTAAAAGAATTCAAAATCTTACTCTCTCAAAGGAAACTAAGAACACCTGACTGTTTGAAGTTGAAAAAGACTTTCAGGAAATAGATATCTCAACTGATATGGTACTGGACAGAACTAAATTCGGAGAACTAGTCGACAATCATCAATTATCAGACCACCCAAACATTGCATCCACAAGAACCTGGAAAGAGCCATAGCGAGAGGTCGACGAGATTTTGGGAGGACAAGAAAGCAAGATCAGCAAGATAGGTTCAACCGCGCTCCTTGGACGGGCATTACGATGTAAAAAAAAAAATAACAACAATAAGTCCACAGTTACCTGTTTGATCCATTCAGGTGATCTACTCTCCAGTGCCGACGTGACGTTCCAATGGCGCTGTCACCCGGAACTCTGAGATTAAATTAATTTTGTTTTGTAATCATTAAAGCTCATGCAAGAGGTCTTCTACGAGTCGACATCGTATGACTGCCTGGGCCGGGAATTGGACCCGACCCCGTGGTCTTAGCGGACACTATCACTGATCCCCCGAGTGTAGTCAATGGGCCGGCCAGTCGTGGCCGGTGGTATGCGCATGTGAATATTAGAGCGAGTCTACACCATTGCGCACTTCATTTACACTAGTCACAAACGGATGAAGGTTCTCTCTGCGCGGTTACACCATTGCGCACTTCACTTACACTGGTCACAAACAGATGGAAGTTCTCTGTGTGCAGATACACAATTGCGCACATCCTTTCCACTAGTCACAAACGGATGAAGGTGCTCTGCGTGCAGATACACAATTGCGCACATCATTTACACGAGTCACAAACGGATGAAGGTTCTCTGTGTGCAAATGCACCATTGCGCACATCATTTACACTAGTCACAAACGGATGAAGGTTCTCTGTGAGCAGATGCACCATTGCGCACTTCATTTACACTAGTCACAAACGGATGAAGGTTCTCTGTGTGCAGATGCACCATTGCGCACATCATTTACACTAGTCACAAACGGATGAAGGTGCTCTGTGTGCAGATGCACCATTGCGCACATCATTTACACTAGTCACAAACGGATGAAGGTTCTCTGTGTGCAGATGCACAATTGCGCACATCATTTACACTAGTCACAAACGTATGAAGGTGCTCTGTGTGCAGATACACCATTGCGCACATCATTTACACTAGTCACAAACGAATGAAGGTGCTCTGTGTGCAGATGCACCATTGCGCACATCATTTACACTAGTCACAAACGGATGAAGTTTCTCTATGTGCAGATGCTCCATTGCGCACATCATTTACACTAGTCACGAACGGATGGAGGTTCTCTGTGTGCAGATACATCATTGCGCACATCATTTACACTAGTCACAAACGTATGAAGGTTCTCTGTGTGCAGATGCACCATTGCGCACATCATTTACACTAGTCACAAACGTATGAAGGCTCTCTGTGTGCAGATACACAATCGCGCACATCATTTACACTAGTCACAAACGGATGAAGGTTCTCTGTGTGCAGATGCACCATTGCGCACATCATTTACACTAGTCACAAACGGATGAAGGTGCTCTGTGTGCAGATACACCATTGCGCACATCATTTACACTAGTTACAAACGGATGAAGGTTCTCTGTGAGCAGATGCACCATTGCGGTATACCAGGCATAATCATTTGAGTTGAGGAACATAGCCTACTTCGGTTAGGTAGTTGATGAAGGATCTGGGAAGAAACCTCATAGGCAGAAAGGAAATATTGCCTACAGGTAAAACCTGGTATTGTACCTACCGGCCTAGAAGGAAGGGCCCATTTATTTGAACATGAATGTGACATTACCGCTGGTGAGGGAAGTATTCAAGAAACATAAACTTGCCGGTCAGCACGTACTTAGCAGTATTTCTTTCAACAACTCCCATCAATTCAGATTACATTACTCCTTGCTGGAAGCAAACAGGTTGTTGTGACGGTGAAACGTATCAGTCAGCACAGGCCGTGCAATCACACGCAGGCAGCTGAGGCCACATGTTATTGTCGCTTCAGTTAGGCGCTAGTGTCAGATGACCTGCGCTATTATAGTAGTGGAACACGATTGTACCCCATTGTAATGGGTGTTTCCCTAAACCTGAAAAAGTACATGAGATTACAAAATAAATACACTTGATCGTCAAGCGAGCATCATCAGATCCTTTACACTTAGGCTATTATATCCATGTCTACAAGTAGTCTATGTGGGTAATGGTGTTTACAATATGTACATTTATTTAATGACAGCAGTTATTATAAACTTGCGCAACTTGTAGCCAGTGAATAACCTAAGTGTAATGGACGTTACTTGCAGTTAAACATTGAATATACAGCACACGTAAAATCTTGTAGACAACACTGTCGCATATCGGTTATTCAAGAATAATCTACAATTTTAAGTGCTATACGAGTGGAAGCTTTTGAACTTTTCGCCTGCACACTTTCTGATATATTTAGATTAGGCTAAAAATATAGAGAGCATTATCAATAGTTGGCAGCCTTGGTGGAACTGAAGAATACGCGCAGTCATATCTGTTACAGTACACAAAGCACATACGAAATTTGGTTGAAATCCAATTGATAGTATGGAAGTTAAATGCATTAAATAATTGGACCTATCAGCAGGCATAGAATCGCGTTAGAAACACTGTCATGTATGGGTTCCTGAGAATTAATTTGAAATATTTTATCTATATGTGTGCCAATTTTAGAACAACTCCTATGATAGCTTTTGAGATATCCATCATAGAGCTCAAATTTCAATTGTGATCTTTCAGCAGTTGGTGACACTGACGTAATTTTCAAATATGGCCAAGAGATGTCCTGGTATTGATCTTTACTCATACCAAATTTGGTTTTGATGGCTGCAACCATTTAGGAGTTGATAGGGGGCACACTTACAGACAGGATAGACAGACACACACATCTTCCCGGATGATCTCTTAAGGCTACTTTTTAATAATTTTTGCAAAATGTGAAAAGTAAGCTAAAATGCAGCCGGAAACACGATATCCGCGAGTACCGAATCGTGTATCCAATATGT
The DNA here is from genome assembly GCA_946902985.2 of Meconema thalassinum. Lineage (NCBI taxonomy): Eukaryota > Metazoa > Arthropoda > Insecta > Orthoptera > Tettigoniidae > Meconema > Meconema thalassinum. The sequence goes on along the minus strand of OX336389.2, from coordinate 666,686,797 downwards.
TCTTTGAATTGTATGTTTGTTGTACGTAATATCTTACAAAAAATACCCTAGTTTTAATCAGGATCAAAACAGTTTAGATTTGCCGACCTCAGCCCTAAATGAAACAACCACCATCACAGTCGTGGTGCGTGACTTAGACCCAATGCAAGAGAAAGAAGGGGAATATGAACAGGAAGTAGGAGACTGTATGGTGGGGTTGGTGATTATTGTTTCTAGGGGCGAAACATTTAGATAAAAAAAAAAAAAAAAAGGAAGATTGTAGTTTTACGTGACCGTGAATCTTGTGATTATGAGCCACGGGACCTCCTTTTCACGTGGAATCCGAACCACAGGACATGGCATTTCACTTCGAAAATCTCACATGCATTGACCGGGAATCGAACCCGGACCGCCTTGGTGAGAGGCATACAGCTAGACCGCTGAGCCACCACGCCCCCTAACAACATTTAGATCATCTGCCCCCTAAAGCTACGTGTAAAACGAAGAAAGTCTGTAGGGTTGTATGTCAGGAAAGTCACGAACAAAGCTGTTGTAAGGATACATTCCAGCTTCTGGTGTAGCGGCTAGCATTTTTGGCTATCGCCCAGGAGGTCCGGGTTCGATACCCGGCTCTGTCAAGAAATTTAATTCTGGTCTGAGGGCTGGAACGGGGTACACTCTGCCTTGTCAGACAAACTTGAGGTGTGTTCGATTCATAATTGAGCCATCCTGAAAGTGGTTTTCCGTGGTTTCCCACTTCTGATCTAAGCAAATCCCGGGATGGTTCGTAACATACGGCTACTGCCGCCTTCTTCTCAATCCTCACCTGTATTGCAAGGGCACACACTACTACAGACACCTTAATAACACAGATTATCAGACGAATTCTACACACACTCAAGTACACGGGGTTAAATGCCCACGATGTCCAAGCCCCTCAAATGAAACAACAACAACAATAATCAATCTTACCTAACTTCGTTGTTCCAGTTTCGAGAACATCGTGGGTACAGAACTTTACACCGATAACCTACGTACTATTTCGTTTTCTAGGAATGGCACATTCATGTAGCGTTGATGAAAGTTTCAGGCCTCGTATGTGACTAAGTAGGAATGGAATATCGATGCTATGTCATTCGAAGTATCGTGCGTTCAGTATTTCGTCATAGTGGTATACAGGGCTTCAGTGCCGGATTAAGGTGAAATGAGGCCCAAGTCCCTCAGATTTTTGGGGCCCCTTTATTTTTTTCAAATATTTTTTATTTTTTAGCACCTGTACATTTAATAAAGTATATACAAGAGTTGTTTTTCTCAAGATGAATAATACACTTTTTATTAAATCATACAGGCCTATACATATATACATACATTTCAACTGAAACGATCATAGTTATTTGAAAACATTTCAGATGATTTGATGAACAATTTAACAAATCATACTATTTTTTACTTCTGTAAAATGTAATCATTTTTTTAATGTTTTTTCGGTCAATGAATTCTTCTAAAATGTCATCAAAATCAATTTCTCGCAGAACATTTGACTCGATATACATTAAACTTAGCATGTCTAATCGTTCTTGTGACATGATACTTCTTTGCGCACTTTTGATCCGTTTCAATTTTGAAAACGAGCGAATTTCAACGTTCGGAAAAACAGAGTCAAGCTTGTCTCGAATAAGAATTTCGTAAAGTTCAGAATGAGTGAACTCAGTTTTTAAAGGACATTGCAATTTAATATAATGCTGAAACTGTCTCAGTTCTGGATAAAAATGTTCTAAATCTTCGGAATAAAATTTGGGGGACCCCAGATAATTGGGGGCCCTAGGCCTGGGCCTAGTCGGGCCTAATTGGTAATCCAGCACTGCAGGGCTTACATGACGGCCAGCAGCACTAATAACACTGTATCTTTGTAGCAAATATCCCAGAGGGCATGCCTGCCGGATAGGCTAAGTGAAATAGCTGGTCGCAGGTCTGCTACCATACAAAATTGCCTCACTGCGGTTCATGCACTCTACGATGACGATTAAATCAACATTTTTTTTTTTTTTTTTTTTTGTAAATAGCCTACTCGCACAAACATTGACTTTTGTTACGTAATGTCCAGTTCATCAAATCTTGAAAGTTGAGCAACAATGCAGCAATTGCATCAATGGCATCATAGGCCTGTTATGTATACATCGTCTGATGCAAGGTAAATTTTAAAGCAGATCCAGTATTTACAGAGCCCTGGGTCCTTCTACCATATTTCTTCTAGTATCCTCCTTGGAATAGAATAGGACAGGGTTTTTAAACCTATTATAATCAGTCGCTTGGGTGTAGTAACATGGATAATCTTTACAAGAGATGAAGAGTGCAGAGTTAGAAAGAACTATACGTAAGATAAAATAGATTAAATAAATTCTCTTAGAACTCGCAAATAATGAATGTTGCTCATGAATACACTATTCTATCAGTAAAACCAATGTCACGTGGTGAGAAGACGACGCTTAGAAGAATCATGATTATTTTTAATTTTTCTCTACACAAATGGCGTAACTATACTTTTAAATCCAAGAAATGTATTTGCTAAACCTGGGGGCATGGTTGTTGTTAGACAATCATCGAATTCGTATAATATTTTGTGAATGATAATGGAGATAATTATTAAGTTACCATTAATAAAACAACCTACAGCTACAACACTAGTAGGCAATACCTATTTTGCTGTACATAAAAGGATCCATCAAGTCGACAAATCAGAATTATAAATCGTAAACGAAACGCAATAATAATAATAATAATAATAATAATAATAATAATAATAATAATAATAATAATAATAATAATAATGGTTTAACGTGTCCTTTTAGCTATTGAGGCTTTAGAGACGCCAGGGTGCCGGAATTCTGCCCTGAAGGAAAACCCAGTAAATCTACTGACACAGCTCCCTAGCATTGAAGCACCCTCAAATGCCAACTAACTAGACGCCCAAATTACGGGCACAACAGGCGAGAACGTAACTGCTGCTCCGCGCAGTCAGTCAAAAATAAAAATAAATAAATATACCGTACTGTATAACAATTTAGTATGTTTTCTTGAACAAAAAGATAAAATACAGGCAATACTAAAATTGAGTCATTATGCGATAGCAAAAAACGTATGTCATGATATTCAACAAGTAGTTCCGTGAAGAACTATACAGCCTATTTTCATATATCCTACTTATATTAATTGCCTCTATCAACGTACAACATTTCAGTTTGATTGTTGTAATAGATTCGTGGATATTGAGAACCACCTAAATATTTTGGATGGTAGCCATGTTGGATTTCTATATATGTAGGCCTCAGAGTTATGTACAATTACATGAAGGTTATTGTCTAGTTGTAGTATTCAAACTTAAATCACATGATTAAGACACAAGAAATGAAAACCAGATTTTAAAATTTCGCACAGCTGCCATCTTGTGGTTATGAAAACAATTGAAATAAATTAGATGCCAGTAGATTAAAATGTGTGTAAGAATTTACTGTACCATATTTCACTGCGCTCGGATGGTTCAATCGCGAGACAAGTCTATTAAAATGTTTCAACTTCGTTTGGCCGCTATGCTCGTTTTGTATTTTACAGGTTTTTAAAAGTCTCTTAGGTGAACTTCTAGTAGTGTCCTTTATCTTCGTACAAAATTTCAGAGATATAGAATCCAAGTGAAATATTTCGCACAGCCGCTATGTTGGATTGGTGAGACGTAATAAAATTTGAAGGGCACGGTTGTGGTCGGCCGAAGTAGTTCTATGACCTTACCGATTTTCATTGAAATCGCTCCAGCCGTTCAGAAGTTATTGGGGGGACACACACAAACGGACGCACACACTCACACGGACAAAAGGTGATCTCATAAGCCTATTTTTTCATAAATGAAAATAGGCTAAAAATTAGGAAGGGGTGGTTATTGTAGAATAAGGGTCATCTAAGTCATCGACCAAAAAGAAAGGAATATACAATATATTTAATAAGCTTGAGATGCAGGTCGATAATTCAAAGGTCTATTAAAAACTACTTTAAGTACCGTAAATAATTAACTGCTAATAACATCAAATACAGTAATAAAAACAATAAAGGTAAATGATAAATCCATATGAGGTTTCATTCATCACTACTTTACAACTAGCACCCTATGTTTATACCAAACTAAGGATGTGATGCAAATGATTAGGCAATTGCAGGATTCTAGTGGTTGCGAGTAATATGGTCTCAGTAACGTAATGTTGAAAAGTTATCAATGTCAGTCCCAAACTTCAATCATTGATAACAGGCAAAATCCCCGCCTTATTAAAACTTGCAAAATGTATACTCGTCGTAGTTTAAAAATAATTACGAGTACATTACCATTGTTTATCACGATTTGATGTATTTGTTTTATTATTATTATTATTATTATTACTGGCCTATATCAGCAGCAGCTTTCGTGTGGAATAAACACACCGCGAAGGCCTACTCCCCTGGCCACTAGAGCCATGGGGCCGCCCTACGCTGCGAGGTTACAGCGTGCTCGTCACTTGTCAAAGTGATAGCACCCATAGGGTTTTGCTCTGCCCCCAAAGCTACATGCGCTCCTGGAGCCCATCGCTTCTGCCTGTACAAGACTGACTTAAATTATTAGTACAAAACAACGTCAATGTCAAGGATGTAACGTCCCTTTTAACTGCTGTGGCTTTAGGGATGCCTGCATGTTATAGAATTTTTCTCTGAATGCAACATTAACCTGCCTGTTCTACTGAGACATCTCTCGCATGCCAACAGACTACACTGAGATTTGATTTCGTAACCTTGGGCACGATGGTGCCACGCAGCCAGCCAAGCATTGATGTTTCCCACAAAACAGTATGAGCGAATACCTCGAAAACAGTGCGTTCTACGGCCTTAATTATACCGCGGTTTTCGGGGTTCAACGGACCGCCCAAATTTTCTTTCTGGTATTCAGACGCTCTGTCCGTTCCTTCTATAGCTTCGTAGCTAAGTGGATAACGAGCTAGTTTTCGGGCCAATCAGCCCCAGGCTCGATTACCGGCTGGATCATAGGTATGGTTAATTACCCCGCCTCGGAAACTTTCATTTCTCTTCATTTTCATGACGACACTCCGGTCGCCTTTGGGCGTTAATCCGAATTACCTGAACCAGGTTTCTCTGAAGGCCACATGCCATTATTATTAAAAAATACAAAACTTATTGTTCTCTTTGAAGGTGTTTCTCCATTAACACCCCTCCCCCTTTAATGAGTAATTCGGTCACAAATTTGCATTTCAATTACACATGTGTAATGGACACAGATAACAAACATCGCTTTCATCAAATTAACAATGTGCAAGCAGACAGACAAAAATAATTTCCCGCATATTATTAAACAATGTGAAGCACTTGAAAAGCGCAAAACTCAGAGTAAATTTGCAAAAAGAAACAGAAACATTCTGTGTAGAGCTCAGACTCACCTTGTGTTAGATGAGTTACATAAGGAATGAAGTTCAGTTGTCTTCAGTCTCATGCTCGGCTGCCAAGAGTCAGTCGGGTGTGACGGAACAAGGACACAAGCTGATAACGCATTCAGCGGTTGACTCGTACGTGGCTAGCGCTAGAAAATCCTCCCATCGGTGCAGTGTTCAGTAGTTAATATGTCCAACAACTTCACCGGCACAAAATCTGAAGATATTCTGGTTAACGCCATTAACCAGTAGGTTAATCAATATTCCTCCAAATACTGTATGACCAGCATCACACTTGTGCCTGTTGCCATCTCTTGACAGATGCAGTAATTTTGCATTTGTTTGTTGACACAGGCTAGAGTAAATTGTGGATTTTCACAGATGCCTCAGTCTCATTCATGGATATAGTGCTGTACATTCTCAGTGAGGAAAGTCGTGGCAAACTACAACCTCACTCACCACCTTGCCTCAATATAGCGCTGCCTCGTGTTTTTGTTTGTTTCTATCCACATAACCCACGGTAGTGCTATTTAAGGATCCAACCAGCCTTCAGGCTGACAACTTAACAGACAGACCACCGCACATAGGCTCTCCTACGTCATACAGTAACACTATTCCACGGTTACCACACTTAAATCAGTTTATTGGAAAAAATCCTCACACACCCAAGCGCAAGGGATTGATTGGCAAAAGACGTCTCAAGCGCATAGTAGGGAAATCAATGATTTACAATCTGAACATTATTTAGGGACATGGACTATGCAATCCACCTAACATGAACAAAATATTGCGTGTATCAAGTCAACCCCTGGCACTATACAGCCCATGACGGGCTAAGGCCGACCAAGCGACCGCTGCCCAGCCATTCGGCCTGCAGATATTGGGGTGACGCGTGATCAGCGCGTCGGGTCCCCTCGGCCGTTAATCTTGGTTTTCGTGATCGGGGCGCTGTCTCATTGTCAGACAGCTACTCAATTGTCCTCACGAGGCTGAGTGCACCCCGTTCCAACCCTCACGTCAGTTTTAAAATCCCTGACTGAGCCGGGGATCGAACCCGGGGGCTCCGGGTGAGAGGCAAGCGCGCTACCCCAACACCACGGTGCAGTCAATGCGGATCTTTATTCTCAACAACTGGAACGAGTTCATGAAAGTTTTAGAATTTTTTTTAGTTAACCGAAATAGAGTACTCTTTCAGCAGGACAATGCGAGACCTCATATTGCACGAACAACTATGGCAAAAAATTAGGAATTGGGAGGAGTCGAACTGCTACCACATCCAGCATACAGCCTAACCACTCGCTCTTCCTCGAGCGTGATATTGTCTCGTCCCGCAGGGACTTGTACGGATCTGCCCTCTGTGGCAGTTGACGAAGTGGAGAGGTGATGATGGATGAAAGGGCCGGTAGAGGTTCCTATGAGATGGCCGGCCGGGTTAGAGAGCACCTCCTGACCACAGAGATCTATTCTGACACATCCCAGAGGACAAACATTACATACTCCAGTGCATTACATCGGTATTTGACGCTACGGGGAATAAGTAGCTATTAATAGACTACACTGATCGCAAATTCGCGAATAGATTCATTGGATCAGATGTATTTACCCCCAAAACACAAGCGTTTGATAGCATGTAGCGTATTGGGGAAAGAAGCAAGTTGAGGTACAAATACGCCACTCAGCAGCTGATTCACATATACTACGAGCGTAGCTAATCGCTAGAAGTGACACGAGTCGCCTTTAGATGCCTCTCTACAATCCGGTGCAAACTGGGACAGTGGCAAGAAGGCATGGAAAACTGACCTTGACTCCCCATTGAGACGTAGCCATAAATCACCGAGTTCAGCAGTATTCGAAAACCTGAAGAAACTTGCACACGACAGAGAAAAAAAATCTCCCGCAATGACTTCATGCCTTCAAGCTATCAAAAACGGCAACCGACTGTGCTGGGATTCGATCCCGCAACCTTGGGTGCTCGAGTTAGGTGAAAATAACAGGTAGAAATATACACATGACGTGATGAAAGGAATATGCTACCTGTTGTAATGCAGCATTACAGTTCGAATACATCCGAAAACAACTGAAAAATGTTCATACCATTAACGGAAACATTTATGGTTTGATCATATAATGTTCATAAATCCAAGCATTGTGGAGATATATTCATTCAGACCTAAACGCGAATAGCCTCAACCACTCAAATAATAAACAACGTTATCGCCTGCTCTCTCAGAACTGTCATCATTAACTGACAGGATTATAGGGTTCAATTTCTGTCAGTGTAATAGTTTCTTTAATTTGCTGACAATTGTTATCCTTCACCTCTCTGCTCGTATGTATTTCATTTCTCGCCATTGACCGTATTCATTAAGAGAAGAAAGTTAATTGCCAATAGCGTCCTCATAATTAGCTTGTGAAGAAAGGATCTCTTTCACTGGTAGGCCTATGTACAGTATATAGACTGAAGCAAATGGAGGCGAAAGAAGTCAGTAGAAGTAGGATGATCGTCACTGCTTAAACCTCGTTTAAGTCCAAAATACCTCTCAGAAGGGTCTTGATTTAATTTTGCAGTTAAAACGTACTTGTATTGTAAGTACAATTTGCGCACGGTAATGCATCATTGCTTGGCAGCCGGCATCTGCTACGAACATACGCTCAGCGCGGCGCGTGGTGTTGACATTTAGAACTACTTCATCTTAACCATTGACTCATATGGCAGTTCCACCACGTATTACTTTATTCGCCCTGCTAGTTCTTAATACTTCCTGCCTGCAGCCAATTCTTTCTTTCGGCTGATAACAATGTGATGATGATGATGATGATAATAATTGTTGTTTTAAGGGGCCTAACATCTAGGTTATCGGCCCCTAATGGTTTGGGTGATCGTGAAGATGATAATGCAATGTAAACTATAACTGAAACTAACTACTAACTTATATAGGCTACTAGAAGAAGAAATGGAAAACAAAACGATAATAAAGCAATTAAAGGACAGGAGGAAAAGAAATGCCCTCAACCCTCGAAGAATGCAGATTGAGGGACTTGGAAGAAAGGAGAGCCATGAAAGGCAGATAGGAAAGTGAAAGAGGAGAGGGTCCGCCCCCAGAGGTAATGGATAAAAGGGGGGAAACCGGACCCAGCTCAGGAATCCCTCGGGGTCGCCAACTCCCGAATTCACCAGCCGTGAGCCCCTGAGGGTGTAGCAATATCCAGGGTGCACCAGAAGTGGTGGGGCTACATACACCCCTCCCCCTTGAGGGCATTGATCATAAGGCAGGAGATAACATGAAAAGAAAAAGAAGGCTGACCCCTCTCAGAAGGAGGGTATCAGAAAAGATGAGATAAGGGCCAATTAAGGCGGGAAAGGAAGAGACTCCCTAGGCCTCGGATACCGTAATACAGTCGGGGTCGGAAGAGAAGAAGTGTTGACCAAGTGAGGTCGACAGGAAAGAAGGCAGAGAGGAGCCCGGCACAAGTAAGGGGAAGCAATGCCGGACTAAGCTAGGGCCCCGTGGTCGCCAACCCACGTCCCGCTTGATGTGAGCCCCTGGGGGGCAATGTGATGAGGGTGGATAGTAGAGTAAATTAACAAAACGCAAGAGAAAACCAGAAAGGTGTATCATAGTTTTTGGACGCGTTATTTAATTTTACGCGTAAAGTGGAGTGTTTCGAATGGGCTACTGGGTTTTCAACGTAGGCTACTGTATTTTGCTGTTGGGAGACAGCAACTGTTCGTCTTATGGTCAAAGTATCAGAATATAATCCATAGAAGGTAACAGAGAACTGAGCCCTCCTCATCTCAATTCCTATACTGAGGGTGAAATAGGTTCGGTACTCTTCAAGCAAATGTATCAATATAATTCACGAGAAATGCCTTGCGGAGATGAAATGTTAAGTTTTGAAACCATTCCGTCAGTGTTGCCCATACAAACTGTCAGTTGTAACTCTTCAGTCGGTCAACATGAATTTACCCAATGATTGGGTGGGGTACAATGTATATAATACTATATATATATATATGATTTTGGAACCATATGGTTATGGCAGTAAAATCCAGAAGGGGATTTCTTAATGGACTTCTGTCAGCGGAAACAATTAATTATAGGGAATACGTGGTTCAGAAAGAAAAATAGTCAGAGGATAACAAGGTATGGATGGGGAGCTGTAGAAGAACGAAAACTCTGATAGACTATGAATTAGTCGAAAAAGGACATCGGAAAGAGCTAATGGATGTCACAGCCATACCAGAGGAAGCCTTTGGAGGGGACCATAGGGCAGTGGTAGCAAAACTAAAAGTAGGAAAGGTCATGGGATTACCAGAAAAAAGGGAAAGAAAGATTAAGGTCTGGGGACTAAAGGAAACGGAGGTTGCAGAAGAGTTTAAGAGAGAATTGCAAGAACAGATACCAAGGACTGATATTACCCATGTGGAACAAGAATGGGAAAAGTTTAAGAGTGCATTTGTAAACAGTGCAGAGAAAACATGTGGTAGAACATCATGAAAGGTACGGGAAAAGACGACAAAGTGGTGGAATGATAGAGTGGAAGAAAAGGTAAGAGAGAAGAAGAAAGCTTGGAAGGAATGGAAAACAAAAAAGACTGAAAAAAGTAGAGTAAAACATATATAAGCAAACAAAGATTGCAAGAAAGTAATTGCAGAGGAAAAGAAGAAAAGCTGGGAAGAATTCACTCAGGAAATAAGGGAGGATTTACATTGTGGAAAGAAATTGCTGTTTGGAATTATAAAAAGCAGAAGGAATGGAAAGGTGAATACTGGGTTCGTGAAAAAAAAGAAGGTGAAATATTGACAAAACCAGAAGAGATAACGGACAGATGGAAAGAATATTTCAGCGAGCTGTTGAAGGTGAGACGCCAGGCATGCGGACAGGTTACGCAAACAGCCAAAACGGTGGAGGAAGAAATGGAAGAAGAACCAGACATTACTATGGCAGAAGTGGAATGGGCTGTTAGGAAGATGAAGATGGGGAAAGCTGTGGGAATGGACGAAGTGGCAATAGAAATGATCAAGGCGGCAGGATCAGTGGGACTGCAGTGGACATACAGACTTCTCAGGAGTGTGTGGAGAGAGAAGAAAGTACCTGAAGCCTGGAAAAAGGGAATAATATTGCCAATATTCAAGAAAGGAGACAGGAAGGTGTGTGGTAACTACCAAGGAATCACCATCATCTCGCATGTTGACAAAGTAATGGAAAGAATCCTAGAAAAAAGAATTAGAGTAAAGGTAGAAAGCCAAATAGAGGAGGAGCAGTTTGGATTTAGAGGGGGCCGGTCAACAATGGAACCCATTTTCATTCTGAGACAGAAGTTTGAAAAGAGTTGGGAATATGGGAAGGATATGGTAATGACTTTTATTGATCTAGAAAAGGCCTATGATAGCATCCCTAGAAGAAAAGTTTGGGAAAGCTTAACAAATAGGGGGATAGGCAAGGAACTGAGAGACATGATAAAAGGAATGAGCATGGAGTGCTACAGTAGTGTGAAGACAAGAGTCGGGACATCGGAATGGTTTAAAATTGACACTGGACTAAAGCAAGGAAGTGTGTTGTCACCATTATTGTTCGTAATGGTGATGGATGACATCATGAAGGCAGCAATGAAAGAATATAGTAGGGCAAAGATGAAGGTAATGTTGTTGGCAGATGACGTTGTGATCTGGGGCGAGAATGAGATGGAGGTACAAGAACAGTTAGACGTAAATAAATGAAAAGATTGAGCAATGGGGATTGAAGATAAATGTGGAGAAGAGTAGAGATAAGAAAGAAGGAAAAGGAGTAATCAAAGTAGGAGATAAGGAAATGGAAGTGGTGAAACACTTCAAATTGAAGATGGAAGACTAGATTTGGAAATTAGCAGAAGAATACAACTCGGGAGTGCTTTCTACCAACATGTACGGGGACTAGTATGGAACAAGGATATACCAATTAAGGCTAAATAAGTTACTGTATGTACAAAGCATATTATGTTCCTATAATGACGAATGCAGCAGAAACTTGGACAATGACTAAGAGGGATGAGAGCAGAGTACAAGCAGCTGAGATGAGATTCCTGAGAAGTATGGTCCAGAAAACGAAGAGGGACAGAGTGAGAAATGAAGATATACGGAAAGAACTGGGAGTACAGAAACTAAATGACAAACTGGAGCAAAACAGATTGAGATGGTTTGGACATGCCAAATGGATGCATGAAGTAAGGCTACCAAGACGAGCACTGGAACGACGGATGGCAGGGAAGAGAGGACGAGGAAGACCAAGAATGCGTTGGATGGACTCGGTGGAGAATAGTATTAGAAAACGGAACCTGGATTGGAACACTGTGTCGGAAGAGGAATGGTGGAACGACAGAACAAAGTGGAGAGGAACCATATTTGCCCCCACCCAGTGTCAGCTGGAAAAGGGGAAATGATGATGATGATGATGTATATATAATAAATAATATCCATACTAATATATACAAATGAGATGGTGTGTGTCTGTGTATTACTAAATCACGCAAGAACCACTGGTCCGATTTACAAGAAATTTTACATGGAAGTAGCTGATTTACCTATTAACATATAGGCTACGTTTGATTTCGATACTTTGCACTATTTAAAGATGGCGACCATTTTAGCGACGTCACTACACCCTTTGGTTTCAAACTTTCATATTTCCATTTCAAATAAAAAGAGAACGCTAAGAAATAGCAAACCTTTGATGGCATATACGGGGGTTTAAAATTTAATTTTCCATCCGATAGGTACTTATCACTTTTCGTGTATCTCCAACGGTTAGCGAGTGAAACCTAAATTTGTGCTATAAAACACGGTCAGCGCCGAGCGGTGTAGTTGGACAAGATGTTCCATCCTTACTCTCCCTCCGTGCAGCACCTCGCCTATCCCCTGTTTTAACTGTCACCTTCACATTTTAATTTATTTATGACCCGTAGCGAAGCACGGGTACTTCAACTAGTATTTACATAAAATATGTACGAGGTATATACCGTCTGAAGAGTTACAACTGACAGTGGGGCAGATGACCTCGATGTACCAACCCTTCGAAACAACAATCATCAATCTCCATGAGTTTGGAATGAATGGCATAGCGTTGTTGCTAATTCCTTTATAGGGGCTAGGGACACCTTGATGTGCCTTGAATTTGTCTGATAACCTGTGTTTCCGTGGTGGTTGTGGTACAGGAACGTAGCCAGGGGGCGAGGTGCGGGGATACTCGCATTCCCCACCCATCATGTATGTACCCACCCACAAGCACACCCCCTATGCATAGGGTCGGTGCATAAGTCCGTGCCATCCTGCATTGGGTTGGCACTACTGCATTGTGAAAACTTCGCTGTCTATTTCAATTGCATTCTTACTTCAGTTCGGAGTTTGATTGTTGCGAACAGGAACTTGTATGTTGTTAAGAGCTCGTTTCGGTAATTTCCAACTCTAATCAGTGTGGAATGTCAAGTAGAGAAAATTGAACACTTCCGACACATTTTACTCTTCGAGTTAAATCGAGAATCTAGTGCTGCAGAAGCCACGAGAAGAATTTCTGGTGAGTACAGGAGGGAAGCAGTTGCTGAGAGGACGGCACGGAAATGGTTTTCGCGTTTCCAAGACGGAAAATTCAACTTGGGTGATGAACCACATTCTGGGAAACGTTCACTTTTGATGCAGAGCGCCTAAATCAGGTGGTCCGAAATAATCCTCGCCAAACAATGCGGAAACTGGCACATATTTTTCAATGCGAATCACACAACGCTGGCAGGCAGTCACTGACAAAGATGGTGATTACATCACTGACTGGTTTATTGATTGATTTCTTTATGACGTGTATCAGTCTACGTTTAGGGTAAGTTTTGTTGAGTACGTCTTCATTTTATGTTTCAAGATTCAGGAGAAAGTTAAAAAACCCTCAAACTTCCTACGTACTCGAGCGCCACGCTTTTTGCGAGTTCTGAGTTTTTGTGCTATTCGGGAATAAAACATTCATTTCCTGGTACTGATGAAGCCATCCTCAATATGTGATTTCCCCACTTTTGGCACCTAACTTTTTGGTGATGTATTTTTGAGTACCGGGAATTAACAAAAATCCTGAGCACCACCCACGCTGTTACAAACACTTTGACAAACCAATTTGTTAGACATTATACAGACATACGTAATTAGAACTTCTTGGCTGATGACTAAGGTAACCTTAGGACTGAATAAAGACACAGTTCATGAATTTTGGCTACGTCTCTGCTGTTGTTGTGAGTAATTGCAATCATCAGGGCAAGGGATTGGGTGGACGCCCCGGGACTAGAAATAAAGAACTATCCGGCATGGAACACCCGGGAAAAACCACTCAACGCCGGGATTCAAACCGTTGATCACCGTACATGCAGCAGCTCCCCACCACCAGTAACACAGCAAAATGAGAGAAGGTTCTAAGAACAGATTTACGTTCCACAAGTGTGGTGGAGTTCTTTATACTACCTCATTCCACAGCTTTCATGGTCTTATAAATGTATCTAGGCCTATTAATTTTAAATGTTGGCATTTTGTGAATCTTCTTATTTTAATCAGCATTTAATTGCTTACCACACTTTTGTACGATATTTTGTCAGTCATAATGGAGAAGTCTTTATCAGTTATTCTTTGTTTCCAACAGCGAGGATTTTCCATTATTTTTTTGCATCTCTGTGGGCCCAATAAGATTGCATCCAATTAACAACTGATATAACGCTCAAATCACGTGCACATCCACCAGTCTAGAAATCTCAGAAACAATTAAGACATTAATTTCACCCACACTTCTTTTCATTTAAATTATGTTTCTAAAAAAAGCATTACTTTTAAATGTTGTATCTTGTTAAGTTTCTTATCATAATAATAAGATTTGATCGCTTAGCGTAATGTTGTGTGTTACAATATCAGCCATAATTGGAAGGAATTATACTGTATTCGTTAAATATTCCCAAGAACAAGGATTTTCCATTATTTACGGACAACTCTCTAAAAAGATTACGTTGATGAAGGAATACTTTGAAGCCAATGATTGTTTACCATTAGAATCACTCTTATGAGCAATTACGTTTTAAAAACTATAAGTCGATATTTTATGGAAGTAGGCTATACACAGAACTATTATTATTATAATTATTATCTCGTTACACTTTTAGTCACATAATCAACAGAACTAACAGTTGGCTTACTGTACACTCAATAGCTCACGGAGTATGTTGTTCGTACACCTTCTAAAAGCAATGGAAACTGATGCAATGACATATGGCGGAGCAACCCACCACAAAGAAGATAGACCTCAGGAAAGCAGAAGCCACAGCGCACCCAAACCTCAGTCAGAAATAAAGCAAACCTCGGTCAGTGGGGATCTAAATGGTGGAACTGAATGCATTCACTCGGAATGCATGATGCAAGAGAGTCGAATCACGCGGAAGGAAGAGCATCAGAGACGTCTATCCACATTTAGCAATCGTTACCATGCCATAGAGTTAGCTGGATCCTCCCCAAGACTTGACAATTTAAAGCGTATCTGCTACACTCGCCTCAAGACATTCCCAACGAATTTGTCAAGTGATATCACTATCAATGTAGGCTATATGTGAAGTTTTGAAACCAGTTTTCAGTGTTGCATGTACAAAGTATTAATTTATAGTTTTCAGTCGGTCAACACGCTTTCGCCCAATTAGATTAGGTAGGGTAACTACAGGGTCTTTCATATAAAATAAGAGCGCCAAGCGGCGGCTTTGTTAACCGCAACTACGGTCACCTTGGCCGAGCTTTTGGCGCGCCAAGGC
Source organism: Meconema thalassinum (assembly GCA_946902985.2). Taxonomy (NCBI): domain Eukaryota; kingdom Metazoa; phylum Arthropoda; class Insecta; order Orthoptera; family Tettigoniidae; genus Meconema; species Meconema thalassinum. The sequence continues at coordinate 666,671,564 of OX336389.2, read as the reverse complement.
CCCCTGCTTTAAGCGTGTGTACAATCCTATATGATGCAGCGGCCTTGCTAGCGTGTGTACAATGCTGAAATCTTACTTTAGTTAGTTAGTTAGTTAGTTAGTTAGTTAGTTATTGTTGATGAAACCGAAACCCCTACTTGTGCTAATTTTGTGAGTGATTCATTCGGAGACCGTTCAAGATTCTCGCCAATGTCATCTAGCTCATCATCTGTTAAAACTGTTCGTGTGCGGACATGTTTTTTATTGAGCACCGAGCCAGTATTGTCAAACATTTTTGCAATTACGTGAATCTGTGCTAGTGAAAGTGGCACTTCATCAGGAAATTTTTGAACAAATGCATCACGTACCCGCCGAGCCGACTCGTACTTAAAATAAGTTTTACATAAAAAAATACGATGTTGCAATGATAACTGTCTCACCATGTTAGCACTTGAGGTTTAGACTGGCGACTGAGCACCTGCACGCGTATTGCAAGGTCAAGTTTGGTAATGTCAATCTGTTATTTTTATACAGTCCATCGGAACTTGAAAGAAGAAAAAAAAAAAAAAAAAAAAACCAGCCATCGTAAGTACTATGCGCGCGCTTTCAATACTATAGGGGTTTCGGTTTCATCAACAATAACTAACTAACTAAAGTATGATTTCAGCATTGTACACACGCTAGCAAGGCCGCTGCATCATATAGGATTGTACACACGCTTAAAGCAGGGGGCCTTGGCGCGCCAAAAGCTCGGCCAAGGTGACCGCAGCAGCGGTTAAAAAAGCCGCCGCTTGGCGCTCTTATTTTATATGAAAGACCCTGTATAGGCCTATATAAAACACACTTTCCTGTAAAACATTTACACGTATTAATACTATTTATTGATCAAGGGGGAATTTTAGGATTACGCGTTTCAACCGTCACGCGGTCATCATCAGATCCTGATCACTAGGGTTGAAATTTAAAATTATACAAATATTTAGTGAACTCGTGTAAAACCCTGCTGAGAATGGTCACCGAAAACTATCATGCCACTCATCTTGGGCTACGTGTTATAGCACTCACAGCTATGGTGAACGGTGTGTTCCGCAAAACTAGAGATGATGTGACGATTAATGAATAGTTCCGCGATGTAGACACAATTCAGTACCTTGGATCAGGCATAATCAAATGTGCTTAATATTAACTCATGTAACCACCTTTTGCAGCTCAGAGAATCTTGTCTCAAAGGTCCTTGGTTTGATTTCCGGCTCGGCAAAGTGTGTCTCGTGAAGGTAATGGAGAAAAGGTGGTTTCTATCCCCAGCTCAGTCATTGTAGAGGTGGTTATTCCCTTTTACTCGTGCTCCGGAAAAATGCCGGGATGGCATTCATTCATTCTCAGGCCTGTCTCTAATTTCAAACACATACAAATACAATAGTCACCACATTAACACCAGTAGATCATACACACCTTAAGTACAAGGGGCTGATGACCACGATATCCCAAGTACCTTAATGAAAAATATGTTAACTAAGGATTTTTTTTAGCGTATGGCTTTTAGTGCCAGGAGTGTCCGAGGACATGTTCGGCTCGCCAGTTTTGTAGCTGCTTCGAGGCAGACACCCAATGCGTGAGCTACAAGTACCGTCGCGTGTGGAGTGTTGTCTAGGGAGGAAAGTTTGAATGTAGCGTATTGGGCAAAGAAACAAGTTGAATGTAAGGACAATGAGTTGGAAGGCAGCGGCTGTGACCTATTGTTAGGGACCAACCCCGGCATTTGCCTGGAAGGTAGATGGGAGACCACAGAAGACCATCTTCACGGTTGCCGGCGGGGGGATTCGAACTTCATCGCCTCCCGGATGTGAGCGACTACCAGCAGTCATGCCGTAACGACCACGGCTAACTCACCCGGTAACTAAGGAATATACGGTATCCACTTTAAGTCATTTGGAGTGAGTATACAGTATGCTAATTCCCCAATATATTCCAGTGCCTATTGTGTGTTGCCAAGATCCTAAATGTATTTGTTAAGGATAAATTCGGAACACCCCTACTTCATATAAATATTAATTGGGACTGGGGATTTCGAACATAACCTAGAAATTTCTAGTTACACTAAAAATGTTAAGATAAATAAAAATAAACACTTTATGTACTTTATCATATTATACTTTGATTTATTTTTGTATCCTTAAATCCAGAAAATGCACTCATTTTACAAAAAACAATTCACTACGTATTTACAAATTTACATATGTATGTACTGCACGTATGTATACACAAACAAGAAGTTCCGTGAAGAACTAAAGAGCCTACTTTTCTTAAAATTTAAGATTCATGCCAATGATTAATCTATACGGATCTATTTAGAATAATGACGAAATTAAGTTGCTAATATCGAAATTTCTAATTAGTTCGAAATACTGTATACCTGGCATAATGTAGCCTAATAGAGCACTACAGTTGGCAGCCCTGGTGACTGAATATATTCTTAGTTCCATCTCTTAAGGTACAGAATACAAAATTTGGCTGAAGTCCAATGAATAGCATGGATCTATCAGCGCGCATAAAATCATGTTGGCAACAATGTCATGCATGTATTGGTCAGAAATAATCTGAAATTATACGATCTATTGTTGTGCCAATTTTGAATGAAATCCATTAGTTAGTATAGAAGTTACATGCATTTTAAAATTGGACCTATCAGCAGGCTTAGAATCATGTTGGCAGCACTGACGTATATTAGTTACTCCAAATTCATCTAGAATGCCAGGTACTATACGTGTGCAATGTTTAGAGCTATTGGCTTGCATAATTTCTGATATATTGCTATTAGGGTAACAAAAATAGAGACAGCACATATTAACAGTTGGCAGCCCTGGTTGCTCTTAAGAATACGCATAGTCATATCTGTTATGGTACACATAGCACATACGAATTTTGGTTGAAATCCAAATGATAGTATGGAAGTCACATGTATTTAAAGTTGGACCTCTCAGTAGGCTTAGGATCATGTTGGTAGCACTGACGTATATGTTACTGAAAATTAATATAGAATGTCAGGTACTATACGTGTGCATAGTTTAAAGCTGTCGGCTTGCATACTTTCTGATATATTGGTATTTGGATAAAAGACATTAAGAGCATTTATTAACAGTTGGCAGCCCTGGTGGGTCTTAAGAATACCCTCAGTCATATCTGGTTATGTACACATACCACATACGAAATTTGGTTGAATTCCAATTGATAGTGTAGAAGTTATATGCATTAAAAACTGGACCTATCAGCAGGCTTATAATCATTTTGGCAACACTGCCATGTATGGCCTCCTGGAAATTAAACTGCAATATTATTACCTATACGTGTGCCAATTTTAAAATAGCTCCCGTTCATACCTTCCAAGATATCCAACATGAGCTCAAATATCAATTGCGATTTTTTAGCAGTTGGTAGCACTGACATCATTTTCAAATATGGCCGTAAGATATTCAGGTATAGTTCTTTACTCCTACCAAATTTTGTTTCGATTGCTCCAGCCGTTTAGGAGTTGATAGGGGACACACACACACAGCCAGACAGACAGCCAGACAGAAGGACAGACAGACAGACAGACAGACAGACATTTCCCCGATCTCTTAAGTCTACTTTTTCCTCATTTTTGCAAAATGTGAAAAGTAGGCTAAAAATAAACAGAACTGTATGAAATCACTAAAGTATTTTATTTGAAAAACTTGCCGATGGGGGGAAGGGGAGCGGATGGTTCAAAACAAACACTCCCAAGGTCATTGTTCTCTCACAGCGCCATGCAAAATACAGTTCACATGTTTAAAGTGGACGTACGGATTTTATACTGTACCCCGAAGCGTAGCTGTGCGCGTTAAATCGCTCATCATGACAGCAATAGGAAGCTGCAGCAAGTTCGGAGATCGGAGGTTCGAATTCCGGCTCTTTCAGCGTCTATCCTGAGTGTGTTTTCACCGTGTTTTCACCATGTTTTCACACACTCCCTCCATACAAATGTCAGGATAGGACCTCGTTTCAAATCTCGGGGCATCTACCAATCCCTGTATCTAATACACCCAAGTAAACGGGGTTGATGACCAGGATGTCCCCAGCACCTAAACAAGAACAACAATAACAGGTTGATAGGAGCGCGATGCGATGGATGTATAAACAGGGATCTGTTGCGGCACGCCACAGCACGGAGCGAATGTTATCAGGCTATAAGTTAAATGTTTGCTGACTCGAGTTTACAAACTCTGCTCCATTCATGCTCACCAGTCGTACGCTACGAGCCTTAGCGTAAGCTAGATTGCGCAACGTCGACAACATCCCAGACAGCTGAGAACATGCAGCATTATTAATATAATGACCAAATTGGCATTCAGTTATTAGGTCACATAATGCACAATCAGTATATGCCCAACAGATGTCAGCTTGCCTATAGAGTTGAGTGTCATGTCGCGTTAAGTCACCGGTAAAGCGCTGGTAACCAAAAGCTCCAAGTTCGATTCCTGAACGTGCCGTAACACGGTATGGCTTGTACTCAATGTACCTAATAGCTGAACGCCTCTTTGAACGTCAGTGGGATCGTGAAAATTAAATTAATTTCAATGCAATAATACTAGCTTAGCGTAATCGACGTTGACGTGTTCATACTGTAGTACAGTAGGCTATTACGTTTATATGAATCGTTTGCCCATAGGAAGACAACCTATTTAAGGATGGCTGACGGGAGGAGGGGAGCTGAAGTTAGGCCAACCGCCGTGGAACTGACCAGATTTCACCCTATTAGGCCTATAGAGGCGTGTTTTATTTTGCCAAGTAGAGAATATGTGACTTCAATGAGGGTTGAACATTTGTTAGATTTTAGGCGATACACAATCAGACGCTGTTTGGTCCTTATATAACGGGCGCCAGGGAATGTTCTCCGCAGAGCCTACATGCTTCTGCGAGAGATAGTGTCATCAGTTACGTTGGCAGCACGGTTGTCGCTTGTATCGAAACAAACAAACAAACAGTTAACTTTGTACTCACCACAGCCATTCATAACCTACTGTTGCACTCTTCCAATAATCTAACTATACACACTGACGATTTCTACAGCCCACAGCCCACTCATGTGGCCTTCACCCTATCAAGGACACCGTGCTGCCAACTAAATTGATGACGCTACCTCTCGCAGCTGCACGTAGCCGTTGCGGAGAACATTTCCTGGCGCCCTGTAGAATCAGAGTAGTAGTTTTCTCTTGCCCCACACGTATGTGTCCATAGTGAGGGAGGGTCAGGGGGATGATAATGATGCAGCCTCTCCGCAAAGTCCCTGAAATTTATATTTAAATTTAATTGGTATTCTTCCCGAAGGCAGGTCCTCTATTCTAGTAATTGCTAATAACTAGAGATGAGAAATATAAGCAAGAGGATGATTCTACATGGCATATATCATTGGTGAGTACTCGATATTTTGAACGCTGGCATAACAATATTTCTTGTATACTTAAGTATTCTTGAAAGAAATGCTTTATATTTCCTAGATTTTCTAGAATTAGATACATCATGTTTACGTTTGTCCTTTTCTTCCCTTCGGAAATAATGTTTGAAGGAAACAACGATGTGTCTGATCACGAAAGGTGAACTACACATAGACTACTCTTTCCATTAGTTGCTCAAGAAGAAACGAACCTGTATCAACAAAGTTTTAAATGAAATTACGGGGCACATGCAATTTATTGCCGTACATACCTTAGCCCAAGTTTAGGGAAAGCTGCAACAAGGACAAGATAAAACAAATCTTAAGACGTCGTGCACTACGGACATGTCACTCGCAGATTATAAAACATTTTGGGGATGAAAGAAGTGAAGAATCAGTTTAAAAGTGTCAAACTTGTGTTCTTCGCCTTATGAGAGTTATGGTGGTGAGTGACTGTATTCATTGAATGCATTCTGTTTTAAACTGGATTTAAAATTATAGATTCAGATGCGTTTACCTCAAAATACGCCCATTTTTGCAGGCAAAGTCTCATATGTCAAAGCGGAAACACACAAACTACCTAACAAATGAAGTCCAAATCTAGTGGTTACTATCTAGAAGGTCCGGGTGCACAGTACACGTGCTGTGCACAAAGTTAATGTAGATTTTCAATGTGAAATATCACGTCTTATGGCTCGGATTCCACGTAAAAACTGAGGTCCCGTTGCTCATCATCACGTAAAACTACATCCTTCCTTAGCTTTTCAAATTCTAAATTACACCAAGCCATGTGCTGTGACAACTTGTTTTTGGAGGAAGTTAATCATTGTTATGATTGACTTGAATAAATACGTGAATAGTGAGTAGTGAGTACTTATCATAATTTTGAAATTACCAAATGTAACCTTGTAGGGAAGTACATGATGACTGTTAATTGTTCTAAAAAATGCTAAAACTGACCGAGTGTGTTATTTGAATCCACCTCTTCAGCGGCAATGACCCAGGTTCACGAGGTGGATGACCCATGAATGAAACAAGAAGATTGCAGCAATTGATTGAATCACGAGAGGGTCGCAACGCAAGTGAGCTAGTGGGCCATTAAGTGGCACCAGCGAATCGTAGCGTAGCACAACTATCATATCCCAAGGTCACGGCTAGCGTGAACAGCTTCACTGACTGACTTACTGTCCTCTTTGCATAACTCTGCCCTTCCTTTAAAGACAGTCATATTAAAACAATATTACCAAGGTTTTTTTTCTATTGGACTTATCCCAATTTTTCGGGAGTCAAAGGAACAAAAACCTGGCTCATTTTGAGTTTTAGCCGAGATTTAAGGCTGGATGCCCTTCCTGAAGCCATGAACATTTTAAGGTCAAAACTCCACCCAGCTGTATCGAGATTCGAACCCTGAATATCCAGCTGGAAGACAAGAGGCACCTTCGTGCCATCACGCTCCCCTTAAAGAATTAACGAATATGAAATATAAGAAACAATGTTTACGTAAATCGACTTCTTCTAAAAACTGGAGCTAACAAAATAAGTAAAGTAGTTATTAACTTATTTTTTTTTATTTATCGTCTGGCTTTTAGTGCCGGGAGTGTCCGAGGGCATGTTCGGCTCGCCAGTGGCTGTAGCTGCTTCTAGCGGACACCCATAGGGTGACCTACAAGTTCCGTTCAATTTCAAGTAGTTTCAACTTTCGCTACCAGATGTCAATGATACCTAGTGGTGAACGTTGGAACTTTGATAGAGCGTTCCAACGGAATCTAACCTAGAAACTTAGCTTCCCACAAGTTTAGTCTGTGGAAGGATTTTTCACATGCCATAAATCTATGACATGGGACCGCCGGCTTTACTTCCCCTCTGAAGGAAGGCATACTGAAGGATTATAACGCTCTTAAAAAATCCGACTACTTCGACGGGGTTTGAACCCGCTATCTTGAGCACAACAGTTCAGCATGCTACCAAGTACGCCACCGAAGCCGCTATTAACTTAATGTTGCACTATGATCATTAGGCTACTACCGGGTGAGTTAGCCGTGGTCGTTACGGCGTGGCTGTTGGCAGTCGCTCATATCCGGGAGGCGAGGAGGTTCAAATCCTCCCGCCGGCAACCTTGAAGATGGTCTTCTGCGGTTTCCCATCTTCCTTCCAGGCAAATGCCGGGATTGGTCCCTAACTATAGGCCACAGCCGCTACCTTCCAACTCCTCGTCCCTACATTCCCACTTTACTCCCCAGACAACACTCCACACGCGACGGTACTTGTAGCTCACCCCACGGGTGTCCGCATAGAAGCAGCTACAAAACTACGGCGAGCCGAACATGTCCTCGGACACTCCCGGCACTAAAAGCCATACGCTAATAAATAAATAAAAAATAATAATAAAAAAATAAAAAGAGGCAACTCATCTGCGAGTGGAAATGCTGCTGGACAACCTGTTGTTGTTGCTTCTTTTAGGGCCTAAGTATATCTTTGGGTGATTTTTTATGGCAACCTGAGTTACTGTAGTGTCTATAGTAGTACTGTATGTGTTGCGGCGGTCAACGCATTTCCAGTCAGTGTCCTTTCATCCGCCGCAGACACGCCCAAGTGATTAGAGAAGCTGTTGCTAATTCATTTTGGGGCTATGCGACATCGTGGTCATTTAGCCCCGTGTACTTGGGTGTGTTTAGAATTAGTCTGATAACCTGTATTATTGTGGTGTCTGTAATAGTGTGTGCATATGTAATTTAGACGAGGATTGGGAAGGAGGCGGCCGTGGCCTGAAACCAGGAATCATCCCTGCATTTGCCTGGAGTAGAAGTGTGAAACCATGGAAAACCACTTCCAGGATAGCTGAGATGGGAATTGAACCCACCTCTTCTCAGTTATGCCTCACGAGCCTGAGTGGACCCCGTTCCATCCCTCAGACCAGAATTAAATTCCTTGGCAAAGACGGGATTCGAACCAGGGCCTCCGGGGCGACAGCCAAGAATGCTAGCCACTACACCAGGAAGTGTACCAAGTGATTAGAAGGGTTCGGTGTCAGCTTTCTTTCTCTCGTCACCAGATGACCTGGTCGTTCCCTAGGGGTAGAGCAGAAACTTAATATCTAACTCCTGTTTAAATCCCATGAGACATGGAAGGGACTGGATATCAATCGCATGCCAATTTCTTCGACACCAGCTGACGATGCGCTAGCCACTGTAGTTAGAGGGACTATGATTTGGAAATGTGCCTTGAGACTGTAAATATGCCTGGAGTTAGTGTGAGGAAATCCGTTCAGGAAACTGCACTCAGAATGGTCGCTGTTAGTGCCTGGATTCGAACCTTGGATTTACGAACGCACACAACCCAGTCCTTGCCATGAAGCAAGTTCTTTCAATTAGAGGCTTATGATACCGTGGTCGACAGCCGTGTGTGCAAACTGCCTGACAACTTGTGTTATTGTTGTGCTTGTACGAGGGAGTGTAATTGCAACTGGAGGGGATCTGAGCTAAAGTTAGGTTCCTTCCCAACAATAGCCTGTAGTAGAAGAGTAAAACCACCTCAAGGATGGCTGAGGTGGGAATCGACTTCACCTCTCCTGAGTCTGTGTCCCATTCCAGCCCTCAAAGCAGAAAATGTTTCTTGACAAACTAGGAATCGAACCCATAACGTCATAGTTGGCAGCCAAGAATGCAAGCCACGAGGGGGGCATCCTTTGGAAGTGGTGGAAACAGTTTTCCTGGAGTGAGTTAGCCAGTCGAGTTCATTGATGCTCGCAGTGTGGTACGCATATCGTGCTCGCATTCATCAGCTCATCCGCTTACGCTCATCCGTTCAGTGGAGAGAGTGTGAGTGAGTGCAGTCAGTCACCTCGCCAGCCGCGTCGCGATATCCAATCCTGCCTGCCCTGCTGGCTGGCTGGCACTTCAAGGTTAGACTCACGTCTGGTCCGTTAAGTAACCTTTCCAAAGCAAAATTTCTGCCCCTCGGTGTCTCTAAAGACACATAATTTAAATGGAGGATGTTAAGCGCGTATGTATATATATACATATATATATATTTCTTTTAATCGTGTTTACCCTCACTAAGCCTCCGTGGCTTAGGCGGCAGCACGCAGGCCTCTCACCACTGGGTCCGTGGTTCAAATCCCGGTCACTCCATGTGAGATCTGTGCTGGACAGAACGGAGGCAGACAGGTTTTTCTCCGGGTACTCCGGTTTTCCCTGTCACAAATTTCATTGTCTCCACTATCATTTCATTTCATCTGTCATTCATCATTGCCCCAGAGGAGTGCGTCAGGCCTCGGCAGCTGGCACAGTTCATATCCTCGCCGCTAGATGGGGGCTTCATTCATTCCATTCCTGACCCGGTCGGAGACTGGAAACAGGCTGTGGATTTTCATTTTCAATCGTGTTTACCCTCCAGGTTGGTGGAACCCACGGACTCAACGAGGGAACTCACTACTACCGCCTCTACGGGCAGTGCCCTAGAGCCGGGAACATCTGGTCGGAGTGGATACAACTGAGGAGGTGTGATCAGCACCTCGCCCAGGCGGCTTCACCTTTAAAGCGAGCAGGGGCCTTATGAGGGATGGGAAGGGAGGGGAAGATTCGGATGGATAGGCAAGGAAGAGGAAAGGAGGCGGCCATGGCCTTACAGCAAGTACCATCCCGGCATTTGCCCGAAGACGAAGTGGGAAACCACGGAAAACCACTTCGAGGATGGTTGAGGTGGGAATCGAATCCCCTCCACTCATTTGGGCCACCCGAGGCTGAGTAGACCCCGTTACAGTCCTCATACCACTTTTCAAATTTCGTGGCAGAGCTGGGAATCGAACCCAGGACCTCCGGGGCGATAATTATTTTATTATTATTATTATCATCAGGGGCCGGATTCTGATGGCAAGTCATCTTTTAAATCGTTCACCACAGACATTGCTATAGTAAGGCCATCATTACTTCCGACTTGACATTTCAGTGTTGCCCTAGAGTTATGTAGCTGTCAGAAGGAAAATCACTTTAACTAGCCAATCACAGGCGGCCATTCAAATCGATATATCACGACAAATAGTGTTTCGTTCGCGATGTCGCGATTTAGCGAACGAAACTCTAGCGCCTAGCACTGAAACGTCAAGTCGTTTTTTTTGTCGTGTGGCCTCCTGAGAGGCCGAGTGCAGGTCTTTCTAGTCGACGCCCGTGGGTGACCTGCGCGTCAGGATGAGAGATTGAATGGATGAAGATGAATGAAACTGGGCAAGGATGTGGAAGGAAGCGGCCGTGGCCTGTCAGAAGGTACCGTCCCAGCATTTGCCTGGTGTTGAAAATGGGGAAACCACGGAAAACCATTTCAAGGACGGCCGACGGTGGGGCTCAAACCCACGCATCTACCGAGTCAGCAGAGAGCTTGGCCCCATGGCCTAACGCTGCGCTTTAGCCGGCATAGCCACTGCTGTCGGTAAGTCGGAAGTAATGATGGCTTTACTTATAATTTATATACAAATCCTGTTTATGGCCCCCACTTTACAGAAATGCATATTTATTAAGTCATTCTCTCGTCCTTTTTCTAAGTATTTAATTTTTAGATCATTTTCTCGCTTTTCGCGTCAATATTATGTCATTTTATTGGAACATATTACGTTTTGAGGCATTTTTAAAGGATTATAATGCATTCTTTGGGTATGGTACTGGATACTAACAGAACTGAAAGTGAGCATGAATACCAAGACATGAGAATCTTCACATCTTCGTTCAACCCCTGTTTCTTGGAATATCCACATTCGAGGAGAGACTCTAGACTGAAATAATAACCAGTATTTGTGTGCAAATATTCGTATTTGTCAAATAATAATGAAATTATATTAGGCAGTTATTAAAATCATTTCAACATACAATGACGTAGTCTGTTTTCTTTTGTGTGAAGAAATTACGTCAGTTTCATTCAAATTTTTAGGTCATATTTTAAAGTTTTCGAGTCATTTTATGGGATTTTGCAGTCATTTTATAGGTCATTTTTTAAACATTCCCAGATCATCAAAATCCGGGCCCTGATTATTAGCCTATTAGTCTATTATTGAACACTTTATTTCCCGTGGATAAAGATCAAAAGAAAAAGCAGCAATACGTTTGCTTATTTTCAGACCACCCGCTGTGTAGCGGCTAACATTCTTGGCAATCACGGTGGGAAATACCTACATTTAGGGGCAGATGACCTCGCTGTTCCGTCCCTTAAAAAAACAATAAATACATAACTAGCTATACTTCCCTAGCAACTTCCTATTAACAATATATTGCACCAACAATGACCATAACCTCAAATTGCCATTGTTGTCAAAGGGCCGTTTTCATCAATGTCAATTATCTCTTAATAATTAATGTTATTGGTTTTACGTCCCTTTTAACTACTCTGGCTTTTAGAGAAGCCGGTGTGCCGGAATTTTGCCCCGGAGGGGATCTTTAACGTGCCAGTAAATCTACTGACATGGCTCCCTCGCATTTTCGCACCCTCAAATGCCACCTGACTGCGCCAGGGTACGAACCTGTGACCCTGGGCCCAGCAAGCGAGAACGTTACCGCTGAGCCACGAAGCCAGTCAAATTATCTCTTATTATTATTCATTATTAAAGGTTATTTAACTTTGCACGAGCATTTCATCAAACAGAAACAGAATTACGTTAAATGGCCAAATCTGACCACTCAACTCTCTAAAGCATCATTAAAGTGGAGGGAAACAGCTGAACTCTACCTCGCGCATACCTCAATGGCGGGTTGTTTCCGAGTTTCACACGAACTTTCATCCATATGAATATAAAATATGTTTATGACAATGGAATTATAAAAGATCATACGGCTTTAATGCCAAGAGAGAAGAATACGGAAATAAAAAAGTAGTTCCGTTAAAAACTAAATAGCCTATTTTCACTCTATCATGTTAATAGCTTCTATCAAGATACAAAATTTTAGTTTGATTGCTGTAATTGATTCGGAGATATTGAGAACCGTCTAAATCTCTCGGATGGTCGCCATGTTGGATTATTATACATGTAGGCCATAGCGTTTTGTACTACAAATTACATGAAGATTATTGCGTAGGTGTATTATTAAAGCTTCAATCGCAGGATTACACAAGAAATAAAAACGAGATTTTAAAATTTCCCACATTCACCATTTCGTGGTTATGAAAACAATTGAAATAAATTAGATGTCGGTAGATTTAAATTGTATAAGCATTTACCATACCAAGTTTCACTGCGCTCGGATGGTTAAAACGCGAGAAACGTCAATTTACATATTAAATTTCGATCCACTGCCATGTTAGATTTGTCCTCACCAGGTTATTGAATGTCCCTTAATTGACTTATGTTAATAGCCTTTATCGCCATACTAAATATTAGTTTGAATGCTGTCATATATTAGTAGATATTGAGAACCGTCTAAATATTTCGGATGGTCGCCATGTTAGATTTTTATACAGACTATGTAGGCCATAGAGTTAAGTACAATTAGAAGACGATTATTGCGAAGGTACGTTATTCAAACGTTGATTTCGATCACATGATTAGGGCACAATAAATAAAAACTCAATTTTAAAATTTCGCACCGCTGCCATCTTGATGTTATGTAAGCAATTGAACTAATTTAGATGTCAGTGCATTACAATGTGTACAAACATTTGCTGTACCATGTTTCACTACGCTCGGATGGTTAAATCTTTGGAATGACCTGCTTAATGCAATAAAAGACCTTCCTCCACGACAAATTTGACGCAAAGTGAAGGCCCTAATGGGACAAAAACTCCATGTAAATTGAATTTATATACAATGTAACTTAGTGTGATTGGGAGTGTGTGCGTGCGTGTATGTATGTATGTATGTATGTATGTATGTATGCACGTGTGTGCGAGCGTGAGCGTGTATATATGTGTGTGTGTGTGTGTGTGTGTGTGTGCGTGCGTGTATCTTCACTCGAATTTAAGAATGTATGATATAGACAAATTGTATATATGTAACATATCGGATTGGTATATATTTTTTGGTAAATAAATAATAATAATAATAATAATAATAATAATAATAATAATAATAATAATAATAATAAGAGTCTATTTAAGTGTTTCAACTTCGCTTTGTTCGTTCTGTACTTAACAGGTTTCTGAAGGTCACATAGGTAAACTTCTAGTAGTGCTTTTTATCACCCTACAAAATTTCATGGTGATTTCAGTAATAGATTCAGAGATGTAGAATGCCGGTGAAATATTTCGCACAGCCGCCATGTTGGATTGGGGAGACATAACAAGGGCACGGTCGGGTTCAAACAAAAGTGTACTATGACCTTACCGAGTTACGTTGAAATCGCCGTTTAGATTTAATTAGGGGGACACACTCACACACACGGACAAAAGGTCTCTCACACACACACGGACAAAAGGTGATCTCATACGCCTATATATATATATTTTTTTTTTCATAAATGAAAATAGTCCACAAAAGCATATCTGAAGCGGGATTTGAGCTCCTTCCAGCTCTGCATAATAAACTCTGAGTCTATAACGCAACCGCTTACGCTACGAAGACAATTGGGAGAGCATGTCCTAGTTAGCTAATTAAACACAACTGCCAGTTCTCCTAAATCATTCATATCATTTTAAACTTTTGCCACGAATAAGGTCTTCTGTATTTCACTTTCTGTATAATTATGTCCCGGAAAATCTCAAGGAAGCATCGCAAACAACGATAAGTACTATACGCTTCTTGATCTGTCCGCCATGTTTCTCCAGGATGAAACAGAGTCTACGCATGCGCGAGAGCCGTAAAGCGCATTTAGGTAATTAGAAACCCGAATGGCCTCGTGAAATGCATCAATAATCACGCACCAACTCTCGTATTTAAGTTAAATAGGAATTAACTAACGAATCGTTAATAAAGAGTTGAAGAAAACGACTGTTAAGCTGTTACTTTCATTCACAGAGCAACGAGTGACTCTTCCTTCAAAATAAAACAGCTGAAGGTCAAAGCAAAGTTGCCAACATCGTGGTTGAATCCATAAATCGAATGGGAACTGTTATTGCACATTATACTAACAATCTGACAAGAAAATTCCCTTTCATAAACAGTTATCTTGAAGTATCTTTAACAATTGAGGCGTTTCGCAAGAGAAGGGCGAGCCCGCCGTGAGTCAGTGTTTTACCCTATTTTCATTTATGAAAAAATGGGCTTATGAGATCAACTTGTGTATGTGCATGTGTGCGTATGTGTGTGTGTTCACCCTCCCCCCCCCCCCCTCTCCCCTAATAAAATCTAAACGACTGGAGCAATTTAATGATGATGCTGATTGTTGTTTTAAGGGGCCTAACATCTAGGTTATCGGCCCCTAGGGGCAATTTAATGGAACTCGGTAAGGACATAGTACTATTTCGTCCGACCCCGACCGTACCCTTCACATTTTATTACGTCTCACCAATCCAACATGGCGGCGGTATGAAATATTTAACTGGCATTCTATACCACCGAAACTACTACTGATGTCACCCTGAAATTTTTTACGATGATAAGAAAAAAGCACTACTAGAAGTTCACCTATGTGACTTTCAGAAACCTAATAAGTACAAAATGAACATGGTGGCCAGGCGAATTTGAAACATTTAAATATACTTTCCTCGCGATGTAACCATCTGACCGCAGTGGAAATTGGTCCAGCAAACGTTTATACACATTGTAATGCACTGACATCAAATTCAGTTCAATTTTTCTACATAACCTCAAGATGGCAGCTATGCAAAATTTAAAAATTAAGTTTTAATTTCTTGTATCCTAATCATGCGATCGAAGTCGACGTTTTAATAATGAACCTACGCAATAATCGTCATCTAACTGTATATCACTCTTTGGCCTACATACAGTATATAAAAATCCAACTTGGCGACCATCCGATAGGCCTATACTGTATTTAGACGGTTCTCAATATCTACTAATATGTTACAGCAATCTAACTGAAATTTTGTATGTTGACAAAGGGTATTAACATTAGTTTACCTATGGGACTTTCAATAACTTGGTGAGCCCAAATCCAACATGGCGGCGACGCGATATTTAATAATTTAAATAGACGTTTCTCGCGATTTAACCATCCGAGCGCAGTGAAACTTGGTATGCTTATACAAACTTGAATCCACTGACATCAAATTTGATCCAACTGTTTTCATAACCTCAAGAAGGCGGCTGTGCGAAATTTTTGAAATCTCGTTTTTATTTCTTGTGTCCTAATGATGCGATGGAAGTTTGAATTATAAACCTACGCAACAATCTTCATCTAATAATACATACCTCTATGGCCTACATATATATAATTCCAACATGGTGACCATCCAAAAATTTAGATGGTTCTCAATATCTATGAATCTATTACAGCAATCAAACTGAAATTGTGTATGTTAATACAGGCAAAAGGGGGGATGATGGTGATTTTATGAAATAAAAAAAATATTATTTAAATTTATTAATTTATCAATTATTGGCAATATATTACCAAGTTTCTAGGACTCGTATGACCATTATTTTCGCCACAATAAAATAATGTATCAGCGCCTGCACAGTTGAATGACGCCTCAACTTTCCTACTGTTCAAATTGCCTTCAATCCATGGCTTGTATACTTCAATACTGTTCTATCTTTGACATCAGAACGTTCCAGGTTTGCAATATCTATGTTGCAGTTCTAGGTGTCATCCACAGGTGGCACTTATTCTATGAATAAACAAGTAATGTAAACAAGTCTTAGAGGTTAGATGGAAGATGGAAAGGTGTTGGGTAGGAATGGTGGGCTATCAGGCAAGGAAATAGACACTATGCAAGTTTATTATGAAAAAGCAATCAGAGAAAACACAACAAGTGTAGATTCTATGAAAAGCGCAGTTTGTGCCACATATCTCCACAACATAAAGGTTGTGTCCCAAAGAAAGTGACACCTGGTGCAGATATTAGAAAAGTAAGGAGGCTGGTGCAACAAAGGAAGCTTTTAGTTTTACGTGACCGTTAATCATGCGATCATGAGCCACGGGTCTGCTGAAATATAATGACCTCAAAAATAGCTTACTTTCTGCAGTTTTAAATGAAAATAAAGCCTGTGTACAAAGATCTTGCACATCCAAGGCTCTTAGAAAAATGTTTACGTGGAGGTACCCAAAACTGCAATGAAAGTTTGAACAATCAAATTTGGCTGCGAAGCCCCAAAACTACATTTTGTGGTGCTAAAACTGTTCAGATAGCAACATATGATGCAGTTGTATGGTATAATGATGACAATGAAGGAAAAGTAAAGGTATTAGAACTTTTGGGGAGGAATTCAGGGATGCACACATCTAAACGCCTGTGATCCGCAAACTAAGGCCACGGCTGCCTCCTTCCCAATCCTAGTCTCAATTACACACACACACTACTGCAGTCATCACAGTAACACAGTTAATCTCAAAAGATCCTACCCACAAAATACACGGGGCTAAATGTTGCAAGCCCCTGAATTAAATAGCAACTTGCTGTTTTCTAATGCTTCTCTAAAGCCACGGCAGTAAACATTTAAACAATATTAACATTATTATTGTTATTATTACACCAATACGCCGAGACCCCACGCCATGTGCAAACTTTATAGGTGCATTCTGTCTTAATGGGGTGAATGGGGAGATAGAGGCAACAAATTTTCTTCAGTTTGCAAAACACTTCATTTTCTGTCACGAGATGCATAAGAAATGGTGTTGTTGTTGTTGTTGTTTCATTTTAGAGGCTTGGGACATCTTGTTTATTAGCCCCGTGTAGTTGGGAGTGTTGATTTTGTATGATAACTTGTATTTATGCATTGTCTGCAGTAGTGTGTGTAACTATAGGCTATTAGGGATAGGGATGATGTAGGTGCCCCGGGACTTGGAGTAAGGTTACAGCTGCCCTCACAGCTGTGGTGCACGATTTAACGAGCACTGCTACGCCACCAGCATAGCCGAGCAATATAAATCACTCTGAACGTTTGGAGATCAAAGGTTCGAATCTCGGAACTGACTGTGGTCATGTTGATTGCGGTTCTCCTGGTTTTTATTCTTCAGAACTCACTCCAGGCAAATGTAGGGATGATATCTCATTTCACGTCTCTGTTTACCTATCCACCTTCCCCAGTCCTAGAACCACAATAACATGGGTTAGCAGACAAAGTCTATAAACACTCTGCGCCAATACAGTAACTAAATAGAGACACAAAAGCAACGTCTGGACTGCTTTCGCTTTGAGCTGCTATAAAGAGACCTGTTGGAATCAAACTAAGAAAAAGTAGTCTTAAAGCAGTTGGAGTCCACGTGCAAGGGCAAGGAGAGCAGTACGGAGGCTCAAGGCCACCGGACGTCGCCTTCAGCAGACAACTAAGGTCACCGCCAGGATTGTGCATGGGAGTCGACTCGAACTCAAGCCCACAACTCAGCTCTTCCGATGTATTGTATATAACACGGCAATTGGAAACGGATAAGATCCGCCATATCACTGGTTCCACTTAAACTAATGTCGTCCAGGGCTCCGAAAGAGTTCTAGAGGATGGCTTTCGAATCACAATGTGTCACCCGATGATCAATATGATCTAAATGAGGTGATCGTACGTAATAAACAACCCGATAATCTTGGGGTTATTCATCCAAACATCTCGATACCACCGCCAGCTTGAGAACGGCCCACGTAGAGAAAGTTGGACTCTACACCCAAACAGTTCTTCTCGAAGGATACATTATTTTAGTTTCGACTGGTGTGTTTTATCCCGATGCCCACAAATACAGTATCAACCTTCATTAAATACAGATTAAATGTTATATTTTCAGTAATGAAAGTGAAACAAAGTAGACTACATTACTTTAAGCTGAATTTTTAGATTTCAAACAAATGTCTAACATTATCCGAGTACGTATATTGAAATTGTCACTTTTCTCTCAAATTCACTTACTTTGCAGTTCAAGTGTAGCCACACATGCCATTGCAAACACTTCCCTTGTTCCTACGCACCAAGTAGAAGAGACAGAAATGTGTAAATTCCTTGCATGAAGGACAAAAAGACGACCGGGATAGCTTCGCGTTCTAAGGTGCCAGGACAGGCATACACACTATTTTCTGACTCGGATCACCGCCAGCCATCCATGAAATGGCTCTCCATGCTTTTATCCTTTTAAACTCTATGCCAATGTCCGTACGGTAGACCTAGATTCTAATATGCCATGGTAGCCTCCTACCAAATCCATGCATCTTCACTTATTTAATTTCTTATGAATTCCTCTCATCACGAAGGGCCGTAAGAACATTGTCACATCGAAGCTCGCAACACTTCATTTCATCCACAGCGTCCTAGAAACGGGAATAATAAGGGATAGGGATAGGAAGACAAATACTACCAATCAGGAATAGTCAGGAAGACACTTAACCCAACGCTCGCACGGGAAGACCCTATAAACTAATAGTTCTCAGCCTTTTGTAGGCCGCAGCCCGACAATTTCATTTTGAAAACAATCTGGGACTAAAAGTATTCATATTTTAGCTGTTCGTTTTTGAATAGTTCTTAGCCAAATTTACACGATTAAGAGGACAAAATATTAAATCTTTAAAGTGAAGTGCTGCGAAAGTCTGAATAAAAGTTAAATAACAGCAAAAATTGCGTTGTTTTAAAAGCCTCACATTTTTCCTGATTTTGAAGGCATTTCTGGGAGAGAGGATACGTGCCTGAATATGTTGATTTTAAAAGCACTGGGTCAGAGCCTGAAGCTTATAATATACGGTAAATTACTGTACTTTTCTATTTTGAGCTCATCTCTTTTATGCGCAAAAATTCAATAAGCTTGTTCTTGAACTCGGAATGCTTGGTGGTCAAATGTCGGTTTAGTCAAGGCAGTTTAATGGCTCGATTACTGAGAACAGTAGGAGAAATTACCATTTCAGGCTATGGTTATTGTTCAGGGCACTGTATGACGCCAAATGTTAAATAGCTGTCACAGTACTGTACTTACGGATTTCTTCTTCAGTTGCATTGTCCTATTAGATTTCTCTCTATCGCAAGCATCCTTGAGATCACTATTGCTTTTAGTCGTAGTCTGAAGGGGGATAAACACACACGTTCTTTGTCTCTTATTCACGATAAAAATGGTGACTGGAAAACTGAGCACAACACTGCACTCACGCCACGAAGTCTCGACACACACAGATAATGCCCGTGACAATCTGTTAGGCTCACTGCCTACATTTGGTGAGCGCATACGAAATGGAGTGCTTTGTGACTTGTCCGCTGCTCCTCAGTATGGATGAGGACATACTGTATTTGTTTTACAGTCTGTCTCTTTCTTACCCTCACCCGACATGAAATTATCCTCACAGCAGGTGCACATAATCTCTGGCAGATCCTAAGTCCACCACAGCCTTTCTACCTGCGTTCTGTGAAGTTAAACCGCTAAATACCAAGAAATTTACATAATTGAATGGGCTAGTGAATCTCCGATGTCTTCAGGAAAGTTGAACAGAGAGGGAAACCAACATCCTCGCCAAGGTGGCGAGAGCTGTAGATGAAAGAAATGTGCCCATGATGGTTATTGTTGTTTCATCAGGCGGGCTTGGACATCGTTATCATTTAGCCCCGTGTACTTGAATGTGTGTATATATATATTATATATAATGTCTGATAACCTGTGTTATTGTGGTGTCTGTAGTAGGTGTATTTGTAATTCAGATGAGGAAGGGGAAGGAGGCGGCCATGGCCTAAAGTTAGGAACCATCCGAGCATTTGCCTGTATTGCAAAAGGTAAACCACGGAGAACCACTTCCAAGATGGCTTAGTTGGGAATCGAACCCTCATCTCATTTTTCCTCACGAGGCTGAGTGGACCGCGTTCCAGGCTTCAGACCAGAATTAAATTAACCTAGACCCCCGTGGCGACAGCCAAGAACGCTATACGCCAGGAGGTGGACTGTCCATAATGGGCATCAGGATAGGATAAACCACACAGTAGGAAGGAGGTGGCTGTGGCCTGAGAGTTAGCATGCCAATATTTTCCTTGGGTTGGAACGGAAGGCCATTTCGAGGACAGTGGGCAATGGGATTCGGATCCACACGCCTCCCGTGTTCAGCGATAGCGTAGCAATGTAGACACCGCACCTAAAGACACCACGGTAAATTGGTCTGTTAGTCTATAAAATACGAGCAACAGAAAAGTATTTCATTTGTTGGAAAAGAAAGGGTACAAACACGTATTTAAACGTTATTTAGAAAGAGGATCGAACATGTGACCCTATGCTTACTTAGCCACGGAAACTCGTACTCAAGAAGTATGGGCTGAAATCTGTCAGAGTTGTGTTCTCATTGCAGACTACACACTACAAAAATATTGAATGAAATCCGTGGCTGCTATTTCCTTGAATTTGTTGGAATTATTATATTTTAATATAGCGTTTGAGCAAATGTTTTTATTTGTTATATACGAGTAGGCCTATCATACGCTCGTCATACATCTGAGGAGCGAAACGACCGGTCACCCCATTCCAGACCTCCCATCGGATCCAAAATCACTGTTGGGGCCGGGTGTGGAGCCCGGAGACAAGCATGCTACTCCTAGTTCCTACACTACGGGCCCAGCTAATAATGAGCATCCTCATGGCAGGGAATTTCAAGCACTGCAGTGCGAAATGCACAACGTCAGACCGCATGGCACTGTTATCACTAGGGCCCAGATGTTGATGCCGTAAAAAAGTTTAAAAAATGCACTTAAAATTTTCAAAAATGACTGAAATAAATGACCTAAAAATTCGAAAAATGCACTATTAAATGGAAAAATTGATCTTATAATAATAAACTCACCAATATTTCACAAATTACATCTTAAGCTCAAACTGAAAAGTCAATCAAAATAGTTTTCTCGCACTTAACGAAATGCTTATGTTCACTTTAGTCTGAGTTGCACTGCACTACGAATGTCATTCAGATGTTGTCACAAATGACATCTTAAGCTCAAACAGAAAAGTCAATCAAAATAGTTTTCTCGCACTTAACGAAAGGCTTATGTTCACTTTAGTCTGAATTGCACTGCACTCCGAATGTCATTCTGATGTTGTCAAATGTAAATGATCTAGGGTTATCAGCCAACAAGTTTTTATATCTCGAAAAGCTGCGTTCATCATCAACTGAAGTGATCGGAGCGTACTTGAAGTGAGGAAGGTCGTTAGCTGCTAAATCCTCCTCAATCCCATCCGTGCAGTAGTTTTCACCAGAAAGAATGTCTGAGATTTTGCATAATGTTTTATACCTGGTGTTTTTGTACAATTTTGGTGCAATTCCCGCAGCAATTTCGCCACGATTGTTGCTAAGACTTGTTTCCACCCGGTTGATTAAGGAAATGGAATCAATATTATCATATTTTAAATTATATTGTATCAGCTACTAGCTTCTTGTTAACTCTGAAAGGCGTAAATCCCTCATATAAGGCTGTGACATGACTAAATTGAAAAAAAAAAAAAAAGACCTTAAAAGGACGATTTCTTTAAAATAAGACCAAAAAATCTACCAAACTTAAAAAATGCTCTTAAAATGGAAAAATAGCAAAAAAAATGCAAGGAGTTGCAAAATAAAAAATACATATTTGAAGACGGGGTGGGTGGGCTGTCCGGAGTTTCTATGTACTTCAGCCTTGTTTTAGGCAGCTCAGTAAAAAGATGACATGTCATTAACACCCGGGCCCTATAACTAAGGTTCGGATATTTAGGACCCAAAGAAACGAGAAATATGCAGGCAAATGTGCCCTACAAATACAGGAATATGATCCAAAAAAGGTACAATATGACCAAATATATTAACATGCTTTCTAAAAACAAGTGTTAGCCTAATGTAGTCAAATTTTATTTTTATTATTAATTCTACTTTAAATAACTGTTAAAGTTTACGCTGATTTCATGAATTGGCCTACGATAAAAATGTTTTCCTCAAATTTGTATCGCAGAATGTTTCAAGAGACTCGCGGAGAGTAGCATATTCTTCACTTTTTCTCGCGTTAAAAACTGCGACATAAATCACATTTCCTGTAAAAGAGAAAGAAAATGTTAAAAGTTAAAAATACTACTGCGTTAGTACTACTAAGTTAATTGTTTTCTGAGAGACTGCAACAATTGGCAAGCTCTTTCATTTGTATCGCCGCTAACGCGCAGAAACCTTGCATCGTCCAGCAGATACTCCACCTACCCCTGCAATATTACCAAATATGACCTTAAAAACATTAATATTGATGAAACATGACAATAACCATGAAAATGACCCAAATATGCATTTATATGCTCTATAAAATCCACCTAAAAAGAATCAGGAACATTGAACTCCTGCTTAATTACAGTTTTAAATGAAAATGCAGTCAAGGAAATAATATGACATTTCCTAAACATCCGAACCTTAGTTATCACTCCAGTAAAGCGCAGCAAAGCAAACTGCAACACAGACAGTACATGGGAGTGTTTCCACTGTGTTGAACGTGGCAAAAGAAATGTGAATTGGTAATAAAGGACAAAATATATTCATTGAGTGATTACAGCTGAAAAGTTTAGCAGTGTGTCATTTCCGTCTGTACTTAAGACATCTTAGCTAAGCACGCGTACACTCGCCGCTACATTCCCACCGTATTGCCAAGCATACATGCAACTGCTTCAAATTCCCTGCCCTGATAATGCTGATACTAGGCCTATATTCGTGATTGCCATTTTCATTCATCTTCATCCATTCCATCTCTCATCCCGACGCGCAGGTCGCCCACGGGCGTCGACTAGAAAGACCTGCACTCGGCCTCTCAGGAGGCTACACGACAAAAAAAAAAAAAAAAAAATTGACAATAATTCTCCTTTCTTGGCGTGTGTTGAGTTGGCAGGAAAGAACAGCTCCACCACTCTAATTAAACAAACCAGTGCTATGGCTTGAAATCCATTCGGTAATTGCCCTGCCAATACACATATTTTATGGTTCTACTCATCTCATGGAGTAATCAAATAACAGATCAGTGGGAAATGGGCATTGTGATGCGAGCCTCTATCTGGGATGATATAGCCTACAACAGGCACTTTGGGTCCTCGTGTGTATAAGAGACCATAGGCAGACTAGAACTAATCATGACGCATGTGGTATAGTCCCACTACAGTAACTTACACTACTCTCCATAGCTCATAATCAACGCTGGATTCAACTGCTCGTTAAATCGTTCACCACGGCCGCGTGGGCAGCTGCAAGGGCTTGGGACATCTTGGTCATCAGCCTCGTGTAGTTTGGTTGCTGTTGAATTTGTCCGATTTATGTGATGTTTGTAGTAGTGTGTGTAGCTCTATTAGTGACAGGGATGAGGTAAGTGCCTCGAATGCTCCAAATGGGTGAGATATTTCAAGAGCACTGCATCCATGAACGCCACCAACAGAAAGGAGGTTCAGTCATGTTTTGGGGTGCAATCATGTTTGGTCGACGTACGCCTCTAATTCCTATCCACGGTAACATGACTGGTATGGTGTACTGAGACAACATCCTTGAACGTGTCGTTACAGGATTTGCTGCTGCACTGGGCGACGGCTTCACACTAGTGAACGATAATGGTCATGCCCATTGATTTAGGGTGGTCAATCAGTTCCTTCAGATGCATGCCTTACAGAGAATGGAGTGGCCTGCCTATTCTGCGGACATGAACTGTATTGAACATGCATGGAAAGAGCTCAAGAGGGCAATTTCGCACCATCCCAATCCTCCAACAAACAAACAAACAAACAAACAGCAATCGACTGAAGCTGCTGTCCAAGAGTGGGATAATCTGCCCCAAACCACGTTGGAGTCGTTGGTGCTCAGTATGCCTCGTCGTCTGCAAGCATGCCTTAAAGCCCGTGGTGGCCATACACGGTATTGATAGGCCCCAACATGAAAAGGACGTTTGTGGGCTCAGTCCCACATTGTCACTTTTGTTATTCGTAGGTGTTTCTGTCACTTTTGCAGAGCAGATTGTGTGTTGTTTTTCCTTATGAGTACCTTATATTGTGTATAATGTGATCACATACACATAGCAAAATAAACAAGTCTCTAAATCGCAATATGCAAAACCTTTTTTGAGCACTGTACTGTAGTTCAGTTCACAAGACATTCATTGGACATTGTGTTAAATGGACAGAAGCTCGACTGCATTCACAATCAAAAGGCTTGTTTTCCTTCGTCTCCTGACAGAACAGACGTTGTGTTGCAAGGGGCGTGATGGTGGATTGGGCACGATTCCCAGTTAATACCTGTGAAACGTTTGAGGCGAAATGTCACGTTCGGCGGTTCACATTCCTGGGTGGGGAAAAAAACGAAGTTCCGTGGGTTTATGAGGGCGAGATTATCTTGTCACTTAAAACGGCAAGCTTCCTTCGCAATTAGACCTTCTTGTTGATTATTCTAGGGGTTTGGCATCATCGTGGTAATGTAGCCCCGTGCACTTCGGTGTGTGTAAAATTTGTCTGATAACTTGTGTCACTGTGATGATTGATGATGATTGTTGTTGTTGTTGTTGTTATTATTTCAAGGGGCGGAACAGCAAGGTCATCTGCCTCATGATGTCTGTACTAGAGTGTGTATTTGTAATTGAGGTAGGATTTGGGTAGGACGCGGCCATGACCTTAAGTTAGCTACCATCACGCCATTTGCCTGGAGTAGACGTGGGAATCCACGGAAAACCACTTCCAGAATGGCTCAGGTAGGAATCGAATGCGCCTCTTCTCAGTTTTGCCTCACGAGGCTGAGTGTACCCCGTCCAGCCTTCAGATCAGAATTGAATCTCTTGACAGAGGCGGGAATCGAAACCGGGCTTCAGACAATTAGGTCATTTAGATAATGTATAAAATGCACAGGCCTATTCCTAGAATAAGTGTATTAATGATTTTCAAGTCATACAATCATACGAACACTGGAATCCTTTCAAACAAAACATATTAGAAAGGCTGTCGTTTTTTCTTTGTAAGAAAATCTTGAGGGTTGTGAAGTTTCAACATATTGCTGCATATTCTAATATAGGCGCAAAACATAAATCACGAGATTTCACGAATGTTGATAATATTCGCCTTTAAGGCACTTGCGCGTCTTCCCACGAAATCGATTTGAATGATTAGAATTTAATGTATTATTTATGCAAAACAGCTTTGTTGATTTTATGAGTCGAATAAAGTCTATTTTCATTATACACTATCCACAATACACAATAAAGTCCTAAATCCCAATCGGTATCCTTGCTGAAAGTAAAAACAAAACGATTCTCTTTTAACATAGGCTACTATACAAGAATTGAAATTTCTCTAGTTCTAGATATTAGCATTTATTATCATTACTGCATTAATATTATAATTTTGTTATTGTTAATAGTATTGGTGGTATAAATAAAATACAGATTTAACCTATAGCTTTGACTAACATTATTATTGTTATTAATTAATTCAAGAGTTAAGTTTACTGTTTATACCATCTCTCATCCCGACGCGCAGGTCGCCCACGGGTGTCGAATAGAAAGACCTGCACTCGGCCTCTCAGGAGGCCACACGACAAAAAAAAGTGCCATGAACATATTGTTTTTATGTTAAGGAAAGGCCATGAAGTCTTCAAAACGCAAAGATATACGTGAGGCATTAATACATAAAACATAAACGGTCGTCAAAATAGAACGTTCATGCTTTGGGGCGTAGTTCGATCTTTGTGGATTCATTTAATGTACACTGATAAGACCTGAGCCCGCAAGCAGGAAAGTTCGTCCGATATTGATAACATGCTGGAAAGGGAGCCTGTATCAAAACCTAGCCTACGGCATTTGCGGAAATATTCAAATCTTTGTACTGTATGACCCAGAAACGTATTCTTTGCATGCGTAACAATAGCAACATGAAGGATTTATTTGCGAAATTACACCGATATCAACCAAATACTTATCGCAATTTTCATTTGCCATAAAATAGCATTCCTTATGACTTAAATTGAATGGTCCTTTAAACTTTTGTGGTTTTAGAAATGAGTGGTCCCACTGTCCAAGGATTCGAGCATGCAATCTTGGGAATACGAGACAAGCGCCTTAGTCAACTAAGTCACACAGCCGCATGGCTAACAAGAAAATGTTCAGCATGTGACATGCACTAGTTGTGAAAGTGAAGGGAACAACAACTTTCACAACGTTCTTTATCAGAGCGTGCTGATTATTTGCGACCAGGCCGGCTGTGTGATTCAGATGTCCAAGGTTATGGGATCGAATCCTATTTTTTTTATTTATGTGTCTCTAAATACGAGTTACACTAACAGTGGATTTATTGGCATGCTTCTAGAGCAAACGTTCGGCAGTTTTGCGTCTCTAAAGCCACATTATTAAAGGGACGTCAAACTTGTGACATTATTTCAGGTATTAGGTCGTGCTGTGTACATTAGGTACAAGCCATATAGGCCAGATGTAAGTTACATAGATAATCTGACATGCAGCCCAATAGGAGGCTACAATGTTCTTGGGTAGAGCCAATCCAAATCACGGTATAGCACAGGTTATCAAGTAGACCTACACGATATCCTCAGCCTCTAAATGAGAGGATGGCCCTCAGTTGGCGTTCCCAGCTGTATGAGTGACCTGTCACTGGTCTACAAGCACACTGAACTAGAACTTGATGGGCGGGAAGTGAAGTGACAGCTTGTTACGCCCTTCACGAGGACTTGAACCCATGACCTTCCGAGGGGCACGCCACACTACTCGTGTCCTTGGCGTGCAGCATCCCGTGTGACGTCACAGGAAGCAAGCCTGCGACCCTGACAGCGAGCGCAGCAGCCGTGCCAACTTGTCGAGGGGTGACCAACATATCGCCTAGTAAACCACTATTTACTATTGACAATACTTTCCAGCCCGCACGCTGGTTTGCACTTCAGAAGGGGTCCCCAATAAAAGTTATGACCACATCCAATGTTGCGGAACTTTGTGTATCTGGTCTTTCAATGCATTTAATCAACGAATATACGATGGTATAAAGAGCAAAGAGAGAACACCACTTCGTTAGTAGCATTGCACGTAAAACGCATTCCCATACAAGATGATCAACATGCCCAACATATCACAACTACAGTATTAGATCAACTGGAAAGAAATTGCCTATGACGAAAATCCACTTCACTACCAGTAGGCTATTGGGCGCTAGACGCATGCCCACAATAGATGACCAAGTCGTCTGGTTAGTTGGTTCCTCAGTTTAGGGGCTGCGACAACGCGGTCATGTAGCCCCGTGTACTTTGGGTGTGTGTAAAATCTGTCTGATAACCGGTGTTAATTGTAATGGCTGAATTAGTGTGTGTTATCTGTTTTTAATTCAAGTACGGACTGTAGACATTGGATTTTCAAGTAGTTCCAACTTTTGCTACCAAACGCCACCATCAACGACCAACTAGTTTTGAACTTGGTTACTAGATGCCACCGCAGTTGGCATCTGGTGAAGAACGTTGGAACCTAAGAGCGTCAGTCAAATCTATCCTATAATTTAGCTTCACACAAGTGTAAATAGTGGAAGGTTCTTTATCATGCCATAAATCTTTGAGATGGGACCACCGGCTTTACTTCCACTCTGAAGGAAGGCATACTGAGGGATTTTAACGCTCTTAAAAATCCGACGACTTCGGCTGGGTTTGAACCCGCAACCTTGAGCATAGAAGCTCAGCATGCTACCGACTACGCCACCGAAGCCGCCCACCAAGTCGTCTGCACAAACAAACTAGAAACAAATGGGGAATTGTGGAAAGAAAACCCAAACTCATGATAGCAGCGTGCATCTCTTCAGTCTATAACTCTTGTAATGTAATTGGTATTCTGCCCGAAGGCAGGTCCGAGCCTCCGAAGAAGCTATCCTCAGCCGGAGTTTACGTGCGGTAGGGTGGCCAGGGCCTTTCCGGTCCTCCTTATGTTGGTCAACAGCGCGCAGTACCTAGAACCGGTACACCATCCAAGTTCCGATCACGCCCAATGTTGCTTGATTGCGGAGTTCTCATGGGATCCGGTGTTTCAACATGGCCAGGCCGTTGGCCCATAACTCTTACCGTCTCGCAAATGAGAGTGGTAGGCACAGTTCTGTCTGTTGTATTGTGTCCCACTTCTGTTACTAAACAGAAGATTTAATTGATTTGAAATAAACCTACCTTCCCTAGTCGTTCCGGGCAAATCTTCGAGCACGAGTCCCAAGCAATTACTGCACTGTACACAGCGCATCAGCTAATTTGCATGCATGTATAAACCTAAATTAATTCCCTTTTACATGAACTGGTACGAATCGCTCTTTCTAACATTACAGAGAGAGTAGGCTGTACAGAAATGGAATGTTTTGAAGCCATTCTTTCAGTGTTGCCTTTGTAGCTCTTCAGTCGCTCAAAACGAATTTGCCCAATGACTGGGTGGGGTACAATGCTGTATAATATTTAAATTACACTCCTGAAGAGTTACAAGCAGTGCTTTTTACAGGGGAACGCGGGGGTACGCGCACCCCTTAAACATTTGAAGACTGTTTAAGAAAAAATATTGGTAGGCTACATTTATATCTAGTCCGGCAAATATAACTTCCAACTTGAAAGTTCATCTATCAGCTGGCGTCAACGCGCTGTTCACCACAGCTGGAGGAGATTACGAGTTATCCTCGATTTAAATCGATATATCGAATCAGTTCCTTTTGGTCAGCAATTCGGCACTCCGTTCTTATAAGCACGCAGGCTATTGTTTGAGGCGGGGTAGGTTGTTATTTTGTGCTTGTGGTTAGTTTTGAAGGATGAAGAAAATAACGAACTATTTAACATCCATCCAGGTATCGAAAAGGTGAACGTTAATGCTTCGAATTCAAACAATGAACGCACTTTGCAAATTGCCGAAAATTGCAAGATCGTGATGTTTAGTAGACTACAACTAAGAATACCCCTCATTTTTTTTAAGAAAAAAAAAACACTGGTTACAAGTGACAACTGGCTATACAGAGTCTTCTGCAGACCTTCTACAAAATAATCGACAAGTATTGGAATGATGAATGTTCTTTGAGACCTATTACTGCCATGAAATCCAGGGGCGAATAGAAAATCACGATACTAAGCATGAAGAAACTAAAATGCCAATTGTATTGTGGTACCAGTCTGCGTAGTGCAGGAGGATGAATAGTGGGAACGGTCTGTTGGAAAAAGAAACTGTACATACTATAGGAAGTCTAGGAAATAAACTTTCTACGACACTGAGTAACAAACCTGTACCTTTTTATTTTTAATATACTGAATCTCGTAACTACCTATGACGTAGTTCTCTATAAACTGTGACTTGAAACCTCTACATCTTCCAGTATTGGAGAAGGAAGGAAGGAAGGAAGCTTGTAGTTTAACGTGACCGTTAATCTGTAGATCATAAGCCACGGGACCTCCTTTTTACGTGGAATCCGAACCACAGGGCATGGCATTTCACTTCGAAAATCTCACATGCATTGACCGGGAATCGAACCCGGACCGCCTTGGTGAGAGGCATACAGCTAGACCGCTGAGCCACCACGCCCCCTCATATTGGAGAAGCTAAGTAGTGAAAAGCAGATGTCCTACGCGGCAGTGTGTGTAACATCACATAAGATATGGGCACGTCTAGGAGGGAGGTGTCCCCAAGACAAACGGTAATAGCCTAGTTTATGACAATGTTTCTGTTATTCATTTCTTACAGTCACAAACGCTAGAATTACATTTTGTTCCTACGAGACTTGCGTCACCAGGATTATCGTCTCATGTGTTTTGGCCCCGCGTCATGACCTAAGGGATAGAGCGCCGAATTTTGGTTCGAGGAGCTTCGGGTTGAATTCTCGGCCGAATCATGGGATTTTTATTTCGTATGGTTATTTTCCTGGGCTCGTGGACTGGTTGTATGTGACGTCTGCATCATTCATTTCATTCTCATCACGACGAGCAGGTAATGTAAGGGTGCCAACCACCAGGTCTCTCCATAGGCCACACGTCGTTCATTCATCTCCCCGTGTAGTTGTGTGTGTGAAATCTGCCTCATAACCCATGTGTTTTGAATTGAGAGCGGGAACGGGAAGGAAGTGGACAAGGCCCATGAGAGAAGCACAATCCCAGCATTGTTATGGAGATCTCCAGTAAACCATTTCAAAGAAGATGAGCTACTGTGAAATTAACAGCCAAGTGTCTCTTCAATCCACTTCAACGCCCTCAATGTTTATTGTCACTATTGGTTATCGCAAGGTCTAAGATAAACGCTGTCTTTAGCTGCACGTAACATAGACTACTCAGTGCGTGTGAATGACAGTTTCCACACAAGTAGACTCATTGTAACAACAAACATGCGCATCGTAATTTAAATTAATTACAACCAAGGGCGGGAGTGCTCGACTCATTCCCAGACTAACCTAGGATAGCCATTTCAGCCCATTTCCCAGTGTGCCAAACTCCACGTCGAAAAGAAACCCCAATAGCCACCGGAATTGTTGGGCAAGTCTTTATGAAATTCATTCTCCAATCCTCTCTCACTCTATACATCCAAGACCCGAGGTTCAAACTGCAGTGCTGACACCGGCCATTCTGAGTGTGGTTTCCCACCGGATATTTCCATTTTCCAAGACAGTACGGTGCCTTCCTTCAATTCTCGCGGCTACTAAACCCACAACAGCTTCCCAGATTATCACACACTAATGACCAAGATATGCTAAACACCTAAATGAAGGAACAATAAGAACTTCACATGACGATGTTATAATTAAATAAGTCCCCCAAATCAGGAATACAGGCAACGGAGTATACCACTTAAGCGTAATCAATTATCAGGGCCCTCCTACCTCTCACCCGTAGGCCCCAGGTTCGATTCCCGGCTCTGTCAGGGATTTTAGAAACTGACATGAGAGCTGGAACCGGATGCACTCAGCTTCGTGATGACAATTGAGTAGCTGTCTGACAATGAGGCAGCGTCCCGGTCAGGACAACCAATATTAATGGCCGAGGGGACCCAACGCGCTGACCAACACGTCACCCCGCAATCTGTAGGCTGAATGACTGGGCAGCGGTCGCTTCGTAGGCCAGAGGAGTGGGAAATCATGGAGGAAATATTTTCTAATGTCAATGAGAAGAATTGTACCGACAGTAGTGGCTACGCTGGCTCAAGCTCAGCATTAGGTCATGGGGCTAAGCTCTCTGCTGACTCGGTAGACGCGTGGGTTCGAGCCCCACCGTCGGCCGTCCTTGAAATGGTTTTCCGTGGTTTCCCATTTTCAACATCAGGCAAATGCTGGGACGGTACCTTCTGACAGGCCACGGCCGCTTCCCTCCATATCCTTGCCCAGTTTCATTCACCATCATTCATTTCATCTCTCATTAACTCCTCTCATGAGGTTGGCGTCAGGAAGGGCATCCGGCCGTAAAAAATCATCGCCACAAATACTTCCATCGCATCTCATCCCCGACCCCGTTGGAAAACGGGAATAATAAGGGGTAGACATACAATGAGAAGAGTTGTAGAAATGTAACAAACAGTCCACTTAGTGGCATAGTGACCAGTATTCTTATCTGGGTTCGATTCCCGGCTCTACCAAAGAAATTTAATTCTCGTCTGAGGGCTGGAATGGGGTACACTCAGCCTCGTGAGGCCGAACTAAGTAGAGGTGGGTTCAGATTTCCACCTCAGCAATCCAAGAAGTGATTTCCCCTATTTCCCTATTTCAACTCCAGGCAAATGCTAAGATGGTAACTAGATTAAACCCAAATCCCAACCTATACACACAACTAGTACAGCCATCAGAATGACACAGGTTATCAGACAGACTCAACACACACACAGGACTACATCAGCACTACGGCGTAAGCCCCTTAATCAACAACAACAATAACATAAATATACTAGCAATTCTATGAAAAAAGAGTAGAAAAACAAGGAACAAGAAGGCAATACAGAGGTGAGTTCATAAGGTGTCCACAATAGTCCTAAGCTGGATGACTTCACTTTGAATGACACAACATTAGTTTTTAAATGCAGACGTTTGGCACGGAGAGATATGTAATGTAGAGCGAGGAACAAGCACAGCGACGCGCCGCGACATGTTATAAATAGCTCAAGAGTTAGTTGGTGGATATTACTGCAAGTAAAACATCAAGGTTTAAGGATGTAAACAGCACGGACCAGCATTCGTGTGCACTCAACGCCAAGTAAATGCTATTTATGCACAGCCAGGCTAACACCTCACGTGCTCTGGGGACGTTTACTCACCAGCCAGCTTCTTAGTCACTGAACGGGACAAACCGTTTAATACCGCTTAAGAGGACCTTTTAGACGATATACAGTATTTCAAATATAACTGCCAATGGGAAAAAATGCATAGTGCGAATACGTATTCTCGCCATTTACTATACACATTCTGTGAACGTAGGAAACATTACCACATTAAAAACAATGAGATATTTTATCTGGTGTCAAGGAGGATAGCATTTGCAGCGTAGACCTGCACAGGTCGTATTCCGAAGAAAGTAGGCTTTTAATCATCTTACCAATCTGTAAATAATAACTGGATAATCTCCGCGTCCATCCTTATTATAATATCAATGTCCATTTCTTGATGCACGTAACTGTCTATATCTTGGTGTAGGTCATCTTTGCTTAGTCTCCATGTGTCTGTAAAAATGTCTATTTATCAGCGATATGACGTACGCTGGCTTTCATGAACGAGACATAATGCTTACATTATCGCATCCAATTTTCCTTGAGAGAGTACGATAAGCCACCCACAGGCCAGTATTAGTCTATAATCATTGTGAAGCAAATTCAAGAATGAAACGAATAAGATTAAATGATTACTTTCCTCAAAATAAGACTCAATTTGAGTGATAAAAAAGTTCATACAGTTCCTTGTTGCTTGTACACTTTAGTCTCTACTGCCATCGCCTGAGACATTCCACTTATTATTATTATTATTATTATTATTATTATCATCATCCTCGAAACATGGACCCCATCCAAGAAAGTCGTGTAAAAGATTGATTCCTTCGCAAGGAAAATCCTGAGGAGAATTTATGGACCTATATGTGTACAAGGACAATGGAGAATAAGATATACCGAATTATGTTCTTTATATGAAGAGGCACCTTTGTCGCACGTCGTATGTAGGCCTATGTATGTCTAACCCTTATTATTCCCGTTTTTCAACGGGGTCGGCGATGTGATAGAATGAAATTCTAATTCAGCGGATGATTTTTACGGTCGGATGCCCTTCCTGACGCCAACCTAATGAGAGGAGTTAATGAGAGATGAAGAGAATGAAGGGGAATGAAGCTGGGCAAGGATGTGGAAGGAAGCGGCCGTGGCCTGTCAGAGGGTACCGTCCCGTCATTTGCCTGGGGTCGAAAATGGGAAAACATGGAAAACCATTTCAAGGAAGGGCGATGGTGGGACTCGAACACACGTCTACCGAGTTCACAGAAAGCTTGGCCCCATGGCCTAACACTGCGCTTTAGCGAGCTTAGCTACCGCTGTCGGTCCACCCTTGTCGCACGTCATTCGGCTTCGGTGGCGTAGTCGGTAGCATGCTGAACTGCTGTTCCCAAGATAGCGGGTTCAAACCCGGCCGAAGTCGACGGATTTTTTAAGAGCTTTAAAAATCCTTCAGTATGCCTTCCTTCGGAGGGGAAGTAAAGCCGGCGGTCCCGTGTCATAGATTTATGGCATGTAAAAGATCCTTCCGTAAGCCTCCGTGGCTTAGGCGGCAGCACGCCGGCCTCTCACCGCTGGGTCCGTGGTTCAAATCCCGGTCACTCCATGTGAGATCTGTGCTGGACATAACGGAGGCAGACAGGTTTTTCTCCGGGTACTCCGGTTTTCCCTGTCAAAATTTCATTCCAGCAACACTCTCCACTATCATTTCATTTCATCTGTCATTCATTTAATCATTGCCCCAGAGGAGTGCGTCAGGCCTCGGCAGCCGGCACAGTTCATATCCTCGCCGCTAGATGGGGGCTTCATTCATTCCATTCCTGACCCGGTCGGAGACTGGAAGCAGGCTGTGGATTTTCATTTCAAAAGATCCTTCCACAGACTAAACTTGTGTGAAGCTAAACTGATAGGTTAGATTTCGTCGGAACGCTCTATCAAATTTCCAACGTTCACCACTAGGTATCATTGATATCTGGTAGCGAAAGTTGGAACTACTTGAAATTGAACGGAACATGTAGCTCACCCTAAGGGTGTCCGCTGGAAGCAGCTACAGACTCAGGCGAGCGGAACATGTCCTCGGACACTCCCGGCACTAAAAGCCATACGATAAATAAATAAATAAATAAATAAATAAATAAATAAATACGTGTTAAAATACTTAAATAGTGAGGTCACCTAATTAGGATGGAAGGACATCGAGTCTGAAAGAAGTCTTTCACAGGAGATTTTGGAGGAGGAAGGCTTGTTGGAAGGCCACGTTACATATAGGAGGATGGAGTACAGCAGGGTGCAGCTCATATCCGGAGTTGGGGAGCTGCAGCGCAAGACCGACAAGGTTGGAGGAGAGCAAGATGGCAGGCCATGACCCAGCGCCATAGGTGGAGGTGATTATTATATTGTTATTATTATTATTATTATTATTATTATTATTATTATTAGAAGTGGGGTGCGTCATGGGTCCTAGGGAATCTGTCAATACGAGGATGATGCCTGTAAGCATAAAAGACAATGCCGTGGGGGACGATCGAACCAAAAGTCTTGGTCTATGGAGGCCACGACTATGCCAATGTAGGAAAATTGAAAAAGCAATTTCTGCAATAATGAGAATATTATAAACAAACGACGATGGGAGGAGATGGCGCACTTGCCTCCCATCAAGGATTACCGGTTAATGCAAATGGGATTCTCGAGGTGAGGTGTTACGTCCAGCTGTTCGAATTCGAATTCCACGGAAAAAAGAAGTCCCGTGTATCGAGATTAACAGTCACGTAAAAGTACAAGCTGCCTGCTCACACATGAAGCAATACACACCACACAGAGTGATTGATGTCTACCCAAGAACTACTCCATGGGAGGCCGTGTAAATAAAAGTGTATGCCTTGCTACATCCGAGGACTGGAGCAGTGGAACACTGATAGCACCGGAAACGTGTTAGATAAGTAAACCGTCCGTATTCCATGAATGGCAAGGGGTCCGCCAACAATCTGCAGTGACTGTGCCAAACAAAATGCTTATCATTGGCCTACTTATTTCGAACTGTCATATCAACTCTTGATCAATGCTTTATTACATTCATTAACGACACGCTATCATAGCTCTGTACGCCGAGTGCTGACCGGAGTGAGGTGTACAACTGCCATTGTTTGATTGCTACCACTGATAACTAACTCCAAGCCTATCGTGCTTTATTAAATCCCCCCCCCCCCCCCCCTTTTACCCGTCCCACACCGTTCTTATACATTGACCCATAAATATACAATTAAATCA
The DNA here is from genome assembly GCA_946902985.2 of Meconema thalassinum. Taxonomy (NCBI): domain Eukaryota; kingdom Metazoa; phylum Arthropoda; class Insecta; order Orthoptera; family Tettigoniidae; genus Meconema; species Meconema thalassinum. The sequence continues at coordinate 666,635,694 of OX336389.2, read as the reverse complement.
CGATACTTGCCCTTAGCCTACATTTTGCAAGTTGCTGTTTTAAGCGTGAAATACACCGTTGGTCTTTCGGCAAGATAGAGTATTCATTTTTCATTATCATATAAATATATTGTAAGCAAGAACGAAAGAAAGATCGAAAGACAGAAAATATATTCTTTAATTAATTACAGTTCTTTTACGAAACGTGATTACCAAACCTCAAATAATAATATGACCAGTGAGTGCTATGAGATAGTCTTCAAATTTACTGTGATAAAGGTAGCCTAACTTAATTACGATAATTTTCAATCATGCAATTAATGCTCATTATCCGTTGTATTCAAATGTTAAGGGACCACTTCGTGTTGTAGTGGCTAGCACTTTTGGCTGCTTATCCGGAGGTCCGAGTTTGATTTTCGGCTCTGCCAAGAAATTTAATTCTGGTCTAATGGATCGGGGTTGCACTCAGTCTCGTGAGGCAAAACTGAGAAGAGATGAGTTCGATTCCCACCTCAGCCACCCTAGAAGTGATTTTCCGTGGAAACATTGAGTGGAAGTACAGTGCAGTCAGTATATGGCCGATGATAACGGAGAGAGGGCAGAAAATGTCCTTCAGATGAAAGAGTTGTTATTTCTTTTTGGGGCTTTGCGAAAACGTCGTCATGTAGCCCCGTGTACTTGGGTGTGTGTAGAAGTTGTCTGATAACCTGTGTCACTGTGATGTACGGTATGTACTGTTGTATGTATTTGTAATCGAGGTAGTATTTGGGTAGGAAGCGGCCGTGGCCCTACATTAAGTACCATCCCGGCATTTGCCTGAAGTAGAAGTGGGGAGACCACAACTAGGAATCGAACCCGCCTCTTCTCAGTTTTGCCTCACGAGGCTGAGTGGACCTCGTTCCAGCCCTCATATCAAAATTTAATTTATTGGCAGAGCTGGGAATCGAACCCGGGCCTCTGTGGTGACAGCCAAGAATGCTAGCCACTGTGCAACGAGGCGAACATCAGATGTCAGAAAGCAAGCTAATAATAAAGTTATTGATTTTGCGTCCCTTTGGACTACTGTGGCTTTTAACCTGCCAGCAAATCTACCGACACGGCTGTCTCGCATTTGCGCGCCCTCAAATGCCAACTGACTGCACCAGGATTCAATCCTGGAACCTTGGGCACAGCAAAAGAAAGGAAAGAAGGAAGAAAGAATTAGGTAAGAACGTAATGAAGGCAGGAATTAGTCTAATGATATGTTTTGTCTACATTCTGCAGGAGAGAGTTCCAAGATTGTGCTAGTTGTCTGTTCACGTAAGCTGTTTTATGGGTGGACAACAGGACAATAGAGAAGGATCAATATAGGTCATAACTAGGGCTCGGATCGATATGCTCGATAAAATCTCCAGATATGCTCGAAAACCATGTGTTTTATGCTCGATAGATATGCTCGAAAAACCCATTATATGCTCGATAGATATGCTCGAAAAATACATTATATGCGGTTAAATATGCAGAATATGCTCGAAAAACACCGTTAAAAACTATAGAAAGGAAAGTGAAACGAAAAAAAAGACCAATAGCATACCTTTATATACGAGCTTATTTTCTAATTGTATGTATGATACACTGCGATATACTCGCATTCAAGATTTTCAAGTATATATAAGAGAAGTTTTCTTATAAAAGTTGCAGTTTAAAAGTTCATTTACAAAATGTTCAAAATTAGGCGAGTCAATGAAGTTGGTCTGTGCAAAAAGTTTTTTTTTTTTTTCTGTTTTCAGTTTTGAATGAATTCGAAGAAAACAAACTATTTAGACGAAAACCACAAGAATATGCATTTATGTGCTTCTATTCTGGAAACCACGGTTTTATGCATTTATATGCTCGATAAATTTCAATTCTGTTGGTCCCAGAGAGGTGAAAGTACCACCGAAAGGCTTCTTTCAATGTGTACTATTCAGGAAAAAAATATGCAAATATGCTCGAATCCGAGCCCTAGTCATAACATACCACCCCAACACTACGTTATAGTGCAACAAACACCACAAACACTTCCAATGTAGACATAAACAATGCCTGAAAAGTATACTAATCTCCATTGTTGAGCTTGTGCTTAGGATTGAATCTGTTCCGTTTGGGTGTACCTCTGTTACAGCCTAAGGAATGGCGTGCAATATACGTGACAATGCGTGTTAACAGCGTTTAGTAGGTAAAGACACTATGGCAATCACTCTACTTCTGAATTGCACATGAGAGGCGTTCGTTTACCAGAGAAGGGAAAGAGAGCTAGCAAGAGTCACATGAGCAACAGCAACAAGCTGGACAACAGAACATCTAGGATTCAAGAGGTCTATGGACATAGCAACAGAGACTCGTGGTGCACTGGCTAGCATTCTTGGCTGTCATCGTTGCGGTCCGGGTTCGATTCCAATAAATTTAATTCTGGTCTGAAGGCCAGAGCGGGGTACACTCAGCCTCGAGAGGCAGAACTGAAAAGGGGGTCGAAACCCACCTCAGCCATCTTAGAACTGGTTTTCCTTGGTTTCCCACTCCTACTCCTAACTGAAAGCCATGGTCGCCCCGTCCCAATCCTAGTTGCAATTACAAACATATAGGCTACACTACAACAGACTTCAGAGTAACACAGGTTACCAGACAAATCGTCCATACACTCTATAACACGGGGCTAAATGACTACGATTTCGCAAGCTCCTAAATTAATCAATTCAGTAATTTTATCGCTAATAATTTCTGCAATCAAACTGCTAACTCACGTCATTGCAGACGAACTGCAATGTATTGAACCGAATGCCATGTCATAGTTAATATCACCCAGAATTACGGGTTACGTCTCAAAACTCACGAGCTAAAAACGTAGCAAATAGTATCAAAACTCACTACTACAAATTAGCAGCTAAATTAACATTCTAATGAGTCTCAAAATTCTCGACTCCAGAGAGTACGTGGCTGCGATGACTGCAGAAGGGATAAGCTGCACTGTGACTCGCACTGCCTTTCAATCCCCGTCGCGTATACTCTGTGCGAGGTTACACGACAGGCCCAACTCTTGATGAGAGGTGCCAATTACAAGAAGGCACGCAGTTCCGGCTGGCACTAACAATGGACCTTTTCGCACAATTCCGATTAAATTTTCAAATATCTACAGTCGTTATGTGGGTAGGCTGGACATTTATCATCAATTCAAGGAAACAGACAAGTAATTATTTCCTTTGCATCTCCAAATTATTTTCAATACGCTACAAATTTCCCGGTTTTAATGCATCGAGGAACTTGTGGCGATAACCATATTCTACTTGACTTTCCCGAACCATTAGTTAGTTCATGAGATCATCACTCAGCAGCATAGAAACTAAATCACATCTAAAATTGGAGGGTATACGATGGAAAATTAGGATCATGGAAGTAATCTGATAGGAAGTACCGTATATAAGTCATTGGTGTTATTGCCAGCTACAATGTGACTCATATGGTGAGATGAAATATAGTGGGCTCACAAATTAACGTCGGTGATAGTCTGCGTTAGTGGTCGAGTTAGCCTGCCACAGCCTTACGTTCTGGGGCGAGGACCTCGACACCGCTTGTTCAAGTGATAAAAATAATGTAACAACATAGATCATTTACAAATCAATGAATTACTGAAGAAGTTCTTAAATATTTCAGTAGCGACTGCTATAACCCATGTACCATAAGTTGACTCACACGGGGTTCGTTAAAACATTCAACAATATCTACATGAGTGAACTTCCACAAAACTTTTGCACTCATTCCAAGAACGTCACCAATAAACAACAAATTGACACCTATACATTATGAAATTAAACATCGTCCACGGAGTGTGTCGGAAATGGTTTCAGCGATATAGCTGATAGTACGGATGACGACTGAGAAGTTGGATATTCGGTTACTGTGCCAGAGATTGTGGGATCAGTCAATATTTAGAGTATCTGAACGTAAGAGAACCGTGTCACCCGGCACTTTCAATAGCCCTTTCAGGACTAAGGTCTCCACATATCTAATACAACAACAGCTCAATTGGTTGATCGTTCAAACACAGAACAAATAATCACCATCCGCGTCACTTTACAACCTTACATATTTATAGTCACTAAAACGAGCAATGATCTGGATGTTCAAACCCACCTTAGGACAGATGGCGATGTGGCCCAGGAACTCCTGCAGTCCCTGATGGAATGTCCTACGAATACAATAACGTCTCTCCACTCCAAATGGGGATAATGATGCTATATATCAGGTTAACGATCGTCATCTCGTCATTTTCTGGACAGTATTATGTGGGTGCCAATATGAAGAAAAAATAGGTCAGCATCACCATTAAAATGGCCAAGTTAAAGGATGCACAAATAGGGGGCAAGGCTGAAGAGGAGTGGGGAGGGCATGGGCTATCTGGCCTCACACAGTGTCAGACTGCGGATCGTAATCCCTTGATAATAATAATAATAATAATAATAATAATAATAATAATAATAATAATAATAATAATAATAATAATAATAATAATAATAATAAAGAAGAAGCTGTGGTCTTAATAATAAGGCGTTGAGCTAAAGGAATACTGCCTTGGGATGGGTGGTTCTTGAATATGCTGGTAAATGTACTGACACGGATTTTCACATTTAACCACCGGTAAATTCCATCTGACGAAGAATATTTAATGTGAAGAATAACGGAACCAAACACCCAGGTGGACAACGGAAATCACATCACATTAACTGCCGGATAACTCTACACATTCGTAATGGCTAGCATTCTCAGTTGTCCCCGCGGATTTCAGGGTTCGATTCCCAGCTCTGCCAAGAACCGTAATTCAGACCTGAGGTCTGGAACGGGCTAAACTCAGCCTCGTGAGGCCGAACACGTAATTATCCATACATACACTAATACAGCCATCACAATGACACAATTTATCAGACCGATTGTACATACTTTGTTGCAAAGCGCCATGTATCCATTCAATAGTTTTTAAACTGCCATCCATGAATGTTGCAGTGGATTGCCACACCCAGAAAGACCAGCGTGGCACGAAGCAGCGTCACTGGACGTACACGACTTGTCAGAGCAAAGATTACAATAGCCAGCGAGGCAACAAAGGCTGTCCTGAGTCCTGACCTTGGGGGAATAGTTACTGTACTTCCTCACCTGTGCACTGTGCGCACAACACGACACTAAAATACTGTACGCACAAGTAACATACAGTATGCCATTTTTGTGAGAGATAACGCTGTTCCACGCACTCAATATAGGTTGCGAGGCGGACTTTGTCTTGACATCATATTTATGATATTATGTTATCAGTAGGCTACTTGGAGTTTATCGGTCGATAACCTAAGATAACGTCTGGTACTCTTGTTGACACGAGTGGGAAACAATGTCTGCTGCCTCTCTCTGTTTATAATTAAGCGAGCACGCAATCAACTCCTCCTGTTAATGAGTTCTTACTATCCTCTCTTGAGTAAAAATGATTCAAGTCGCCCGCGATAACCTGTGCTATTTGTAAGTTACCACCAACCCTGCGAGTAAAAGCTCACTACGTGTAGTTCTAAAATATTTAAGCTTCATCTAAAATTTTGCTGTTGTTTTCATCTGAGAGGCTTGGACATCGTCGACATTTAGCCCCGTGTCTATAAATAAATATGAGAAAATAAGATATATATATATATATAAATAAACAAAATACTGTAAAATAAAATATATTAACTATAAATAAATACTGTAAGTAAGTAAGTAAGTAAGTACTGTAAGTAAGCAAAAAAGGAAGGAAGCTTGTAGTTTAACGTGACCGTTAATCTTGAGATCATGAGCCACGGGACCTCCTTTTTACGTGGAATCCGAACCACAGGGCATGGCATTTCACTTCGAAAATCTCACATGCATTGACCGGGAATCGAACCCGGACCGCCTTGGTGAGAGGCGTACAGCTAGACCGCTGAGCCACCACGCCCCCTGTAAGTAAGCAAGTAAGTAAGTAAGTACAGTACAGTAAGTAAGTACCGGTACTGTAAGTAAGTACTGTAAGTAAGTAAGTAAGTACAGTAAGTAAGTACTGTAAGTAAGTAAATACTGTAAGTAAGTACTGTAAGTAGTCGCCTCCGTAGCGTAGCGGTCAGCATGGTTAGCTGTCGCCCCGGAGGTCCTGGGTTTGATTCCCGGCTCTGCCACGAAATTTGAAAAGTGGTATGAGGACTGGAACGGGGTCTACTCAGCCTCGGGTGGTCCAAATGAGTAGAGGGGGTTCGATTCCCACCTCAGCCATCCTCGAAGTGGTTTTCCGTGGTTTCCCACTTCGTCTTCGGGCAAATGCCAGGATGGTACCTACTGTAAGGCCACGGCCGCCTCCTTCCCTCTTCCTAGCCTATCCATCCAAATCTTCCATCCCATCCCATCCCTCATGAGGCCCCTGTTCGCTTTGCAGGTGAGGCCGCCTGGGCGAAGTGCTGATCACACCTCCCCAGTTGTATCCCTCCCGACCAGATGTTCCCGGCTCCAGGACACTGCCCATAGAGGCGGTAGTGGTGAGTTCCCTCGCTGAGTCCGTGGGAACCACCAACCTAGAGGGTAAATTGACTAAATAAAAAAAAAAGTACTGTAAGTAAATACTGTAAGTATGCAAGTATTGTAAGTAATGTAAATAAATAAATACTGTAAATATGTATTTTTTAAATAAAATAAATAAATTGTCTGATAACCTGGGTTATTGTGGTGTCTGTAGAAGAGTATGTATTTGTAATTCGGGCGAAAGTTACGAAGGAGGTAGCCGTGGATTTAAGTTAGCAACCATCCTGGCATTTGCCTTAAGTAGATGTGGAAAACCACTTCAAGGATGGCTGAGGTGGGAATCGACCCACCTCTTCCCAGTTTTACCTCACGAAGCTGTATAATTCGAAGCACCTGACTCGAAGTTATAGGCTAGTTATGAATGTCAATGATTTCAAACTGCTTCGGCTACATTTCTGCTTCAGTGACCAGACGTTTCAAGGTTCGTATTGCATGTGTTCCATATAAAGTAAGATACAGTAGTCTAATTTGTAACCGTGAGTAACAAACGCTTTAATAAACCGTTTGTGTCCTAAGACTAAACTGCAGTCCACCTCGTGGTGTAGCGGCTAGGGTTCTTAACTGTCGCCCCGGAGGTCCGAGTTCGATCCCCGACTCTGCCAAGAAATTTTATTCTAGTGTGGGGTTTGGAACGGGGTACACTCAGCCTAATACAAAGCTTGGCAGGTACGGTCGGCTCAGTCTGTGGAGGTTGGAGGAGATCAGTGTTGGGTTCCTTTTGTTATTACTATATTTGTTATTAGATGGAGTCTGGTGGAGAAAAGACAGGGGGGTTAAGCTCGAGAGCTCCTAGTGGCTCAGTTAGAAGCAGTTATTATTTAAAGGTCTTTTACTCTTTTCTATTTCGGGGATGAGGGGGACGGGGGCTTTTCATCTAAGCTCGGGAACGGTGTCGTGCCGGATGCGACCGTGTCGGTTGCGACCCGTGCCACATGCGACCCAACAATTTGCCATCGTGCCACTAGCGACCCAAGCACTGATGTATCGGTGGAATCTGGGAATTTCTAACACATCTTTCTGGGGGAAGCGGGATTACCCCGTCATGTAGACTGATTGAAAGACACTATGAGCCCTTATTTATCGTGTGACTTGCAACCAGTCAACAACTGTGTTAAGTTTGCTTTACTAGTGATTTGTGCAATGGAAGAATCCTATGTTATTACAACTAAAAAAGGAAAGCCATCTTTAGTGTTTGGATTGTATTCATACTTTCCCCGTATCGACAAGCTGGTGAACGATGTCGTTTCATCCCGTACAAATACAAACCGATATAAAATAAGTGAATTAATTTACGTATTTCACAGTCCTACAGCATAGCCTTTTGATATATAAGGAAAACAAGGCGACCAAGAACGCAATTTTTCAACCACCCCGAGCCGAGAAAAAGTTACCTTACAAAAGTGATAACTTTGTTCCTTGGACACACAACATTTTGAAATTATTAAACCAGTTATTAAACATTCCAATGTACATTGTGTTAAAGCTTGGATTCGATCCGATGACGGGTGTTAGTGAAACTAATTCTTAAAGGTGACGCATGGTTAAAACACGCTTAAAATGGGGCACGCTTTATGTTCCAGCTGCGTTAAAAATATTAAAATATAAATGAAAAACTCCAAACTTACATGACTTAACATAAAATATAACGACAAAAATGATTATGTTATTGGATTTTATGTAGGCCAATTGGTTACTTCACAAACAACGTTCAAACTCGAGTGTACATAATATTTTGGTCGACAGTAGGAGTAAAATAAGTTAAAACGGCGCACCGTAAAAATTATTCTCTCGAACAATGGGTCGCATGGGGCACTGTAAGCTACCAGCAGGGTCGCTACTGGCATGATTTTTGGTGGGTCTCATCTGGCACGGTCGCACCCGGCACGTAGTGGCTGACAGTGGTAATTGGCGGAGGTCAAAATTTGGGTCATTCCGTTATTTTCTGTTTCTCGGCGGGATTTGGAAGGGAATTAGGAGCGAGAGCCTTTAGATCAGAAATCCTTGGTGGCTCAGTGGCGGTTCGAGGAGATCTTAGTTTGGGGGGTGGGGGGTGGAGTTTGGTAGTTAATGGACGATGACTTTTTGACAGACCCTTTCCTTTCTTCTGCTTTGCGTGGGATCTATGTGAGGGTGGGGGACGAGGGTTAAACTCGGAAGCTCTTGGTGGCTCAATTAGTGACGGTACTATGGGATAAATGCTTGGGGTTGTTGTGGTTGTTTTTTGGTTTTGGTAGTTGGGGTATGGTAGGAGGGGGTTACCGATTATGGATGGGAGTTCTGTGGCTGAGTTAGTGACTGTTGGAGCGAGTCAAATTTTAGGACTTTTTTCTGTAATTCGATGGGGTTTGGTTGGGAGGGTAAGGGTTAAGCGTAACCAAGTCCTAAACATAAACAGAAATAGGTACCCCAAATTTTGAACTCCCTATAACTGCAGCTATACACACTGTTACAATCATTAGAGAAACACAGGTTATCAGACGTCATCACATATCCAAGTCCATAGAGCTGATTACCTAAATTGAACCAATATAACAACATTCTCAATCTCACGTTCTCGCCTGCTGTGTCAAAGGTTGCAGGAACGAATCCTGGCGCAGTCAGTTGGCAGTTGAGGGTGCGCAAATGCGAGGGAGCCGTTGCAGTAGATTTACTGGCATGTTCAAGATCCCCTTGAGGGCAAAATTCCGGCATCTCGGCGTATCTAAAAGCCGCAGTAGTTAACAGTGACGTAAAACCAATAACATTATTATTTACTAACGTTTCTGCCATAATTTTGTTCGCTGAAAATCACTAACATTCCCGAATGCAGTGGATTAAATTCATGTCGTTAGCTTGACAGGATATTATTAGAATGTAGAGAAGGAGTCTTCGACATAACCTGAAGTGACCGGACGTAGGCTACTTCAACAAGGTTAAATCATTAAAAATATACAGTACCTAGGTATATGAGGCGTCCTCGACTAGAAGGGCGAACTCGACACGTGATTTTTCCTTTTATTTGTGCGTTCATCACGATTGGTAACAGTGAACATTGTTGTAGATGAATGTAGTTGAGTTCGCCCTGATATAACTTACTACAAGCTACGCCAACGCGAGCACTTACGGTGACGCACTGACAAGGAGAGGTCGCCATGTGGTTCACTAGAAAAGCGTTCATATTTGGAGGGTCTGCTCTTCCAAAAAAAAAAAAAAAAAAAAAAAAAATCGCCCCTGTTCGAGCGTTTTTGCCAATGGGCCTTAGTGTGTTCAAAATTGAACATTTAAAATCAATCCTCAAACTTTTGTAGTCCTATTCCCGTACACGTTACCAGTTCGTCTCCGTGGCGTAGTCGCTAGCGTGTTGGCGTGCGGTATTGAAGATTTCGGGTTCGAGTCAGACCTTGATAGGCATTTTTTTTTTATTATTTTACTGATACATCCCTTATTATCTTTTGTGTTTTCTATAATGTATTTGCTGTGGTCTTTTCGGTTTTGGAGCTATGTACAATATTTTCACATCATTATTCGTCCGGGACGCTTGAACGTGTTGTACGTTTTATTCGTTAGAATTTAAATGCAGCGTGGTCGGCGACGCTACGTTCATTCGCTCTGCACCGAGTCTAATGCAGAAACCCAAGAGCCCTTCCCTCTGTTCTACTCTGCTCCACCATCAAGCTAAACTTTCTGTATGAAAACAATAACGTAGGACTATACCTTATATTAATTTATTAATATTGTTAATAGAGAACGCAACAACAAATAATAAAGTACTTGATGTAAATATTGTACCACAAACATAAAATTAAAGAAAAAAATGTCAAATAAAGATAAAGAAATTAATTTAAAAATTCAAAGTAGGTTCCGATCACGGTAACTTCCATTCCCAACGCCAACACGCTAGCGACTACGCCACGGAGACGAACCGGCAACGTAAGTGGGAATAAGACTGCAAAAGTTTGAGGATAGATTTTAAACGTTCAATTTTGAGCACACTAAGGCCCATTGGCAAAAACGCTCAACCAGGGCTAAAATATTTTTTTACGAAGAGCAAACCCACCAAATTTGAACACTTTTCTGGTAAACCACATGGCGACCTCTCCTTGTGAGTGGCACCGGTGCTTTTCCCCCTCCACCCCCCCCCCCCTCTTTCTCCACAGTCAGACTTGGATGATGAGCAATGGATCGCTGACCTCTCTTTCATGAAAGACATCACTTGGTATTTAAATGATTTAAATATCTCGTTGCAAGGCAAAAGTAAATTAATCAGCACTATGTGTAACATATTGAAAGTTTCAAATTGCAGCTTGTGCTTTTTAAAAGTCTGGGACAATTTTCCCTCTCTAAAATCCTTGAATCCCGAGGATTCATGCCCTTGCCCTGAAATTTGTTGCTATAATCAGAACAACGTTCGTTTGTGAATAAATGTTCACATTTATGAATATTGACAAAACAAAAATCAAGGTCAATTTGGTCTGATGCTACCTTGGAGGCTATACTTCGGATTGCAACTGCCAAAACGATTGTTCCAAATATCGGAAAATTAGTGACTTCAAAGCGATACCAAATATAAACAAAGAATGTTGAATATTATTGCAACATCAGGAGCGCATTAAACTATTATTTCTGTCTGTACAAAAAAATGGCATTATTATTATTATTATTATTATTCGTTTTCTTACCGGTACTCCGCTGGCGCGCGCTTATATGCCCAGCTCCATTCTTCCAAATAACAACACGAATCTTGCCTCGCTAAGCGCTTCCACTACAGTACATGTTCCTCTCCTACAGCAAAGCATCGGCGCTTTTGCCGGTGCCGGCCGGTGCTCGCGAAGCACCTGAGTTGGCGTGGCCTGGCTTATTATGAAAAATGGACAGATGCAAATCAGGGGAGTTTGGCTCGACCAGTAGCTGCGCGGAACAGATACTCCGTCCGGCTCCGTGGCTAAATGGTTAGCACGCTAGACTTTGGCCCGAAGTGCCCCGGGTTCGATTCCCGGCCTAGCCATCAGGGATTTTAATCTCCTGGGTTTAATTCCCGTAGCTCGGGGACTGGGTGTATGTGACGTCTTCATCATCACTACTTCATCCTCATTACGACGCGCAGGTCGCCCACGGGCGTCAACTAGAAAGACCTGCACTCGGTCTCTCTGGAGGCCACACGATCATTCATTACCAGATACTCCAAGCTCAATGAAGGGTACACTCATCCTCGTGAAGCAAAACTGAGAAGAGGAGGGTTCATTTACCACGTCAGTCATCCGTGGTTTCCCACTTCTAACGTAAGGCAACGGCCGCATCCTTCCCAATGAAAAAAATCCACAGCCTGCTTCCAGTCTCCGACCGGGTCAGGAATGGAATGAATGAAGCCCCTATCTAGCGGCGAGGATATGAACTGTGCCGGCTGCCGAGGCCTGACACACTCCTCTGGGGCAATGATTAAATGAATGACAGATGAAATGAAATGATAGTGGAGAGTGTTGCTGGAATGAAATTTTGACAGGGAAAACCGGAGTACCCGGAGAAAAACATGTCTGCCTCCGTTTTGTCCAGCACAGATCTCACATGGAGTGACCGGGATTTGAACCACGGACCCAGCAGTGAGAGGCAGGTGTGCTGCCGCCTAAGCCACGGAGGCTCTCCGCATCCTTCCCAATACTATCCCCAATTTACAAATACAGCATACACACTAGTACAGCTATCACAATAACACAGGTTATTACCCAAATTCAACACACACCCAAGTTCAAGGTACTACATGACTGCGATGTCAAAAATCCCCTTATATAAGCAATGGCAACAACAACAACACCAAACTGTTCAACCATCACAAATGCCATCGGATATTTTGAAGGCGATACTTCTGTTGAGTATGACAAATCGATTGAACGCATTCCTTTAAATTATTATTATTATTTGGAGGTGGACATTTTCTAAGATCATTTCTAGTACTGCTCATTCATGGAATCTGTTCACTCCAGGTCAGCATAGAGGTGGACACAGTCTAAGATCATTTCAAAGGATTACTCTTATCGTTCAGGGAATCTGTTCACTCCAGGTCAGCATAGAAGTGGACACAGTCTAAGATCATTTCGAGAATTACTCATATCGTTCATGGAATCTGTTCACTTCAGATCAGCATAGAGGTGGACATAGTCTAAGATCATTTCAAAGGACTACTCCTGTCGTTCATGGAATTTGTTCACTCCAGGTCAGCATAGAGCTGGACATAGTCTAAGATTATTTCAAAGGATTACTCATATCGTTCATGGAATCTATTCACTCCAGGTCAGCATAGAGGTGGACATAGTCTAAGATCATTTCAAAGGATTACTCATATCGTTCATGGAATCTGTCCACTCCAGGTCAGCATAGAAGTGGACATAGTCTAAGATCATTTCAAAGGATTACTCATATCGTTCATGGAATCTGTTCACTCCAGGTCAGCATAGAGGTGGACACAGTCTAAGATCATTTCAAAGGATTACTCTTATCGTTCAGGGAATCTGTTCACTCCAGGTCAGCATAGAAGTGGACACAGTCTAAGATCATTTCGAGAATTACTCATATCGTTCAAGGAATCTGTTCACTTCAGGTCAGCATAGAGGTGGACATAGTCTAAGATCATTTCAAAGGACTACTCATATCGTTCATGGAATCTGTTCACTCCAGGTCAGCATAGAGGTGGACATAGTCTAAGATCATTTCAAAGGATTACTCATATCGTTCATGGAATCCGTTCACTCCAGGTCAGCATAGAGGTGGACATAGTCTAAGATCATTTCAAAGGATTACTCATATCGTTCATGGAATCTGTTCACTCCAGGTCAGCATAGAAGTGGACATAGTCTAAGATCATTTCAAAGGATTACTCATATCGTTCATGGAATCTGTTCACTCCAGGTCAGCATAGAGGTGGACACAGTCTAAGATCATTTCGAGAATTACTCATATCGTTCATGGAATCTGTTCACTCCAGGTCAGCATAGAAGTGGACATAGTCTAAGATCATTTCAAAGGACTACTCATATCGTTCATGGAATCTGTTCACTCCAGGTCAGCATAGAGGTGGACACAGTCTAAGATCATTTCGAGAATTACTCATATCGTTCATGGAATCTGTTCACTCCAGGTCAGCATAGAGGTGGACATAGTCTAAGATCATTTCAAAGGACTACTCCTGTCGTTCATGGAATTTGTTCACTTCAGGTCAGCATAGAGGTGGACATAGTCTAAGATCATTTCAAAGGACTACTCATATCGTTCATGGAATCTGTTCACTCCTGGTCAGCATAGAGGTGGACATAGTCTAAGATAATTTCAAAGGATTACTCATATCGTTCATGGAATCTGTTCACTCCAGGTCAGCATAGAGGTGGACACAGTCTAAGATCATTTCGAGAATTACTCATATCGTTCATGGAATCTGTTCACTCCAGGTCAGCATAGAAGTGGACACAGTCTAAGATCATTTCGAGAATTACTCATATCGTTCATGGAATCTGTTCACTCCAGGTCAGCATAGAGGTGGACATAGTCTAAGATCATTTCAAAGGATTACTCATATCGTGCATGGAATCTGTTCACTCCAGGTCAGCATATAAGTGAACATAGTCTAAGATCATTTCAAAGGACTACTCACATCGTTCATGGAATCTGTTCACTCCAGGTCAGCATAGAGGTGGACACAGTCTAAGATCATTTCAAAGGATTACTCTTATCGTTCAGGGAATCTGTTCACTCCAGGTCAGCATAGAAGTGGACACAGTCTAAGATCATTTCGAGAATTACTCATATCGTTCATGGAACCTGTTCACGTCAGGTCAGCATAGAGGTGGACATAGTCTAAGATCATTTCAAAGGACTATTCATATCGTTCATGGAATCTGTTCACTCCAGGTCAGCATAGAGGTGGACATAGTCTAAGATCATTTCAAAGGATTACTCATATCGTTCATGGAATCTGTTCACTCCAGGTCAGCATAGAAGTGGACATAGTCTAAGATCATTTCAAAGGATTACTCATATCGTTCATGGAATCTGTTCACTCCAGGTCAGCATAGAAGTGGACATAGTCTAAGATCATTTCAAAGGATTACTCATATCGTTCATGGAATCTGTTCACTCCAGGTCAGCATAGAGGTGGACACAGTCTAAGATCATTTCGAGATTTACTCATATCGTTCATGGAATCTGTTCACTCTAGGTCAGCATAGAGGTGGACATAGTCTAAGATCATTTCAAAGGGCTACTCATATCGTTCATGGAATCTGTTCACTCCAGGTCAGCATAGAGGTGGACATAGTCTAAGATCATTTCAAAGGATTACTCATATCGTTCATTGAATCTGTTCACTCCAGGTCAGCATATAAGTGAACATAGTCTAAGATCATTTCAAAGGACTACTCACATCGTTCATGGAATCTGTTTACTCCAGGTCAGCATAGAGGTGGACACAGTCTAAGATCATTTCAAAGGATTACTCTTATCGTTCAGGGAATCTGTTCACTCCAGGTCAGCATAGAAGTGGACATAGTCTAAGATCATTTCGAGAATTACTCATATCGTTCATGGAACCTGTTCACTTCAGGTCAGCATAGAAGTGGACATAGTCTAAGATCATTTCAAAGGATTACTCATATCGTTCTTGGAATCAGCTCACTCAAGGTCAGCATAGAGGTGGACACGGTCTATGATCATTTCGAGAATTACTCATATCGTTCATGGAATCTGTTCACTCCAGGTCAGCATAGAAGTGGACACAGTCTAAGATCATTTCGAGAATTACTCATATCGTTCATGGAATCTGTTCACTTCAGGTCAGCATAGAGGTGGACATAGTCTAAGATCATTTCAAAGGACTACTCATATCGTTCATGGAATCTGTTCACTCCAGGTCAGCATAGAGGTGGACATAGTCTAAGATCATTTCAAAGGATTACTCATATCGTTCGTGGAATCTGTTCACTCCAGGTCAGCATAGAAGTGGACATAGTCTAAGATCATTTCAAAGGATTACTCATATCGTTCATGGAATCTGTTCACTCCAGGTCAGCATAGAGGTGGACACAGTCTAAGATAATTTCGAGAATTACTCATATCGTTCATGGAATCTGTTCACTCCAGGTCAGCATAGAAGTGGACACAGTCTAAGATCATTTCGAGAATTACTCATATCGTTCATGGAATCTGTTCACTTCAGGTCAGCATAGAGGTGGACATAGTCTAAGATCATTTCAAAGGACTACTCATATCGTTCATGGAATCTGTTCACTCCAGGTCAGCATAGAGGTGGACATAGTCTAAGATAATTCCAAAGGATTACTCATATCGTTCATGGAATCTGTTCACTCCAGGTCAGCATAGAGGTGGACATAGTCTAAGATCATTTCAAAGGATTACTCATATCGTTCATGGAATCTGTTCACTCCAGGTCAGCATAGAGGTGGACACAGTCTAAGATCATTTCGAGAATTACTCATATCGTTCATGGAATCTGTTCACTCCAGGTCAGCATAGAAGTGGACACAGTCTAAGATCATTTCGAGAATTACTCATATCGTTCATGGAATCTGTTCACTCCAGGTCAGCATAGAAGTGGACACAGTCTAAGATCATTTCGAGAATTACTCATATCGTTCATGGAATCTGTTCACTCCAGGTCAGTATAGGCACGCAATAAAGAACAGGCTAACTCACTCGACGAGACAAAATGCTGGTTGCAAGTATACAAGTGGGTATGTGTTCACCCCATGGTGTAGTCGTGCTCACCACATTGTTGCAAGTCTGAAGATCGGAGCTTCGAAACCCGGCGTTGACAGTGGTTTTCCACACTCCCTCCAGGCAAATGCCGGGATAGTACGGTATCTTATTTCCTCCACCGTAATAATTACAGTTGCACACATTATTACAAGCCACGACTGCCTCGTGTCTAAATCCTTATCCTAATTACAAATATGACTGGCTGCGTGGCTCAATATTATCGTTCTCGTCTGCTGTTCCCAAGGTTGTAGGATCGAATCATGGCGTAGTCAGTTAGCATTTGAGGGTGCGCAAATGCGAGGGAGCTGTGTCAGTAGATTTACTGACACGTTAAAGATCCCCTTCTGCGTTGAATTCTTGCAACCCGGGGTCTCTAAAAGCTGCAGTAGTTAAAAGAGATGTAAAGCCAATAACATTATTATTATTATTATTATTAATTACAAATACACTCACTAGTGCAGCAAACACAATGCCATAGGTTATCAGATGAATTGAACACACAACCTAGTGCACGGCACTGATAACCAAGATGTCCCCAGCTCATAAAATGAATTAATAACGTCAACACCTCCGGTGATACTAGGTTTCTACACACATCAGAATAGCACAGCACTCACACTCAGCGAAGTGCACGGGCATGATGACCGCTATGTTACAAACAGTCCAGACATTCATAATTCAAATCACAAATACAGCTCTATATTATGTGTCACGCCTTTGTGGGCCAACGGAAGAGGTTCCCAGCAGGAACGATAACATTGAGGGGAAAATCATGCCTATGTATTCATATTAAACTGACCACCTCGTGGTGTCGCCCCGAAGGTCCGGGTTCGATTCCCAGTTCTAACAATATATTTAATTCTGGTCTGAAGGCTGGAACGAGGTACACTCAACCTCATGAGGCAAAACTGAGAAGATTCTCACTTCAGCCATCCTGGAAGTGGTTTTCCGTGGTTTCCCTACTTCTATTCCAGGCAAATGCCAGGACAGTTCCTAACTTATGACCACGGCCATCTCCTTCCCAATTCTCTTCTTGGGCCGATAACCTAGATGTTAGGCCCCTTAAAACAACAATTATCATCATCTTCCCAATTCTCACCTAAATTGCAAATAAACACTGTACTGCAGACATCGCAATAACACCGGTTATCAGACAAATTCGATGCACACACAAGTACCACGGTGTCCATGCCTCTCAATTGAAACAACAAACTTTAACTATTCATGACGAGAGGTTTTCAATCAGCTAGAAATCATTGAGGAACAACAAGCAATAATGCGAGGTCGGGGTCGGGGCCGGAAGGCCGTCACAACACATACTGCAGTATCTAGAGCAGGAAAGGAAGAGGAGTGTCTATTGGCAGTGTGACCCACTTACGTCCACAGCTGTCAGCAGCAACATACTCTGGGTTAGGGGTGAAGTGAGATGAAGGTGCCATCCAGCATTTGCCTCCTCAAGTTGAAAATGGGAAACCACGGAAAACCATCTCAAGGGCAGCCGGTTCATTTTTCTGTATCTGGAAATAGCCTGTCCTCTTAACCTTGCGCCTCAACACCATCAGCTATACGAGTCGGTCATTCATGACTATTTTGAAATTGTACGCTATATGACTTTTTGTTCAAGATCTTGCGGAAATATTCCGAGTAGAGCTAAGATTAAACGTAAAATCAATCCGAAATGCTGCCGAAGTGACGATTAGTTCATTCATATGCAAAAAATAGTGGAAATAATCTTAGTACTTGTCATTTACACTACTTGCCCCATGTAGTTTTTACTTTAATTTCATTTATGAAATAAGTTTACATGCTTATGAGTTAACATTTGGTCCGTGTGCATGTGTGTGCGTGCGTGTGACCCCTAATAAAGTACTGTATATACGGCTGGAGCAGTTTCAATGAAACTTCGTAACGTCATGCTACTCGTCCGACCTCGACCATGCTTTTTAATTTTAATAAGTGTCACCAATCCAACATGCCAGCCGTGCGAAATATTTTACCCACATTTAGTATCTCCGAAACTATTACCACTATTAACCTCACATTTTGTATGGTCATAGGCGATACTACATTACTTTCAAAAACCTGATAAGTACAAAATAAACATGGTGGCCATGCAAAGTTCAAATATTAAAATGGACTTTTCACGCAATGTATTCACCCGACCGCAATAAAACATGGCATCATTAATTTTTATGCAAGGACTAATATACTGGCATATAATTAAATTAAATTGTTTTGAGAAACTCAACATGGTGGCTGTGGGAAATTTTGAAAATATGTTTTAATTTCTCGTGTCATAATTAAGCGAATGAAGTGAAAGTTCGTATAATGAACCACCCTATTAATCTAGTACCGCGGGAATACTATTTTGCTATTACAAAATGTTTTAATGTTTCTTGTCTGAAATGACTACAACGTTTGAACATTGAGTTTTGAGTTACAAATTAATGCTCTATACTTTATCACAAAGCTATTTAGTCCATCATTTAGTTCTTCACGGAACTACTTGTCTGCAGATGAATATTGTGACATGGGGAAATGCACAAGTCTAATAACTGACAGCTTTAACACACGCGACATTGCAATCTTATATATCTGAGCTACTATGAATAGAAAAAACAACATACGATGAATTAAGTTATATGGAGGAATTATGGCATTTACTACTATTAATACTACTACTTTCAATTTTTCGGGGCGTGGTGGCGCAGCGGTCAAGCTGTTGGCCTCTCACCAAGGTGGACCGGGCTCGATTCCCGGTCAATGCATGTGGGATTTTCGAAGTGAAATGCCATGTCCTGTGGTTCAGATTCCACGTAAAAAGGAGGTCCCGAGACTCATGATTGCATGGTTAACGGTCACGTAAAACTACAAGCTTCCCTTTCAATTTTTCCAAAATTCGTACAAGCATCGCAAACAATGACTAAATCTTACTCGAAAATCTTACCGTCCTTCGCTTGGTTACTTGGAATATTCATATCAGTAAACACTTTGGTTCAGAATATTAGACGACCATACAATATTATGCTGTCATGGTGTAAAATGGCGTACTTTTCATCATATCTGCTAGACAAAGGAGATCAGAGTAATTATAACATTATCCAATAAATATTGTCAGCCATAACTAAATAGCAAAAAAAAAAAAAAGAAGCAAAGCCAACTCTGTACAGGCCATGGAGGCCCTGGGAGTAGTGGAAGGTAGAGGCTTCCATTTTTGTGACATCGGCACTAGATGAGATGGAGTTGTCAGCTCCACGCCCGGTCGTCTTTGCTCCCAGGAATTACCCTGGTACTCATTTCTGTTGTAGGCTGAGTCAACCCCAGGGCTAGTTGCGTTTCCGAAAGTAGGAGTTGTCCTAACTAAATAGGGTGGAGCATAAATAATTATAATTAGGAAAGACACCCGTTGAACAAACTCCATAATGTAGGCCTATATTTTGGTCATAATTAGAAAAATACGAAATACTGAACCAGTGAAATGTCACATACATTTTTAGAACAGCTTTAAGACATAATTCCTTATCAATTTTTCTTCTTATTTCCCATAAGTAATTTACTAATTACCCCGGTTTCCCCCACTGCTACTGAATTATAAAATCCAACATTCCTGTTTTTGTTTCCCAATTATTTTATAGGTGCTCTGAAACTACTGCGGCAGTGATGGCTATTTTACGTAAAATATGATTGCTTGAGCATATTGTTGTATAGTACCGTACTCACTATGCAAGTAGGCTATCTGAACGTGTTGTATTATAGTGACCAAGGCCGTGAGGGTAGTAGCAGTAAATCCGGAGATACTGGCGCTGACAGTGGCTATCATGAGTGTGGTCTTATTCCTTCTTTTTCAACACTCCTTCCAGGCAAATGCAGAGATAGTACCTTACGTCAAGTCCCGGGACACCTAACTCATCTCTGTCCCTAATACAGTTACACACACTACTACAGTCGTCACATAAATACACGTTATCAGACAAGTTCAACACACACCCAACTACACGGGGCTGATGACCAAGAAGTCCCATGTCCCTTAGATGATTTAACAAGAAACAACACCAGTAGCAACAAAGTGTTACGGAATGGGACTGACAAATGTCGTCCATGGTTGTAAATAATGCACTAGTAGGCTACAGAAATGGGAGTGGATATGTATGAGGAAAGAGATATTCATTATGGCCGTCAAAATACACCGTGACTTGGAATTGAACCTCAACTTTGGGTTCCGTGTCCTCTTGCAACCCGTAGTTTTAAACATAGTCTATTTAGCTATGGAGCTCTGTGAAAATGATTCTGTAGCTATATTGCCCGTCTAAAGTCAACAACTTCTGGGGAATCACGAACAAGACTAGAACTATCGAAGTAATAATAACTTACTCTCGCTAAAAATTCGGAGTTAAAACTTAATTTCTTATTCCCTCGCAAGTAATTGCATCAGTACTGTGCAGCTATTTCGGAAAACAATTAGAAAACATTTCGTTCGACTGCTCAAACGCAGCTCGACAGCGCTGGGCATCTGGCCACTCGTCTTTTGGCTTCGACAGCTAATGCTGCTGTTGTTGTTGATTCTTTAGGGTCTTTGCGACAAGGTGATCAGGTAGCCCCGTGTACTTGCGTGTAAGTACAATTTGTCTGATAATCTATGTCACTGCGATGTGTATACTAGTGTGTGTATTTGTAATTGAGGAAGGATTTGGGTAGGAAGCGGCCGTGGCTTTAACTTAGGTACCATCCCAACTTTTGCCTGAAGTAGACGTGGGAAACCACGTAAAACCACTTCCATGATGGCTGAAGTGGGAATCAAACCCATCTCTTCTCAGTATACTCACGAGAATGAGCCATTTTCGAAGTGAAATGCCATGTCCTGTGGTTCGGATTCCACGTAAAAAGGAGGTCCCGTGGCTCATGATCTCAAGATTAACGGTCCCGTTAAACTACAAGCTTGCTTTGCTTGCTTGAGAATGAGCCGGAATCGAACTCGGGCCTTCGCGGTGACAGATAGGAATGCTAGCTACTACACAACGAGGCTGACTTGACAGCTAATACGAACTGAAGCTACAGGCCATGTGATAAATACTGAATTCCGTGGTGATGGCGATATCGTCAAGTTTATTGGCGAGGATAAGTATGAAGAATTATGTCAACCTCTTTTATTCCCATTTCTGGGATGAGGATGAGGTCTGATGAGTTTCTATGTGGCAAACGGATTTAATGAAGGGATGTTGTCCTTCCTGTCACCAACCCCAACCTCATCAGAAGAGTCCATGCGAGATGAAATGAATGAAACTGTGCAAGAGTTGATAGGAAGGAAGTGGCCGTGGCCTGCTAGAAGGTACTGTCTCGGCATTGTATTGTCTGGAGATTAAAATAGAAAACCATTTCACGAATGGCCGACGTTGGGATTCGAATCCACTTGTCTGGAAATAGTCTGGCCCCATGACCTAGAGTGCTGCCAACTTGAGCAATAAGACACTGGATCTTGCAGGTTTACCTATATTCTAGTGACCAAATGTGATGAATGTAGTGCTGTTCACATAGGGATTTCGAGTCCTTAGTTTTTACAGCAACAGAACTATTCTTTCTCCACTGATAAGAGAGAAACTCAACAATTTCCCATTACTGCCTAGCAACACTGCGCACTGAGCTACCTGGTCGGTATGATGTAGGGGAGACGAGTGCTGTTGGGATGCAGTGCTACCTGCAGAGCCACGTGACGAATCTTCGCATTAGCAGTGATGACCTCACAAAGCAGCAGTCTCGGGTACTGACCTTTCAGTTGTGGACTACAGCAGTAAACAATATTGTGTCAGGGAGGTATTCAACATTTTCTGCACGGGTGATTTTATTTCATTATTTCTATTACGTTACAGGGATAGCACTTAATAAATTGAACAGCGTATTCATCTGGGCAAATAATGATCATTACCTATTTCTTTAATTTCCCGAATAATAATAATAATACTGTTATTGGTTTTACGACCCTTTTAAATACTGCGGTATTTAGAGACGTCGGGGTACCGGAATTTAGCCCCGAAGAGGATCTTTATCGTGCCAATAAATCTACTGACACGGTTCCCTCGCATTTGCGCACCCTCAAATGCCAGCCGACTGCGCCAGGATTCGATCCTGCAACCTTGGGAACAGCAGGCGAGAACGTTACCGCTGCGCCACACAGTCAGCTAGTTTCCTGAATGCTTTATTGTTTTAAATTTTGTAAGATTCTCAATTCAAGTAAAGCTGGGATAAAATGCTTTCAGACAAAAAGAGGCTGACTGGAACGGTTTCCTAGGATATTGCTAGTATATTGGCAACACTTTGTGCAGTTCAAAACCACGTAAGAACTGAAGGATGCTGTCGGACTCACAGTGCACTCCTCGCCCTTGACAAGATGTGCTAATGTGTTCAAAACACTGAGCTCGATCAATGGCCTTGTAGACGCAATACGTGCTGGGTAGAAAGTTAAGGTCACAGGAATAATCAGAGATTTTAAAGGCAGGGATATGCTGCAAAGAACACGCTATGACTTGCGGGAGTCCATGATCAAATAATTAGATTATTGTTCCGAGCCCTTCGTTATGATAGCAGTCTATCATTTGGATCGCATAGTAAAATCCCCAGTCCTTCCATTCTTTTAGTTTGTCTGTATCCTCGAAAGGGAAAACAATTCAAATTACGTTCAAGCTGAGCTGAACCGACAAATTAACGTACAAGCAGTTTGGAACCAACTTTGAATGCAAGAATGCATTATTATTACTATTATTATTATTATTATTATTATTATTATTATTATCTATCATTATCATTATTACTAGCGTGCCCATGCGAGAACCCTCGCATGTGTACAAACCACCCGCCAGGCTTTATTAGCATGCGGCCTCGACGCGACATAGTTCTGCCAGGGTCTATCGTATTGTTAAAACGCACTTTTAAATAAATTATCGATATGAAATCACTGTGTAATTCGTCACTGCTGTGGGTAATTCTCTTTCTTTTGAATGCTCATTTGTTACGATCAGTTGCTTGACAACGCCCCCATGTGTATAAACCACCCACCCGGCTTTACTGTTATGTGGGCTCGACGCGGCACAGTTCCGGCAGGGGCTATCCACCTTGATTATTTGTTTACACGCACTTTATAAACAAATAAATATATGTCCGTTGACGTTTCAAATTATGCAAGATTTTCCCTGTACTATTGTGACGATTAGGAAAATTTTGGCACAAACCGCACCTTCTAACTCCCTCTGGTTCAAGAGCTTTAGTTTTGTGAAGCATACACCTTAGCGTATTATATAATAAGATTATTAGGGGTGGTGTAATTTAAGCAAGATCGAACAAATGGGAAATGTGTTTTACTGATACATGCAATTCTCTAGGAGTCCTTTGTTAAGATATTGACTCTCGAATTAAAGCTACGCTACGCCCAGCTTCCAATTGGCGATTCACTAGTATCCACACAGTACAGAGAACTGCCAGCTGTCAGCGAACGACAAGAACAAAACCATTACAAAAATCACTAATGAATTAGATTGGGGCAAATTACTTGGTTTCCGGTTCATCAAGGTTCCCTTTCTAATTCTATTTAAATGAAAAGGCAGAACGTGGCGTAAAAATTCAAAGAACTGTGTTTTCACCTTCTAAAATTAATTGTGTACGTAAAACAATGTGACGGATATATGGTCATACAAAGGGATGATCAATCCTGTGAATCTCAATAAAACTACGTTCATCAACACAACGTATAGTGTACTACGTTGCTAATAGGACTTCATTTTCACACAAGAATGGAGTCATGAATAATTTTCCTATCACTGGCAGGGTGGCCCTGGTGTTCAAAAACAGTACCCATTTCATGCCAACAGATATACGATAGTTCATTATTTGTCTAATTTCATACCGGTACTAATTTTTTTGTAATAGAGAGTAGAGTTTCTATTATTTTCTTTGTACAAGTCCATATGAAGCCCCAGAACAACAGATACTGTATGCCGTGGAAATACACACTCTTCCCATTGTAGAGCACAGCACTGCATTTGATTCTTCACTTAGTAGACGAACTGTTTTGGAAGGTATAACGGATTCTCTCATGGACTTTTAGAATTAATACATATTTACCCCTTATTAACAACGGGGTCGGAGACAATACGTGATCCATTCCTATGTGGCGGGTGTATTTTATGGTTGGATGCCCTTCCTAGGAAGGGAGTTGGAAGGTACTCTATATTGGCTGTTGGGATGTACAGTCCAGGTATGTGCCTGAAGTTAAGAATGGTAAATCATGGAAGGCCATTTCAAGGACGTTCAACAGTGGGGTTCGAAACCATGACCAAGTCCACAGGTAACGAGTATTGGTAACTGTCGCTAGAATTTGAGGGTTAATAGAGCACAACAATATAATTAGAAAAAAATACTGTAAAAGTTTACTAAAGCGATGAAACTATGTGAAATATAATAAACGTCCAAGCAAACAATAGCCTACGTGTATTGCAAACTAAAACGAAATTGCAGAAGCGGAGTTCGAGCATCTGTTTCAGTCAGTGCGGGCTGCATTTCGTCATAATTTCACATGCAATACGAGTACGGTACTTTTGGCAATTTCAGTAACTCACAGCATCATTGCGCTAATGCTCGGAAACCATGGCTCATTATCACGTAAATCGCTTTTCATTCAAACTGAGGTTCCACAGGTTTGGTCCTCTCCTCATTAGTCTTGATGTAAGACAGGACGCGAAGCTTTCTCCTTTCCCAGAAGTCGCTTTTGACTACTTTGAAAACACATCTGTTGCGTGGGAAACTCTCCTACATCCTCAGACTGGGTACACTGAAAGCGAACTATGTCCATTAATTGACAGAAAGTAAGGTAATCCTAAGTTACAGAGGGAGCAGTAAAGCCAACAATGTACTAAAAGCGGTAAATGGGAATAAAGACATATCAGGGTTAGTTCTGAGGGGAGCTAGCTTCTGTAGGTGCTCGCATCAAGAGCTCGAGTCCACTGTTCTTGGGCAAGTGAAGGATGATTGTACAGCTAGTTGTTAATTCATGTAAGGGGCTTGGGACATCTTGGTTATCAGCTCCATGTACTTGGGCGTGTCTTGAATTTGTCTGATAACCTGTATTTTTGTGATGACTGTGGTACAGTAGCGTCTGTAAATGATTTACGGCGTAGCCGTGCACGTTAAATCGCGCACCATGACAGCGACGGGGTGCTGCAGCAAATCGGGAGATTGGTGGTTCAAGCCCAGACGTTGAAACTGACCACCCTGAGTGTGGTTTCTCCCTGGGGTTTTCCACACTCACTCGAGTGATATGCCGGGATGGTACCTCATATCAAGTCCCGGGTAACCAACCCAAATCCCTGATCCTAATGATTACAGTTACACACACTACTACACTCACCACTGAAACACAGGTTATCAAACGAACTCAACACACACACACACCCAAGTACCAGGACTGATGACCTAAATATCCCAAACCCCTAAAAAAGAACTAAAAACAGCAATTCTCTTAAAGTGAAATATGGGTTTATGAGATCACCTTCTAATCGTGTGTGCGTCCGTAATAACTTAATAAGTTTCGCTAATAAACTTTCCTCTGGACTTACTACTACCCGGTTCAACCCCGACCATGCGTTTCAAATTTCAATAAGAGTCACCAATCCAACATGGCGGTTACGCAAATATTTCACCGCTACTCAATACCTCCAAAACTATTGTACCAAACACAATAAGCACAAAACCAACATGGCGGCTACGTAAATAGGGTTTTCTGGTGATTTAATCATCCGAGTGAGATGAAGCATTTACTTAATTAGAGTTTAATATGAAAATCCACAGCCTGTTTCCAGTCGACCGACCGGGTCAAGGAATGGAATGAATGAAGCCCCCATCTTGCGGCGAGGATATGAACTGTGCCGGCTGCCGAAGCCTGTGAAAATGATTAAATGGATGGCAGATGAAATGAAAAGATAGTGGAGAGTGTTACTGGAATGAAATTGTGACAGAGAAAACCGGAGTACCCGAAGAAAAACCTGTCTGCCTCCGCTTTGTCCAGCACAAATCTCACATGGAGTGACCGGGATTTGAACCACGGACCCAGCGATGAGAGGCCAGCGTGCTGCCACCTAAGCCACGGAGGCTTACAATTAGAGCTTAATATATTAGCGGCAATTCGATGCTTGAAAGTCAAGATTTGTTTTTCTTATTTTATAAAAAATACTGTATATTTTATTTCCTGTATCCTAATCAAGTGAACGGAACATTGTATCCATTTTAGGAAATATGCAAAAAGTTAAACTTTTAAGATAAAGAAATGCTATTAGGATGCTAGAATGTGGTCATCACATGGATAAACTATTTAATTAGCAGGAGAGATTTGTGACATAAAAGACCTGTGGAATGTACGAAAATGTAGTTCTTCACAGAACTACTGCACCCTTCCGTCAGGAAAAGGGTACACTACTAATGCTCCGTTTTCAAACAAAACTGACACCGTTGCTGTAGATACCTCCCAACAACAAATCTCCAGCATTGAAATGCATTCACTACAGAACGGTATGCATGATTAATTTAAAAACTATGATCTGTGTAGAAATTTAATCTGACAAGTAACGCAAAATACATCGCAATTCTTTAATTATATTATCGCTAATAATAAAGAAAATAGTAGTGACAATGTTTAGAGAAATCTAAAATGTGTATATTAGGCCAAAGAGTTTAGATTGGCCAATAGCAATAATATAGGGATCCACCAGAGGCATGTTGCTAGGTTATGGAAGACTTAATTATAGACTTGGAAAAGAGGAATAGCCAAATTTCTATAATACAGAGCATTGGTAACCAAATTAAAAGATACCTGTATGCAATCAAGAACACGTCAAAAAACTTAAGTCAAAATATATCTGTAAGAAATAAATCTGCTGCTCTATCTGAGGAAACAGTGGGTACAAGTTAAAAATGTAGCAGAATAGGCCTATTAAACTAATACCATAATATTAATTTTAATATAGGCTTGTTTTAATGCATCCAGTATGCTACCCTGCATCATTGAGCCTATATCTCACGAACGCAGCTAAAATATTTTTTCTATATTATATGTTCCGACTTGATTATGACTTATTATATCAGTGATCTGATTGCTATATCACTAAAACATAGTTTTATACCACCTTGCAATTGAACATGGATAGAGAAAAGTAAGAAGCTTAGCCTACAGTATGTCGTTTCAATTGTTAGGCATATGGAGCCATTTGACATCAAAATTCATCATGATATTTAGCAGTGCATCTTACAATCACAGGATATGGTTAAATAAAATACAACAGGCACACACTTTTGGTAACTTTCTTTTTAAGATTTTGAAAGAGATAGTGCAATAGAATGAAAAGTTACTGAAAACGTACTTGTTTAGTTCCTCATTTCGTGGATTTGAAACAGCGTGGTCATCCACCCCGTGTACTTGGATGTGCGTAATTTGGCTGACGAAGATGTGGAAAACCATAGAAAGCCACTCTTAGGATACCTTAGGTGGAAACTGAAGCTACCTCTCGAGGTTGTAGCGCTCAGGCCAGGAGTTCGGTACCTCTAGAACGCAGGAGAAACCTTACTGAAAACGTACACGACAGTTTTAAATGGGTGTTTATTTCATTAGATTCAAGTGAAGCGCAGGTGTGAAACAAAACATGTTCAGTACTGACTGTAAGGAAGAAAGCTGGAAGGAAGCTTGGTGGTTAACGTGACCGTCAATCTCACGATCATGAGCCACGGGACCTGTAATTGGACGTGGAATCTGAACTACAGGACGTGGTATTTTACTTCGAAAATCGAACACTTGGTAGCTTGACCACTGCACCATCACGACTCCCACATACAGACGGTAAGAGTATCACACTCGTACGGGAAAACGAGCTTCGAATCCCAGTGCTTACACAAACCACTCCGATTAGTCATTTCCTCGGGGTTTTCAATACTCTCTTCCAACAAATATTAGAATAATTGCTTCAAGCTCCTTCCCTAATCCCAGAACCAAACTAATAATTCCACACACACTGATACAGGAAACACAGAACGACAGTTTATAAAGATATTCATAAACTCCAAATTCAAATGAAGCAATATGTCAAGCATGGAGTGTTAAATATTGGAGGACTAGGCATTCAGTGAAACTGAATAAGGATGAGAAAGACAGAAGCATGTACCACACTATCTGGGCTAAGGGGACTTGCGACGAAGATGGAAATCCCCAGCATTCCAGCACGTCCTGGGACTCCAGCAGCATCGCAATGTCCAAGAAGCGTCTTCTGCAAGACACGTGATCCGAGTAGCTTGCTGTTTGTACACATGGCAGCAGTTCACTCGCTTTCATTCCTCAGGTTGTAATGGTTCATGGGCAACACCACTCAGCTCATCCAAATGGAACCATCTCATGGTGCTCTTTACGGGCGAGGAATATATAGAGAACCCTCTGGCAAGACACAAGAATTCTGGGAAAAAGGTGG
The DNA here is from genome assembly GCA_946902985.2 of Meconema thalassinum. NCBI lineage: Eukaryota > Metazoa > Arthropoda > Insecta > Orthoptera > Tettigoniidae > Meconema > Meconema thalassinum. Next base: position 666,606,904 of record OX336389.2, on the reverse strand, counting down.
AATTGGTTTTTTTAAACTACATATTTCCCTTTCTTTACGCTGACTGGCTACGTGATTAAGTGCTAACGTTCTCGCTTGCTGTTTCCAAGGTTACAGGAACGAATCCTGGCACAGTCAGGTGGCATCTGAGGGTGCGCAAATGCCAGGGAGCCGTGTCAGTAGATTTACTTGCACGTTTAAGTTCCTCTTCGGGACAAAATTCCGGCACCCCGGCGTCTCTAGAAGCCACAGTCGTTAAAAGGGACATAAACCAATAACATTATTATTATTATTATTAACTTATTATTATTATTATTATTATTATTATTATTATTTTGACGTTAACAGTAGTCTATATTCAGAAAATGCCTGTTAAAACACACTAATACATTTCTAGAAACAAAGTTGTTGGAGTGGAATATTCTACTGCAGAAAGCAAGTCGATAATGACACTTAACGAGAACGCTATCTGGACCTACCGAATCTGAATGGAGTCTTATTTCAAATTACAAAGGGAACTATTAAATATGATCCTATGCCAACTTTCGACCTCCACCTTGATTGGTCAATACCCGAGGTTGTCTACTCACAACTGTCTACACGGGGCTGACGACCGCGTAGTTGCTTGTTCTGAAATGAAACGACATACAACTAATGGTACCCTGTGGCCTCTCTCTGTATGCACCAAATTATTAAAACATTAGAACTAGACATAGTCGAAGTAGGACTGCAAGGTGGAATTTTCAACTGAAAGGTCACGTGGTCTCAGGAAGGGTACCGGCTCTGAAACCTCAACCAGTTTGTGCTCGGCAGCCCCCTCCCGATAAGATAAATAAGCTGAAGAAGGTTTGCCCAGCATTTTGGTAATGTTACCCGTGAAACATTTTGAAAAATGTTCATACAGAGTAAGAGTCATATGAGGATTTATTCTAAGACATTACACCAAATAACTTCCCGGAAATATAGCTATTAGATCAGATAGGCATGTTGCTGTGAAATGTCACGAAATAAGGGAGAAATGACCGTGAAATTATTGGGAGCCCGTGTTATTGTTCAATTCCGGGAATTCGACTGCTCAAAAAGTGAGAATTTGCCGCGAGATGAATTCTCAGAGAGGAAAGGGGTTGAATATGCGGAAATGCTTATCCACATTTAAGTTATCAATGGGACGGCTTATTAAATTGGATAATGATGGCGATTGTTATTTTAAGGGGCCTAATATCTGGGTTATCGGCCCCTAATGATATGGGTTAAAGCGAATAAATGATAATGAATTGAAACTTCTACGGAACTACTTCTAACAGCTACAGCTACTTAACGTACACACTAGAAGAAGAGAAAAGAAAGAGAAATACAGGACAAGGGCAAATAAAGTACAGTATAAAAAGAAATGCCCTCAACCCTCGTAGAATGAGGATGAGAGGACTTGGAAGGAAGAAGAGCCATGAAAGGCAGATAGAAAAGGGAATGTGGAGAGAATCCGCCCCAAAGACAGTGGAAAAATGGGGAAACCAGACTCAGCTTACGAATCCCTCGCGATTGCCAACTCCTGAACTCACCAGCCGTGAGCCCTTGAGGGTGTAGTACTACACAAGGTGCACCCCAAGTGGTAAGGCTACATTCACTCTGCCTTCTGTAGGGCCTTGTGCAGAAAGCACGTGATACCGTGAAAAGAAAAGAAGAGGTCTGACCTCTTGTAGAATGAGGGTATCAGGAAAGGTGAGAGAAGGGCCAATTAAGGTGGGAAAGTGAAAGACACTCTAGGTCTCGGATACTCGTAAGAGAACAAGAGCTGACCAAGGGAGGTAGACAGGAAAGAAGGACCAACAGGTGCTGGAGGGGAACGTAATATACGAATCCGAAAATAAAGGCCCTAGGAAAAAATAATTTAAAATAAAATTCCGATCTGGTGGGGGGAGGGTGCAAATATTTGCACGCTTTATTTAAAACCCCCGTGTCACTGGAGCCCATAAACGGCCTTGGCCTACCAAGCGACCACTGCCCAGCCATATGGCCTGCTGATTCCGGGGTGACGCGTGCTCAGCGAGTCTGGTCCCCCTGGTCATTAATCTTGGTTTTCCTGACCGGAGCGCTGCCTCACTGTCGGACAGCTATTTATTGTCCTCGCGAGACTGATTGCACCCCGTTTCAACACTCACGTCAGTTTCTAAATTTTCTGACCGAGCCGGGAATCGAACCCGGGGTCTCCGGACGAGAGGTAGGCGCGCTAATGCTTTATTTTACCAATTTCAATTTAATATAGATGTTTTTATATTAGACAATTTTAAGTTCCGATGCACCAACCTCATTCCCACTCCTAATTATTACAGCTGCGCACACTACTACAGTCACCACAGAAACAAGGTTTATCAGACAAATTCAACTCACGCCCAAGTACACGAGGCTTATGACCAAAGACGTCCAAAGCCCCGAAAAAGAATTAACAACATCAAGAAGCAGTGATTCCCATCACATGTTAATAAGTTTAATGCGTGTTTTTGTAATGACCTCTGTTCAGAATAAAGCTAAATATCATAAATCCGGGAGAAGCCGGTATTAACAATCCAGATAGCCGGAATTGTTTGAGTACAAAATCTTGCCAACCTGAAATGTCTTGGATTGAGAAAAATAAACAAATAAATGAAATATAATGCTATGCAAGTACAGTAAATACGTTAATATACAGTATCACAAAAGTGGTAATTTTTACAAAGCACGCATGCAGTCGAGTTGAAATCGAGTTCCTCAAGGAGGAAAGGGTTGAAGACCACCACTCATATATTGTGCATAGAATACTATAAACGAGGCGTGTTATAATTTAGACTGAATTTTAGTCACATAAGTGCACCAACCACATAACATCCCAGCACTCTCAGTGGAGCAGTTCCCAGACCCGAGCTGCGTCAGTTTGCAGTGATCTAGTCTCAAGTAATTCATATCTAGATCTGAACCGTCACTGTGATACTATCTAATTCCAGACAAATAATACTAGGTACAACAGTGATGGCTTCCTTGCTGCAAGGTCGTGGGTCCACTATCCTCCATGTTTATGACAAGTTATACTTCACATTTCCAAATAAAGTTTAAAATAAGGATATTTTAATTTATTTTTATTTAAGTTCGATGGAGTTTGTTGGTCATACGATGGAATAGTTGATTCTATTCATCAATTTTCTTCATATCCCGGGAACGGATTCTGCATCCATAACTTGTTGCTTGTAACTTCCTAGAATTCTCTAATATAATAATAACCCCTGGCACTACAGCCCATGAAGGGCCTAGGCCTACCAAGCGACCGCTGCCCAGCCATTTAGCCTGCAGATATTGGGGTGACGCGTGACCAGCGCATCGGGTCCTCTCGGCCGTTAATCTTGATTTTCATGATGTCTAATGCACATGCCTTATTGTTGGATTTTGAAAGGGTGATGTGTTGGAAATCAGTCAGAAAATACATGTTCGTATCTTATCATTATTTAAGGTTTAGTTTCAAGTTCATTGGTTGCTTCTTTCTAACATTATTAGGTCATCTCCTTCCAAGGCCTAATCAATAACGATGATAATGTTAATTAATGTTATTGGTTTTATGTCCCTTTTAACAACTGTGGCTTTTAGAGACACCAGAGTGTCAGAATTATACCCCGAAGGGGTTCTTTAACGTGCCAGTAAATCTAGTGACACAGCTCCCTCACATTTGCGAACCCTCAAATGTCAGCTGAATGCGCCAGGATTCGATCCTGCAACCTTGGGTACAGCAAGCGAGAACGTTACCGCTGAGCCACACAGCCAGCCAACAATCAATAACGAATCGTGGTACAGGCCACATCACCCCCAGTTGTGCCTTTGGATATGCGAGAGTGCCAGAATTGCGCCCTGGTAGGGATAATCAACGTACTAATTAATGTACGGGTCCCTCTCACTTGCGCACTAAGATTCTATCCCACAAATTTGGGCACAAAAGACAAGCTACGCACAGAGATGAATGAACGGTCCCTCAATAAGCTGTTGTACTTACTAGTCTGATGACGCACTCACTTGTGACTGGCACACTTTTAAATGAGAGCAAGTTTACGGCCAACAAGTTAAAAATGGTGCACGACCCTGCAACCTCTCCACTCCCATCAATGGAGACGATCAAGCTCGATTAGCAATAACTACAATACACATTGTCTAAGACCATGCAGCTTGCGTTGTTCTCATGATTAAAACAAATAGGAAAGACTACAGTACATTCCACAATCACATTCGGTACAATGTGGGAAAAGGGTACTTTGTATTGCTACTAATTTCTAGGAGGAATATTAGTTTTATTTATTTACATCACCACTCCAGCATCTAACGGACTTTTCTCAATTCCAACTAAATCCTTAATCATTATATTATTAATATTTTCTTTGGTAATTTTTCTTTCGTTAGTAAGAGATTCAACTTTATGGAATCTATAAAATTTTAAAATGCTCGTTGAAATAAAGGAAGCCTTTTTCTGTGGTCGAGGGGTTCGTATTGACAAAGGTTCGTATTGTATTTGATTCCCGGCTCTGCTAAGAGCTCGAATGGAATATGCTCAGTCTCGTGAGGATAATTGAGGAGAGGTGGGTTCGAATTTCACCTCATCCATCCTAGACGTGGTTTTTCGTAAGTTTTTCACGTCTTTGCAGAGTTTGTACCAAACTTAAGAGCAGTTCCCAGCCTAGCCCCAGTTACGAGCTTATCACATAGACGCCACACTCATTAAAAGGCACGTGGCTGCCGACCACGGTGTTGGATGCTAACAACAACACAGGGTATCATGGTAGCAATAAACATACTACTATGAACTGCCTGAGTGGAACATAAAGGGTCATTAATTGCCGTGACCTTCTTCTCGGCTAATGAAACACCACAAGCTCGGTATTTATAACAAGAGCCATTAAACGACGAGTTTTCACTCAGTAAAACATGAAATACGCTGTAAACTGGTCAAATATAACTGAGAATTTCTTCGAAATTTCGCTACTGAGGTACAACAGAGACTATTTCTTGTTAATTATGATTGGAATAATCTAGATATTGGACCTTTAAAACAACAATTTTCATCATAATCATGATTAGAAAAAATTGTATTCACGAGTCAAATGATATATAGAGAGCGGATTATATGAAGAACAATTGGGCTAAATATGAAGCCATAACTTAAATATGAAAACATTTGAAATTCTCATAACTGAAATACAGATAAATGTATGCTTCTGGAATAGTTTTGGACATAACTAGCAATAACAGAGAAACTTGAGCTAAAATTTAGTCCAGCACTGAGAGTCGTATTCGTTCCGGATATAGCTAGTGGATGCAGAATGAGCTGAACACTACTGAATCCACAACCTTATGTACCACGTGTCCGAACTACTCATTACAAAGGCAGTTTTGGTGAGAGCCTAAACTTCCATTGGGAACTTCCTTCAACAGTTACCACTCGTACTCGTTTGAGACTTTACAGATATAAATACGCTGTGTGTTTTAAACGGGAAATAAGATACATTATGAATCTTTTTTTTCCAGTATAATACGAATATATATATGAATGCCTTCTCGTCTCTTGAGGCATAGGCATACAGTTCCTGTCCACATAACTCTCCGATTCATGGCTATAAATGTGGCGTTTCATAAAAATCCACTCTCTAGTCTAGTCATATACCTTTACTTATCTTTTGCAGTTATAGTGCACTGCTGCTGCTTCGCATTCGATAAACAATATACATATTACGGCACCAAGTTTCAGCAAGTTGCCTATGGAAACTTACATTTGGAAGCGTTGTACCAGAAAGCAGAAGTCCGGAAGTTAAAAGCAAAAGAGAGCATGTTTGGACTTGGTACTGGCTTGATTGGAAGTGAATATTTTTGTGACCTAAACTTGAGAATACTGTCCGGCATACAAAATGTCCATTTTCTTTGCCATATATATTCATAACCGTGTGAGTCAACACAAGCTCCACGATAGTACTGGGAATTCTAAACTTCACCGTTTAGCCTCCGTGCGGTTTCTCTAAACTCGCTACGGGAGAGTATGGGATAGAACTGCATATTAACTGACCGAGTGGCGCAGTAGGTTAATGCCAAAACGATGATTGTGTTCGATCACGGCCCAGTTCGATGACATTTAAGGGTGTTTATAGGTTTGAATGCGTCAACTGATACGTTAGAGACCTCTTCTGGGGCAACTTCCAGCACACGGCATCTCAAAAGCCACAACATTAAAATGGACATAAACGCATAAACTGTTTATTATGCTTAGGAACAAATAGTGATCACTTATATTTCTTATACAAATGTCTTAGTATGTATGTATTTTTTATTGTTTAACGGATGCAAATTCACATGTGCGAGTCAAATGATCGGAATGAAGTGATTGTTAGAACACTCCCGTGCACATCCCTCAAGACATCTTTGGCATAGGAGAGAGACACTCCGATATACGTAGATCAATACTTAATTATTCTTATTTTTATTGTTCTTATTACTATTACTAACAACCAGGTTCCTTATGCTCATTGAGGCGTAGGAATATACAGTAGGACCATACCCGGAAGGCTAGTGGATTGGAACCCTACTGTCACCGACCTTGAAAGTGTTCTCCGTGTTTTCCTATTTCTAATCGCAAATGCAGGAATGGCAGTCCAACTTTCTAACAGGTCACAAACACATCCTTCCATTTCATGAAAAAAAATATCCATCTTCATTCATTTAGTATTTCATTAATTCCTCTCATTGGGTTGGCGCCAGAAAGGGTATCCGGCCGTAAAATCTATCCGCTATATACATACTTACCTCATCCCTGACCCCGTAGAAACGTGAATAAAAAGGTTTCAAATTATTATGATTATTATTAATATTGGAATACAGGATGTCTACCAAAACCAACTAACGGATTTCTCTGACAATTCCCTGATTTTTCCAGAATAAATCACAAAATTGCCTGAGTAACAATAGTGGCCTTAATAAACATACAAAACAGAGTTTGTACTTAAAGAGCATTTCAAAAAGTGCTTGAACAATAAAGGGTAGCATGACAAAGTTGAAAAGACAAAAAAGTACAGAAAAATATATTTTTCTATATTTTGCCAATTTCTAAACTTTTCATCCAGAAAAACTATTGTAGCCTACTTACGAGTATTGAAAGTAGCTCATCAATATTTACACATCATAAAGTCACACATTTATATACAAATACACTCGTATTTTGAGTGCTCTATCATGCAAGAATTCAGAGCTTACTGATTTAACGTCAGTACGAACATACATCTACAATCATCACCAGAATATACCTTTCCCCCCATCAAAATTTAAATTCTTAATTTGCAATTATTCAAGGTTTGACCTCGTGAAACTAAAATTCCCTGAGTGTCATTAAAATACCCTGATAATTCCCTGAGTTTTCCAGAAATTAAAAATTCCATGAGTATTCCCTGTTTTCCATGTTTCCCAGAGTAGCCGACACTCTGCGGGAACAGTATTGTGTTTGAAGCAATTTTCAGTGTTGCCTTAAGTTAGTAAACGAAGTTTGATGTTTTTCAGATTAATACATATTTATTAGTCGCCTCCGTAGCGTAGCGGTCAGCGTGGTTAGCTGCCGCCCCGGAGGTCCTGGGTTCAATTCCCGGCTCTGCCACGAAATTTGAAAAGTGGTATGAGGACTGGAACGGGGTCTACTCAGCCTCGGGTGGTCCAAATGAGTAGAGGGGGTTCGATTCCCACCTCAGCCATCCTCGAAGTGGTTTTCCGCGGTTTACCACTTCGTCTTCGGGCAAATGCCTGTAAGGCCACGGCCGTCTCCTTCCCTCTTCCTTGCCTATCCCTCCTAATCTTCCCCTCCCTTCCCTCATGAGGCCCCTCTTCGCTTTGCAGGTGAGGCCGCCTGGGCGCGGTGCTGGTCACACCTCCCCAGTTGTATCCACTCCGATCAAATGTTCCCAGCTCTAGGACACTGCCCGTAGGGGTGGTTAAGGTAAGTTTCCTCGCTGAGTCCGCGGGAGCCACATACCTGGAGGGTAAATCCGATTTTAAAAAAAATATTAATCTCATGAACATTTTTTCAGGATTAGGGAATAACCCATCACAATTGGGTACAATCGTGTTGACCGACTGAAAAATATCAAACTTTGTTTACTATTGGAAGTTGTCCACAGCTGCAGAACATATCCCATCGTCAACTGTTTGGAGTGCGGACTGTACTCTCATCTGGACCTTGAGTATGCAGTGCACATGACCAGACCTCACGGAAATAACCTCCATCCCCGTCCCCGTCCCCAGGACTGAAAATGAATGAAAATCCACAGCCTGCTTCCAGTCTCCGACCGGGTCAGGAATGGAATGAATGAAGCCCCCATCTAGCGGCGAGGATATGAACTGTGCCGGCTGCCGAGGCCTGACGCACTCCTCTGGGGCAATGATTAAATGAATGACAGATGAAATGAAATGATAGTGGAGAGTGTTGCTGGAATGAAATTTTGACAGGGAAAACCGGAGTACCCGGAGAAAAACCTGTCTGCCTCCATTCTGTCCAGCACAGATCTCACATGGAGTGACCGGGATTTGAACCACGGACCCAGCGGTGAGAGGCCGGCGTGCTGCCGCCTAAGCCACGGAGGCTTGGCCCCAGGACTGAAAATACGCAACACAATTAACATTTGCGGCAGCCATCAAGAATGTAATTGACGTAAAGGATGTAACGGATACGTGAACAGCTTTATTAGTATACCATTTCTGCATTTGCCTGATCTATGATTCACGAAAATGAATGTACTGTAGATCCACAGGGGAGTTTGTTGTAGGTTAGCACTTCTCATGGGAATGCATTCGGATTTATTCGTGAAGATGCCGTGGAACACACACCGTGGCGTAGCCATACGCGTTAAATCGCTCTCCATGACCGGGATGAGGAACTACAGTAAGTCAGTTGTTCCGAAATTCCAATTTGGCATTGAGAACGGCTATCCTGGATGTTGTTTACCACAGGTTTTGTACAATTTATTTAGTCAAATGTCGGGATAGTAGCCTACCCTAAGTCCCAGAGCACCTGCAATATTCCTGACCCAAACAATTACAGTTACACACACTATTACAGTTACCACAGAAACACGGGTTATCAGACATGTTGAACATACACCTAAGCACACAAGGCTGAAGACCAATATGTCTCAAGCCCTTAAAACGAATTAACAATAACAAGGCGTGGGACTCAGCACAAACACTACCACAAGTGAATAACGGCATGACTACCAAAAGTAGCCCAATTTGTCAATCGAACCGTTTAGATGAATGCTCTGTCAAATGAGCTACTCCTATGAGCACAAGCTGTGGTTTGGATTTATTACAATGGATAGAGAACCCTCGAAAGAAAGAAAGAAAGAAAGAAAGAAAGAAAGAAAGAAAGAAAAAGAAAGACAGAAAGAACGAAAGAAAGAAATTTATTTTGTGCAAAGGTAATCATTGACATTATAATCTAGTCATTTACTATCATATTGCTTGCCACGGTGGGTGAGTGTTTATCGTGTTGGTCTACCCATCCCAAGCTTGCAGGTTTGCTCCTGGCCATAGTAAGTGATTTTTGAATGGTGACAAAAATCAAGACACGCATGTCATATGCTGTTGGCATGTTAAAAAAACATTTGAATTCAGTAGGACGTGCTCATAATGGCAAAATTAATCTCTGGATTTTCCGCCAACAGGAAAGTTCCTCCTTTCTCTACTAGAAAGCGCTATAGTGTCAAGGAGCTTAGATATCTAACCTCCTTGACTTTCATAGCGCTCCAAGGAACTACAAAATTTGACATGTAAGCTGCCCTCTGGGCGTCAAAATAACAAAGCTTGCACCCGGCACCCGAGGCCATATGCTATTATTATAACTATCATATTTGTGTACAATTTGACAGAAGCAGAAGTATGGACTTGTATATTACTCGAATTTTCGATAACTCTCAGTAATTATTATTTCCCGAGCAAACTTCTTATAATTTACATGTATATTTTTTATTTAAGTTAAATTTCTTAAACTCGAAATTTTGTTATCTCGAAGCTTAAATTATATCCCTGGCACTTAAACTTGTTCTTTATCTCGAATTATTACAGTACAACTTGACTTATTCGAATGTTCTAATTCGAATTTTCCACCAATTGCTGCAGTTGAGTCAACCGTATGCGGTTGGTTGGTTCCTCAGTTTAGGGACTGTGACAACGCGGTCATTTAGCCCCGTGTACTTCGGGTGTGTGTAGAATCTGTCTGATAACCGGTGTTAATTGTGATGGCTGTATTAGTGTGTATTATCTGTTTTCAATCCAAGCAAGGACTGCATACATTGATTTTTTCAAGTACAGTAGTTCCTACTTTTGCCGCCAAACGCCACTGTCAACGAATACTAGTTCAGAACTTTGTTACCAGATGCCACATCAGTCAGCTTCTTTCATATATCAGAAATAGATTATGTTCTCCTATGTCCAATTGGAACATCCGCAATTTTTGGCTGATACAGTATTGATATCACTTCAAAACGGAAGTTGCATATACAGTTGAGTTCACAACACTTTCTTTCAATTGTTGTAGCTTTCTGCTGTAGCCGCCAGTTTCATTACACAGCGCATTGTCGCGCCATTTAGTTTAGTTAGTTTGCAATCAGTCCCTATCACAAATTTACCATTTCCCTGCGTATTTCCAGAAGTCAAATTTTCGTTAAGTCGAATTTATTTTTACATTCCCTAACAATTTGAGATATCAAAAGGTTCAACTGTAACTTATTTAGAATCCATTGGAATCCTAAATACGCTTCTCAGATTTCATCAAATAATATTTTGACAGCTGCCAGTCCTATAGATCTGATAAACAATAAGTGTCCCAGTGTTCCCATCACGTAGGCCTACAGTATATCGTTACATTTTTTTTGTTAATAAACAAATGATTGGGGATAGAACGGCAGACATGAGGAGAAGCGTAGGAACTCCGTCTAATAAGAATGGAACTCACACTGATTCAAACACAGCCTACGCAATTATGAATTAATCGGCATTCTTTAGAGATTAATTAAGGACGCAGGCCATTATTGGCATTATTTTGCTTCTCCTAAAATGAACATCACACTGCTAGAAACTACCTGAAAATTCTCACTTCTTAACCTATGTGGGGAGTGTTGCCAACATATTTTCATTTTATATGACACCTTTATAGTTTCAATAGATGCAATTTATAAACAAAAGAAAGAATATTTATTAACGGAGAGACACCATACAAGACTGTCCTGTCGCAAAATTCAACCACCTTACACTGAAGAAAGTATTTTGTATGCAAATAGTTTATTTAAATAGTTTGCACAAGAAAGCGAATTAATGCTTATTGGAGAAATAGTACGGACTGGACTAGCTATCCGCGTAAAAGCTATCTCTAGACTCGTAAGACAGGTGAATTCGAACCCCATATTTGGCCATTCTTGAAATGGTTGTACTTCCTCATGTTCAACTGACGGAAAATATCGGGATTGTACCTTTTAATACAACACGGCCGTTTCCTGCCAACTTCTATCCATGGTTCATTTATTTCTCTTTAACATGTGAGGAAGCTGGAGACATAGGAAACCGCTTAGGAAACTCGTCTCAACCTATCCACGAACCCGTAGAAACGGAAATAATAAGAGGTAGACTACAATTTGAGAAGTAATTACAATTTAAATCTTACATAATGAAAACGAATTTAGGATAGTATCTTTTTCTATCTCCAAGGCAATGCCAGTTTCTATTCTTCACTATCGATATAGAATTGTTTCTTTTAGGGACTTGGACGAAGTGACCATTTCAGCCCTGTGTATTTGTAGTTGTATAGAATGTGTCTCATAACCGGTGTTGTTGTGGTGCCTGTGTGCATTTGTAATCGAGACTATGTTTGGAAAGGAGGTGGCCGTGCTGTAAGTTAGACATTTGCCCTGAGCAGAAGTAGGAAACCACGGGAAGACCACTTCTAGGATGGCTGAGATAAACGAACCCACCTCTTCTCAGTTTTGCATCACGAGGCTGAATGCAGCCCGTTTCAACCTTCGTGGCAGAGCCGAAAATCGAATCCAGTACCTACGGGACCAGAATATCAACGCATACCCCGAGAACACAGAAGGTTATCGATACAGTATTTCTGTTAAATAACACTCTTCCTCTCCAACGTCTCAGCAGATAGATTTTGGCATTTCCAGCTCGTCCATGCTCAAATCAGAACAGACAATGTAAAGTTGCTTATAAAAACTGTTTGACTGTTACAAATGTATATTATTTGCAAGCAAATGTACCAGTCTTAAAAGTGTTTCATTGTTTTATTTTACAATAATATACGAGTTTTAACATCATATTTCGTATACCCCGTAGACAAACATACGCCATTTACAGCATTATAAATATATTACTATTATAATTCAGGAGCTGGGAGGAGAAAGGGTGAATAGTTTATGTAATCTTATTGCAGATTCGCCCTGTCTCCTCCCAGCTGTAAGGGCGAATACTGTATGTAATCTTATTGCAGATTCGCCCTGTCTCCTCCCAGCTGTAAGGGCGAATACTGTATGTAATCTTATTGCAGATTCGCCCTGTCTCCTCCCAGCTGTAAGGGCGAATATTGTATGTAATCTTATTGCAGATTCGCCCTGTCTCCTCCCAGCTGTAAGGGCGAATATTGTATGTAATATTATTGCAGATTCGCCCTGTCTCCTCCCAGCTGAAAGGGCGAATATTGTATGTAATCTTATTGCTGATTCGCCCTGTCTCCTCCCAGCTGTAAGGGCGAATATTGTATGTAATCTTATTGCAGATTCACCCTGTCTCCTCCCAGCTGAAAGGGCGACTATTGTATGTAATCTTATTGCAGATTCGCCCTGTCTCCTCCCAGCTTCAGAACCATATTGCTATAAATTATTCTGTCCACCCAATGAGGATGAAGAGAGGTATATTAGGCTGTGTACCAGCAAGGAATAGATCAAGAAGAAAATACACCAAACTGGATTCATAATTTCAGTAATTTAACATGTTTTCTGTGCGTCAGAAAGTTAAATCTTGGGTCTGCTATAATATTTAGGCTATTAATGGAACCGACACATTTCGTTTGGCTCTCTTCCACTGCCCAAATAACACAGATTTTGTTGTTGTTAATTCATTTAGGGGCTTTGCGACATCGCAGTCATTTAGGCCCAAGCACTTGGGTGTGTGTAGAATTTGTCTGATAAGCATGGTGGTGTCTGTAGTAGTGTGTGTAGTTGTAATGCAGGCGAGAATTGGGAAGGAGGTGGCCACGAATTTAAGTTAGGAACCATCCCGGCATTTGCCTGGAGTAGGAGTGGGAAACCGCGGAAAACCACTTCCAGTTTCGCTGAGGTTGGAATCATATCCAATTCTTCTCAGTTTTGCCTCACGAGGCTGAGTGGACCCCGTTCCAGCCCTCAGACCAGAATTGAATTTCTTGGCTAGTGATGTGGGCCGGGCAAATGCCCAGTGGGCAGGACATCTATAAATGGACATTTGCCCAAAGCAGTTTTAAGCGCCCAAAATCTGGGCATTTAAGAAAACTTCTTTTTTTTTTACTTTTTACTACTTGTGATTGTTACTAGAGCATCTAAAACATAATAAACCATTAATCAAAGGTACATTTCATGGATAAACTAGTAATGCCTGAATATTGGTAATAATAATTTAATTAGTGTCAATGATGTCAATAACAACTAAATGGGAATTATGTGTATCTGGTTTGAATACAACATTGTATTACTGAGTTAGGCCTGCAGGCCTACTCATTTATATTTAGGAAAATTAGGTAAGAGTTAGATTAAGCCTCCGTGGCTTAGGCGGTAGCACGCCGGCCTCTCACCGCTGGGTCCGTGGTTCAAATCCCGGTCACTCCATGTGAGATCTGTGCTGGACAAAACGGAGGCAGACAGGTTTTTCTCCGGGTACTCCGGTTTTCCCTGTCATCATTTCATTCCAGCAACACTCTCCACTATCATTTCATTTCATCTGTCATTCATTTAATCATTGCCCCAGAGGAGTGCGTCAGGCCTCGGCAGCCGGCACAGTCCATATCCTCGCCGCTAGATGGGGGCTTCATTCATTCCATTCCTGACCCGGTCGGAGACTGGAAGCAGGCTGTGGATTTTCATTTTCAGGTAGGAGTTAGATTATGGTGTGAATAGTGGCTTTGGGAGGAGGGTGTGTAGGCTAGGCCCTGGGAAGCCATTGTGCTATGATTTTGGAGTGGGGTAGGGTGGTTGTGGCCTATTGGCGAGGCATTCAACCACCGGCAGCCCAGCCCAGTTAGTTGTGAAGTAGAGCTGTCTGTTGAGTGGTTGAGTCTGAGATAACATCACTTCTTTCTTAGGCTATTTATATTTTTAAGTGTTAGGTCTTTTTTTCCTGAGCATTTTGTAATGATTTAATCTATTTGGAACTTTTTTAATTTGAAAGGGAAAGGAGTAGGCCTACCTTGTAAATATTGTAATAAGGACTATTAACAGTCACATTGTAACAATATGGAAAAGCACATAAAAAAGCGTTTTAAGTGCCCTCAGGATCTTAAAAAAAGTGCTTCAGTTAGGTACAATTAAAGTGGTTGAAAAAACCCCTTATGATCCTTTACTAATTGAAGTGGATGATTTCAACAATAAATCTGAAGTATCAAGCACAAGCTCAGCCTCAGAACTAAAATCAAGTTCTTTCAGTGAATTCCTACAACAACTTGCGCAGCCTATTTTGGCCTCAACTCCTGTTTTTATGGATAAATATATGTAGATACATATATGGCTAAAATAATATTTATAAAAGCGTTGCATTATGAATATGTTTTTAAAAGAGGCAAATGCCCAAAATGCCAGGGCATTTATGGGTTTTGGGCATTTTCCCGTACATTTATCCTAGACATTTGCCCCGACTTATAAATGCCTAGACATTTTACATCACTATTCTTGGCAGAGTCGGAAATTGAACCCGGACCTCCGGAGTGACAGCTGCTACACCAGAAGTGGACACAACAGCACGAGAAGTGTGACGTTTGATTGCGAACAGTTAATTGAATTGGAAAGGGTAGGTGAGTTACATAAGTTACCCCCTGGGCGACACCAACCAACATTGAGTCTTCCAATGCGACACACATCCACAGGTTTACTCAAAGCCATTACTGGGTGGGGGAGACAGAATTGATGATGATGATGATGATGATAATTGTTGTTTTAAGGGGCCTAACATCTAGGTTATCGGCCCCTAATGGTTTGGGTCATAATGAAAGATGAGATGAGAATGAAAACTATAACTAATACTAACTACAAACTAACCTGCTAGAAGAAGAAATGGTAAAGAGGTAAAGGATAAGGCAAATAAAGGACAGGAAGAAAAGAAAATCCCTCAACCCTCGAAGAATGAGGATTGACGGAGTTGGAAGGAAGGAGAGCCATGAAAGGCAGATAGGAAATGGAAAGAGGAGAGGGCACTCCCCAAGATCAGATGGAAAAGGGGACAAAACGGACCTAGCTCAGGAATCCCTCAGGGTCGCCAACTCCCAAACTCACCAGCCGTGAGCCCTTGAGGGTGTAGCACTATCCAGGGTGCACCAGAAGTGGTGGGGCTACATACACCTGCCTCCTTGAGGGCCTTGTGCAGAAGGCAAGAGATAACATGAAAAGAAAGAGAAGGCTGACACCTCGAAGAAGGAGGGTATCAGGAAAGATGAGACAAGGGCCAATTAAGGCGGGAAAGTGAAAGACTCCCTAGGCCTCGGACACCCTAATACCGTCGGTTTCGGAAGAGAACAAGAGTTGACCAAGAGAGGTCGACAGGAAAGAAGACGGAGATGAGTCCGGCACAAGTAAGTGGAAGCAATGCCGGACTCAGCTGTGGTCCCATGGTCACCAATCAACGTCCCACTAGATGTGAGCCTCTGAGGGGAGATTTGTTGAGGCTACGTCTCCAACCAACTTTGAAAGTCGAAGCATAACATGTCCTGGATTTCGCTGTGTTGCAGGGCGAGGGTCTATAGGCACCAGTGACCACGTTTGACATCTCTGCCTTATGTTACAGGATAAAGCAGCCCTTAAATATCGTAGGATATTAGAGTTACTTGAGACTACTCTGGTGCAGTGTTGAGGGATGGATAGGCGCATTACGTGCAGGGCATGGGGGCAGGTTATCTTCGGACTAGTCAAGTAGAGTGGGTTTCCGTGGTTTCCCAACATCATCTCCAAACAAAATGCCAGGATCAGTGGCGCAACTAGGATTTCCTTCTATAGGGGGATGAGCTGAGTCAAAAGCACATGGGGGGGGGGGCTCGGGCATACTAAGAAAGATTAAATGATAGCTAATATACGATCCTGAAGTTTCAAAACCTCCTATCTATATTTTTTCGTGTTTGATTTTATTAGCATTTGAAACGTTATACCGTATCGGAAATGCTCGAAAATTAACAAAGATATTATAAAGTCCAGTTTTCCTCGAGAAATAATCTGGCCCTTTCTATTACCAGACATTGTACAAATAATAATAAGCTACAGTTTCCAACTACAGATTAACTTAAAAGAGCAATACAAGTAAACACAATATTAGTCATTTTCCAAACTGGCACTTACACTCGGATACTAATCAACAAGTGGTGTATTTTAGAAAAGGTATGAAGAAATATAGTGCCACACCCATCTCACGGCCACCCCTCTGGCTAACTGGACAGGTGGCCATTTTGCTCATTCATTAAGTGTTAAATCAGGATAACACTAGAAAAAAATGTAACATGAGCCAAAGAAATACTTTCAAACACAATCCAATAATTTGTCATCATTCCGAAGATGGAATTTATTAAAAATTTAAATCTTTAGCAAATTTATCCCCCTGAACACCGCCCGTAGTTACACCTCTGGCCGGGATGGTAGGCCCACCTTCTAATAGGACAAGGCCACTTCCCTATTTCATTAGCTCCTCTCGTGAGGTTGGCCAGTGTTGACAGTTCTTGTCAGCCTCGTGGCGTAGTGGCTAGCATTCTTGGCTGTCACCGTGGAGGCCCGGCTTCGATAGTTGGCTCTGCCAAGAAATTAAATTCTGGTCTGAGGGCTGGAACGGGGTACACTCAGCCTCGTGAGGCAAAACTGAGAAGAGGCGGTTTCGATTCCTACATCAGCCATCCTGAAAGTGGCTTCTGCTCCCGTAAAACGCCGGGATGGTACCTAACTTAGGGCCACGACCCAAATCATACCTCTATTACAAGTACACAAACTACTACAGACATCAGGTTACCAGTCAACTTCTACACACACCCAAGTACACGGGGCTACATGGCAACGATGTCATAATGCCTCTAAAGAATCAACAACGACAGCTCTTCTGAATGCGACTTTCGACCCCCAGTATGAGATGATAACACACAACAACTTTTATCGGTTTATTCTAATTAATTTGAGTAGCAAAAGCCAACCTGACCAATTTTGATTTTGGCCGAGATTTTAAGGACGGAGGCTCTTCATGACACCACGTAATTTTTAGAGGAAAATTCCACCCCGCATTCACCAAGATTCGGACCTCGGAATTCCGGACCACTGCGTCATCACGTTCGTATAATAGAGGCTTTCAATTCTACTCATAATTTACAATGCCAACAAAGACTTACCTGTAAACGTGTCCGTTGTAGCTATCCTCGGCGTCTTGTGTTCCTGTCCGGTCCTGTCCTGGTGTTGCACACAGTATTAACACAACACAAAACTTGTAAAACCTAGTGTCAACAGCACCGTCACACTTAGCCTATAATCCACACACACTAACACGAGAATAAGATTTGTCTAACTAGAGTTCAACATTTATATGGGTACAGTAACTAGCGACAAGAATACAATACAACACTTCACAAAGAAAACCTTTCTTTTAGAGGTTTCCTTCTTCACTATAAAGTTGCGCGATACTTCCAGTTCTCAATAGCACACGAATACACGATCTTACGTTAGTATGGAGGGATGAGCAGAAATTATTTCGGCGCCGAGACCGCCTTTCTCTTCTCCCTTCTTCATGATCACCATCCCCCGTTTAGAGTCTGTAACAGAAAAAAAATCATTGTTATCAATAATCACAGTCTGCCACAAAATAACAAACACCGTCACCAATCATCAGAACAACATACACTGTCATTAATCATCATATCACAAAAATCATGGAACAAGGGCCAGAGCACGACAATGTAGCAATATTAGAAACAACATACAAGCTGTTAGTTCTAGCGACTCTTGGATACACAAAGTGAAAGGACTTAAAATTGTAGCAAACTGGAATGCGGCTGGGAGCCAGGTAGGTTCACTCACACACACACACACACACACACACAAGCGCAGGGGATTAGGACTACTCCTACTTCCACCGCATGAATCACCTTGTAACTTCCGTCTATATAAATGGTTTCTTTTAATTTCATCTTAAAATGTTTGTTATACCGTACGTATATCGATTTTATCCATAAGTGCAATAAAACTGATACCAAACAAAGTAAAAATACTAAAATGGATCACAAAAAGCACAAAGACAAAAAAAATAGTCCATGAAGTTTTTGTTTCTCGTATTCCGGTATTTAATTCAGAAAATAATGTTTCTTGTAATGATGTATACAGTTGATATAAAGTATACTAACCACTTTACGATAAAATAACAAATTTAAAAGCATATGGATATGATTGGCCAAGTACAATAGGTGACGGGGTGTAAATGCGGCCGGTCCTAATCCCCTGTACTTGTAGTTGTGTGGTGTGCGGGTGTACGAGTGGCTCCCAGTCACATTTCCAGTTTGCTAGAACCATAGGTGGTGGTCTCTGTTTCTTCAAGGGACATCTGTCCCTAATTATAAGAACTAGTGGGCCCATGCGAGCTTTCGCAATGTGAATGTAGGTTTATGGGGTAGTAGGGAAGAATGTGGGAGAACGAAGTTTTAAATATTGAAGAAATGTATTTATTGTTGTTAGACGGCATACGTACATGAGAAGAACACAAAGAATTATGTAGAACAGTGTTTTGTACTTGTCACAGCACCTCTTTGTAGACAATATTCGATGTTACAACGAATTCATCGGTTATTGTTTGTTCGGGAGATTATTCTACAGCAATTTTTACATTTGCAAAGGATTGAACCCTAGAGAAAGTCTTGGCGAAACCACACCGGAGCCATCTGCTGAGAGACTCCTCAGAGAGCAGTACGCCGCGCTCCCGCCAGATGGCTGTTGCCGCTGCGCTCTAGCGGCAGGCTCGCCTAGCAGTACGCCGCGCTCCTGCCAGATGGCTGCCACCGCTGCGCTGCCCTGCGCTCTAGTGGCAGGCTCGCCAGGTTACGGTGCTCCCATTGTAAATGTACATTTTTAAGGTATTCATTTAATTGTGAGGCATTTAAATAGGAAGTGAGTGCGTTTCAGGCACACATGGGGTTATGCGGAACCTGTAGGTACCCCATATGTGTAGGTTGGTGTTAACAGGACCTTATTTTCGGTACAAAACCGGAATGGGACCTTAGCAGAATAATATAGGGAGACGGTGAAATTCAATATGATTACATTACTACTACTGTATTACTACTACCACCATTAACTACTGACTTCTAGCTAACACACTAGAAGAAGGAGGAGGAGGAGGACAACACAAGGAATAAAGGAAATAAGAAAACAATGAATAGAAATGCCCTTTATCCTTGAAAACGATAACAGAAATAGAGCATAAAAGGGAATGGAGAGGGTCCACCCCAAAGTCACTGGAGAAAAGGGATAAATGTCCCTGGTCTCTTTCCCTCTCCCGAGGCCATGAACCGTGAACTCTTGAGGGTGTAGCTACTATGTGACAGTCCGAACTTCCTAATACTGTGTATCAGTGCGCTACTTTTCGCCCAACAAGGTACAAGCTGCGCTATTTTATTTTCTATTTCACCTAAGGAAACATAGAGTAGTTGTGTGAGCTCATTCTTCCACGTGAGTACACTAAGGAGTAATACGGAGGCGCCCTGTCAGGTTTCTAGCACGTGTGAGTTGAAGCATTGACCACGCCCCCGTAAAGGCTCTAGCTGCTTGCACCTCTGTCGTCAATACGGCGTGCTTCGGTTATTGTATTGCTTAGTTTACAGATATGGACATGAAAATGGTGCATTTCCAAGGAGGAAAGACTGATTAGGCAATAGCATTTACACACATGAGGGGGAATTTTCGCTGTAAATATTCCGTCATGTCCGCTATATTATATTTGTATATTTTAGTAGTCTACTGAGAAATAAAGATCAGTAACCGCGTGCAATGTCCATAGTAACCGCGTGCAATGTCCATAGTGGTTTAACAATGTTTATGCATTGTCATCAGTTTCAGCTTCATTAGGCTAAAATGTGTAAAAACAGACGTAGTAGGGAGACTTTTCTTATATGGCATTATCCCTATTCGCAACAACAAACAAAAGTTCTTGGTACTGAAATTCCTCGTCAGATAGCACCATCAAACAGCGACGTTATAATAGCAGAGATCCTACCATCTGTTGTAAGTTCGTTGAACTGCTTGAAATTACTCTTCACAACTTCGTACTAACAACGCAATATGTTGTTGCGAAATTAGGGATAGTGCAAAATAAGAAAAGTATGAACTAATAGTAAGGTATCTACTTACAATACTTTGTACTTCAAAAGTGGGCACGTTTCGGTCGGATAACAATCTTATTCCTAAGGCCAGTATTACACTATCAAATAAATTTGTCAAATACCTTTGATAAAAGATTCAAACCAAAGTGGCGGATCATAACAGCAATATTAGTCTACACAACAAAGATGCTCATATCAGAGTGTGAAATGCATGAAATGTTACATAATAAATGGTATAAAATACGTGAAAACATAAATAAGAGATAGAATGAGCAGGTAAAAATGCTGTACATAAAAGCGCACATTTCAGGATAAAAGAAAGAATTAAATAGTTAAATAGGCTGAAGGAAGACGTGAATGGTAGTGTATTTTATGTTATAATGTTTGTATTATACGGGATTCGTCAATGTTACTTATGGTATTACAAGGGAGTGTAAATAAGCACGTATCTTTACCGGTTGGTAATACATGTAACCAAACGCAGCCAGGCAGTATCTACTGTAGTTGGTGGAATGAGTAGAGCACTCGACTCTTTTGTGAGAAGACCAGGGATCAAATCCTACCGTATGCATACTTTTTACTTCGTGTGTTTCAATTTACCTTGCTTGGGCAGTGGTTGTTTGGAACGTCGTCATTTTTCATTTCATCATAATTATTAATAATTAAATATGTATGTAATTTTTCAAGGCCTCATACTGCAGCTCATTCACCAACATTTTACACGTATAAATACCTTTCTTGTCACATGAGTGATCATGGTTAAACCCATAGACGTTTATTTTACATTTCTGTTTCTTTTATATACCGGTATTGCCACTACAGTATTCAGCTACCGTAATATAGTTAAGGGAACAAGGAACTGTCCTTCATTATTTTGCTGAACTATGATAAAATATTTGATGTATGATTGCTTTGTATAACTTTTATAAAAGTACAGTTTTATAAAATATTTTATAATTATTTTTGGACAAATTTCTTTGATAGTGTAATACCGGTCTAATACCATCAATGTTTTGAACATCTCAGTGGGCGTGCCCGCTGGCTTCACTCTCTGGCCGTTCAGCATCTCCTTATTACTCCTTGGTGTACACAAAACCAAAGAGCTAATGCAGAAATTTCATGGCAACGCTTTTAACTGAGCCTAATAGCGCTAATAACATGAAGGCGTAGGCCTACAGGGAGAAGCCGTCAATTGCACTCAACTTAGGCCTATATAGTAACTTTGAATAGTCTACATTTTGCTTAAACACATAGAGAATGTTCACACAGCTCTTCAGCTGAGCGTTTATAAGACAGGAAACTTGTCATTGCGGAAGCAATAGTGATTTGTAATGAATAAACGGCCAGTATAAGCCGGAAAATTACGTATTGTGCAAATCGAATTGATCGCAGATAGAACCCGAAGGGGACTGGTGATTGTATGCAACAGGCAGGTAAGATTCTTTCAGAAACCACAACAGAACCTAAAATCTAATTTTGTTTACCTGGAATACTGCATGCAAACCTATATTTCAATAACGGTGGTGATTGTTTAAAGGGGTGGAGCATCGATCGTATCTGTCAATAATAATAATAATAATAATAATAATAATAATAATAGTAATAATAATAATAGTAATAATAATAATAATAATAATAATAATAATAATAATAATAATGATAATAATAATAATAATAATCGTAATAATAATCAGGCAATGCGGAAACAACGGATACCGTTTTATGGACACGTGGCCAGAAGGACATCAACACGATTAACCTATCGCATTTTTACTTTCCTCCAAGAAAGAGAGAGAGACAAAGGGGCCTGGTTCGGTGAGATACAAAAAGATCTGCCCGAGATTGGGATCTCATGTGAAGATATACAGGAGCGGGACGAGCTTAAGAGAAAACTCTTCGAGCATCGGAGTTTCCAACCTAAGCCGACGCTAAAAACTGGGAAGGAATGGACAAGAAAGAGAAAGGAACAACACCGTCTACCAATGAAGGAATACTGGATTATTTTAAAGCTAAAAGGAAACAGTTGAAATGACGTGGTCCTTAGTTGGCCAAAACCAAACAAGAAGAAGACTGCGCAAATGATACCTCAATGAAGGGTAGAATGAACTTATTTTTGCTATTTGAACTTATTAAGCCAACATATGAAGGCTGCACAGATAGGAAGTGTCTATGTTATGTCTCCGGCAGCAGATGCTGTGGGTTCGGCAGTAATTAGTAAGAAAGATAAAATCTGGCTCAAGAACATTTCTTCAAATGACACGCACTGAGCCAATAGCAGAAAGGTTGCCAGGAACGACTCCAGCAACTCGGGGATGGTGTGAATATCCTTTGAATTCTTCTTTTAAATTGCACTATAGCGTAGTCTGCTACTGGCCAGTACTTCAACAATGATGACCTTAAAATATAAATCTATAAGCTCGTCAGTTGTTTTATGGATTTAATTAAACATGTGGCATTGACACATGTATTGTTGTCCAGAAATTATGATTTTACTACATACATATTCAGATAGACAATACAAGCATTCTAATTTATCGATCTAAACCAGGCCACTAATTTAATCTCTGATATATCAAGTCTCTACATCAATTTTAATAACATTTCACTATACAGCAGACTATTAACGAGAAAATATAAAACAGCAGCAAGATAAGTTAACAAATATACGCCGTAATACTGAGTGCATATCCTGGTGTTCTGCACTGTGTGTTTGAGTCTTCCATCTTTTGACTGGTTTGATGCAGCTTCCCATGTCTCCTGGTCCTGAGCTAATCGTTTCATCTCTACGTAGCTACCACACCTTACATCTGAGACAATATGTTTAACATATTCTAACCTTGGTCTTCCCCTAGTTGTTGTCCTCGACCCTTCCTTTTATAACTAAATTTGTTCTGGGTGTCTTAGTATGTGTCCTATCAACCTCTCTTCTCTTCATTAGCAGTCACCAGAAACATCTCTCCTCTCCCACTCGTCTTATTACCTCTTCATTTGTTATTCTATCTACCCATCTGATCTTCATAATTCACCTGTAACAACACATATCAAACGCTTCTATTCTCTTCTCTGCTGCACCAATAGTCCAAGTTTCACTTCCACAGAGCGCCACCTCCGGAGACAAAGGCTTTCAAAAAAGACTTCCTAATCCCTAAATCTATATTTGATGTCAACAAATTTCTTTTCTGTAGAAATGCTTTCCTTGCTTAAGCCAACTTACTTTTTATATCCTCTTTGTTTCGTCCATCACTGGTTATTTTGCTTCATAAATAGCAGAAGTCTCCTACTTCCTTTAGCTTTCCACCTGGAAATTTGACGTCAGTAGGGGTTTCTGATTTACTTCGACTGCTTTGCATTATTTTTGTTTTACATTAATTGATTTTCATCGCGAATCCTTTCCTCAAGACGGATTCCATGCCATATAAAAACTCATTCAAATCCACTGATGAATTGGCCAAGATGACGATGTCATCAGCAAATTTCAGTGTGAAATTATTTCTCCTTGAATGTTTACTTCCATTTTAAATTGCCTCTTCATTTCTTGTTCAATATACAGATTGAAAAGATTGGGTGATCAATTGCAGACTTGCCTTACATCTATCTGAACACCAGCTTCTCTCTCATGTCATTCGGCTCAAATAACTGCACTATCAGCAAATATTCTTAGTGATTTACTCTTACTACTACTACTACTACCACTACTACTAGAATTATCACCATTATTCATACTCGTTTATTAAAGTTCTTCGTAGAACATGTTGAGTACCTCGGGGTCACCATTTCCCGAAGTCAGCAAACCATAAACCCCGTAAAGTGTTGCTGCTTAGTGTTTACCAGAGTGCACCATGCGGTGGTGGGTTAAATAAACACTGTCATTTTAGCTGCCTTTTACGAAATAGGAAATATCATGGGGGTATTCGATTCACAATCATAAGGGGGAAAAGGATAAATAAGAGCTGAGACCCCTCGGAAAATGAAGCATCAGATTAGACAATACAAGGGCATGAAAATGACCTCTAAATCCCTAACATTATTATTATTATTATTATTATTATTATTATTATATATTTGCAAATGGGGGTAGCCTAATTCCCAGGTGGCAAATTGTACAAATACAGAAAATTACCAACAATAACATCAATCACAATATACACAATTCGCAATTTAGGAACTATAGTAATTACATCGTAGTATTTACACAAAATTTCAATCTTCTCTTAATATTGTAAAGGTTGGAAGAGAACGAGATTTGACAGAGGGAAGTTGACAGGAAAGATGAGAGTGGAGACTGATCCCCACCCTACGTTTTGTGACAGGAACCCCTTCTTATCTCTCTCCCGTTCCCCGCAATTAAAGGGATGTCGTTTAAAATCAAACGGAACTTCCCTAAATGTGTCTTCATAAAATACGCACATGTTGCGACCCCCACCACTATGTGTATAACAACATCAAGGCGCTGAATGTCGTACATACAAATATGTACCAACATTATTAGGTCTTAGGCTACATAGGCTATCTGCCATACACAAGTATACAGATGCGTTTTCAACATTCTACATATACGACCAGATACACATCCCTTTTTGGAATTTAGGAATGGCGTACAATAGCCACACTTGCCCTAATCTCAGAGACAAGAAGTGGGTGCGTTGACACTATGAACTGACAGAAACGTCTACCTGCCATGGTACGAGTTAGAAATATTCACATCCAACTTTTATTAATGAAATTGCTGCTCGATTATAGGATTTAGAGCAGTGCAGTCATCAAGGGGATAGGAGAGATTCTCTCCAGAACTCCAAGCTCGCAGGTGTTGACAAATCAGTTCTTAACTCGTTAGTTCTACGTAAAATGAAAATGAAAATCCACAGCCTGTTTCCAGTCTCCGACCGGGTCAGGAATGGAATGAATGAAGCCCCCATCTAGCGGCGAGGATATGAACTGTGCCGGCTGCCGAGGCCGGACGCACGTTAGTTCTACGTAATGGTCAATAAAGGTACAGTAGGTATCATGTTTTAACTTCCACCGGCAATAACTAACTAATCTTACCACGGATTCCCAGCCATTATCGTGCTAAAAGTGGGTCTTGAACAAGTGACTCATTTAATCCTAATTGGACTGTGACCTAAACTAGACCACATACCTGGCGGGGCTCCGCCCCACGGCAGCCGGGTCTTCAGCACTCTGCTATTCACACCACATATAATGCCATGGCAAAGAGGCATTCAAAATACGTTTCCCAAAATATATTTAACGCACCAAAGGACTGACTGGAGGAAAACTTAGCCTCAACCTAAGAGTAACTTATTAACTAAATAACCCCTGGCACTACAGCCCATGAAGGGCCTAGGCCTACCAAGCGACCGCTGCCAGGCCATTTGGTCTGCAGATATTGGGGTGACGCGTGATCAGCGCAAGGGTCCCCTCGGCCGTTAATCTTGGTTTTCGTGATCGGGGCGCAGCCTCACTGTCAGGCAGCTACTCACGAGGCTGAGTGCACCCCGTTCCTGACCTCACGTCAGTTTCTTCCTGATGAAGCCGGGAATCGAACCCGGGGCCTCCGTGTGAGAGGCAGGCGCGCTACCCCAACACCATGGGGCTGGCAACTTATTAACTACACAAATCAAAAAAATCTTTTGCATGTTGCTGGCCAAGAGTCGTAGTGGTCTCAAACCCGTTCTTGATGCGTGTATTATCGGCTGTGTACACTCACCTGTGTCAATGAGGATAGATCTGTGCGAGTGTGGAGACGACCCGATGAACGTATGCACGGCCAATACATCCAAGACCGATACCAACAGGGAGGAGGTGGTGCAATGTTTTGGGGTGGCATCATGTATGGTCGCCGAACCCCTCTTGTGTACATCCCAGGGCGTATGACAAGCATACCGGTACCATGACGAATATAATACATAGTGTTATCAGGATCACTGACCGAGTTCAAGCGCCCCCCGCTGTTGGCTAGCGCTAGCGGCGCAGACCACCAACACTACACAGTCAGCCGCAGTCAGCTGTTCAAATATGGGATACGCGCTGGGCTACGTAAACCTCTTTACGAAGGCTGCGGTTACGCTGATTACAACGAATTGTTTGTTTAGACTTATGAATAATACTGTGAAAACGTTTTTATTAATATTCTCAGTCCCCTTCCGTTAGTCGTGCATTGGTCTAACAGTTCCGTGGTTCGTTTTAGTTTTAATTTCAAGCCAACAGTTCAAGTTATAATCTTATCGTTTCGGGACATCTTACACCATAACTTAGTAAGCATTTTCCTGGAGTTGTGAAACGGCGAGCCTAAAAGTAATTCTACACGAGTAGAATAATACTGTGAAAACGTTTTTATTAATATTCTCAGTCCCCTTCCGTTAGTCGCGCATTGGTCTAACAGTTCATGCTAGTTCATGATTCCCAGCTCTGCCAAGAAATGTAATTCTGGTCTGAGGGCTGGAACTGATACTGAAGACAAAGTTGAAACAAGATCCGAAGACCCAGGACGTCTTAGTGTACTATCTCTACGACGCAGGGGTGACAAAGATTTACCACGTCGCACAGTGTGTCGAATCCCATATCTAGGTGGAAAAAATTCACTGTCGCAAATGAAAGCGAAAACTGGCTCATTGTATAGTGAACAAACCAGGTGCTGAAACGTCTTCCTGGCAGTTATCAGGTCATTTGATAGGAGGTGTCGGAGTGAACCGAACGTTGTGATTCTAGTGAGTTCAACGAGGTGTTGTCTTCTGCGGCTCATGGAATAGTGAAAAGAGGTAGGCCCTATGTGTTCGCACTTTTATGCGTAATACAAGCTTTCTGCACTAAATAAATTATTTACTTTATGAGTGCTTCATAGTGCCACTTTACTTTAAACGTCATTCGATAGGAAATTTAATGTAGATTCAGGATCTGTAGTGGTTTGGTTGCGCACGAATGTGCAAGATGGTTTATTTTCTTATTTTCAGTGACTATGTGGGCATTACCGCGAGAAGAATTTTTAAACGCGTGGCGGTCGTGTCGTAAATAGGGGCGTACAGACGTCATATTTCAATATGTTATGAATAAATTTTATCCTACAACTCTTACTGACACTCAGGTGCAGGAGCTAAGAAACAAAATTAAGTTGATATCCCATAATATTAACAAAAAATGGGAGAGTGCAGGAAGAACAATGCACGTACATAGGTAATCTACCTATGGAAGCTATTGAGTTACTTAATGACCCCAAGGAACTTTAACATCAAATGATGAAGACCAGTGCAATGACTACGATGCTCTGGACTCTACAGAAGAATCAGGTGACGAATGAACATTAGACATTTTGTTATTATTAAGGGGAGTGAGATAAATGTGAACATTACTTGACGAATGGACGTTTTTTAAAATTTGCAATAGGAGAAATAGGCCTAATATTCAATATATGTTGTCTTTATTCCCATGCTTTTCTAGAGAAATAATATTGTTTTCGTGTGTGAAGTGTGTTTACTAAAACTAGTCATTAACAGGACTGTAAAATGACATTTTGTTATAAAGAAGTTTTTGTATGATTTTGACGAATATTTTTTTTATTTTTAGAAAATAAGTGTTATTGTTTGTGCATATTTGGAGGTTCTATGTTTAGTAACAATTTAATATACTTTTTAATCTGGATGATTTTACAACTTACAGTGACTTTGTCTATTCACTCAAATAAGGTGTAACAAGAATACTTGACTGAAAGTCTCATTGTTATTCATATTTTATCCAATTTTAAATGGTATGTTTAACACTGTCATAAACTATCATATACACATCTAAATCGTGATTTTTACTACCAAAAATGGATGATTCTTGTGTTGCTTTCCGTCATTTTTTACACCTCACCTTACCCCTCACCATTATATATTTACCCCCGAAGATCGTACACTTTAGACGATGCCAGAAATGAATTCAGCGACCACGAAAACGGTATATTGCGAACGTTTAATAGAATCCCAGCACTATTAACGAAGTTATTAATTTTTTCCACCTAGAATTGGGATTCGACACACTGTGCGTCGTTGGGTATAGAAAATGATTGGCACTGCGTCGTTGTGTACTAGCTAGCATTCTTGGGCGACACCGTGGAGGCCCAGGTTCGATTCCTGGCTCTGCAAAGAAATTTAGTTCTGGTCTGAGGCCTGGAACGGGGTACACTCAGCCTCGTGAGACAAAACAGAGGAGGTGGGTTCCATTCCTACCTCAGCCATCCTGGAAGTGGTTTTCCGTGGCTTCCCCACTTCTACTACAGGCAAATGCCGTGATGGTACGTAACTTACGGCCACGGCAACTTCCTACCCAAATCCTACCTCAATTACAAATAAACACACTCTAGTACAGACATCACAGTGACACAGGTTATAAGATAAAATCTACAGCCCAGGTTCAAGAAAATCAGCCAAAATGATATCCTCTGCATCCCAGAAGACAGTGCCCATAACTTTCCCAGCAATCTGCAATGTCCTTGCTTTTTTTCATTGGCAAATCCAAATGGTGGCATTCCATGCTTTGTCGATTCATTTCTGGTTCGCAATAGTGGAACCAGATCTCATCCCTTCATGACCACGATGTCGCAAAGCCCCTACAAGAATCAACAACACAACAGAAAACTATTGTCGTTTCTAATTCGTATTAGGGGTTTGAAATATCTTTGATTATCAGCCCCGTGTACTTGGGTGTGTGATGAACATGTCCGATAACCTGTGTTTTGGTGGTGACAGTAGTAGTGGGTGTAACTGTAATGATTAGGGCCGGGGAAAGGATGGGTGCCTCTGGTCTTGAAATGAGGTAGACCTACCGTCCCGGCATTCTCCAGGAGGGAGTATGGAGAGACTCGGGGGCAAACACCACACACAGAATAGCCGTTGTCAGAGGCGAGATTCGATCCTCTGAATCCCTCGCCGTCGTAGTGAGCGATTTAACGCGCACGGCTCGTTGCGGGGTACGAAAATTGAACATGCATATCAAACCTCCTGTTGGCGTGGCTCTGAGGCTAGAGCTACCAATAGAAAGAGGAAGTCACACTGAATAAGAACATACGTGCGGCCACAGACAGCTATGTCTAACCTACATGCCACAACCACTTCCTTTCCAAATCCCTTAACTTTCCCTACGGGAGCATTGGGTAAATTCAGGAGAAATAGCATCTGGTGTTCAATCCCCAGCCAGAGGTTTACCAGCTACCTCGAAATGAATGACCAGTGTGAAGGAACGAGACTAGCTGTAACAGCTATTACACTAACTAGACTACCATATTGAGTCTCAATTATTCAGATAGCAAGAGGTATGTAACTTTGAGCCTAATTTACGAATTATTCACCAGGAAATCGCTTAATTTCGTTAAAAAAAACGTTTTAAATGTTCGAAACCCGATCCGCACGGCAACCATCCGCTGTGTAGTATATTCTTTCCCCAAACTCCCTTCAAACAAATGCTGAGATTGTACATTATTAGCGGGGGCGTGGTGGCTCAGCGGTCTAGCTGTATGCCTCTCACCAAGGCGGTCCAGGTTCGATTCCCGGTCAATGCATGTGAGATTTTCGAAGTGAAATGCCATGTCCTGTGGTTCGGATTCCACGTAAAAAGGAGGTCCCGTGGCTTATGATCTAGAGATTAACGGTCACGTTAAACTACAAGCTTCCTTCCTTCCTTGTACATTATTACACTCTGGCATTTGTCTGGTGGGAGTGTGGAAAAACACGGGGGGAAATTCGCACTCAGGATGAACGTCAGGTTAAACTTTCGACCTCTGAACTGCCAGCTTCCTGGTGCGTGACTTGGTGAGTACGGCTACGCTGCGGGATCCACACATAAGGGATAGGCTATGCCAAGGTGACTACTTGTACTGTACGAAGACTCCACGTGGCAGTGGCAGTCTACTGGAGGTGTGTCCGAGACCCGAGAGACACTCTCGCAGATAAAGAGAGTAGCGTAATCAATCTGGCTGTGGGTCAATATGGGTGCGCACGCAACTCACTCAGCATGTGTTTGTACCACTGAATTGCAGAGAAAGCTGTCTACAACAAGCATTGGAGGCGATTGACCGAATCGATATTGCGATACTCAACACTATTTCCTTTAAGCACACTCGCAACAATTTCAAGGCCAACATTTCAATTGATAACACAAGTCAACACGAATTTTGAGTCTGGGTTCTGTATGACTGATTTTGATTTGTCACGCCTAACTAATGAAAGAAAAAATAGTTATACCTAATCAAGTTTTCTTTTGTAGCTACCAAAAAAAAAAGTTCAAATTTGAAGAAAATTCTCTATTTTTATAAGTTCAAACGAAAACAAACGTTAATTTGTAGAATATCATCACGTTAATTTACAAAACATAGTTAACATTACCGTACTCTACAAATAAAAAAACAACAACAATACAAAAAAGCTTAAAAATGAATATTCTTGGTACTTCTGTGTGGGTACGAACTTTCTCGTATTAGCCCCCAAATGTAATCACCCAGTAGACTATGTCCTTATTATATTGTTCTTGATAACGTGGCTCTAAGTCCTTCACGTCCTAGTGTAAACGAACCCCTTGCTCTTCTGAATATGCCCCAAAGTAATATTTAAATTGATCCAAGTGAGCATGTAACATGTGTACTTCAAGGGACATTCAGAAAACCAAGAGTTTAAAGTTCTCAAGCATAATAAGCTCTTTGTAATTCTCAGGTTTCTTATTACCAACGAAGCCATGAATCACTGCATTGAGGCTGCACCAAACTAGTTTTTCGTGGATGTTAAATAATTGTGGAAATTATTCACTGCCCATTAGTTTATTTATTTGAGGACCGACAAAAATACCATCTTTAATTTTAGCTTCTGATAATTTAGAAGAAAAATCTTTAAATATCCCCTCTCTTGCGTATTCAAAGCCGTCACCCCTTAAACAGTCCGCCAACGCTTCAAATATTTATTTACCATTGCATAAAGTACAAACTCAACCTTTATTAATTATGAATGGCGTTTTTGGTAAGTGTTCGATGTACACTGCATATTTCTCTACCTGCATCCCGTATGCTACTAATGCACTGCAAGCATATCCCGCAAACGATACTGAACCCTATTATTTTTCCCTCCTATTAGTCTGCTGTCGAGCCTCCGTGGCTTAGGCGGCAGCACCCTGACCTCTCACCACTGGGGCCGTGGTTAAAATCCCGGTCACTCCATGTGAGATTTGTGCTGGAAAAAGCGGAGGCAGACAGGTGTTTCTCCGGGTACTCCGGTTTTTGCCCCAGGGGAGTGCGACAGGCTTCGGCAGCCGGCACAGCTCATATCCTCGCCGCTAGATGGGGGCTTCATTCATTCCATTCCCTGACTCGGTCATCGACTGGAAGCAGGGTGTGGATTTTTTTATTAGTCTGTAGTCACATCAAGGAAAAATAAACAGTGCTCAGTATTGTTTGCTGGATAACTTATGCTTGCAGTGCATTAGTACCATACAGGCTGCAAGCAGAGAATTGTCGACCTTCCTGATAACAACGCTAGTTGGGCTGCATAAAACAATATTATTAGGGGCAGCTGATTTACCTGGTATATGCAGTACAGTACATTAAATAATAGACTCAACACAAAATGCTTTGTTTGTTGACTTGTGTAATTTATAATCAAGACCTATGACCGTGTGTGCCAAGGAAGGCATGAAAGTTTAATAGGAAGCAAAGAGTTAGTGACAAAATACCAGCCCAAGATAACTTTTGCTGGCTATTCTCGAGGGCAATCCACCTTCACTCCGCAAAAATTCTCGAGTTGTGGCTACTTCAAATCCTGGGGTTAAAGGAAAGAAGCTTGTACTTTGACTTGACCCTTAATCTCGCGGTCATGAGCCACAAGACCTCTCTTTTACACGGAATTCTAACCACCAGACATGATATAGCCTATCACATTGAACATTTAATTGTCGTTGATTCGTATTGGAGGCTTGGGACATCTTTGGGTGTTTGTTGAACTTGTCTGATAACCTGTGTTTGTGTGGTGACTGTAATATGTGTGGTTGTAATTACTAGGGTCGGGGATGGGGTAGGTTCCACGGGAACTTAAATAAGATACTATCCCGGCATTTTCCTGGAGGTTGTGTGGAAAACTTAGGGAAAAACCCACACACAGGGTAGCCACTGTAGCTCCCCATCGCGGTCGTGGTGAGCGATTTATTGGCCATTAACTGGGAATTGAACCCGGTTCGCTTTGGTGAGATACTAGCAGATTCTCCGCTGAACCATCACGCCAAACCTTCCCAATCCAAGTTTCTATTAATTACAGGTAATATCCGAAACCATGAATTGAGGCAGGAGTAACATATCAGAGCGTTCACCTCTATAGCAAAATAGGGAACACGCTCCAACTGCAGCCACGGTCCGAAGGTAGTGGCTTTCCTGATTCTTGTCCTTATTTGTTTTGTTTTCTTCAATACTCAAACCAGACAAATGCTGGGATCTTAACATATTTCAACTTCTGGAGCACCTTTTCCAACCACAACCCTATTTAATTTAAGAAGCACCAGAATGATACTACAGTAGTTACAAATATTCCGCACACACACAAGTAAAGCCTATGGGACCGATGACCATTGTCTATTGATCCTAAATTAAGCTACAACAACATTTCAAAATGAAATGTTGAAGTCCTAGAATGTACGAAAAATCTGACGGGAACTTCTGCAACTTAGCGGACGACCAGTTACTTATTTGTTGTTTCATTTGAGGGGCTTGGACATCGTGGTCAGTTAGCCCCGTGTACTTGGGTGTGTGTAAAATTTTGTCTGATAGCCTTTGTTATTGTGGAGTATGTGTGTGTGGTGAGAATTGGGAAGGAGGCGGCCGTGGCCTTAAGTTAGTAACCATCTCGGCATTTGACTGGAGTAGAAGAGATAACCACGGAAATCCACTTACAGGATACCTGAGATGGGAATCGAACCCACCTCTTCTCAGTTTTGTCTCATAAGAATGTCCAACAAGAATGAAATGTCTTGGCATAGCCGGGAATCGAACCCGGATCTCAGGGATAACAGCCAAGAATGCTAGTCACTGCGCCAAGATGTGGACTGTTAATTGTTTACTTTTGGTATTACAAGAGTAGGGTTGGTAAATGTTCCAGCAAATGACACCCACTGCTGTAGTCTAGAAGGCAAGAGGATCAGAATGGTGAGCCCGTTTCAATAGTCTACTTGATATTTTCTCATAGTCTAACACAGGCGTTCACAACCTTTTTGAGGGGCATGTGGGCGCAGTGATCAAGCTGTTGGCCTATCACCAAGGTGGACTGCGTTCGATTCCCGGCCAATACATGTGAGATTTTTGAAGTGAATTGCCATGTCCTGTGGTTCAGATTCCACGTAAAACGGAGGTCCCGTGGCTCATAATCACAATATTCACGGTCACGTAGAACTACAATCTTCCTTCCTTCCTTTTAGAGACTGAACCCGAGCACCATTAAATCCAATATATAGTATAGTACGATAATTATCGTATTATATAATACGCTAAGGTGAATGTTTCACAAAACTCAAGCTCCTAAACCAGAGGAAGTTAGATGGTGTATTTTGTACCAAAATCTTCCAAATCGTCTCAATAGTACAGGAAATAACTTGCATTTCTTGAAAAGTCAACGGAAATATATTTATTTGTTTATAAAGTGCTTTTAAAGAAATAAACTAGGTGATAGCCCCTGGCAGAACTGTGTCACGTACAACCCGCATAGCACTAGGGCCGGGCAGGTAGTCTGTACACATGGGGCGCACACAACCCAGATAGCCCATGGCAGAACTGTGTCGCGTACAGCCCACATAGCACTAGAGCCGGGCAGGTAGTCTGTACACATGGGGCGTACACAACCCATTATGCGAGAATTCTCGCACGGGTCCACTAATTATTATTATTATGATGCAACAAGAATACGCCCCTCTTTCCATTTCCCTCTCCCTCAGAAGTGATTAAATAGCTAGGCTTTCACCGCTCACCAGGCCTGCTGCAACTGATTGTATGACTCACGCAGGTAAGATACATTTACATGTGGACAGTCGAGTGGAATCAACTCTTTCATGTTACTCATAAAATAGGGATGTCTAAATATTTATATTATTTATATTTAACAAAATGATAACATTTCTAGCCTCCGTGACTTAGGCGGCAGCACGCCGGCCTCTCACCGCTGGGACCGTGGTTCAAATCCCGGCCATTCCATGTGAGATTTGTGCCGGCCAAAGAGGAGACAGGTTTTTCTCCGGGTACTCCGGTTTTCCCTGTCACAAAATTTCATTCCAGCAACACTCTCCCCTGTCATTGCATTTCATCT
This sequence comes from Meconema thalassinum, assembly GCA_946902985.2. Classification (NCBI taxonomy): domain Eukaryota; kingdom Metazoa; phylum Arthropoda; class Insecta; order Orthoptera; family Tettigoniidae; genus Meconema; species Meconema thalassinum. The sequence continues at coordinate 666,572,026 of OX336389.2, read as the reverse complement.
GTCATTCATTTAATCATTGCCCCAGGGGAGTGCGACAGGCTTCGGCAGCCGGCACAGTTCAAATCCTCGCCGCTAGATGGGGGCTTCATTCATTCCATTCCCTGACCATGTCGGTGGACTGGAAACAGGCTGTGGATTTTTTCATAACATTTCTGACTGACAAGACTTGCAAAATGAATACACTATTACTCTGGTTCGTGGAATAGAATTTGAGTTGGCAAATGGATCTCAGGGGAGCTGGTGCTCACGAGCACGAGGTATAGAACGCCTCGTCTAACATAAGGTATATTGAATCATTGGAAGATGCAGGTCATATCTGAGACAAGCACATTGATCGACCTCCATTAGTATTATCGGTTCACGTGTGTGCCAATAAGTCATGAATAGAACGGGTGATCTGGAGTTGCGGGATGATGTCATCAGCTGATCCTCACTCCAGGGCACTACCCATCAGGTGCGCAGCCCTAAGGTTGGAAGGATGTGAATGATGGAGTTTAGCTGACAAGCTTAAAATAAACGTATTACAGTATGTAGCTTGGTAATAGTGCTCGATATAGCCAATTGCACCTGATCAAGGAATGCAATGAAACTAAAATGATAAGAGCAAAATTTGTAGACAAGTCGGATATAAACAGAATAGAAAGTGACAATGAATATCACATTAAACCAAATTACCAATTAGGGAATGGTGGAAGCCAGGTCAATTAGCGATTTTTTTAATATTATCAGGGGAATGTGGAATAGGAAAGCGACAGATAAGAAACAGAATAAAGATGCATGTGAAATAAGTATACGGGTACAGGAGATGGTATCCTGAACTATCAAACCAGGTAAAGTCTAGGATAGCATCTCTGTATCTACTAGGATAAGATTAATGGCCATTATTAGTGTCTTGATAACTGTTTAATACAATGTAAATTAGTTGTAGGTTTGTGACTTATTTTTAAATTTTATGTTGCGATGTACGGAGAAGGATTTTTGTATTAGGCTATTGGGGAATCGCTGTAACCACTGTAGGTCTAATAATCACATGTAGCCTATCAGGTGATGGTTGTAATAAATGATACTCTCGTCCCAATCTCTGGTTATCCGAGATTTGGAGCAGACGGTATTTTATTCTAAAAAAGAAAAAAATATATATAGACAATTGCTTTTCAAAATGCTGCAGTGTAGAGAGTACTACAGTTGAACAAATAATTATTTGCCTTCGTTTCGTACTCTGAATAGTTGGCGCGACGAGGCCATGTTTAAAAAGCATTCAACTGCTGTATAATGGCTGGAATCAGCGGCGGCTGGAATTTTATTTCTAGTGATCATAGTAGTAGGTGACTGACCTTCAAGATAGGTAGCCTGTCTCTCAGCAGTGAATACGACTACTCTACTCCATTCCTATTGTTAATTTCTATTACACCAGTTTATTTGTTCCTCCGCACTGGCTGAGGTCCGGGTTCGATTGCCAGTTCCGACAAGAAATTTAATTCTGGACTGAGAGCTGGAGTGGGGCACACTTAACCACGTGAGGAAAAAACTGAAAAGAGTTGGTTTCAGATTCCCACCTCAGTCATTCTAGAAGTGGTTTTCCGTGGTTTCTCACTTCTACTACAGTCAAATGCCGGGATGGTTCGTAACTTAAGGTCCACGGCCGCCTCCTTCCCAATCCTGCCCTAATTTACACACCACAATAACACACGTTCTCAGACCAATTGTACACACACTCAAGTGCACGGGGCTGAATTATCACGATGCCCAAGCCCCTTAAGGGAAACAACAACGTGTTGTCACTCAGTTTCTCACTGCGCATTAACACCTTCTGCACCAACAAGCACAGGGGACCCGTTCTCGTGTTCTGGATAGTACTGTATTATCTGCCAGTTTAGCTACGCATGTATACGTGTTAGACCATTAGACCAGGGGGCCAGGCTACATCCGCACTCATCCGTCCTTGATTGATTTTCCGTTTACCATATTCAACTTCCGGCAAATACCAGAAAGGGACCTTCTAACAGGCTACGGCCACACTCTTAAATTACAACAGCCCTTTGCCAATTTCATCCAACTTTAACCATGGCATCTGTCATTAACTCCTATAATGAGTTTGGAGGTTATAGTTTGTGGTGGCATCCAGTCATTAAAACCATTCGCCACAGACTTAATCACGCCATTAATACGGGGTGGAAATACACAGTCGTTGCTCTACTCACAGGTGCACGTGATGCTAACCTGGAGTGAAAGTCAGCAAACCTAACCTACATTTTTTAAAACATGCTATCATATTTTAACGCCATGCTATGGGTTTTAAGCCCCTCTGCTGCCGCCTTTAGAGACAACGGGGTGCCGGATGTTTTCCCTGAAGGTGATTTTTATCGTAAATCTACTAACACGTTTCTCTCCCATTTAAGCGCCCTCAAATTACAACTGACTACACAAGAATTCAATCCACCACAGCTGCAGCGCTACGTAGCCTCGAATGTCACGTTAAAGACTGTGATAGTGCGTTAAGGAATTGAGCAAAGCTCATTTACTGAGCAATACTTACACGGGAACTCGGCTAGCGTCTACCCCCGATCGGATTGTAATCCGTCATTAACTCATGTGTGGAGGTTAGAGTGAACAGCGAGTGGTAAACAAATCGGTTCAAGTTACCATAAAGCCTATATGTAAAGCGATTGACAAGACGAGGAACAGGCAGCCGGCGCGTTGAAATGGAAGGCTGCCGTCCGCATGCTGCCTTGTCAAAGCGACCAGACAACCGTCAGCCTTCCATTTCCACGCGCTGACTGCCTATTCCACGCCTTTTCCATCGCTTTAAGTAGAAGCTTTATGTTAATTTTAGCCATTTTTATTCACCACCATCGTATAGAGTGACCTTCCAAAAGTGTCCCCTGTCAATTACAATCCGATCGGGGGGACTACCAGAGTTCCCTTGTTATTGCAAAATGACATCAATGGAATGGGTAATGAAACATTCTCTAAAAATTTAAAGCAAGGTTTTCTCAAGGTGATATTGAACACAGCAAATAGGAAAGATACTTGAAACTTTAATTGGCCGACAGTTGAAACGGCTACAGCTCAAAAGAGGATACTACACCATAAAGCAATATGTGAAGTTTTGAAGGCAGTTTTACAGTGTTGCCAATATCAACTACCAATTTATATTTTTTCAGTTGGCCAACATGCTTTTGCCCAATTAGATTAGGCAACTGAAAACAATTACAGTGAATAATAGGCTATTAATACATGTAATTGTTTCCAGGAGTGCCGGATGTTTTCCCTGGAGGAGACTTTTATCGTAAACCTACTAACACTTTGTTCACGTTCAATACATGTGTGTTATATGCTACGAGGCGCATCCAGAGAATAAGTTTACCTATTTAAAAAAAGGAGAATAAAATTATATGCAAAACCATATTGGCAACAGGTACAGGAATGCTTCAGCTATTTGTCGACATAGGCACCAAACGAATTGAGACACTTGTCATAGCGTGGTATCAACTTTTGTAGTCCTGTGTCACAGAAGCCTGTGCCTGCGTGTTCAGTCTTCTTCAGCTCTTCGTCAGTGTGAAAATGCTGACCGGTGAACAAACATTTCTCGAGGTGCAAGGAAAGGTGGACATCGTTGGGAGCAAGATCAGGATAGTAACTGTTCTGCAGAAGTTTGGCTGGGAGCTGTTTGATCATCCACCGTACAATCCTCATCTTGTCCCTCAAGAAACTTTTGTTCTCCGGTCAGCACTTTCACACTGACGAAGAGCTGAATACGAATATCACACGCTGGTTCCATTGGCAGGCAGCAAGCGTCTATGGCACAGGACTGCAAACGTTGATACCACGCTGTGACAAGTGTCTCAATTCGTTTGGTTTCTATGTCGAAAAATAGCTGACACATTGCTGTACATGTTGCCAATAAAGTTTTGCATAATATAACTATAAACAAAAGTTTCATGTAATTTTTTTCAGGATTAGGATATTACCCAACTCTGTTGGGTGCATTCGTGTTGACCGACTGAAAAGCATCAAACTTTTGTTTACTAAGACAACACTGAAGAATGGCTTCAAACCCCATAATTATAATATAACTATGCTCTCTCTTTCTTTTTTTTTTTAAATTGAGAAACTTATTTTCTGGATGCTCCTCGTCTATATATAGTTGCCTCACCTAATCTAATTTTGGGCAGACGCGTGTTGACCGACTGAAAAACATAAAGCAAGGTAGACTTATTAGCAGAAAATACAGATGTATTCAGGTTGGATCATTATTCATTCTCTCTTATTATGTACTTCCAAAAGGAATTCCTAAGGAACTGTCGGGAGATGACACGGTAATAAAATAAGATGACTTAACGCAGTGTTTCTCAACCGCTGAGCCCCGAGATAAACCCTACCATGTCGCAGTATGGTCTTAAGAATAATAATAATAATAATAATAATAATAATAATAATAATAATAATAATAATAATAATAAAAATAATAATAATAATAATAATAATGATAATAATAATAATAATAATAATAATAATAATGTTATTGGTTTTACGTCCCTTTTAACTACACTGGCTTTTAGAGACGCCGGGTGCCGGAATTTTGCCCCGAAGGGGATCTTTAACGTGCCAGTAAATCTACTGACACGGCTCCCTCACATTTGCGCACCCTCAAATGCCAGCTGACTGCGCCAGGATACGAACCTGCAGGTCTTAAGAATAAACATTAGGTGTGTATTGGTGCTCACTCTGGTTTTAACCTGGATTAGGTTTGGTTACAGTTTGCGGTTACACTCGCCAAAACGAAATAAGTGTTTTTTTCGTTCGTAGTCAGTTTACCCTCCAGTTAGGCTTTTCCCACGGACTTAGCGAGGGATCCCACCTTTACCGCCTCTACGGACAGTGTCCTGGTACTGGACATTGTATCGGGGGATACAACTGGGGAGGTGGGACTAGCGCCTCGCCCAGGCGACCTCACCTGCAAAGCGAACAGGGGGCCTCATGAGGGATGGGATGGGATGAATGGGAGGGATAGACAAGGAAGACGGAAGGAGGCGGCCGTGGCCTGACGGCATTTGCCCGAAGACGAAGTGGGAATCGAACCCCCTCTACTCATTTGGACCACCCGAGGCTGAGTAGACCCCGTTTCAGTCCTCATACCACTTTTCAAATTTCGTGGCAGAGCCGGGAATCGAACCTCGGACCTCCGGGGTGGCAGCTAAGCACGCTGACCACTACACCACGTAGGCGACACGAAATAACTTACGAAAGAAAAAGCGATCGGGTTGGAAGTTAGCAATATGGCGGCTAAAGATGTACTGGCACTGATATGGTTAATAAACAATGAATTTGTCGGCCAGATGTATTTCATACGATATATACAGGGCGAAACTAATTTCAGAAATATCGGAATGGCTCTGAATACAGTAGGCTACGTCCAGAGAACGGCACTTATGGCCTTCACAGCACAGCGACTACAGTATTGGATATCGTTGTACTGTGACACTGATTTTTTGATATGAAATACATATTTCTGATTTTCATATTCATTTTAGGACGGCTCTCGAGACTTTCCATACTCACAGTAGTGAGCTCATGAGGGAGGAAATGGCAGTTAAGAAAAATCTTTTCCCCGGGGGTTATGAGCCTATCCCTGTTGAAATGAAGCTGCATATTGGAATTCGTTACTTGGCAAAAGAAGGCGATCACTTCAACTGAATTCAGCTGATGAGTGACCGCCTCGTGGTGTAGCGGCTAGCGTTCTTGGCTGTCACTCTGGAGGTCCAGGCTCAATTCCCGGCTCTGCCAAGAAATTTTAATTCTGATGTGAGGGCTAGAACGAATCATGGAATTTAAAATTGGTTAAGAAATATATAATTTTAATGCTTGCTTCGAAGATTTTATGAGCACAAATGTATGCATAATTTATACAAGTCTGCTTATCTAAAAGCCGCAGTAGTTAGAAAAGGGACAAAAACGAATAACGTTGTTATTATTAAACAAGTCTCGGTGCATCTGAAGCATGCTGTACATGATTGAATTGAACCAGACGAGATGTGATATGTTTCAGTCCCATACTGAATGTCAAAGGAGGGAGCCAAGAAAAGAGTAGATTAACCAGTCTTATTGGCCGCCATTCAACACACTTGTTTATCCTGAGCACTTTCCTACTTGAAGTACGAACCAGCGCGCCAAGGTTGTCCCAGCTTAGCCTTCAAAAGCGAGGTTATTCTTGATCAAGTACATGCATTACACTTGCAAGATGAAAGGTTATTTACACCGCAAGCCAGTGGAACGCGTGACATCGCAAGCTGGTGTTATTTAAACGATTATCTGCATGCAGTCTGCTCGAATCTTCACACATCGTACGAGCGCTTCAGACACAACTTATCATACTCATAAGTCAGTCAATGACCATATAACAGATACATGGTGATTCTCCACCAAGTGTTTAAATACTGATCTCAGTCAGTGGTGTAAGAAAGTGTAAGTCCTGGTTTCGATTCCCAATTCTGCCAAGAAATGTCATTCTGGTATGAAGGTTGTAACGGGGTACATTCAGCCTCTTAAGTTCAAAACTGAGAAGAGGTGGGTTTGTTTCCCAATTCAGATGTCGTAGAAGTGGCTTTCCGTGGTTTTCCACTTCTACTCCATGCAAATGTCGGGATGGTTCCTAACTAAATGTCACGGGTAGCCTATTCTAAATTCTAGCCTCAATTATAAATAGCTTAAAAACCAATAGTCACCACTATGGTACAGGTTACCAGACACACACCCAAGTAAATGGGACTACATGAACACGATGTCGCAAGGCCTCTAAAAGCCAACAATCTCAATTAAGATCCAACATTTTTTCTTTACATTACAGCACAAGGACAAGAGGGCATTTTGTATTCAAGAGGTGTGTTAGGACAACAGCAAAGTCAATATTACCGCTAGCCAATAGGCTACTGCATCTCGCGTATTTATTGATGAATCAGGATGATATACCTGCTATGGCACAATATTATGTGTTTCATCACAACGAAAGAATGATCACAACTGATCGGTAATTAAGACTATGTATGCATGCTCGGGCAATAGAGTGCTTTCCTCTACAAGGTTCCATTGACTGCCTATACTTTGTAAAACAGCAGACAGCAGAAGACCAGCTATGGACAATCTTAGACAGCGGTAAACCAAAATCACTTTCCTTTATAAGTCCTTGGGATACTATCTTCCCACCATGTATTTATAGAACGGTGTTAGGGAGAGAATCTTCCCACCCCTTTCATTTCAAGCAGTTCCACAAGCATCCACAAGTTAGATGTAGAGAAATATTGAAAACCCATTAATTTAATGCATACTGTCATCAGTAACCAAAGGTGGGAAGCATATATCCCAGTGCTCTCCACAGTGCACGTGCTCGTCAGTTCGGTTGTGTTGAGTGAAAGAAATGCATTGTTATACCGAAGAAGGTGTTTCTATTGAAGATAAGAGATTTGTAACTGAGTAAATGAGTAAATATATTTCAGCTAGAATGGAAATAATTATCCTGCTCAGGGTGTTTGCCATAGAATAGAAGTGTTTTTAAATTAATTTTCTGTGTTTTTAGTAAATATAATTATGAAATTATTGAATTATATTCGAATATACTAACTTTTAACATTCCAAAATCACTTTTATATTTTTTGTGCAGTTTTCGGCAAAGATAATATAGGTAACTGACCTTGTGTTGCGTGGGAGTTACGTTTTTTTCTTGAATTATAGAGCGTGATGGGTGTTTTTATATATTATATCCTGTTAAATAAACCTCATTATTGAGTGATAAACACAGTATCATCATAATTTGGAGGTGGGAAATTATTACCCCATTGCTCATTTAAGAAAAAATACTGTCGGGGCATGGACAGTGGGATAATAATTTCCCACCTCATATTTCATAAAATAGAATCCACACCCATAAAATCGTTGCATATTCCTACACAAATGTGCAAAAAACCCAGTCTTTTGCCCTATGTAGGGTACTTGCCTCTTTGGTTGCTCTCCTGAAATTATAGCCCACTATTACAGAAGATTCTATACCGGCGTTGTGTTACCTACTGTGCCCAACGTAGTGGATTCTAATCTCGGCACAGCTAATTGGAATACATGAGGGCGCTTGAATGCAACACACACATTTCAGTACATTTTCTAGCATGCTAAGGATTCTATTCATGGAAAAAGGCCTGCACCCTGGCATCTCAAAATCTGCAGCAGTTAAAAGGGACGTTAATACCGTAACATTAGTACAGTCATTAATTGAATGGGTGAAAACCATAACGGTATAAGTGACAATGGAGCACAAATGAGTTCATCACATAGACATTTGTTGTGAAAAATGTATCATTTGAAGATGCTGAGAATGATAATTTGTTACAATGCAGAGAGATACAACTGAACATGCGATCGGAAAATGTGTCAATATGTGGAAGAATGAGCGAGTGAGTGAAATTACGATTGAATGAGAAATATCTGAATGAACTGTATATACAGTACGTATGTAAATATTTTATACGTTCTAGCTTTGTTTGTAAATAATGAATATATTTGTTTTTATTGCCAACAAGTAAGCGGCCATTATGTGTAAATACATAAAAAAAAGTAAAAAATAAATAAAATAAATGGATAAAAATGCTCCGCAGCGAAATTTGCTTTCATCACAAAAATCAAACTATGATCGTTCAATTATAACCCGATTCAAATATGGCTTGCGGCATGTGTTTATTGAAGGAGTAAAATACATTTTATTGAGAATTTTATTCCTGTAGGTAGAATATAAATGGAGAATTGGAATGGGCTAGACCCCACCTTCAGCCATCCTTGAAATAGTGCTTCAATGGTTTCTAATTTCAACTCCAGCCGCTTCCTTCCAACTCCTTGCCCGGTTTTATTCACCTTCCTTGCGAGGTTTGCAGGCAACGCCATGGGTAGGCAGTCTTTTCCGTTCCCCATTTATTTGTTCACTGTATGTAAGTTCATCAAGCTGTTCTCTTCCACTTTCTTTTTCTCCTTTCTTTGTTTTTCTTTAACGCTGATAAGAATATTTACATGATTTACTAATCCAGTGCTATTCCAGTTATTTCAAGTAGGTAGCCGGCCCCGTGGTGTTGAGGTAGCGCGCCTGCCTCTCACCCGGAGGCCCTGGGTTCGATTCCCGGCTCCGACAGGGATTTTAGAAACTGACGTGAGGGCTGGAACGGGGTGCACTCAGCCTCGTGAGGACAATTGAGTGAGGCAGCGACCCGATCACGAAAACCAAGATTAACGGCCGAGAGGACCCAATTCGCGCATCACGCGTCACCCCAATATCTGCAGGTCAAATGGCTGAGCAGCGGTCGCTTGGTAGGCCTAGGCCCTTCACGGGCTGTAGTGCCAGGGGTTATTATATTATATATCAGTGGCTAGCTTCTGGGTAGCGTGATGGTGCAGTGGCTTGGCTGCTCGTCTTTCACCCGGACGGACGGGGTTCGAATCCAGGTGGCAGGGTGGAATTTTCAACTGAAAAATCACGCGGCGTCAGGAAGGGCATCCGGCCTTAAATCCCCGGCCAAAACCAAAATGAGCCTGGTTGGCTCTAGTGACCCCAATTAATTGGGGAAAAGCCGAAGAAAGATATATATAATTATATACTGTACAGTATATATAGTGGCTAGCTTCTGACTCTGGCTTAGCCCAGTTGGTATTGCCATTCTAGTCCACGAACATACAGTAAGTTAATCCACGCAAACGAGGAAAGTTTGCCATCAACTTCAAGTTTTTGCAGGCACCTTGTATCCTAATGCAGAGATACAACTGAATACAGCGATTGAAATTGTATTATCGATCTTCACTGTTGATTTCATCCTTTTTTCCCATCAACATACTATCAAATTGGTGACTATTACTCTACGTCATCTCGAAGAGATGCACATCCAGGTGAGTTCTCGAAATTGAACTGTATTCTTTCGTTTCTGCCTTCAGAAAAGTTATTAGCCCGGTGTTACCTCCAACAACAGTTCCACATATTCCGTGGCATATGCTATTGATCATGCCACCAATAGACAAAACAAAATAGTCGTAAAACACCTGTAATTCCTGTTTTACAGGCGTGCTCTCCTGAATACATCCATAATTTCTTGGGGAACATGAGCTGGAGCAGAGCAGATTTCAATATGTTATCGAATTTCTTCGTTTTCTGTGTACGCAATCATGTACTTTTCTCCATAGACACTGATGAAAATGGTAGTTATAACAAAAAAAAATGTCACCTTCAGGATACAGTGTTTGGACTGATTAGAATGTCGAAGTTTTGGTTAGTGCCTATTGGCCCCCGTGCAATTGTCGCTATCTAAAATACGGTACTCATGCTTAGTCATTTCCAGGAAAGTTTGGCGCTAAATTCAATTTCCATTGCTGTTGTTAATTCATTTCAGGGACTTGGGATATCTTGGCGATCAGTCCCATGCACTGGGACGTGAGTTGCACCTGTGTTTCTGTGATGACTGAAGTATAGTTGTTGTTGTTGTTGTTGTTGTTGTTTTAAGGGGCCTAACATCGAGGTTATCGGCCAATGATGACTGAAGTAGTGTGTGTAACTGTATTAGGGACAGAGATAGCTTGCCACGGTGGGTGAGTGGTCAACGTGTCGGTCTACTAACCCCAAGCTTGCAGGTTCGCTCCTGGCCGTGGTAAGTGATTTTTTTGAAAGGCGGCAAAAATTGCGACACCATGTCATACGATGTTGGCATGTCAAAGAACCCATTTGAATTTAATAGGCCGTGTTCATAATGGCAAAATTAATCTCGGGAGTTTTCGCCAACACAAAGTTTCCTCATTTCTCTACTAGAAAGCGCTATAGTGTTCAAGGAGCTTAGATATCTAACCTCCTTGACTTTCATAGTGCTTCAAGGAACAATGAAATTCCGACATGCAAGCTACCCTTTGGGTGTCAAATAACAAAGCTTGCAACCGGCACCCGAGGCCATACGATATTATTATAGGGACAGAGATGAGGTAGGTGCCTCGGGAATTGAAATAAGGTACTATTCAGGTATTTTGTCTGGATGGAGTGTGGAAAAACCACACTCAGGATAGCCGGGATTTGAACCTCCGATCTTGCTGCAGCTGCCCATCGTGCGTAGCCGTGGTGCACGATTTAACAAGCATGGCTACGTCGCGGTGTGTCAACAAGTTCCTCCGTACAAGTGTCAGTTGGACTATGTCCTGGGACAAACGGCTCGTATCTCCTCCTGGAGGCAAATAGAGGGTGGCGTAAATATTTTTTGAAAGTTACTGCGCTTTCACTGGAGTTCGAAAGCTTGTGTAATATAGTGTTGATGTTGATTCTTTAGAGACCTTGCGGCATCGTAGTCATGTAGCCCCGTGTATTTGGGTGTGTGTAGAATTTGTCTGAGCTTCTACGCAACGAGACGGGCGTATGTAATACACTTGGAATAAGTAGTTATCTGTGTAATCTATCTCACAAACATCACACAAGTGTATTGTAAGTACATCTTTCGAACTCAACCCGCATTACAAATACAATAAATATTAGCAGAGTAAATATTCCTTAGCGGAGGGGGGGGGGTGAAGGTCTTGCCCAAGGGTGTTGTTGGCATAGAATTTCAGATCCTGGGTCATTACAAAATTATTCAACCAAAACGTACAGTATGTATAATAGGTTGTAGTTTGCGACATCTTGGTCATGTAGTCCCGTGTAATTGGGTGTGTGGGTGTGTGTAGAATTTGTATGATAACCAGTGTTATCGTTATGCCTGTATTACTGTGTGTATTTGTAATACCTATGAGGATTGGGAAGGAGGCGGCCATGACCTTAATTTTGAAATCATCCCGGCATATGCCTGGAGAAGAAGTCGGAAACCATGGAAAACCATTTCCAAGATGGCTGAGGTCGGAATCTAACCTGTCCATTCTCAGCTTTGCCTCACGAGGATGAGTGTACCCCGTTCCAGCCCTCAAACCATAATTAAATTTCTTGGCAGAGCCGGGAATCGAACCCGGGCCTTTGCGGTGACAGACAGGAGTGCTAGCCACTACGCAACGACGCGGACTGTATAATAGGCATACATGTTTTCGGCATAGCCTACGTGTGTACTGTATTTATAAAATAATGCCCTGTCCTGCTCCACTAACACGAGGTCTAAGCCTAAATGTTTCGGTACAATACAAAATGGAAGACGCAACAAGACACCTAGTAGTTTACTGCTTGATTTAAAGGCCCGTATGTTCATGCTGTTTTCGTTTCAAATTTACACAATCTCTCCATTGGCGTACCTATTTTGACAGTTAACACGTGTATGATGTTGAAGTGCTTCACCTCAATGAAGGAGTAAAGGTATTCTCATAGTAAAATAATTGTCGGGATGGAAAAGGAATTCCAGGAAGAGCAGGATCTGTCATCTACTCGTATGATACCTCCTAGGATCTCCTCTATCGTATCACCTAGTTCTGCGAGAAAGTCAAATGGTCTGCGCCAGCTTTGGTCATGGGTATAGAACGTACTGGCAGGAATGAACGGTTGAAATTGAATTACTGGTACAGCGTTGGTCATATTCGACGGGCGCACTTGGAGAAAATGAGCGTCCGATGTCATCGGCAGCATAGTGTACAGTATGTCAGAATAGTAATTGGGCGACTTGAGCATTAAGGAACGGAAGTCTACGAAAATGAGGGAAAACTATTAGAAAAATTCATACGCAGGACGGCCATTGTTAATGGTCAAGGAGGAGTAGTTTTTAATTCATTTTAGACGCTTGGGACATCTTAGTCATCAGCCCCGAATGGCCAAGGATTCAACTACCATAGCCATCAACGTAAATGCATTTATTATGAGAGGACAAGGGGGACTGAAGTTGAGAGAATCGATCTCGGACCATGGCGACTTTTTATAGCCATCCTTAGTATGACGATTTCTTGAAAATTTCCGACATTTACTACAAGATAATGTTAATTCGGTGGCTTCCTTAAAGTCTGGAGGCAGCTATTCAATCCCAGAGTGTAATAATTACAGTCCAATGTACCAATACAGACATATTCGCCACGGGGCTAACAGTATCTACTGTACCATGAGTATGAGCCCTTGAATAAAGAAAAGCGCTCTTGGTTGACCCGGAGCGAGTACAGTACAAGGTTTGGCGCTCTCTCTCCAATCAATGAGATGCAATATACAGTGGTACTGGTCCACATGCCTCCCATGTCTCGCTACTTGACGAGTGTTTGATTACAAGCATATTATACTTACAACCAGCAGCCAGCAAATAAACACAGTGTCAGACAAGAGCCATGCCATAAACACATCGTCCACACTTCACACGTGTGGTACGCGTACCGCGTACCTCTGGGAGCCTACAGAGTCCTCTATCCATAAGCTCAAAGTTACTACAAAATTAATTGCATTGCTCGAGCAGTATCTAAATATTTTAACGGTGTTAGAATACAGCTTAAAAAGAACATTAGTCTATTTTATCTTTATATACTTTATTAATGGAGTCAATGACCATTTATTCTTATTTCGTTTTCAGGAAGGGAAGGAAATTGGCGGTGGACCTATTGAAAGGAACCTTCTTGGCATTTGTCTGAGCGGCTGATGTGGGATTTGAACCCATGCTCTCCAGATGCCAGCGAGGCACCGTGGCTGGTTAAGGAATTTATTTCAAACCACAGTAAAACAGACTTGAACATTGTTAGTCAGCCTTGTTTGGTCAGCTCATTCTCTGCTGAACTTGCTCGCTTGTCCAGACTGGATCTGCTGCCAGGACTGGCGAGAGCAGCCCATCTGGTCACGACTGTTCCAATCCTATCCCAGACAGCCTGAACACTGAAACTCCAAGTGAGGCAACCAGACGAAGGTTACAAATCGCCCAGTGTTCTGGTATCCCATTCGAGTTCCACATGTCGGACAACTTGCGCGGCGTTGCTTAGTTTACAAAATTCGATTTGACTTCATAACAAATGTAAAGCTTTGAAGTCATATTTTCCAGTGTTGCCTATACAACACTCTTCAGTCGGTCAACATGAATTTGCCAAATGACTGGGCGGGGTATGATGTACATAATATAAGTTAATACGTAAATAAACACTCCTGATAATAATTACATGTATTAATTATGATCACTATTTATTATTAATAATTAATACATGTATTTTTTTCAGGCGTGGTCATTACCTTGTACATTGTACCCCCGCCCAATCATTGGGCGAATTCGTGATCACCGACTGACGAGTTACAACGATGAATTCATCTTCTTCTTATTATTAATATTTTTCGAGTGGTCTGTCCTTATCATCTACTTTATACCATCCCAAGTGCTAATGATTATATTTGATTTCATCTCTATATTCTACGGATGAAGCTATTAATTTGATAGGCGCCCTACAATTCATTTTTTCAGAATACGGTTTTTCAATTTGTGCTTACAGTTTTGTTGTTGTTGCTTCAATCAGGGGCTTGCAACATCGTGGCCATTAGCGCATGTCTGTGTGTGTGACTTTCTCGATGAACACGCATGAATAATTTCAGTGATCATCGCCCACTCCATTGGTTGAAGAACTTGATACACAGAGGAGAGTAAGGTTGTCCCCAAGCTCTTTAAATCTTAACATACCATCTGTTGTGCAGCATTTGCCTCGAGGCAGGCCAACCCTTCCCTGCTCTACTCTGTAGCCCCCTTCAGAAACGACCCTTCCCTAGCAAGAAGAATAGCATAGGGGTAGCTGGCCACATACACAGAAAGTTTAACCGGTCTTCAGGTCTACCAACCATTCACAATTATATTACATTTAAATACGAGAGTTTGGTTTGATCCAGTGATAGGAAACAACATAGTGATTTCCGATTTTGACCTATTCGTATCACTTAGCAGCATTAAATACGGGGCATACAAGATTGATGTTTTCGTCAGCATTTGATAATTTATGTCATTTAGTTGCAGTGCGATATCTCTTTACATCAATATTTCCAACCTTGCATTCAAAGGACGATATTAAGCGAACTGCATTATAGATTAGGCCACGATAACGTATGGGGCATGACAACCAGTGTTGGGGCAATGGCGTCAACTCAGGAGGGATTCATTTTCCTAAATATGGCCCTTAGATGTCAATGGTAAGAGCAGAGAATTGCCACATTCTGTAGGTGTTTCTTCATATCTTGCACATTGGCTATAATTTAAAATCAATGTAATGGGAAATAACGCTCAATAACTTGTTCTGCACGACTGTATACCTACATTTGTTTGATGGGATTACTTACCAGTCTTCGGAAAAAAAAAGTGAAGTGAACAAACTTCTTACAAAGTGTTTTTTTCACGGGCATCAATGATTTGTTATTACAAACAAAAACAAGCAAGAAAACTTGTAGTTTTATGTGACCAATAATCTTGCTATCATGAGCCACTAGGTCTTACTACCAAGCGTAACATTTCACCTCGAACATTCCTCATATATTAACCGGGAATCGAACCCGGTCCACTTGAATGTGGCCGCAGCACTACCACAATTTTTGGTATTAACCACAAACACATAATTAGCTCCCTTAGGGTGCCATTTACAGTACTGGAGAACATTAGCACTGTCTCGTGCGCAAGGTGTGTTACCCATCGTTCACGATCTGATATAGCCTACAGTACATGGCTTCTCCAGCGTGGAGCATATTCCCCACTAATGTTCTCTCTCACTGATCAAGTTTAACTTTGGCATGATATATGCTTCAAATGAATTTCAAGCTCTACCTCCTACATTATACATGTACCATTACTGCAGAACTCCCCGATTGTACTTTGATATTAGCTTTGATGTTTCCCTGATGAACCTAAAAACAATTTAGATACACTTTCATTGTTAACGTGTGTTCTTTACTTTAATTCAAAGGGCTTCCACCACCTGCAAGCCCCAACTTAAGGGAAATATTGCCATTAATATTTCATAAGGCACCCGCGACTTTGTAGCTATGCTTGAATCGTTTCCCTCATTGATCACTTGGACTGGCTACGTGGCTTAGCGGTAACATTCTCGCCTGCTGGTCCCAAGGTTGCAGGATCAAATACTTGCGCAGTCAGCTGGCATTTTAGGGTGCGCGAATGGGAGAGAGACGTGTCAGTAGATTTACTGGCACGTTAGAGACCCCCTTCGGGACAATATTCTGGCACCCCGGCGTCTCTAAAAGCCGCAATAGTTAAAAGGGACTTAAAACCAATAACATTATTATTATTATTATAGACCTGAGACACTGATTTCTTCAAGACCACCTCGTAGTGTAGCGGCTACCACTCTTGGCTTTTTCCTCGGGGCTCCAGGTTTGATTCTTGACTCCGCCAATACATTTAATTCTGATCTGAGGGCTGAAACGGGGTTCACTCAGTCTCGTGAGGGGAAACTGGGAAGAGGTGGGCTTGACTCCCATCTCAGCCATCTTGGAAGTGGTTTTCCATGGTTTCCCTACTTCTACTCCAGGCAAATACCGGGATGGTTCCTAACTTGAAGCCATGGCTGCCTCATTCCCGATCCTCACCTGAATTAGAAATACACACACTAATAAAGCCATCAGAATAACACAGGTTATCAGGAAAAATTACACACACACTAACCCAAGTACATGGGACTTAATGACCACGATGCCCAAGCCCCTCATTTGAAGCAACAAAACACAACAGATTTAATCATCAACCTGCATAAACCGTAGGCTACATACTTCAGGTGAAAAATAGATTAAGCCTAACACCCAGTTCTCTTCAAAACTGTTATTTTATTTCGGAGCTTGCGACATCGTGCGTCATGTAGCCCTGTACACTTGGGTGTGTATTTGTAATTATGACTAGGATTGGGTAGGAGATGGTCGTGGCCTTAAGTAATGTAATCGGGAAACCACGTCTAGGATTGCTGAGGTGTGAGTCGAACTCACGTCATCTCAGTTCTGCATGGTGAGCCCGCAGACCAGGATTACTGTTCTTGATAGAGTTGGGGATCGAGCCCGGATCTCCGGGGTAACAACGGAGAATGATTTAAAACAGTAACAGAGAAGTACCGTTGATGCACTAACATGAGAGGCGGAACTGGCTCTTTGATTAACGAGTCGCTGTCAATAACCAAGTTATTCACGCTGTCACACGCAGGGAGCAGAGGTTGTGGGTTCACAGGATCGTTCACCTGAATATCTATTCGCCGAGACAATTCAGTAGCATAGTATACAGAGAGGTGCAATGGGGTGCACTCTGCCTCGTGTGGACAATTTGGAAGAGGTGGAATTGATTCTCACCACAGCCATTATAGAAGTTGGATACTACTTCTACTCCAGGCAGCTACCAGGATGATACCGAACCACGGGTAGATCCTTTCCAATCCAAGCCCTAATTAAGTACGTTGTTGTTGCTGCTTAGTTTTGGGGCTGTGACATCGTGGCCTTACAGCCCTGAGTATTTGAGTGTGTGTGTGTGGAATTTGTGTGATAACCTGTGTTATTGTGACGGCAGTACTAGTGTGTGTATTTGTAAATAGGGGATAGGATCGGGAAGGAGGTGGTCGTGGCCTTAAGATAAGAACCATCCCAGCATTTGCCTGGAATGGAAACGGAAAACCACTTCCAGGATGGCTGAGATGAGAATCGAACCCATGTCTTCTCAGTTTTGCCTCACGAGGCTGAGCGTAGCCGGGGTGCTTCCAAAAGTAGCAGCTGCATTCGGCACACTTCTCCCGGCTAGAAAAAGATTGGCGCAGTATCATAGTATCTGCGCCGAAAACATAGCCATAAATCGTTTTAGTACGGAAGGACGAAGATAGGATCTCTCGGCATTCATTTCCTCGATCAGCCACAGCGAGGTGATCAGTCTAACAGACCAATTTATAGGAGACATGATAGTAGGCGATAGTTCCATCGGCCAATAGAGTTCCAGCTGCTTTCAATGCAAGCGGTATGCGATTGATTTTCCATCCCCTTACAAGTGTTTCTCGTTCTGCAAGGACTGACTTTATGAGGGTAATGGGCTTTACTCGAAGTTGCGTCGAATATTTATAGACACCAAGACAAATCCTTACAACTATGTTGCTAATACACCTCTTATTATTAGAATGGACGTCAGTTTTTCAGCGACTATTTGAAAGGTGTTTGTCGAATTAAAAATGCCGGTAATGCACGAGGCAAAATATTGGCTGTGTTGTTGTCTGCGATCAGTCTTTTATATTTTGTCTTAAGAAAAAAATGCTAAAGTTTTTAAATACGCAATGCAAAATATGATAACTATGCTATTGGCAGTGTCCAGGATCCCTTTAAATCCGAAGCTAACGGTCAAGACAGTTGGTGTTCAGAGAAAGGGAGCCGGCACGAAGCTTTCATAATCACTTGGGCGGGACTGAGCGGAAGGATGGGGATGAAAGGGCCTCGAATGGTAATGCGTTGCACATTATGCTCATGCTTGTCCTCTCTAGAGACAGTGCGAGTAAATCACCAGTACATTTGTACATGTACACGACGTTTCAGCGTAACTGGGGTGGGGAATTAACGTTTGCAAGGTTTCTTTGTTAGTGCTCCTTCTCCTCTTCCACAATAGGCTACCTTGCATCGTACCTTAAGTACACTATAATCACAAATGACACGTTGGGCACGACATTAAGGTGTGACTCACGTCTCCTCGATGGCAGAAGACGGCGCCAAATGTTGTAAGATATTCGTGCGGCGAATCGCCAAGGCGATACTTCTAAAATACTAGTAAAGTGCGAAGTTCGCTAAGTTTTCTACTTTCACTTTTGTGGGATTTGACGGACTATCCCTACATTGGCCTGGAGGGAGTGTGGTAAAACCCAGAGAAAACCACTTTTAGGATAGCCACTGATAGTGCCGGGATTCAAACCTCAGTTGTCCGGACTTGCTGCAGCCTCCCCCCCACCCATTGTGAGCGATTTAACGCGCACGCTACGCCGCGCCGCGGGTTGCAGATACGGAGCCTCATCTCGCGGGAAGGATATGTGCTATAGCCTATAGTTTTCTACTAAAGGGGTAAATACGTTTCTTATCCTGTTCGACACATCCAAGGACGAATCAAGTACTACTGTGTGTATGTCCAGTTTAAATAAAATATTATCAGTGCTTTTATCAGGGGGAACGCTTGGGTACCCCTTAAACATTTGAAAACTGTTTAAGAGAAAATATTGGAACATTTGTATCTAGTCCGGCAAATATAACTTCCGACTTGAAAGTTCATCGATCAGCTGGCGTCAACGCTCTGTTGACAACAGTTGGAGGAGATTTCGAGCAATCCTCGATTTAAATCGATCTATCGAATCAGTTTCTTTTGGTCGGCACTCCGTTCTTGTAAGCACGCAGGCTATTGTTTGAGGCGGGGTAGGTTGTTATTTTGTGCGTGTGGTTAGTTTTGAAGGATGAAGAAAATAACGAACTACTGTATTTTATATCCACCCAGGCATCGAACAAGCTGAAAGTTAATGATTCGAACACAAACAATCACCGAACTTGGCAAGATCGCGATGTTTTGTCGACTAGAACTGAGAGTACCCCTTAAATCTTTTTTAGAAAAAAAGCACTGATAATAATAGTCCCTGCTTACGAATAATAATATGGCCTAAACGATCATTTTAACTGCTGTGACTTTAGAGAAGACGGGGATGTCTGATTATTTACCGTGGAGGCTGTTGCATTTAAACATCCTTAAATGCCATCCAACTGAGCTAGGATCAAACCCGCTATATTTGGCTCTTAAGACCAACGCTTAACCGACATACGACGAATAAGATACCGTAGTTCAGTGATTAGGAGCATATTTAATTACACAATATATTTCTAAGCCTTGTTATTATGAACCGGGTTTCTGTGTGATGGGGAATGATGAATTTCATATGGCGAACGTTTTTATGCCCAGATACCTCTAAATACTTTAACGATACACAACTACACATAACTGACGGACAATAATCATTCAACTATGTCTTCAAAGTCAACCTGGGTAAAAAAATAAAACCACTATAAATATTCACCATACTGATATTGAATGAGACCCTGTAATTGTTGTTTCATTTAGTAGTTCCCGTTCAAGTCGAGGGTGAAAAATCTCAACTTTGGACCCATGAATTGCAACAATAGCCTACTCACTACTACAGACATAGGGTTACCAACTGAAAATTTTGTAATGCCAGACATAGCATTTCAACATGCAGGACTCTTAATAGAAAGACGTTACAACTTCCAATGGATAAGTAGACAAGATTTAAAAACAAAGTTTTATGCTTTCTTTTTTGATCCTTGTTAACATAGTTTATTTACAAAGAATAACACTGCCCAGCTTGTCAATACAATGTCAAAATATTATAACATAGTAATAATACAAATAATAATATTAATAATAGTTTTCAACTAATGGGGAAATACGTTTGTTATCCTGTTTGATGGAGCTAAATGACCAAGTTGCCCAAGTCGCTCAAGGGAAACAACAACAAGGTGGTGGTGTCAGTTGAATAGACTAGCATGAAGCTCCCGTGTTCACGAGGAAGCTAACAGTGTTACAGTAACATGCTACCAGTACTAGAAGTCGTGGGATTGATCGCAGTGCTCGGCATAGATTAAAATAACATACCTCAACAACCCAGGCTAAGAAAAGTGAAGAGTTGTTGTTCATTCGATTGAGTGCTCTGCGACAAAATAGCAGTGCAGTGCTTATATAAAAGCCGGCCGGCCTCGTTGTGTTGGAGTAGCGCGCCTGCCTCTCACCCGGGTTCGATTCCCGGCTCCGTCAGGGATTTTAGAAACTGACGTGAGGGCTGGAGTGGGGTGCACTCAGCCTCGTGAGGACAATTGAGTAGCTGTCTGATAGTGAGGTGGCGCCCTGGTCACGAAAACCAAGATAAACGACCGAGATGACCCGATGCACTCATCACGTGTCACCCCAATATCTGCAGGCCAAATGGCTGGACAGCGGTCGCTTGGTAGGCCTAGGCCCTTCATGGGCTGTAATAATAATAATAATAATAATAATAATGTTATTGGTTTTACGTCCCTTTTAACTACTGTTGCTTTTAGAGACGCCGGGGTACCGGCATTTTGCCCCGAAGGGGATCTTTAACGTGCCAGTAAATCTACTGACACGGCTCCCTCGCATTTGTGCACCCTCAAATGCCAGCTGACTGCTTCATGGGCTGTTGTGCCAGGGGTTATTATTATTTATTATTAGTGCTTTTATAAAAAACACACGGAAATGTATTTACCGACCCCGCCAGCAGTATTTTTTCTTATCAAGATTGATGCACAATTGCGAGGGAGCCGTATCAGTAGATTTACTGGCACGTTAAAGATCCCCTTCAGGGCATAATTCCGGCACCCGGCGTCTCTAAAAGCCACAGTTGATAAAAGGGACGTAAAACCATTATTATTATTATTATTATTATTATCAAGATTTGTTAGTTAGTGTGATATTTTTTGTTAAGATATTGCTAGTGGCTATCGACCTTCACGTTTTCTTGTTTAGTGTGATATGTGTGTGGAAATTCGACAACTTGGCTTATTGTACATATTGTAAGCACCATCACCCACATACAGTACTTGTAGACATAGATTTAACGACGTAAGTGGAAAGGATCTGATGATGATCGCTTGACGATCGAAACTGGTCATCCAAGTGAATTTATTTATTAATCTTATATACATTTTTTTCAGTTTGAGAGATACACCCAT
This sequence comes from Meconema thalassinum, assembly GCA_946902985.2. NCBI lineage: Eukaryota > Metazoa > Arthropoda > Insecta > Orthoptera > Tettigoniidae > Meconema > Meconema thalassinum. Next base: position 666,550,356 of record OX336389.2, on the reverse strand, counting down.
TACAATTAATTACAATTGATTGACCGACTGAAAATCATTAATTTCGATGGCCTGGATGTTGGTTTATCTTGAAGAGAAAATACCAGAGATTAGGGATCACGAATGTTAAGAGGAACCATTCTCTCAAGCAAATGACGAGGGTATAATTGAGAATGCGCCCTTTGCCGTACAAACTTGGCGTAGCGCCAATGCGGGGAAGGCTATCTATTCTGGAGTGTCGTTGGACAAAATCAATATGAGTTGCAATGTGTAGTGTTGTTCATATAGCCTAGCTTGCAGGCGTAGCTCAGGGCAGACAGGCCCGACGCGAGGGAGGGGCGAACGGGGCCGCAGCCCTGGTCTTGCCGAGGGGCCCGCGAAAGTAGGGAACCCCAGATTAGACACATTTGCCCAATGTTACGTATTTGACAACAAATTTGATATTTTATTATATTCAATGTTGCTAAATCAACTGAATATGCTACAAAACACTATAATGAGAACATGTAAATAACCATTATCTTTATATCTTCACGGCAAGAGAAATAGTAATGTTTCCACTGTTTGTAGGGAGGAAAGTTTCTAAATAACATTTCAACTTTATCTAATAGCCGCTAAGCTACATTTATGAACCTTCGAAAGTCCGAATTTTAGCACATAAGATTGTGAAAGGAAGTCTCCGTGGCTTAGGCGGCAGCACGCCGGCCTCTCACCGCTGGGTCTGTGGTTCAAATCCCGGTCACTCCATGTGAGATTTGTGCTGGACAAAGCGGAGGCAGACAGGTTTTTCTCCGGGTACTCCGGTTTTCCCTGTCACAACTTTCATTCCAGCAACACTCTCCCCTATCATTTCATTTCATCTGTCATTCATTTAATCATTGCCCCTGAGGAGTGCAACAGGCTTCGACAGCCGGCACAGTTCATATCCTCGCCACTAGATGGAGGGATTTCATTCATTCCATCGCTGACCCGGTCGGACAACTGGAACAGGCTGTGGATTTTCATTTTCATTGTGAAAGGCGTTGAACTTGTTCTTGTGATGAGGTAGAGTAAAATTGTCGGTCAGATACAACAGAAATGACATTGCAAATTTACAATGAACAAAATTAGTACGTTTCAAAAAGAAAAGTAAATTTAAAAAGAAATCGACGTTTTTTTGTGGACTTTAAAAATAAAAAGAAGCAAATTTTATATTTTCACGATGTCACGAGGACTAAACAATATGGATGGAGCCCGTAAGTCCTAGCCCTAGGGTCCGTTCTCTCTCTCCACGGCCCTGGGGCCAGAGTGTGAGTCTCTAGAACTTTGCTCTCAGTTCGAGTTTGGTCTCGGCCATGGGTGTTCGTGTTGGTCCTTAACTATAGACGTATTTTATGATGTTATTCATAGCTGTAAGATCTAATTATCACTGTACTTCGTAACAATTTAGGGAATATCAGACTAACGAACTCTCCGATCCCCGACCCTAGAAATGTGGACTTTGCATACATTCTTTTACGGGCCCCGGGCATGAGATAATATGAGATTTTTAAAAAATCTGAAAAATTAACGGGCCCGCTGGGTGGGTTGGAATTAAGTGGGACATCGAGAGTAATGTTGAAAGTGAGGAGGCCAGCACAGGAAGAAATAAAACCTTTCTCAGGTATAATTCCTATTGGGCCACGCTCATTGGAATTACACTCAAATAGGCGACATTTAAATTGCAACAACACTCTTGATTTAGTTTTACTTAAGACAGTTCCCTATGATTGGACGCATATAAAAAGAAAATAAGTATTGTACTTCGAAATACACGATCTATAAGGCATATATACTGTAGCTTGAGCGATGTACCACCCTTGCAGGAGAGGATTCCTTTCATATTTGAATAACGACTAGTTGGTATAGATTCATTTGAGTGGCTTGGAAATCGTGGTCATTTGGCCCCGTGTACTTGAGTGTGCATTATGTAGAATTTTTCTTGATAACTTGTATCGTTGTGGTGAATGTAGTACTGTGTGTGCATTTGTAAATCTGGTGGGGATTGGAAAGGAGGTGGCCGTGGCCTTAAGTAAGGAACCATTCCGGTATTTGCCTGGAGTAGAAGTGGGAACCACGGAAAACTACTTCCAGGAAGGTTGAGGTGGGAATCGAACCCGAGTCCTCTCAGTTTTGCCTCGCGAGGGTGAGTTTACACTGTCCCAACCCCCAGGCCATAATTAAATTTCTTGGTAGGGCCGGGAATTGAACACCCAGGACGACAACCAAAAATACCACCCTCTACGTCAGAAGGTGGACAATACCTTATAGGTTTTCCTGAGTTAAGTCATGATGTAGGTTTCTGGCACGTTACATATATTCGGAAATAAACACGTTGTTGAACTATTTCGTCGCGCAATACCGTTGTGTCCCATTAACAGCTGTCGTAAGAGTGAGAGGGAAATACCTAAGTACGCCAGATTGCCTGTCGCTCCGGTAACGTAGCTTATCCTGTAGTTCCATCTTGGTTATTTGGCAAAGGAACGATCATTCCGGAAATTATTTTTGGACAACTGTTTAATCTTGAAACGTTTAAGCCAATCAACTGTTCCGGATCTTAAATTATTTAATCATATATGCCGTATCAAATTTATTTCCCCTCTTCAGCAACTATTCTTATAAATTGTTTTTCTACGTACTGTTTATTTCTCTTGCGTAGAGGCTAGCGTTCGTGGCTGTCACCGTGGAGGCCCGGATTTGATTCCCGGCTGTGACAAGGAATTTTATTCTGGTCTGAGGGCTGGAATGGGGTACACTCAGCTTCGTGAGGCAAAACTGAGAAGAGGTGGGTTCGATTCCTACCTCAGCCATCCTGGAAGTGGTTTTCCATGGTTTCCCCACTTCTACTTCAGGTAAATGCCGGGATGGTACCTAACATAAGGGCCCGGCCGCTTCATACCCAAATCCTACCTCGATTAGTACAGACATCACATTGACACTGGTTATCAGACAAGTACACGGGGCTATGTGACCACGACGTCACAAAGACCCCAAAGGATCAACAACTCTCTTTAAAATCTTCCTTTTGAACACTGTGAACTCTAAGGACTACCGTGACGAGCACTACTGAATATTGTAAGCTATGCTATAGGCACGCAAGATACTGTAACAACAATGGCTCACTGAAAGGGTGTCAAAAAGATAAAAGATCATAGATGACGGTCATGTGAAACAAGAGGAGATGAGCTAATGCTGCCAACTATGCAGTTACATGGTGACGTGTATTTTTAGCCTAATTTCAGTTATGAAAAAAAAAAAAGCTTATGAGATCACCTTTTGTCCGCGTGTATGGGTGAGTGCGTATGTGTGTGGGTCCCCCCCCCCCCTAATAAAATCTTAACGGCTGGAGCGATTTCTATGAAACTCGGTAAGGCTATAGTACTATTTTGTCCGACCCCGACCGTGCCCTTCAAATTTTATAAGGTCTCACCAATCCAACATGGCGGCTGTGCGAAATATTTCACCGGCATTCTATATTTCCAAAGCTATTACCGATAACACCTTTAAATTTTGTGCGGTGATAAAGAAAACTACTAGAAGTTCATCTATGTGACTTAAAAAACATGTACAAAACGAATATAGCGGCCAAGCAAAGTTGAAACATTTAAATCGACTTTTCACGCGATTTAACCATTCGAGCGCAGTGAAATACGGTACAGCAAATGTTCATAAATATTGTAATGCACTGACATCATATTTAGTTCAATTGTTTACATAACCTGAAGATGGCAACAGTGCTAAATTTTAAAATTAAGTTTTTATTTCTTGTGTTCTAATCATGCGATTGAAGTCAACGTTTGAATAATGAACCTACAAAATAATCGGCATCTGATAGTGCATAATTCTATGGCCCACATATATAAAAATCCAGCATAGTGACCATCCGAAATATTTAGACAGTTCTCAATATCTACTAATCTATGACAGCAATCAAACTGAAATTTCGTATGTTTATAAAGGGGTCTCATGTATTCTCCGGTGTCCGTTATCAAAGTGCGTTATTTTTATCAGTAGCGCTCTGAAAATGGTTTCTACTTACTGTGCCACGTTATGGAAGCCGACTGCTATTAACAAACACCACGTTCACACTTAAAAAATAAGGAAATTGTCATCATTAATTCTCAAGTAATAAACTTACCAAAAATAAGTCACCATGTTTGATTAGGTAATGAATGCTGCCAACTTCACTTCCCCGGCGACTCTCTGGATGAAATTATTGGTGAAAATTACTGATTGTACTACTAGGCAAAACCATTGGCCTGGATAAAGATTATTGATGCGTGACTACCCCCACTGTGCGTGACAAAAACCAGGGGTCTGGAAACAATAATGTTAGCTCTCTGAAAAAATGCAATAACACCCTCTAGCGATGAAAGATTCTACTCCTGTATCTTACTAACATTAGCCATTTCAATAGAAAATTTTGCAGATTTTCAAGGCGGCGGACACTGGACAATGCACGAGTTCCAACAAATGTTCACATATGGAACTTTCAATAACCTGATGAGCACAATTGCAACATGGCGGTGACGCGAAATTTTAATATTTGAATGGACGTTTCTTGCGAGCGTAGTGAATCTAGATACAGTAAATGCTTATACAAATTTTAATCCACTGACATCTAATTCATTTCAATTTTGTTCATAACCACAAGATGGTGGCTGTGGGAAATTTTAAAATCTCGTTTTTATTTCTTGTGTCCTAATCATGTGATTGATGTTTGAATAATACACCTATGCAATGATCTTCATGTAATAGTACAGAATTCTATGGCCTACATAGGCTATATAAAAATCCAGCATGGCGACCATCCAAAATATTTAAACGGTTCTCAATATCTACGAATCTACTATAGCAATCAAACTGAAAATTTGTATGCTGATAGAGGCAATTGACATAAGTAGGATATATGAAAATAGGCCATTTAATTCCTCACGGAACTACTTGTTACGGTATAGTACTGATGTAGATGCCTCGTTTTTGTTTACAGATATCTTCCATTTTTTCTTCTTAATTTTTTTATGCAGAAACTGCATTACTTTTATCAGTTCAAATATTATTTCATGAACTATAATAAGAATATGTGTTTGTTTATTCTTTTAAATGGTTTATTTCATGAATGAAATCAAGGTGCATGAGAATGAGCTTCTTAATTATACCGGGTTGTAGTTAAGTAAAGGCTAACATTGGATTTACATTATAAATGATTGAAATTCAATCTTCCTGAAATAAGAAGCGATATATTGCAATCAATTTCGACTTGCTGTGTGATTTGGGGTGAGGAGAAAACATCATGCATGATTTCTCTGCGGCCTGAATGCCACCAACATCAAATGCCTGTATATACATTTTCTGATGGAAAGAAAGAAAAACTACAATAAACTGGCCACATAATAATAATAACACAGTAAAGGCCTCGCTTCCAGTTCTAATGAAGACCTATCATTACGGGTCTCGTAGGATCACTGGATACTTTCCCATAGCAAGTACAGTATGTCTTAGCTCTGGTTTGTTTGGTGAGATTTCAGTCCGAAAATTTCTTACCACAATGTGGGTTTCCTTCACCCAAATTTCTCAGAGTGATTGGTAAAGGTTTGGAAAGATATTGCCCTTGGCTCTATATTAGGAACTATCCAGAGGTTTTACTGGAGTTGACGCTAGTAAAACAACTTATATGGCACAGAGTGGAAATCAAACCCTGATCGTCTGTGTGGAGAGCTACTATACTTACCATTCGACAACGACGGAGATCTTACTACCACAGAATTCCTGTTCTCAGGAAGTTTCCTCCAGAAAGATGGAGACGCCTTTCCCGTAGAAAACTCCGAATTACATATAAACTATTAGAACTCGATCAAAATGTAAGTGCAGAGAAGATTTTTAAAGTGAACAGAAGTGTGAGTGACTTCCATGTATTTGGGTGCTGGATTCCGACGGATGGATTAAGTGTCAAAGGTCTATTTGTTTTAGAGTCTTCGGAAGAATTTTTATTGTACTTTTCCACTATTAGTCACAAACAGAGTTGTTGACCAAGTAACATTTCCACTCGTAGCTGATGAGTGATGAACTGATGAAACTACATGCCAAACAATTTTAAGCGTGCAAACCTGTACGTGGGCGTTACTCACCTGACTTAACATCAGCTAGGCCTAGGATAAAACCACTACGAAGCACGTGGTAACAGCATGGTGAACACTATCGTCACAGAGGATCACATTAACACCACAGGGAAGAGAAAGTATGTGAACTGCTGTAACTTGAATTTAACACACAAACGTTTCTGATCACACGTAATAATTCCACTTCACAAATATTTCTAGATATGGTACAAGCCACTTAAGACACACCCCCTCCCAACCGTTCACCATCTTCACTTGACTCTCCTTTCCTTTTTCATCTCTCAACCCACTTCCCTCGCATCGAGTCACTTACTTAATATGGACACCATCACGCACGCAAATGGGAGTGCACGTTTGTGTACATCACATGGCACATATCAGCACGTGAATTGCAGTAAACTGAAGTCAAATCGGTGAACGGCACAGCTGGAAGGGATGGGAAGTCTAGCCTACACTTGTCTCTGTCTTGCTTGTTTCCCCTCAGACAGGCAGGCAGGCAAGGCACACTCTCTCCGTCTGCCCCTCCTTGCTCTCCCCACTCCCACCCGCTTCATGGACCAGCGACCCCAAAACCCAGCACACACACACACACAGCCATTTCAACTCATTCGCTCTCTGCCTCGCCTCTGCCTCTGCTCTGCTGGTAGCGGATGACCCAGTTTTAGGCTAAGCTATCAACAAAACAGAAAACATGCGCCAAGTAACTACAGTCAGTGCTGCGCACAAACCACCAGATTTCTCGGCATGAAGATTACGAGAATTTCTAACATTAAAGAAATTGCACAAATCCGTTGATACATGCAGTACTGGTAAAACAACCTACTGTATATGCCATTAGGATCACATGACTATAGTGAAACCTGCTCACTACTTTAGAGGAAATTGAAGTGATAGAAGCCATTTTTCAGTGTTGCCTAATTCTAGCTTTCCAGTCAACACAAATTATTCGACAATTGTTTTCACAGATTTGAAAGCTTTCTTTAATACTTTAGAGGAAGGAGCGTGATGGTGCAGCTGCCAAACAGCTTGCCTTTCATCATGGCGGACCCCCACTCGATTTCTGGTTATTGTATGATTTTCAAAGTGAAAATTCACGCCCAGTGAATCAGATTCCCGTAAAAGGAAGATCCCGTGGCTTTGCGGTTCCAAGGTTGTAATGCACGTAAAACTACAAGCAAAAATAAGAAAGAAACTCTATCCATCACGTTAAAAATGTATGGTGCAGATGGACTTCCATGGCCTTAGAGGGCAAATTAATTTATTTCAGATGTGAACTATCCTCATGACCACTTCTAAAGGGCAAGACACTTTCTAACCCCTCAAATTATAAAGGAAGGGGAAATATTACTAATAAGGTCTGGTTCTCCAGTTAACTCAAATGCGCGTGAAACATCAACCAGGTCAAAGGAAGTTGTTATTTCAAGCGTTAGTCATTAGTGGCAATGACGTGATGTGGAACACTTTTGCCTGAAAAATAATAGAACAGTAACGAAAATAAGGAAGGAATCTTATAGTTTTACGAGACCGTTAATCCTACGACCATAAGCCACGGGGCGACCTTTTACGTGGAATCTGAACCACAGGACGTGACATTTCACTTCGATAATTCCACATGCATTAACGGGAATTGAACGTGGTTCACCTTTCTGGAATGTTTGCAAATTGTGCCATCACGCTCGTAATGAAAGGTATGAAGAAACTTACCTACCGTGATTGTTACTTAAATTTCAAACTAGTCAATTAATTATTACTTAAATTACTAGTAACTGAAATCATCTATAGTGTTCTAACGTTATTAAGGAAAATTAAAACTCCGTCAGAAGGAAAGTCCAGTTGAGATTTTTTAAGGTAAGAGAAGTGTGAACAACTTCCACATCTTTGGATTTCGACAGATAGATTAAGTGTCGAAGGTGTATTTGTAATGGCATCTTCAAAATAATTATTATCGCACACAAATAGAGACACATTTCCACTCGTAACAGACGAGTAGACGACACTACACTAATCTACTTTATAATTTGAGAAAATGCCTTGCCCTTATGGTTATGGGGACCGTTCACATCTGAGAGCATTTCACTAGCTCTCTATAGTCTTCCTTGTTGTAATTATAAAACATATTACTAAAATCTGATTTCGCTGCAACATTTCGTTGACTATAGTAGGCTTGGATTTGGAAGAAGGCGGCTGTGGCATTAAGTTGGCAACCATCCCGCCATTTGTCTGGAGTAGATGTGGAAAAGCACGGAAAACCACTTCTAGAACAGCTGAGGTGGAATCAAACCCATTTCCTTTCAGTTTTGCCTCACAGGGCTGAGAGTACCCGGAATCAACCTTCAGACGAAAATTAAATTTCATTGCAGGACCTCTGCATACGGAGTCTCAATACGTACCCCGAGACCACAGAAGGTGGTACAACTTTTCATAAGGTAGTCCGCTATTGAATTCAAGTTAGTTTTATATTTTTTGCCAACAGCTTTATAACAGTGCCAGCTGATCAATACTTCCACAAATAAAAACATTAATTAATCAAATTAAATTTCAGACCTGTTTCTCTAGATATTAGTGTGTAATAAGTCTAAGTATTTCACAGTAATAATGTTATTGGTTTCACGTCCCTTTTAACTACTACGGCTTTTAGAGACGCCAGTAAATGTACTGACACGGCTCCCTCGCATTTGTGTACCCTAAAATGCCAGCTGACTGTGCTAGGATTCGATCCTGCAACCTTGGGTACAGCAGGTGAGAACGTTACCGCTGAGCCACGCAGCCAGTCTGTAAGTATTTAAAATACGGGTTATAAATCATAAATAAACTATTTTGTATTTAATGTATTTAGTATCTCATAAGAGATTCAGTTACGATTTAGTATTTAATAAGGGATTCAGTTACGTACCATTTTAACGAAATAATTAAGGTGGTGATCATACAGAAAGCTAATTTAAACAGATACTGACCATACTAAAGCTATATTCAAGGTCGACTACTACATTACTCGAGAAGAAGTTTTAAGTCGAATAGTCACACTTCACTTGAATTTTTATTATAACGTTCAAACTCTTCTTATATTTAATAGTTTTCAATACAGTGTATAAAAATTCTTTTTATATAGCTTATAGTAAATAATTTCTGTAAATGATATATAAACTGGAAGAATAACAACATTCTGTTAGTTCCAAATAAGGTATGTAGGCCTAGTGAGTACAGTAACTTAGTATTACATTGTAGGGTATTTTAAAATCGAAATGGGTTGTTGTACTCATAATCGCCGCAGAGGCACAAGAGGAAGCAGAAACGCTTGCGGTTATAGGTTGCGAACACAATAATGTTTGAGAAATTGCAGTCGAACTAAATTGTGTGCAGGGATATTATTTGCACACACAGGCTAGTGAGAAACACCACTCCACAGCTGGAATAATAAGCTTATTAATGTTTTCTTTTTCCTTTATAAGACTAATTTTGCTTAATATATTTCGCTCGCAGATATTTTTTTTAATATATAACGGACAACTCTACTAATATTGAGAACAGCTGAGTTTTGGCAAAATTAGTTAAGCTAATCTGGCCATTCAAGTGGCCGTAAGTATGTATGCAAACAAGACAAATTATAAGATGGTAGGCTACACTGCTGTGCAAAACGTAAGGACGAGATAGATGAAGCCACATAATATAATATCAAGAACTCCTTACCAATCTTGTGGCCAGTATGGGAACACGTTGCAGAGCATGCTGAGCAGTCCGTGGTGATCACACACCCTTTTAAGAACAATGTCCCTTCTTTTTGTGACGTCCACGGGACCATCATGGGTCGCAGGGACTTACGTGTAATTTATTGTCTCTGTATAGGCCTAAAAGTGTCATTTCTGTTCGTCACATCGAATATTCCTTCCAGTTGCCTTCCGTGACATACTGCAGCAGGTCTTCCCTTGTATGGTTTGAGATTCAACGAGCTTTGTTACTGGCAGTGACACAACATGCGCCAGTTCGTCCTTAAGTTTTGCACAGCTGTGTATATGTTAAAGGTTTAATACCTACAGCGCTAGGCTATATGCGGACTAGCTTGACGACTGGGTTCGAACCCCACCGTTAGTGGTATTCTGTGGTTCGACTCCAGGTAAATACTGGGACGGTAATATCTTAAAATGCCACGGCTCCTTTCTTCCAAATCCTTGCCCAAATTAATTTATCTTCATTCAATTCATCTCTCATAAACTCCTCTAATACTGCTCACGCCAGGAAGGACACGCGGCCGTTAAACAGAAATGCAGGTAGCATCTCATCCCTGACCCTATTGAAACTGGGAATCATAGGGGGTAGACATACATGCCGTATATTAAAGGCTTAATACAAATATAAGACACAGCATTGTTTATTATGGCAGCTGTAATTAAAGATCAGCAAATATGTATGACCAATATCGTATGGTTAGCAACACTGCACATTAGTGCACTTTACTTCATTATTTATTTAGATGATTTATCGTGACTCATACACGAGATATGTTTGGAAGTTAAAGCCAAGAGTATTGACTTGCACTCCTTGAGCTACCGTATATCAATAAGTATTACGTATATATATAGACTACTCCCCACATCACTCATTTCGTGGTTTGCTGCTCTTACAGGTATTCGCATTGAATTCCGCAGCTAATAGGTCATGCCCAACGGATGTCAGAGCAATGTACCACTCAGTCGTTAATTAGGGGGGAGTAAACTAGTATGCCAAGAAACATCTCATTTGAGTAATCTGTTGGAAGAGCAACACAAGTGAATGAAGGAATTAATAATACCGTATACTGTATATTAGATCCAAAAAATTAAATCTAATGAATATGACTTGAGGGTATACACAATGATAACACAGTAGACTACATATACCTCATATTTTAAGAGTCAGTTGTTATAAACATTTCCAAAATTACCTAGGCCTGTTATGACACTCTATGTTAAAAACTTAAAGCTACCTGTTAAGGAGCCGTAGCGATTGTAGCTGTTCTTGACACCCGAAACTGTAGAAAAGGGAATAAAAATATATACAGTATAATGATACATATATTTACCTAATCGGCAAACAGCAAACAGTATGTCTGAATCGTGAATATTAGTTAGTTTTTGCAAATATATTTGATAGGACGCGTATAGTTCCATTATACTGTAAAATGATGAATGAATTCTTAAAATTTACGCATTTATAAATAGATAAAATTAGCGAAAGTTCAGTGTCTGCGGTTTCTCCTACAAGTGCTCCAATAGTGTTCGGAAGGCTGAAACTTCCCATTCCAATTACAATCATGGCCGTGCAGGGAATAAATCCTGGGGACTTGCGACGCCACCCTCAACTCTGTGGCCTAGTTGTCCGCATGTTTAGAATATCAAAAAGGACTTTCCTCTCACTGCCAATCATTATAGAAATTTCTCATACCAAAGCTTTGAATTTGGGATTTCTAAACCGTGTGAAGTCTGGAGTACTTGGACGCACTAGACTGAGAACAGTATGACAGAAAGCCGCCTCATTTTTGTTACCAGGAAATTTTAGAGTAACGGTATTATTGGGCACACATCAGGAAACCAGTCAGTCTCTGCCCGAAATACAAAGCCCAATTACAAGCGCTCACCTACATTATTAGGTACTATTTTGGCTCACCTGAATTTGGGTAAAAAGATGAAGAAAAAGAGAGACCTTAGTTGTACAGGTTGATACATGAGTTATGTGAAATATACTGATGTTAAGAGTAGATTGTAAACATGTGTAACAGTCCTGGTTAGAGAATGTTTTCAACGTGGACACACTGAAAGCGGTATACACCAATTGTCACAGTATTGACCAGCAGATAAGAAAGCTACATAGTAACAGCATTATTTATTTTCGCTTTACTGAAACTCTCATCCTACGTTACCGCACGCGACGCTTATTTCAATAGTAGGGCCTACAGGATATATGGCAAAGAGCATCCCTCGGATCACAGAACACGTCTTGACAACCACAATGATCAAGCATATTCCGTAAAACCATCCAGACTTCACTACTTGACCACACTTTAAGCATACCTAGGCATATGCATCCCATTAGAGCAGTCACTAATTTTCGAATATCCTCGTTATTATTCATTATGGAAATATTGTTCGTATCAAAGATGGAATCTTTATGATGTGCGCCTTCCTTTCCTAGTCGATGGTGCGATAAACACTGATCAACATGTATCGATAGTGTGATGATTTATGGGCAAGAATTCAGTGCATTCAAAATCCGAACCCATAGCTTTGGAACTGCATTTGCTGATTGTATGGTGATAAGATAACTTATGATAATGTTCATGTCCACCCAGTGAGGAACGATGCGACGTGAATAGACGTAGCAATATCACAAAGTAAAAAATAAAATTCATTATCATTTTCCAAACATCAACCATTTTCATAACCGGAAGAAATATACCAGGTGTATCCTCTTAAAAGTAGTCAAGGTCCATTTCTCTGGTGTATTTGAATATACTGTATTTTAATTTCGTGTTTAGCCTGTTCTCATCGTATGGAATATAAGCTTATGGGATCACCATTTGTCCATGTATGTGAGCACGCGTTTGCGCTTGTCCCTCCGTAATAAGTTTTGATTGGCTGGGGCGATTTCAATGAAACTTGGTAAGTACACTACTACTCCATGTGACTCCGAATGTCTTCGAAATTTCAATAAATGTCAGCAATACAACATGGCGGCCACAAGAAAAATCTCACCGGCATTCAATATATCCGAAACCTATGCAGCAATCTACCTGAAATTTCGTATTGTGGCTAAATACCATTTAGATAAAAGTATCAGTCGGATTCAGCCTATCGGAAATTCTTCCTTACACTTTGAAGTAGGAAATTCCACTATGGCTTGCGAGAAAGTGAAAAGTAGATGATCCAACAGGCAGGTGATACACATGTATTCGATAGTGCAGGGACACGCGATGTACGAAACATGATTCTGGATAGGCATGGATTTAGCGGAGTCTATAAGCTCCGCAACACTGGTTACGTAACAGGCACACTAATCATTAGAAAGTAGCGATATTTGTGAGCTTCAGATTATTCGGAAGATCTTGGAAAAGGGATTGTTGTCGCCACCACTAACTTTGTTGCACTGGGCCACCTCCGTGATCTAGGCTGAATGGTTACGTACTGAGATTGGTTTCGCAGGTCCTGGTTTCTATTCCCGGCTCTGGGAGGCTAACTGAGAAAAGATGGGTTCAATTCCCACCTGAGGCATCCTAGAAGTGGTTTTCCGTGTTTTCTCCACTTTTACTCCAGAAAAAATATAATTCCAAGGTTGTTGTTCCAATCATCCTCATGACAAAATGTAAGTAGGCTATACCATCACCAGTTCCTGGCTCTGGGCTAAAAACTATCCCTTTACCAAATATTTCTAATGCTGTAAATGTAATCCAGGCAAATGCTGGGATGGCTCCTAAAGCCATAGCCACCTCCTTCCCTATCCTAGCTTCAATTACAAAATATACACACTAGTACAGATACAGTATCACAATATCGGAAGCTATCAGGCAGATTGAACCCACGCCCAAGCACACGATGTCGCAACACTCTAAATGAAATAACGATGGGGGAATTGCGAATCTCTTCACAACTAAATGTAATTAGTGAAGGTGCTGTCCCGTTCATCTCTATTACGCAGAGTAACTGTTCACGTTATTATGATGGGCTTGATTTGCCTTCACGAACAGACTGGAGGTGAAGAGTACTGAAAGGTGTAAATTTCCTGGCATTTATGACACCAGGCTGCCAACCCACTTTCAGTTATCTTACATATTTCTCATGAAATACACACTTTTCCGGCAGGCGTAGCTCGAGGTCAGCATGTAAGCTACCGACAGTCGGGGCTACGCTCGCTAAAGCGCAGCGTTAGGTCATGGGGCCAAGCTCTCTGCTGACTCGGTAGACACGTGAGTTCGAGCCCCACCGTCAGCCGTCCTTGAAATGGTTTTCCGTGGTTTCCCCACTTTCAACACCAAGCAAATGCTGGGGCCGTACCTTTCGACAGGCCACGCCCGCTCCCTTCCACATCCTTCTCCACTTTCATCCATTCATCTCATCTCTCATTCCGACGCGCAGGTCGCCCACGGGCGTCGGCTAGAAAGACCTGCACTCGGCCTCTCGGGAGGCAACATGAAAAAAAGAGAAAAGCATGTTAGCTTCTGGCGTTAGCTGCCGGATCGAGTTCGGCCTTGCGCTGTTTTAAATTCCATGTCTAGATTATCGAGTATTCCGTTCATAGTGTGTCAAAACAACGAAGGGTGTCTCAACAATGAAATTAATAAAATATACTATAATTGTTGTTGATTCATTACGGGGCCTTGCGACATTTTGGTAATGAAGTCCCGTGTACTTCAGTGTGGGTGGAATTTGCCTGATAACCTGTGTCATTGTGATGTCTGAACCAGTGTGTATATTTGTGATTGAGGCAGGATTTTAATAGGAAGCGGCCGTGGCCTTAAGTAAGGTACCATCCCGGCATTTGCCTGGAGTAGAAGTTGGAAACCACGGAAAACCACTTCCAGGATGGCTGAGCTAGGAATCTAGCCCACCTCTTCTCCGTTTTGCTTCACGGGGCTGTGATTACCCCGTTCCAGTCCTCAGATCTGAATTGAATTTCTTGGCAGAGCCGGAAATCGAACTCGGGCCTCAACGGTGACATGTACTGTAATCAACACGATTGAAATATACTGTAGATTGGGGCTGGCAGTGGCGCAATTAAGAACTTCTTCTGGAGGAGGATGAGTGGAGTTAGATTTATTTAGGTGTGGTAAGAGGGAAGGAGGGAGGGGGGGGGGGGGGGGGGGGGAGTTGGCAAAACGAGACATAAGCAATAAAAGCAAAACTACACGTTCTCGTTTTCGTGTTTAATCTCAATAGTATTTGATACGTTTTGTTTGCACCTATCAATGTGCAAAGGCTGGAAATTGAATAGTTTTGCTTAAGCACGTGTTAGGTTTAGCTAACACTAAAAGTTTACACGATTAAACAGAAATATTCTTGAATAAGTTAGTATAAGCGTACATAATCCAGTCGTTTGTGAACAATCTTAAGATTGCTTTTCTTCAAAATAAAAAAAAATCATCGAATTACGTATTTTCATTCTTAGGCTCGAGGGAGTTGGTCCTCCTACTCATCCCCCGTAGTTACGCCACTGACGGCTGGCTGCATGGTCGATTAAACAGGATTAATCGATTTTACCCTGCAGGCTGGTGGCTCCCACGGAGTCAGCGAGGGAACTCACCACTATCGCCTCCACGGGCAGTGTCCTCAAGCTGGGGACATCTGGTCGGAGTGGATACAACTGGGGAGGTGTGAACAGCACCTCGCCCAGGCCGCCTCACCTGCAAAGCGAACAGGGGCCTCATGAGGGATGGGAAAGGATGGGAAGAATAGGATGGATAAGCAAGGAAGAGGGAAAGGAGGCGGCCGTGGCCTTACAGTAGGTACCATCCCAGCATTTGCCCGAAGACGAAGTGGTAAAGCACGGAAAATCACTTCGAGAATGGCTGAGATGGGAATCAAACCCCCTCTACTCATTTGGACCACCCGAGGCTGAGTAGACCCCGTTCCAGTCCTCATACCACTTTTTCAAAGTTCGTGGCAGAGCCGGGAATCGAACCCAGGACCTCCGGGGCGGCAGCTAACCATGCTGAGGCAAATATATACTTACTTACTTACTTACTCCATGGAGCTACAACCTGGGGTGGGTTTTGGCCTCTTGGACAACTGCTCTCCATGTTGGTCTATCCATCGCCTTGCTCCTCCATCCTCTCACTCCCATTGCGACGAGGTCTGCAGTCACACCATCCAACCATCTCTTCTTAGGACGTCCTTTCCTCCTCCTGGAGAATAGCCTCCCTTTCAACATTCTCTTGGGCATCTGGCTCTCCGGCATCCTCTCTATATGTCCCAACCATTGGATTCTCTGTGCCTTTTTAAACTTTACGATATCTTGTTTTCCAATCAATTCGTTTAGTTCATGGTTATATCGTATTCTCCATCCATCTTCCTCTCTAACAGGGCCGTATATTCTTCGCAGTATTTTCCTTTCAAAACACTTCACAGTATTCTCATCATCCATAGTTAATGTCCAAGCTTCAGAGCCATAGGTCACTACTGGTCTTATCATTGTCTTATATATCTTCATTTTGGTTGTTCGCGATATAAGTTGATTCCTGAGCATCTTGATGTTTGCATAGTATGCTCTGTTTCCAGCCTGTAATCGATCTTTAATACAGTTTGTCATATCACACTGGTTGTTAATAAGTACTCCTAGATACTTAAATTGTGTCACACCCTCAAATGTCTTATCGCCTATTTTAATATCATGCGGGGCTCTTCTTGTGTTAGATGTGGACATTACCATGCTCTTAGTTTTACTCTAATTCACTAATAACCCAATATTTGTAGCCACTTTCTCTAATTCTAAATATACTCTTTTCAGTGTACGCTTCTCTCTTGCTATGATCACTACATCATCTGCATAAGCACAGATCTGACTTGATTTGTTAAAAATAGTGTCTCCCTGGTCCACTTTACTGATTGCTTTATGTAGTGCAAGATTAAAGAGTACTGCAGACAATCCATCTCCTTGTTTTACACCCATATTAATTGTAAAGGGTTTACTCAGCTTATTTCCATTTTTCACTCGTGCCCATGTGTTATCTAGTGTCATCCTTATCAGCCGGATTATCTTTCCAGGTATCCTCATTCCTCCTAGTAATTCATATAGTCTTTCTCTACATACACTATCGAAAGCTTGTTTAAAATCTATAAAGAGCATGTGGAGGTCAATATCATGTTCATAAAACTTTTCCATCATCTGCCTAATTACAAAGGGTTGATCCGTTGTACTCCAGTTGGGTCTAAAACCACACTGATATCCACTCAGAATTTCTTCTGAAAATATCTTCATTCTTTCTTTCAGGATACCTGATAGGATCTTGTAAATAACATTCAATAGAGTAATTCCTCTGTAATTCTCACATGCTAGTTTATCTCCGTTCTTAAATATAGGACATATTATTCCTCCCCTCCATCCATCTGGCATGTTCTCTTCTTCCCATATTCTTTCCAATAGTTTATGTATTCTATCTTCCAATGCCGCTCCTCCATATTTTATCATTTCTGCTACTATACTGTCTTCCCCTGGTGATTTGTTGTTTTTCATTTTCTTCATTACATTTGCCACTTCAAATCTTGTAGGATTCATAATACTTGCATTCTCATTCTCTGATTCTGTAGGACTCGTAATACTTGCATTCTCATTCTCTGATTCTGATCTCATTACTTCTTGTCTCTCGTTTTGTTGCATATGTTGTTCAATTTCTGGCTCTACACTTTCACTTAGAAGTTCCTTAAAGTGTTCAGACCATCTATCTAACACTTTGTTCTCATCATTCAGTATCATCCCTTGTCTAGCCTTGCATCTTCTTTCCCTAGGTTGGAAACCTTTCCCCATTTTACCAATTGCCGCATAGAATTTTCTTACTTCACTTCCCTGGTTTAATTCTTCTATTTCTATAAATTGTTTCTTTATGTGTTCCTTTTTCTTTCTTCTACATACTTTGTTGGCATTCAACCTCAGTTGCCTATAATGTTCACAGTTGCTTCTTGTTTCTCTCAAGATCATCTTTACTCTTGCTCTATTCTTCTCTTCTATTGCTTCCCTACACTCTTGATCAAACCATTCATTCCGGGTTTGCTGCCTCTTTCCGATTATTTCTTCTGCAGCCAGTTTAACTACTTCCTCTGTTTTCTTACACTATTCATTGAGATCATCTCTCTCTTTTTCTTCTTCTAATTTCTTTTGTATTTCTCTCTGATATTCCTCCTTAATTCTTTCATCTCCTAGTCTTTCAACGTTTATACTGTTCCTCCAGGTTTCAGATTCTGCTTTCGTTTTAGCCAGCGTTTCTCTAAGTACTGCTTTGCCTAGATAGTGATCTGAATCACAATTTGGTCCTCTACAACTCCACACATCTATAATCGACGAAGAGTATCTTGCATTGATTAACACAGGGTCTATTAGATTCACGGTTGTAGAATCAGGAGCCTTCCAAGTACCTAGATGTATTCGTTTATGTGGGAAACATGTGCTTTTGATCACCATATTGCTCCTGATGGCAAAATGCCCAAGTAGTGTGCCATTCTGGTTACTAACATCATGTAGTGTATGTTCCCCTGCACATCTCATCAATAGATCCTTTCCAATCTTTGCGTTAAAGTCACCCATTATTATCAATGTATCGTATCTCTGTATCTCACCGCATATCTGTTCCAATTGTTCATAGAACTCTTCCTTCTCATCCTCATCTTTCTCTTCAGTTGGTGCATACACTGACAATATGGATATGTTCCTGAATCTTCCTTGGATGCGCAATTTACAAAATCTTTCATTTATGGCTTCATATTCCATAATACTATTCCTTACTGACTTGGATACCATAAATCCTGTACCATGTTGTCCTGTTCTGCTATTTGGACCACTATACAATAGTGAATATTCCCTTTCATCTATCCTTCCTTGTCCATGCCATCTTACCTCTTGTAACGCTACAATGTCTAAATTAAATTTAGTTATCTCTTCTTCTATTTCATTCATCTTTCCTGGTCTCAACATCGTTCTTACATTCCACGTCGCAATATACAAATCTCTTTTCCGTAATCCAGGCCGAGGTTGTCTTCTGTTAAATCCGTCCTTCCGAGGCAATTGTCCTTGCTTCGTAACAGGTTCTTTTTTATGGTGTGGTGTTGTTAGCCCCACGTCCAACCCCCAACCTGAAGGGCCAGAGTATCCCGTTTAGTCTGGATCTTCACCTTCGACCTGTCCGGCTTGGGAGACCCTACCAGTAGCTAAGCTACCGCCGGCATAGCTCTCAGGATCATTTGACCACGCAAGCTCCACCACCGGGTCAAGGTAAGGATACCATTGGTGGAGGAGGCAAATATATACCATACTGTAAATGTGCCCTTTATATGTCGCATTGCGTGCCATGACATGTAGCCTACCTTACCACGAGGGGACTACCTCGATCCCAGGCTATAGCTAGAGCCCTGCGCGGATAAGCAGAACGTTATCCGCATCCGCCGCGCATCCGCACAACTGTTATCCGCATCCGCACAACTGCTATCCAAATCCGCCCCGCATCCGCAAGACTTTTTTCCGCATTCGCACGTTTCTTATCTGAATCCACTGGCATTACAATAATATTTTTATTTAGATGAAGCATAAATTACTAAGGCAACATATTTAGACATTTGCGGAAAACGTCATTCCTTAGGCTTTGTAGGCTATGCCATGTGCTATGTTTAAAATGAATGTTATAGAGCCAGAATTGCAACCCTTTCCTGTTCGGTGTGTTAATTATGCTTAATGACATAATTTCAATGAGATTAGCTTAAATCATCATCTTAAATTTGTCATGAAAAAAAAAAACAAAAAAAACAAAAAAAACAACACAACGGAAAAATATGATATGACACAGACATCCGGGTCCTAATAATGATATTAAACAAGTTCGGATTGTATTCTAGAAACTAACCGCAATTTTTCTCTAAACATTATCCGCAGCATATCCGCTATCCGCACAGCCATGCAAACTACATCCGCATGGCGAAACATTTTGCGGATATCCAAACTCGTGATACACACCTCCAAAAATAATTTTAAATTACAGGATTCATCTGGAGATAGATTTAATTTCGATATGCTTCCAGGAATACGAAGAACACGAAATATAATAATTTTATTAATGCAGTCAATGGCCATGTACGTTTCTTTTCAGGACGGGTCAGGGAAGGGATATTGGAAGGAAATCGGCCGTGGGCCTATTGAAAGGAACCGTCCCGGCATTTGCCTGGTGGTGAAAATGGGAAACCACGGACCAGAACGGGCGAGGTGGGATTCAAACCCACGCTCTCCCGATGCCAGCGAGGCTCGAGGTAGCGCGTTAGCGCACTCGGCCACTGCGGCCGGAAAGAGTACGAAATATAACCCGTTGTAGCCTATATAGCGGGGGCTCTTACGCATCTGACATGTGAAGTGGGGCTTTGCTCTTCCTTTAGCGTATTCTACCGGCCGCGGTGGCCGAGAGCGCTAACGCGCTACCTCGTGCCTCGCTGGCATCGGGAGAGCGTGGCTTCGATTCCCACCTCGGCCGTCCTGAAAATGGTTTTCGTGGTTTCCCATTTTCACCACCAGGCAAATGCCGGGACGCTTCCTTTTAATACGCCCAGGACCGATTTCCTTCCAATATCCCTTCCCTGACCCGTCCTAAAAAAAAAAGTACATGGCCATTGGCTGCATTAATAAAATTATTATTTAGTGTATTCTATTGTCAATATAGTGTATTGCACCGATAAATACGGCAATATGAAATGAAATGAAGTACAGAAATGTGCAATCAATTTCATCCATTGAAACAAGTTTTCAACGAGTTCCTTACAACTATCTTCATTAAAGATGAGCTGGCTGCGTGGCTCCGCGGTAACGTTCTAGCCTGCTGTGCCCAAGGTTGGAGGATCGAATCCTGGCGCAGTCAGTTGGCATTTGTGGGTGCGGAAATGTGAGGGAGCCGTGCCAGTAGATTAAAGATCCCCTTCGGGGCAAAATTCCGGCACCTGGGCGTCTCTAAAAGCCTCAGTAGTTAAAAGTGTCGTAAAACCAATAACATTCTTATTATCATTAAAGATGTTGTTAATTTATTTTAAGAGCATGGTCATCGGCCCCCTATACTTGAAAGTTGTGTGTTGAAGTTTTGTCTGATGACGTATGCTTCTGTGGCGACTGCAGTAGAGAAGTGTACGTAGTCGTAATTATTAAGTTAAAGGGTAGGGGACATGAAATAATGTACCATCCTGGCATTTTCCTGGAGTAAATGTGGAAGAACCCGGGGAAAACCATACTCAAAATGGCCACTGTCAACACTGCGATTCAAACGAGCATGTCCAGACTTCCTGCAGCTTTCGTTTGCTGTCGTGGATGCGCGATTTAACGCGCACGGCTACGCTGTGGGGTTTTAATTTTGGCGTATCGATACAAGGCGGTGTTTCAGTACGGGCATGCGATGTAGGAGTCATCAACCACGTATATCACATAACCATAACCAATTTTGCTGTGGTGTCAGTATAACCACATTAATTAGTGTTTTTTTTTAGCATAATGGCTTTTAATGCCGGGAGTGTCCGAGGACATGTTCGGCTCGCCAATTTGTAGCTACTTCTAAGCGGACACCCATTGGGTGAGCTACACGTACCGTCGCGTGTGGAGTGTTGTCTGGGGAGGAAAGTTTGAATGTAAGGACGAGGAGTTGGAAGGTAGCGGCTGTGGCCTATAGTTAGGGACCAACCCCGGCATTTGCCTGGAAGGAAGATGGGAAACCACTGAAGACCATCTTCAAGGTTGCCGGCGGGGGTATTCGAACCTCCGCGCCTCCCGGATGTGAGCGACTGCCAGCAGTCATGCCGTAACAACCTCAGCTAACTCACCCGGTATTAGTGTGGTGCAGAGTAGCGACGTCATCGGCCCTCACATTCACATGAAAATTAGTTATGGATACACAACTTCGGCTCATGTTCTCACAAATCTCTTCGCGGACTTGTGTGTTTCACCTGCAAGCCAGCGAGATAATGATAATATTAAGGTTAATATAAAGATGCCGGCCCCGTGGTGTTGGGGTAGCGCACCTGCCTCTCACCCGGAGGGCCCCGGGTTCGACTCCCGGCTCCGTCAGGGATTTTAGAAACTGACGTGAGGGCGGGAACGGGGTGCACTCAGCCTCGTGAGGACAATTGAGTAGTTGTCTGACAGTGATGCAGCGCCCTGATCACGATCACGTAAACCAAGATAAACGGCCGAGGGGACCCGATGCGCTGATCACGCGTCACCCCAATATCTGCAGGCCAAATGGCTGGCCAGCAGTCGCATGGTAGGCCTAGGCCCATCACGGGCTGTAATGCCAGGGGTTATTTAATATAAAGATGCAACTGTTGAAGACAAAGCACTTGGGAGGGTGATTCAAAATACTGTAGGTAGGCTACATCATATAACGATAACGAAACTGATTTTTCTTTGATTGTGAAAATACTAATACGGGTCTCATGTCGCAGTGGCTAGAATTCCTGGCTGTCACCCCTGAGGTCCGGGTTTAATCCCGCCTCTGCCAAGATATTCCATTCTGGTTTGAGAGATGCAACGGTGTACACTCATTCTCCTGAGGCTCATCCAACCTGGGAGCAGTTTTTCGTGGTTTGCTACTTCTATTCCAGGCAAATGCCGGGATGGTTCCTAATTTAAGGCCACGGTCTCCTCCTTCCCAATCCCCACCTGAATTACAAATACACACTACTACAGACATCACAAAACACAGGTTATCAGACTATTTTATTTTTATTTTTTAAAATATATGTATTTTCTGTATATATATATATATACACCCAAAGCACACGGGGCTAAATGACCACGATATCCAAGCCCCTTAAATGAAACAACTAATACTGGCGAAAGAAAGAAAACGTCGGTTAGAGTGTGAGGCAAAAGAAAAGTATAATGTGTAAGTTCTTTCGAGTGCGATATGATATAACTGCCTTTCTCTCATTGTGATACTCTGTCAGACAATCATATTATTAGCAGTGATTGCAGCAGGCTTCTTCAATTCAAATTGAAGCAAATAATGTTTCAAATTGCTTCCGTTAAATGTTCTCTCGGCACCATGGGATGTCAATTAGTTGGTCGCGTGATCCAGTAATTAGTGATATTTGATTACAGCACATAGCGATAATTACATTCACTTTGTATCCACAGCTACAAAATGTAGACTATATTTGCCTCGTGCAAGTAGAGTCTAATTACGTGGCCATCACACGGTGAGTGTGAGGATTGTAATTTAGTTGCAACTTTACATTGTCCTTTTGCCTTTGTGCTCGAAATGTTTTCGTATTACGTCTTTCCTTTCGGAATCAATTCCATATCATGAGTTTGTTCGGTACAGTTGCCTTGCCGCGAGATGAGCTTTATGCCCTTTTTTTCTGGCAGCGTCCATCCTTTGTGCATTTTTCCCACATTCCCCCCAGGCAAATGCCTGGACGGTACCGTATTTCAAATCCTGGGGTACTACCCCAATTCTACATCCTAACAACACAGATGCACACATTGCCCCAGTCAAAACAACAACATTCCACACTTTTCCGAAGTACACGGAGATGGTGACCACGAGGCCCAAGCCTTTAGGTGGAATAATTGAGACAAGGATCGGAATAGAAGCTGCCGTAGCCTTAAGGTAGGAGTCATCCCGTCATTTGCCTGGAGTAGAAGTGAGAAACCACGGAAACCATCTCTAGGATGGTTGTGGTGGGAGTCAAACCCACCTCTTCTCAGTTTTGCCTCACGAGGCAGAGTGCATGCTGTTCCAGCCTTCAGACCAGAATTACATTTCCTGTCAGAGCCGGGAATTGAACCTAGCCAAGAATACTAGTCACTACACCACGAAGTGGTCAACATTAAGTTTAATGTGGATGTTAAGGGTGTAAATATAGGCTGCACACACTACTACAGTGGCTAGAATTCCTGGCTGTCACCCCTGAGGTCTGGGTTCAATCCCGCCTCTGCCAAGATATTCCATTCTGGTTTGAGAGATGCAACGGTGTACACTCATTCTCCTGAGGCTCATTCAACCTGGAAGCAGATTTTTGTTGTTGTTGTTTGTGTCTTCAGGCTATTGACTGGTTTAATGCAACCCTCCATGCCTCCCTGTCCTGAGCTAATTGTTTCATGTCTACATAGCTACCACACCCTACATCCAAGGCAATCTGTTTAACATATCCCAACCTTGGTCTACCCCTACAGTTCTTATCCACGACCCTTCCTTCCCTAACTAAGTTTGCTATTCTTGGGTGTCTTAGTATGTGTCCTACCAACCTATCTCTTCTTTTCATTAACAGTCGCCAGAAACATCTCTCCTCGCCCACTTGTCTTAATACGTCTTCATCTGTTACTCTATCCACCCATCTTATATTCATCAGTCTCCTGTAACACCACATTTCAAACGCTTCAATTCTCCTCTTTCCTGCTGCTCCAACAGTCCAAGTTTCACTTCCATAGAGTGCCACGCTCCAGATGAATGCTTTCAAAAATGACCTTTTAATGTGTTAATCTATATTTGATATCAATAGTTTCTTTTCTGTAGAAATGCTTTCCTTGCCTGAGCCAGCCTATGTTTTATATCCACTTTGCTTCGTCCATCGCTGGTTATTTTGCTTCCTAACTAGCAGCAGTCTCCTACTTCCCTTAGAGTTTCACCTGCCAATTTGACGTCAATAGGGGTTTCTGATTTCTTCGTACATACTATTTGCAAAAGTTTATTTACGATAAACTACTATTTACTACTAAACAAAAACTAAGAAATTCAAATTGTGTTACTTGAAAATTGGTGCTTAACCAGTCCGAGACACTGTAATTTCAAAGCATAATTGAGGAAGTTTAGGGAATTAATCTTTCTTGAATCGAAAGTGATGAAATTCATTGTGCGGGATACCACTGACCATAAACACGGCCCACTTCTATCTCTTCTGGGAATAATGTTGTACAGCTTCTAGTGTGAAGACAGCTACGGTATTCAATGCATCAATCCCTTTTGCAGTAAGTACGAGTGCGCACAATTACGAGATGACTCGAATGAAGCATTTATTATAAACTTCTGCATGGATTCTGGTGATTTAAAACTAAAAGGGGTATCTGCTTACTTTATTTGTGCTGATTTAAATAATTCTTGTTTCTTCTAGCACATATTGTCTTACTAAAACAATGGAAGCAAGTTGACTTCACACGATTCAGCGCTGAGTGCGCTATATTTCAGTAGTGAATGAATTTTCATGATAGGAAGTTTTGCAGTACTGACCATGCTGCTGTGTGTCAATGTCTGACTTTAGAAGGTTTGGGAATCTCACAATCAGATTTACTGCTGTTCCCCATTTTTGCCATTCCAGTCACAGCGTCCACACACTCATGTTTTGAAATATCTTAATCTAATGAATTTAGTTTCATTTGCGGAAATTACCAAGTGGTGAAGCAAAGAAAAAGGCTTATCCCGCTAATTTCAAGATGAAACTTGGGATACCAAGACAAACATTGTGTTGAAGGGTTGATGCTGAGAATGAAAGGGATCAAGACGCGCATGCTATTTGCAATACATAACCTAATTATGATATTTAGGGAGCCAAGAATCCTCCAAAATATTTCCTTTCTTCTAATAAGATTCAACAGCACAATGCCAAAAATAGGTATGTTGTACACCTGAGTAGTTCAACAAACACTGCGCCAGTGAACATGACAGTATTGTTCACAAGTATTCAGTACGATGTTTTCTACTTTTCTTCTGACATTCAGATATGAGGGAAACTACATTTAAAAAAAAGTTCGAGACAAGAATGAAATGAAACAAATAACCAGTCCCTGAACAAGGAGAATTTACCATCCAAGGTTATCAATCTACAGCCTAGCCAAAAATCGAACCCAGACCAGACTAGCGCTTTAACAAGTGAAAAAATATGTTATTGGTTTTACGTCCCTTTTAACAACTACGGATTTTAGAAACGCCGGGGTGCCAGGATTTTGTCCCGAAGAGGATCTTTCACATGCTAGAAAATCTACTAACACGAGTCCCTCGCAATTACGCACCCTCAAATAGCTGGCTGTGCCAGGATTCGATCCTGCAACCTTGGGCACATCAAGCAAGAACGTTACCACTGAGTCACGCAACCAGCCGCTTTAACAAGTTAGCTGCGGTAAAAGGGAAGGTACAACACGACCCAACGCGCTTCTGACTTGCAAACTCTTCCCACCCTCTCAAGGAGGATCGGAACGAAAAAAGCAGTGCAACAGCCTCAAGCTTTTTCCTGCTTCTTGCTGAATTACAGCAAGCTTGGAGGGTGTTTATTATCATCATCATCATCATCATCATCATCATCATCATCATCATCATCATCATCATCATCATCATCATCATCATCATCATCATCATCATCATCATCATCATGTCCGGCTCCGTGGCTGAATGGTTAGCGTGCTAGGTTCTGGCCCGAAGTGCCCCGGGTTCAATTCCCGGCCGAGCCATCAGGAATTTTAATCTCCTGGGGTTAATTCCCGTGGCTCGGGGTCTGGGTGTATGTGACGTCTTCATCATCACTTCATCATCATTACGATGCGCAGGTTGCCCACGGGTGTCAACTAGAAAGACCTGCACTCGGCCTCTCCGGAGGCCACACGATCATTATTATTATTATTATTATTATTATGTATCATTATCATCACTAACCTCTGACGATTGAGGTCTTGGCTGGTAGACCTGAAGAAGAAATGTAGTTACTTCATTTAGGGGCTGGGGATATGTTAGGCATCAGCCCCGTCAGAGAGAGAACTCGTGTAGTGCACATCTTGCACTGTCTACGGTACCGTACCTCATCAGTAAGGCCCGGATAGTTGCTTAAATATCTTTTAATTAACTAAATATTATTTTCTATTTATTTACATATTTTTGCCCTTTTTTTTATAAATAAATTCATATTTGGCAAATTTATTCATAAGAACATATTTCCTATATTTGGTGGTATGTTGCACTCCTTAGATGACTGCTGCCCACATATTTGACCCTTGGCAATTCCAGTAATTTGCTTCTGTATTTCGTGAATGCACCCTTCGCTGTATTGTAGTAGTATTTCAAGACAGGAATTCTCCGGACATAAAGTATAGTAGGGGCGGGGGCTGGAGCCAATAGTCTCATTAAAGCCTCCAATAGTCATTACCTTGACAAGAAATCTTACTTGAAATTACAGTGGTCTGCGAAACTCGTGAGTGTCGATAGAGTGCTATTAACGTTTTTGAAGTGATCTTTTCTTCTGCTCTTTAGAATGCAATTCGAAAACAATATTTCGTATTGCGCATTTGCAATAACTATTGTAGGATTTGGGAACTGAGGCAATCCCCGGCCTATTAAGCGGGAGCATTATGGATTATTCAAGCAGCTGGACGTTTCAACTATATTTCGAGTAACTGAGGGACAAAAATATGATACAAATATAATAACATATTTTGGAAACGTAATCCCATATGTTCCACTTTTAAGCACATAGGCCTAGGCCTAAATAAATACGGTACATATTTCTGAAAGCCGGGCCCTGCTCATCAGTAGACTATTCTACACAATGGATGGGGAAATGAAAGAAAGATTGTAGTTTTACGTGACCGTGAATCTTGTGATTATGAGCCACGGGACCTCCTTTTTACGTGGAATCCGAACCACAGGACATGGCATTTCACTTCGAAAATCTTACATGCATTGACCGGGAATCGAACCCAGTCCACCTTGGTGAGAGGCCATGGGAAAATGAAATGGCCACCCTATTCAATTTATTTACTAGCTTAGTGACTTATGGCTCATGCACTGTCATAAGATTTTAGTTATTTTCTGTAACCACGTTGAACTATGGTGGTGCATTATTAGGGTATAACCATCCTAAGGCTGATGGCGTTTCACACATACAGTGTAACGTTTGACCGAAGTTTCGTAGCGCTATGCTTCAGTGATGTAAAACCAATATGTCTCACAGTAGATATTACTACTTTTCTTCTTCTTCTTATTATTATTATTATGTACACCTCGTGGTGTAGTGGTTTGTGTTGTTGGCTGATTTTTAGATGTAGGAGGGCTGAGATGCCGGATTTTCCCTGAAGGGGATCTTAAACGTGCCAGTAAAGCTACTGACACAAGTCTCTTGGTAGTAAACACACTGGCTGTGCTGGAATTTTATCCCGCAACGCTGGGCACAGCTGAAGAAGAGACTGTCTTATTATTTTATAAAGTGACTTAATTCTACGTTTTATCGATTTCGAGCTCAACCATCAATGCATACCTAAAGCTTTGTTGTTGATAATTCGTTTTAGGGACTTGAGGCATCCTAGTCATCGGCCCCGTGTACTTGGGCGTGTTATAAATGTGCCTGATAATCCGTGTTTGTATGGTGACTGTATAATTGTGTGTATCTGTAATTATTAGGAACGGGGATGGGATAGGTGCCCCGGGACTTGAAATAAAGTACTATCCTATCATTTGCCTGAAGGGAGTATGGAAGAAAACTACGGATAATCACACCTAGGACAGTCGCCGTTAGCACTGGCATTCAAACCTCCAATCTCCGGACTTACTGCAGCTCGCCATCGCGGCCGTGATTTTATAAGCCCTTGGTTAAAAATAAATAATTGAATAAATGAATAAATATTAAACAAGTACAGGCTAGTACTTCATTGACAACGATTGAATGAAACAGAATCATGAGTTTGACTCTCTGATATGGCACTGCAGTAATCACCTGATTCATTCGGACATTCAACTGTCCCTCACATCACGTTCGCTGTCCCAAAGACGGTATCATGCAAGTAATCAGCCGGCAAGGTAGTGCACTATGTTGACAACATTTGGTCCAGACTACGTCATTCAATAATTATGTGTCCTGAGCAACGAGTCTACTCACGATGGTCCAACAAGGTCGGTCGCCTCTCTTTCCTTGAGACTTTCTCTACGTGAAATACCTAGGACAAAGTGAAGAGGCTTAACGAGGACCTATCAGGCTTCAGGTGCAGCGGACCACCCGCTGTTCTTGTAGCCAGGCTCAATTTCCTCACGACAGACTGAACGTCTATCTTTTCTCGTAGAAGTAAGGAAACCAGTGCGCGTTGTTCGTATTCCCTGGTGCACGACAGACACAATACAACCAGGGGGTTGAGATGGGAGGCAGGCCCGAAAAAAGGGAGGCTCCAATCCCGGTGCCAGGACTTGTTGAAGGAAGAGCCCAGAGTAGATAACATCAAAACTGCTTAGAAGTTAAATTAATTGAAATGATGGATCTACAGTATATAGCAATCATAATTTCCACCAGAGAATAACTACTTTGCAAACTATCATTTTTAGTTTCAATGTCGTAGAAATGCCATTATATTATCATGTTATAGTTCAAGTGAGAGAATGTTTCAAAATTAGTTTTTCCAAAATACGAGTAGAGTGTTTACTTACAATGGCTCTTAAAATCGTTCGTCTTGCCATTCTGGTGAACGTGTGTTTTTTCATACGGATTCAACATTTTAAGTTCACACTGATCTCAAATAATATAAAAATCAAGTAGGCTACAGTAATAATAATAATAGATTAACAAATAGGGAAAAACAAACAACCGAATGATAAAACAAAAAAGAATTCTATCTTAAATTCCAGTGATTTTCTGAACTTTATAGGCAAAAATGCAAACGCGATACCTCGAGGATATCTTGGGAAGAACCTGGGAGTTCTAGTACTAAGGCCTGTGGTTCCTCTCCATGGCCCTGGTGGGAGTGGGAGGAGGATATCTGATTGCCCCTTGGTGTTAGAGGACAGCGTTGATGTTCCCTTTCCTGACATTTTGGTATGGTCTGGTACGGTTTTCTTTTGCCTATTAATACCAAATGGAAACTTCCGGGATGCTGTGGCAGGAGGAGAAGAGGAATAGGATCTTGTCACCCTACAGCATGCAAATACAGGCTCAGGATGCCTGGGTAGTGACTGTGATCGAGATGCCCACGCCATTCACATTATAGTGTATAGTTGCGATTTTTGGAGCCGAGATGCATGCATGTTTTGCCATTATAGTGCATGCACGTCCGGGTTCTAGGATACACAATTGTGCCCGAAGCAGCGTGTTTGCTTGAAGAAATGCCGACTCTGACCTGGCATAGTGTCGCCAAGCTGCTGAATGGGTAATTAATGGGTCACTGGCAACGGGATTGGTTATGATACTCAGCTCCATATTCTGCCGAGCTCAGATTATAGCATGTCTCGTAGAGGTAATGGTGTGCGATTAATATATGATGATCGTGTGGCCTCCAGAGAGGCCGAGTGCAAGTCTTTCTAGTTGACGCCTGTGGGCGACCTGTGCGTCGTAATGAGGATGAAATGATGATGAAGACGGCACATACACCCAGTCCCCGGGAATTAATGCCAGGGAATCGAACCCGGGGCACTTTGGGCCAAAGCCTAGCGCGCTAACCATTTAGCCACGGAGCCGGACGTGGTGTGCGATGATGAATAGATACTAATGACTAAGCAGCACGCTGGTAAACATTACAGTTCAATTTTGGAATGAGGCCAGCACTGTCTGTGTTTAGTTTACAGGGTAGAAGTAGTGATCTACTTTCATATTTCCAATTCCGATGCTTTGGCAAGCTGTTTCTCAGACTTAGCCTTCTCACATCATTAACGTCTGCTGTACAGTTGGGCAGCAAGCCCGCAGTGATCCTCCCAGGGAACTTCAGCCAGAGGGAGTGATGCTAATCCAAGAACCAAGAAGGGAACATGGCTTTACTCACTAATTATTTGTACACAGAATTCTGGTAATATGAGCTCACTAAGGGTCTAATTTTCAATCGTTGGACCAAGTTCGTAGTAGCGTACTCCCAGCATAAAACGCCGTACCGTGTTTTTCAATCTCTACGCAGCGTATGCATGAGAGATTTTCGAAGTGAAATGCCATGTCCTATGGTTCGGATTCCACGTAAAAAGGAGGTACCATGGCTCATGATCTCAAGATTAACGGTCACGTTAAACTACAAGCTTCCTTCCTTTCTACGCAGCGTTGCCAATGGAATAAATGTGGTGGGCAAATAGGCCACATTTGCTCGGTGTTATTTGAGCTGGTTAAAACTTTGGAGTAGTGCTACTTCATAGGTGCTTGCTTTTTTGTACTAGTTGTAATCATTGTATAATGTGTATAATGCATTTGTATTCTGATTGTATTGAATCTTGATTTCATGGCTTGTTGTCGTTTATCGAAAATTGCTGTGATGACTGTGCTTGAATTATCAGCTGGGGTACCGGTACGCACAAAGATGACGATATTCGTATACAGTAAGAGAATATCAGAACTTTCAAAGAAGTTACTAAACTAATTCCATATGAACATGTTGAAGATGGCCATACTGAATGTGAAAGAGAAGTAATTGGAATAGAAACTGATATGAGACAAACAGAGCCTGCATTGACATCTAAGGAAAGGCGCAAACTGGATGATGGTATTATTTTTGAGCCAGCAGATAGCATCCGAACTCGTTATGAAACTTACAAAGAGTGTGTCTATGGTAGACAACCTACTCCTCTCCCTACTGACGCATATGACCAGTCTGTTCTATGAGCAAGTTTTGACACGTGAAGATGTTCTCCTTCTACAGTCAAAAGCGCCTTTGATACAAATTGTATCTAATTAATGTGATCAGCGTTGTAATGCTTGGGACCTCTTGATCATCAGTCCCGTCTACTTGGGTGTGTGTCCAATTTGCCTGATAACATGTGTTTCTGTGGTGACCAGTAGTGTGTCTAACAGTAATTATTAGGAACGGGGTTTTAAAGAAGATCTAGTATACTACACAGCTTGACCAATTCGTGGTGTAGCGGCTAACATTCCTGGCAGATCTGGGATCGATTCCCGGCTTTGACAAGAAATTCAATTCTGGTCTGAGGGCTGGAACAGGGTACACTCAGCCTCGTGAGGTAAAACTGAGAAGACGTGGGCTCGATTCCTACCTCAGCCATCCTGGAAGTGGTTTTCCTTAAATTCCACTTCTGCTCCAGGCAATGCCGGGATGGTTCATAACTCAGGCCACGGTCGGTTCCTTCCCAACTCTCACGTGAATTACAAGTGCACACACTAGTGCAGCAACCACAATAACACAGGTAATCTTACAATAATTTACACACACCCAAGTACACGGGGCTTAAGGACCACGATATATAAGCCCCTCATATGAAACAACAACAAACTATACAGCTCGGACATTCTGATAATTGGAATGAATCTGATCTTACGATCCATTTTCATCTTATAAAATGCTGTTGTATACAGGTCATTGGAGAAAGGCTTCTGTCACTGATGATCACTCTGTTTTAGCAAGCAACACGTACTTTTTATACTGTAAAGGTGAGAGAAGATACCATATTCATCAAAACTTAACGATATTTCTTTAAGAAGAAGATTGTAGTTTTACGTGACAGTTAATCTCGAGATCATAAGCCACGGGACCTCCTTTTAACGAGGAATCCGAACCACAGGACGTGGCATTTCACTTTGAAAATCTCACATGCATTGACCGGGAATCGAGCCCGGTCTGCCGTGGTGAGAGGCCAACAGCTTGACCGCTGCGCCATCACGCCCCCCTGATATTTCTTTAGATAGCCTCATTATATTAGTAATGGCGTCCAATACCATGAAACTTAATAAATCCTGATTGACGCCGTACGTCATCGTAATGTCGAAATTAGCCATAAATATTAGACCAATCTTAATTTCATGTGGATTGTGTTTAAATGGAGACATAGTGATGCGATAAAAATTGATTACATCGATAATCTGGTAGCAGGAAACTCCTCGCCGACTACACCTCGAACATTGGACCTCCTGAGTTTCACATAGCCGCAACAGCGCTACTGCCACGGTCACAATGCTGTAGTTACTACGCGGAGGCCAAGACGATAACTTATTGCCGCGTGAGTAATATTTTACGCTACTTAATATTTTGCTCTTCATGGTTTTGTTCCAGCGCGGAATTGGGCTCTAAATTGCGCCTGAATACCTGCTTGTAGAGTTAATGAGTACATTAGTTTGTGAAAGGGTAGTCCAGTTCCCGTATTGACACAGTTATTATGTTGATAACTGCATCACCGCAATGTAGGTTAATATCGGAATATACATTCTGCTGAAACATAGGCTAATACCGGTATTGTCGACCAGGTACTGTACTCCAATACGCGGCGTAGCCGTGTTCGTTACATCGTGTACCGCAACTGCGCGGGTAGCTGCAGCAAGTCCGGAGATCGTAGGTTAGAATCCCGGTGGCTATCCTGAGTGTGGATTTTCCTCGTTTTTTTCCACACTCCCTCCAGGCAAATGCCGGGATAGTACCTGATTTTTGACTGGCTGCGTGGTCCAGAGTTAACGTTCTCGCCGTCTGTGTCCAAGATTGCAGGATCGATTCCTGGTGCAGTCAGTTGGCATTTGAGGGTGTACAAATGCGAAGGAGCCGTGTCAGTAGATTTACTGGCACGTTAAAGATCCCCATTGGGGCGAAATTCCAGGACCCCAGCGTTTCTAAAAGCCTCAGTAGTTAAATGGCACGTAAACCAATTCCATTATTATTATTATTATTTGTAGCTTATTTCAAGTCCCGAAGGGGATCTATAACGTGTCCGTAAGTATACTGACACGGCTCGCTCACACTCTCAAATGCCAACTGACGGCGCCAGGATTCGATTCTGCAACCTTGGGTACAGCAGACGAGAGCATTATCGCTTTGCGACGCAGTCAGTAAGTGTCACATTAAAGTGTAATATAATTTATGTACCAATGAAGACTGAGCCCATGTGGTTTGTATTTCAAATTGATACCAGAGTTCGCACGTCAGAACAGCCAGCTTTCACTTGCCAGAATTGAATGTTGACCTATCACATAGCCTGTACGGTTGCCGTTAGCTGATAGGTAGTAGCTCAACCAGTAAGATTGCATTGAAATTCATTTTGGATCGACGGTACTACCGTCATGAGGCGAGGTTTATAACTAGGTTAGATTTTTTTGAACTTTGGTAATGTCAAAGTTGATGTTATGTTCCATAGAGATGACATCCTTTGTTAATGCTCACTGTGGTTTCTCATCCCTAATGTACTTTAGTTTGTGAAAGGCTAATCCAGTTCCTGTATTAACACATTGATTATGTTGATGACTGCATTACCGCAATGCCCTTTCAATCTACGTTTGAAGCTGTAGTGCTACAGTGCCATCCAGTTAATGTGAACAGGGATGATTGATATCACGTAAGTGATACCATATACGGTGACCTATACTGCGACCAAAGGATCATAATCCCAACTCTCCAACAGAGGATGTCACTGGGATTGAACCACGACCAACAAACAGCCTTGCGGAGAAGGACCATGACGGCACGTCCGCTGTGAGAAAAAGCCACCGCATCGTGGAGTGCAGTCGCAACCGTGTTCCTGACGAAACTGCCACTTGGTAGCAGAACTACTGTAGTAGTGGGAACATCGGTAAGTAACAATATGTCGTAGTGTACTGACCTGTATCACCTCGTAAGTGTTCGAAATATATCATTATTCTGTTATTAATGGTGATAAATAGCTCATAAAATTACTTCCTAATCCATTCCGTCTCTCTATTAACTACTGAGCCTTCGATAACAACTTTGTTTTATTTAATGGGACGGTACTGATTTCTCCCACGAGCACAAATGTTCTGCGGTGTAATCTTTTACAAAGTCAAACTAGTATTCTTGAGAAACAGAGTATTCAAAATAGGTTTGTCCAGGCCTAATTTCGCTATGCCAGAGAGCAGGAACAAGGCGCCTACGTATGATTCACATAGGCCACAGGTTTAGTCATTTTTTTTAAAATTATTTTTCGGGCCTGAGAAAGCTCGTCA
The DNA here is from genome assembly GCA_946902985.2 of Meconema thalassinum. Lineage (NCBI taxonomy): Eukaryota > Metazoa > Arthropoda > Insecta > Orthoptera > Tettigoniidae > Meconema > Meconema thalassinum. Next base: position 666,515,711 of record OX336389.2, on the reverse strand, counting down.
CCCAGTACTAGGATTAGTCCTTGATTATGTTAGATAACCTCACCACTAGGTACTGTACGTTTCAAAAGTGAATGCACATCCACAATTCAGAAGTAGGCTAGTCGTTATTCTAAATAGATGTCTTGTGGGGGCGAATATAAATAAGTGACTGATAGTGTGGAACAAGACGTTGAATGTGTTGTCAAGTAATAACATCATGTCAGTTGTTTCAAAGAGTAGTAATAAGGAAGGGAGTATGTAATCGTTAATCTTACGATCATGAGTCATGGGACCTCCTCCTTTAACGTGGAATCTGAACCACCGGATGTGACATTTAAAACTCCTACATGCATTAACCGTGAATCAAACCCGGTCCACCTTGCTGGGAAGCAAGCAGCGTGACAGCTATGCTATCTCAGCACAATGGGAGGAAATAAATCCCTGATTTTCCCAAAAGTTAATTATTTTTCGACTGGCTGCGTGGCGCAGCGGTAACTTTCTCGCCTGCTGTGTTCAAGGTTGCAGGATCGAATCCTGGCGCAGTCACTTGGCATTTGTGAGTGCGCACATTAAAGATCCCCTTCGGGGAAAATTCCGGCACCCCGGCTTCTCTGAAAGTCGCAGTAAAAAGGGACGTAAGATCAATAACATTATTCTTATATATTTTTCAATTGAGACTATTGTTTATTGGTAAAACCTTGCCACTCATTCCCAATTCTTCGTGTACCATGAAGACATTAAAGCTCCCGAAACATTATAGGCCTACGCATCATAATGCACTGACATTTTACGCAGTAGTGAGATTTCAACATGAAGACATACCAAACCTGTACGTCAACAAGTCGTAATTCACCTAGGCACTGTGCTCCTCCCCTTAGGCAGAGCTGTTCAAGGTCACACATTTAATCATCCATTTCTATAGTTTTAGTCCAGCCGCACAGTCTCTGGCTCTGATATTTCTTGTCAGGGAGAGAGACAGCTTTGCCTTTTCAGTACCGAAGTACAGTACGCCGACTACATAAAATATTTCGTCCACCTCTTGGCTGTCACCCTGGATGTCCGGGTTCGATATCCGGCTCAGCCAAGAAATGTAATTCTGGTCTGAGGACTGCAACGGGGTACACTCATCCCCGCGAGGCAAATCTGAAAGAGGTGGGTTCAATTCCCACCTCAGTCATCCTAGAAGTGGTTTTCCTTGGTTTCCCATATATACTCCAGGCAAATGCCGGCCACGGCCGCTTCTTTTCCAATCCTCACTTACGTTACAAAATGTACGAACTCCTACAGACACCACAATAACATAGGTTACCGGATAAATTCTACACGAACCCAAGCACATGGGAGTAAATGATCACGATGCCCATGCCTCTCAAACGAAACAACAATAAAATATTTCATGTGTTTGTAAAGCAGATCTTGCGTTACAGCACATGCAGTAAGTACCTGTCTGTATAATTGAAGAGATTATGTCTTAAATCCAAAATTGTTGATTTTCAAGATTTTTAGACGAAGAAATATGTTATATATTCTTCTGTCATTTGACACTTTATTGTATTCCTTAACGACAGTACCGAAGTACAGTACGCCGACTACATAAAATATTTCGTCCACCTCTTGGCTGTCACCCTGGATGTCCGGGTTCGATATCCGGCTCAGCCAAGAAATGTAATTCTGGTCTGAGGACTGCAACGGGGTACACTCATCCCCGCGAGGCAAATCTGAAAGAGGTGGGTTCAATTCCCACCTCAGTCATCCTAGAAGTGGTTTTCCTTGGTTTCCCATATATACTCCAGGCAAATGCCGGCCACGGCCGCTTCTTTTCCAATCCTCACTTACGTTACAAAATGTACGAACTCCTACAGACACCACAATAACATAGGTTACCGGATAAATTCTACACGAACCCAAGCACATGGGAGTAAATGATCACGATGCCCATGCCTCTCAAACGAAACAACAATAAAATATTTCATGTGTTTGTAAAGCCGATCCTGCGTAACAGCACATGCAGTAAGTACCTGTCTGTATAATTGAAGAGATTATGTCTTAAATCCAAAATTGTTGATTTTCAAGATTTTTAGACGAAGAAATATGTTATATATTCTTCTGTCATTTGACACTTTATTGTATTCCTTAACGACTTGGTAAATTAGGCCATCCAGTTAAAGCAGAAAACTTAAAAGACATTAAGTCACTTTTAAATAAGTTAGCCATTACTGAGTTGGATCCTGCACAATGCATTGTTAGCATGTGAAAACAACATAAATGAAAAATAATAGTTTATTTAAGTATCAGACTTCATTTTCCGTCTCAATCATCATCATCATCATTATCATCATCGTCATCATCAACAACATCGTCATTTTCCCCCTGTCATAGGGGTGGACACTCTCCTCTGTCCTATTTGCCTTTCATATTTTATTATGGTGTTTGAAGCATTTTTCAGTGTTGCCTTAGTAAACAAAAGTTTGATGCTTTTCAGTCGGTCAACATTGTTGGTTAGTTAGTTATTGTTAAAGCCCTGCTCGGATAAACAAAGCTTTATCCGCCCCGCATCCGCACGACTGTTATCCACATCCGCCCCGCATCCGCACGTTTGTTGTCCGAATTAACTGGCTATAATAATATTTTTAATTAGATAAAGTATTAAAGCAACACATTCCGACAGCTGAAAAGAAAAACGTTCCTTTAGGGTTAGGCTATGTTTAAAAGGAATGATCTTTGAGCAAAAGTTAAACCTATTGCAACGTATAGATTGGATTTAATATGGGATAACATAAGCAAAATTAACCAGAAATATTTCGAGAAAGTGAAAGCCTTATTCTCTAAAAAACTGCTTTTCCAGTCAAAATACACCCCTACGAACTTGCAGGGAACAATTCTTTATAGAAGAACTCTGAATGGATCACCAACTACCATCCACAAGACCATACAACGATGTCCTAGATGAACTACACGCAAAGAAGATTATCTCAATTGATTTCTATTCCACGAAGGTCATGACGTCATGAGAATGGATGATCTAAGACACACGGTAACCCGTTTCGCGGTGCACGGGTTCCACCATAAGATTTGCAAAACTGAGGTGTCCCATGAGCCCTCGCCTGAGTGTATTTGTAAATTGTGTAAAAAAGACATTTTGTGATAGATAACACGCTCTTCTGTGTACTAAGAGGTTGTAGTCGATAACAGAATTTTGTAAATAATTTTAATGTAATGCACATTGTGCGCACTTATCCTTAATAATATTTAAAATGAATGTTTATACAACCAGAATCGCAACTCTTTTCAGTTCAGAGCGTTACTTGTGCTTAATAATAATAATGTTATTGGTTTTACGTCCCTTTTAACTACTGTGGCTTTTAGAGACGCCGGGGTACGGAATTTTGCCCCTGAAGGGGATCTTTAACGTGCCAGTAAATCTACTGACAGTTACTTATGCTTAATGACAGAGTTTGAATGGAATTAGCGTAAATTATCTTCTTACATTTGTCATGAGAAAAACATAACGGAAAAATATGTTATGTCATAAACATCCGGGCACTAGTAGCCTAATGATAATAAACAAGTTCGGATTATATTCTAAAAACTATCCGAAAATTTACTCCAAATATTATACGCAGCTTATCCGCTATCCACACAGCCATGCAAACTATATCCACATGGCGAAAATGTTTGCTGATATCCGTGGATTTATCCTCGGATATCCGCATCCGCGCAGGGCATTAGTTATTTTTGCGTTAAGGAGCGGAACTGCGAGGTCATCTGCCCCTCTGCCTTTCATGGCTCTACTTCTTTCCAAGTTCCTCAGGCCCAAATTCTTTGAGGGTTGAGGGCTTTTTTTTACCCCTTCTGCCTCTGTCGTTTATTATCCCCTTATTTATTTATTTATCTATCGTATGGCTTTTAGTGCCGGGAGTGTCCGAGGACATGTTCGGCTCGCCTGAGTCTGTAGCTGCTTCCAGCGGATACCCTATATAAAGGGTAAGCTACAAGTTCCGTTCAATTTCAAGTAGTTCCAACTTTCGCCACCAGATATCAATGATACCTAGTGGTGAACGTTGGAACTTTGATAGAGCGTTCTGACGAAATCTAACCTAACAAATTTTGCTTTACACAAGTTTAGTGTGTGAAAGGATCTTTTACATGCCATAAATCTATGACATGGGACCGCCGGCTTTACTTCCCCTCCGAAGGAAGGCATACTGAAGGATTTTTAACGCTCTTAAAAAATCCGACGACTTCGGCCGGGTTTGAACCCGCTATCTTGGGCACAGCAGTTCAGCATGCTACCGACTACGCCACCGAAGCCGCTTTGTTTCTCCATCTTCTTCTAGTAAGCTACGTAAGTTGGTAGTTTCAGTTTTAGTTGTAGTTTATTTCCTCACCATTCATTATTTTCACGATCACACACACCATTAAGGGCCGATAACCTCGATATTAGGCCTCTTAAACAACAATTTACTATCATCATCATCATTTTCCTTTGTTAAAACCACCCTTAAATGTTCTCATTTACTTCCAAAGTGTCTTAACTCCACATCATGTGGTTATGTTACTACTAGTCTACTACTACTTCTAATGGTCAGTGCCATTCTGGGTAATAGAGTAGTAATTCATAATAAATTATAATGGTAACTCTATTTCAAATCGTTCATCTGAAAATAGAAATAACTTAATTTCTGGAGATTGCAGTTTCATGAACTAAAGACTCTCTGGGGATATGCTCTTCAATTATTATAAAGAAATGGGATAACCTTAATTTGTTAAACAACAAGCCACAGTCTCGTCCTATCAATTCACTGCTTTACTTCTAATAAGTGCTGATTTTTCTTTTCGATTCTGACGAACCGCTGCGCTGGCCACATAGTAAAGAAATAGGGTAATAACGCTTACACGCAATTAACCGTTGATCGAGCACACACATAGCAACACGCCTAACATAACCTGCACTAACACAAGCTCAACTGGACAACAGAAAGAGACTTGGCAACAATGCGCTAAATTCAGCAAAACCGATGATTGGAAGTTGGTGATCTGATGACGTTCTTTATAGGAGTGCGTTTGTCTCATAGCTTTGCCAACATAGGTGGAGTTCCACTGCGATCGGACAATTCAGTCCTGTGGCAGCAAATTGTTGGAGTTACAAAGCAATGCATGAAACGTTACTAGTGCTCTTCCCTCGCTGCTCTCACCAGACGCAAACTACAGGACAGGAGACTTAGCGGCTGGAGTGTAAATGGTATTCACTCGTTCTTTTGAGCCGGACTCGTTTGGGACACTGGAATGTACACCCGTCTTTAGATAGTCCTGCACGAACTGGACAGAAGGAGATCCAGCTCATTCTACTGCGTGTTGGCGGGATGTTATCGGGTCACTAACGTTCAATCCAAATCCCCGGCAGCTTTTGTGAAACGAAGTAACACGCACACACTTAAACGTACATTCATATTTTAGGATAAACAACTATTTGGTTTCTTTAAAGGAGTGAGGAAAGGCTACTTTTACGGTTAATGAAACTTGTTGTTTGAGTCTTCAGTCTTTCGACTGGTTTGATGCAGTCCTCCATGCTTCCCTGTTCTGAGCTAATCGTTTCATCTCTACTTAGCTACCACACCCTATATCCGAGTCAATCTAACATATTCTAACCTTGGTCTACCCCTACTGTTCTCATCCTCGACCCTTCCTTCTATAACTAAGTTTGCTATTCCTGGGTGTCTTAGTATGTGTCCTGCCAGCCTATCTCTTCTCTTCATAAGCAGTTGCCAGAAACATCTCTCCTCTCCCAGTTGTCTTAATACCTCTTCATTCGTAATCCTATCTACCCATCTGATCTTCATCATTCTCCAGTAACACCACATTTCAAACGCTTCAATTCTCTTCTTATCTGCTGAAACTTAAGATAACTTAGTAATGCATCGTGCTTAAAAGTGCCTTAACAACATGATTAGAGTCAATTTGATATTTTTCGCATAAAAAGCTCAAAATGGAGTGCTTTTTCAACTGCTCGTGTATTAGAGCGGCCTCTGACATTAGATAGGGGACACCGTGAAAAACAAGAAATATTTATCACCGTCGAAAAATGAGGAAAGGAAAGAGAAGGGCCAATTAATGAAGGAACATGTACACCCTAGGCCACGGGATACCCTAATACCGTCGGGTTCGGAAGAGACCAAGAGTTGACCAAGAGAGGTGGACAGCAAAGATGAAATGAAGAAGCAATAGTGAAAGCAATGCCATGTTTCGTGATCGCCAACTTACATCTCACTAGTTATAATCCCTTGGGGGTTCTTAAAGTTCGTAGTTCACATTAAGATTTGAGGGCTATTATTCGCGTAAATTGTATGTTAAATTAATATCAATTGCTTTTTTTTAGTCGGTTTACCCTCCAGAGTTGGCCTTTCCCTCGGATTCAGCAAGGGATCCCACCTTTACCGCTCCCAGGGCAGTGTCCTGGAGCTTGAAACATCGGGTTGGGGGATATGACTGGGGAGATGGGACGAGCAACTCGCCCAGACGGCCTCACCTGCAAAGCGAACAAGGGCCTTATGAGGGATGGAAGGGATGGGAAGATTGGGAGGGATAGGCAAGGAAGAGGGAACGAGGCGGCCGTGGCCTTAGGTTAGGTATCATCCCGGCATTTGCCTGGAGACGAAGTGGGAAACCACGGAAAACCAGTTCAAGGATGGCTGAGGTCGGAATCGAATCCCCTCAATATCATTTCCAATTTATTAAATTTAAAATGAAAAAGCAAGCAAGGGATAAATTAAAAAGAAGCGTACATGGTGATTCGATCCACAAATGATGCAATAGGTAGACTACCAGTCCAGCACCCTTCGACTACACCACTTCAGCTTGCTTGGACTCGTCTCATACTTTACAGTACAGTACATCTCATGATACCGGATTCAAAGGGCCCCTAACGATAAATCTAACATTTGACGAGGATACAGTACATTTCAAATCTGAGAGTCACATTTGCTGGTGTTCCCTCACTTAGGGTAGTTCAAATAGAAAACTGTATCCTGGAGACCGAACTGCTCATTCAGGATATATTTGACACTTACGTGGAAATAAATAAGTTCACGAATAAGAAACAATCTAATGGTGAACATGATCACTACACAACATAGTATATTAACACTGAATAATACCGTGTATACGAACAGAATCACTAATACTGTGGCAACACTGTTGCAGTTTAGAAGCTAGTGGGAAATCGGATAATGGACATCCCGCGTGTTCGTTGAATCACGGTATTGGCAACTCAAATTCTCACTAGAGGCGTTGCGGTCGCCTAAAATGGCCGTTGCAGGTAGGTCAGGAATTATGCTGTGCCCTTCACTGTACATGACGTAACGAACAGATGATTGAATAACACGTGTTTTTAGGAGCAACAGCTTTACATTAAGCATGCTCATAAAAAGTTATTGATGCTCTGTACCAGTACGCAAGTTGTAAAACTACAGACTAAAGAAAACTGCGGGCAGTGTGCAAACCTTGTTCTGCTGGGTTAGAGGAAAGTTAAGAAAACGTTGGCCAGGTTTCTCTTCTCGTTCGACAAAAATGACCGAGTCTGGTACATTTAGTACACTTAAAGATAGTTTCAAACAAAATAAGGTCATTATTAGTCAAGCCTCTAGTACTGTAGACCTATTTATACGTGTCAATTATGTTATTGTGGAAAATGTTAGTGTGTGAGGTGGAAGCATTTAAATATCTCGAGTACAATTATTACTAAGTAACATTAACATGGACCTAGGTAGAATTGGGATGAGATATTTCAGTACTGTACTCGTATAATATTGCTTCATTTGTAAAACACGTTGTGTTGTGTCGGAGAGTAGGCGAAACACGTCAATGTTTTGTCCATTCCCTAAGGTTACTAATATATTTTTTGTCAGCTCCTCCACCCTGCTTAGAGTGGCGATAATGAATTGACATCTTAATTTTAGTAAATGAGGCACGGTTTAGTTGGTACCAGTGGACAACGAGTTTCTTCTCCACTATTTTCGAAACGCACAAATTATAAAATAACGCTCTTTTTGGACCCAAGCTACAGCTTTAGTCCCAACAAATACAGTGCTTATTTTTGTGTGTTAATTCTGCATTTGGCGTCTTCCACAGAACACCTGTCAATCAATTAAAGTTTCACTATTTGTGTTTCACTTTAGTGCACCCATTCACCTACGTACAAAGTGTTTGTGGCTGACCTACTTTGTGGTGGTTCTCATTATCACCACTAGGAGTCATATCACATAGCTGGAGTTGCCAATTCTGAGCGGTCTGAGCTTTTGAGTACCGGCACTCGAAATTACCAAATGCAGTTTGAGCGTCCAATGTGCATTTTACGTTCTAGTTTTTACTGCACCATTTCCGAGTACTCAAAAATACTGCTAAACCAAAGAATTGTAGACATTAAGTGACCATACTCAAGCATTGCACATATTTGGCCTTTAGTCCAGGTAAATCTAAGAAGAGTTGGGTTCGATTCCCACTTCAAATATCCTGGAAGTGGTTTTCCACCGGGATGGGTTCTAATATAAGGCCAAGGCCACCACCTTCCCAATTCCAGTCTCAATTATAAATACACAAGTCACACGAGAAAGATTCTATTCATAAACAAGCATACAGGGCTGATGACCGTGATGTTCAAGACCCTAAAATAAACAACAACCACAATAGATGGGACCCTGGCCACTCAGTCCACGCGCTACTTCTGTCAGGATGTTACATCAACGGAAACATGTGGTTCATGGATTTGTTACGATATCCAGCACTACATTGAGGCTTAAGACGCTGTAATGCTATGACAAGGATCTTACGTTGCGTAAAACAGGACATATAATAATACTTTTCTGTGAATTCATTTGTCATAGTACAATGACAAATCCCAGAAACTTCGAACCTCAGTATACATTTGTCAACGTCAACATTTCGTTCGTGTTTCACTCATCAATTGGATTGTTTCATGCAAATTATGTAATTTTGTATGCTTATGTAGTGGTGGTTGTTATCCACAAGGGAAGTTAAATACTTTTAAGATGCGCTGTATTCCAATCGATACAACATATAACAATATCAAATAAACATGACTTCGTACATTCTTAGTTTCTGAGCATAAAACTTGTATTGGTAACTGGCTAATGATAGGTTACAAGTGATACAATTAAACAACCTTATAAACAACTATGTTTCTAGCTTTCCAAAATGAAGTCCATTCCATCAACATTAACACATCATTTACTGTACTAATGTTTTCAGGAATGAAGACAACAAAGAAATCAAAGAAAGAACGACTATTTTTTGGGAAATATCATTAATTAAATGTAGGTCTTCTCTACTTTCGCTTCTTCTTCCCCAGAATGTGACGTTTGTAAAGAAGAAAGCTTGCATTTTTTACGTTACCGCTAATCTCACGGTTAGGCCTATAAGCAACTGGGGGTGATACCGATCTGTACTAATGGGTTCTCTCCATGGGGGTCAAGTAGGAAAATCCTAACCGGGTATTTTTTATAAGTAGCCTGAGGCGTGCTTCACTGCCCACCACTTTAAACTGGACGTGAGGGATAATATTGTCGGAATATGTAAACCTTCGCTGATCTTCACGGTGTTCTTCAATACTTTGTTATCTCAAAGACGTATTCAATTCTGTTCATTAGCAAGTTTTGGCATTATTCCAGATTCCTGGTTTTCTTTAGCCTTGCACTTAAAACTCAAGTTCGGTAATTTTCTTTGTCTTTCACAGTTACTCTTCAGATCTGGGCATTTTAATTTTTTTGTAGCTTCGTAAAAATGTCTTCGTATGCAAGTTATAGCCTGTACTATGAGCTTTACAACGATATCGTGGGAACCATGCATTCTGCTTGCAAACAAGGTGCATTCGTTAATATATGGGCAAAACATTCCTTGTTCGAACACCACTTTGGCCTCGTTGGGACAACTCACTCTTACAAAATGTATAATTTCCTATAACTCCCAAATCTCCACCTCATTGACTGCACATGGATAACATGTTATTGTATCGGCATTGATTATATCTACGGAAACTCGAGAGGGTCCAGGAGTGCGTAGCTGTCAGTCAACTCATGGCTTAACTAATATTTCAGGAGAGATTGCCTACCCCCACCTCACTTCCCAAACCCATTAGCGTAAGCTGACTGGACTTATTCGGTTTAATCCAATTAGCGCAGTTCGACCATCTCGGCAACTGGACCTCCTTTCTTCGTGGAATCCAAATCACCAGGCGTGTTATTTTACTTCCAAAATCCCAAATGCGTTAACCGGAAATCAAACCTTGGTGGGATTTCAACAGTACAGTATATGACGATCAAATATTCAGTATTATACTGTAGCCTATTGTGTTTTGTATAATGTAGATTGTCCTGCCCATTCCTTCCGATTGTATCTCCTCCCTCCAGAGACTTTAATGGTGGCCACTTGCATGGGTCTGTTCTGAGTTTTGTACCTTTGCGCAAACCTGTCATTTATCTCGTCAGTCGTATGAAGTCCCTAATGGGCAGCACTAGCTGGTGCTTTCTAGATGTATATCTCGAATGCTGGCTATAAATGGGCTTTCGACCAAACTGTGGAATGTCATGCACTAAAATGTCCAAACAACGTCCTAAGGAATGTCCTAAAGAATGACAAATCTTGTATTAGTATTGTGGAAATATGCACTTAAATATTATCCACAAATCACCCTCAACACATTTTTGTCAACTTTGGCGGCAAGTCGTTATATCTAGTAATTCTTACATACAGTAGGCCTATATTTTGGCGATTAAATACAGCATTATCAATTTCGTAGTTGAATCAGATATTTAGCGACTTTCAAAGTCCATTTAGCGACAGATTTTTTTTCATTATTGGCAATAAAGGAATCTAGCGACATTTTGACCACTACCTAGCGATTTTCAGCAAATCGATGTTGGCAACAGTGATTCACAAAACCGTGGTCAAGTTCAAGCAGAAATGATTACGGGGTGAAATATTATGACCTTCTCAGCTGAGCCTGCGTGTGTTAATTCGTATTCCATGATAGGCCTACTGCATACCCTAGGAATCAAATTGAAGTCGTTCTAACCAGAGTCGACTACGATTATTCTGCGAGTGGTTTCAACATGAGAAGAAAATGCTAATGTTAGCACGGTACCTCATTTCAAGTCGTCCGGTGGCGTAGCCATGATTGTAAAATCATGCACAACGGCTACGTGGGCGGCTGCAGCAAGCAGAGAGATCGTAGGTTCGAAACCCGGTGCTGACAACAGCTACCCTAAGTGTGTTTATTCCCAGAGGTTTTTCAACTCCTCCAGGCAAATGTCGGGATAATACCTTATTTCAAGTCACGGGTCACTTACCCCCTGCCTGATCCCAATAGACTACAGCTACACACACTACTACAGTCATCACACAAATATAGGTTGTCAGACAAGTTCAACACACGGGGCTGATGACCAAGATGTACCAAGCCCCTAAAATGAATTAACAAAAACAAAGCTTGGTACTCTACTGAACACTGTATTTCTACCCCTCGTAATTCCCATTTCGACGGGCTGAGATATGAGGTAAGATGATTTCACAGGTTGCAATGCTCTGTTTAAAGCTGGCTGATCGTCCTGGCACCAACGTCAGGAGTTAAGGAAGGAGTTAATCAGAAAAGAAATTAATGTGTATGTGTATGTATGTCTACCCCTCATTATTCCCGTTTCCAAAGGGATCGGGGGCAATGAACGTGTATGTGGCGGATAGGTGCCCTTCCTGACGCCAACCTCATAAGAGGAGTTAATGAGAGATTAAATGAATGAAGATTAATGAAACTGGGCAGGGATATGGAAGGAAGTGGCCGTGGCCAGCATTTACCTGGAGTTGAAAATGGGAAACCATGGAAAACCATTTCAAGGACGGTTGACGGTTGGGCTCGAACCCACGCCTACCGAGTCGGCCGAGAGCTTGGCCCCATGGCCTAGCGCTACGCTTTAGCGAGCGTAGCTACCGCTGTCGGTAGAAATGAAATTAATAACTAACTGGATGAACTGAAAGGAACCGTCCCGGCATTTGCCTGGTGGTGAAAATGGGAAACCACGAAAACCATTTTCAGGACGCTCTCCCGATGCCAGCGAGGCACCAGATAGCGCGTTAGAGCTCTCGCCCACCGCGGCCGGTAAATGAAATAAATTAATGACGCTGAGTGAAAATGGGCAAGGTGTTTGACACCAGCGGCCATGGCCTATTAGAAGGTACCGTCCCAGCATTTCCCTTCAGTTGACGGCTGACGATGCGGCTTCAAGCCACTTGTGTTCGGAGATAGCCTGGTCCCATAGCCTTCCGCGTTGCTAACCCTGATGGTATTACCAGATATCAAGCATAGTCGGCACAAAAATAGATTACGGTTTTGTCTGTAGGCCTACTTTCCATGAAATTATAAAGTAGAACCATTTATATTCATTTCGTATCACAATCAAGGGGATTGCGATCTTATTCCATTGGTATAAAGGAACACTTTTTCTAATAAGGACCTTATTTTGCTTGTCCTAATTCATTTTGGTTCTCGGCGGGGATTTACGGCCAAATGCCCTCGCTGACGTTACGCGTTTTTCTTTATACACACATCAAAAAAAGTTTTGCATCACCTCGGTTCCAAGAGTTCCGGAACCTTTAAATACAAAGGGAATAGAGATCAACACAAACAACATTTCAGCTCGTTTTATTGCTCATGAGACCCACACATTGCATGTTGTACCATCATACAGCTAGACTTTCAGCATTTGTGGTCCAGATTGCAGTACACACCACTACCTCTAATACCCAGTAGCACGTCCTCTTGCATTGATGCATGCCTGTATTCGTCGTGGCATACTATCCACAAGTTCATCAAGACACTGTTGGTCCAAATTGTCCCACTCCTCAACGACAATTCGGCGTAAATCTCTCAGAGTGGTTGGTGGGTCAAGACGTCCATAAACAGCCCTTTTCAACATATCCCAGGCATGTTCGATAGGGTTCATGTCTGGCGAACATGCTGGCCACTGTAGTCGAGCGATGTCGTTATCTTGAAGGAACGCATTCACAAGATGTGCACGATGAGGTCGAGAATTGTCGTCCATGAAGACAAATGCCTCTCCAATATTCTGCCGATATGGGTGCACTATGGGTCGGAGGATGTCATTCAGGTATCGTAAAGCCGTTTCGGAGCCTTCCATGACCACCAGTGGCGTACGTCGGCCCCACATAATGCCACCCCAAAACATCAGGGAACCACCACCTTGCTGCACTCGCTGGACAGTGTGTCTAAGACGTTCAGCCTGACCAGGGTGCCTCCAAACACGTCTCCGACGATTGTCTGGTTGAAGGCATATGCGACACTCATCGGTGAAGAGAACGTGATGCCAATTCTGTGGGGTCCATTCAGCATGTTGTTGGGCCCATCTGTACCGCGCTGCATGGTGTCGGGGTTGCAAAGCTGGACCTCGCCATGGACGTCGGGAGTGAAGTTGCGCATCATGCAGCCTATTGCGCACAGTTTGAGTTGAAACACGACGTCCTGTGGCTGAACGAAACGCATTATTCAACATGGTGGCATTGCTGTCAGGGTTCCTCCGAGCGGCAATCCGTAAGTAGCGGTCATCCACTACAGTAGTAGCCCTTGGGCGGCCTGAGCGACCATCTTTTTGGAAGCCTTCATAGGGAGGTTATGGCTGCTTGAGCTTTTGGTTCTCGCAGTCAAGGAGTGCAGTTGCACTCTATATAAAGGGAGGTATCGCGCAGTTCGATACTCCTGTGGGGGTCCGGGCAGGGACACCAAGAGCCCGCCGATGAGCCTAGCTTGGTGTCCTAGGCGAAACCCCACACAAGACACGGCACAAACCTAGAAGAATTGCTGAGTTTTAATTCACCGGCCGTGAAAGCCAATACACCATCTTTTTGGAAGCCTTCATAGGGAGGTTATGGCTGCTTGAGCTTTTGGTTCTCGCAGTCAAGGAGTGCAGTTGCACTCTATATAAAGGGAGGTATCGCGCAGTTCGATACTCCTGTGGGGGTCCGGGCAGGGACACCAAGAGCCCGCCGATGAGCCTAGCTTGGTGTCCTAGGCGAAACCCCACACAAGACACGGCACAAACCTAGAAGAATTGCTGAGTTTTAATTCACCGGCCGTGAAAGCCAATACACCATCCCTGTCATCGACAGTTCCTGTATCTCTGTACCTCCTCCATGTCCGAACAACATCGCTTTGGTTCACTCTGAGACGCCTGGAAACTTCCCTTGTTGAGAGCCCTTCTTGACACAAAGTAACAATGCGGACGCGATCGAACTGCGGTATTGACCTTCTAGGCATGGTAGAACTACAGACAACATGAGCAGCGTACCTTCGTCCTGGTGGAATGACTGGAACTGATCGGCTGTCGTACCCCCTCCGTCTAATAGGCCCTGCTCATGCATGGTTGTTTACATCTTTGAGCAGTTTTAGTGACATCTATGAACAGTCAAAGGGACTGTATCTTTGATACAATATACACAGTCAACGTCTATATGCCGGAGATCTGGGAACCGAGGTGATGCAAAACTTTTTTTGATGTGTGTAGATGATTATTCCATTCCTATTTCACTGGATTCGAGCCGCGGACATCCTGGTGAAAAGCAAGCAGCAATGCCACTGCGCCATCACACTAATATCTCCATTAATATCAGTAGCCTATCACCAATGAACTTCATACTGCATAACAAATATCTTTTTATTATGGTATGCATAATTATATTGTTCACATACTGCACGACTAACAGTTATGGAGATATTAACAATTCTTGATATTTAGCACCACTCATCATGGGCATCGTACTGGTTCCAGTTAACATTATGGAGCCTATAAAAATACATTCCCTCACAAAATTCTCTTTTTGTTCTTGACGTATCAAATACACGTTTCAACGTTTCAAATGTACTGTACGACACGAGATGGACTGCAACCCAGCTCATAAACTGCATATTATGGGGAATGCATGGTCAACTTCACTTAACCAATAGAGTACGAGCAGTATATGGTACATGTTGATGTGGCCCGTGGTCATGTTGCCCCGTGTACTTGGGTGTGTGTAGAATTTGTCTGATAACCTATGGCACTGTGATGTCTGTAAACGTATGTGTAATTGTAAATGATTTGGGCAGGATGTGGCCGTGGCCTTAAGTTAGGTGCCATCCTGGCATTTGCTTGGAGTAGAAGTGGGAAACGACTTCCAGGATGGCTGAGGTAGGAATCGATCCTACCTCTTCTCAGTTTTGCCTCACGAGACAGAGTAAGCCTACACCCCGTTCCAGCCCTCAGACCAGAATTAAATTTCTTGGCAGAGCCAGGAATCGAACCCGGGCCCGGCTAGAATGCTAACCACTAGGCAACGAGGCGGACAAGGTCGCGGTACAGTATGAGTGGCGGGGAGCTGGAGAGCTTGCCTTAAGTTAGGAACCATCCCAGCATTTGCCTATAGTAGAAAAGAGAAAGCACGGAAAGCCACTTCAAGGATGGCTGAGGTGGGAATCGAACCCGTCTCGTCTCAGTTTTGCCTCACAAGGCTGAGTGTACCCCGTTCCAGCCCTCACACCAGAAATAAAATTTCTTGGCTTGAATCCGGGAATCGAGAACGGACCTCTGAGGCGACAGCCATGAACGCTAGGAGCTACACCACGAGGTGGTCCTTCCCATATCGAGCAACTACTCAACAGTTCTCACGACATGGCATTGATATCATTCCAGCCCACATCAGTATTTAAATCTCTCGCTGAGCCGGGAATCGAAGTTCGGGCTTTGTAAGTGAGAGACAAGCATGCAACTGTACGGCACGACATCGCATAATCAATAGCAATTAGTTGGGGCCACTGGATTCAAGCAGGTTCACTACAAAATGTTTATTAATCTCAACATCCAAGTACTGCTGCTACGTATAATGACGATAATTCACGCGTAATAAAATGTATATTTCTCAGCTGGAACGCAGAGGTTTAATGTCAATGAATCTCGAACGTTGTGCTTGTTAATTCAGTAGCAATACGGGCTCTGCATGAAAACACTGCAGTAGCTTCCTCACGTTCCTTGATGTGACCTCCTAGTGGTGCAGCCGCTAGCATTCTTAGTTGTCACCTCGAAAGTGCGGGTTCGATTTCCAGCTATGTAAATAAAGAAAAAAAAAACAGGTCTGAGGGCTGAAACGGAGTACACTCAGTCCCGTGAAGCAAAACTTAGAATCGGTGGGTTCGATTCCAACCTCAGCCATCTTGGAAGCGGGTTTCCGTGGTTTTGCACTATCACTCCAGGCAAATGCCGGGATGGTTCTTAACTCAAGGCCACGGCCACCTCCTTCCTAATCCCCACCCGAATAACAAATAGTCTGCACACATCAATACAACCATCACAATATCACAGGTTTTCAGACAAAATTATACACACACCCAAGTACATGGGGCTGAATGATCACGATGACCCGAGCCCTCAAATAAAACAACAACTGCAACATATTTATACGAGAAGCTGAAAAGCAAGTAAACTTTCAACAACTGAAACGAATCGGAGATGGAAATGTAATACGGTCGTCTTGACGACTGAAGCCGAGGTCTTGAGATCTACTGGACAAAATCGCCCTCTGTGCCCTGTGGCCTGCACAACGTCGTATTGAAAACGTATTCTTTTATACCACCTACGTAACTTTCCACATTAGCCTATACATGAAGACATTTAGCCTGTCCAACCCTTTTATCTGAATTTATATTCATTGATATTATTTTAAACGAATACATTCGTGATAAATTCTAAAATACGAGCGGGAATTTTCAACAGTATACAATACATGAGGGAGTAGATGACCTCGGTGTTCCTTCCCTTAAAACAACAACATCATTACCTCGCGGCGAAGGCGTGTGTGTTAAATTGCTCGCCACGACTGTGATGAGGACCTACAAGTGGGAAGATCGGAGGCTCGTATCCCGGTGCATAATGCGACTATACAAATTTCCACACTCCTTTAAGGAAAATACCTGGATAATGTCTTATTTCAAGTCCCGGGGCACCTACCCCATTCCCGATCCTAATAATTACAGTCACCACAAAAGCACGGATCATCAGACAAATTAAACACACTCCCAAGTAGTTGCTGTTGTTGTTGTTGAATATTTAGGGGCTCTGCGACATTGTGGTCATGTATCCCCGTGTACTTGGGTGTGTGTGCGCGCGTGTTATTGTGATGTCTGTACAAGTATTTGTAATTCAGGTAGGATTTCGGCTGGAAGCGGCCGTGGCCTTAAGTTAGGTACTATCCCGGTATTTTTCTGGAGTAGAAGTGGGAAATCACGGAAAACCACTTCCAGGACGGCTGAGGTATGAATCGTACCCGCCTCTGCTCAGTTTGTCTCATGAGGTTGAATGTACCCCGTTCCAGTCCTCAGACTAGAATTAAATTTCTAGGCAGAGCCGGAAACCGAACCCGGGCCTCCGGACACATCCAAGTACATGAAGCTGAAGACCAAGATGTCTCAAGCCCCTAAAATGAACTGCTGACAACTACAATAGACTATACCAAACAATGGAGACGCCTACATTGATTTAAATTAATAGTCTAGAAGCAATTAGAAGATAAGATCAACTTTCAAATAAATTAAAGTGTATTGAACTGAAATCTGACTCAGCACTCGAAGGAATACCGCCCATTGAAAGAATATCTGCACAGGGTCGAGGTACAAGAAGCATAGGCCTACAGAAACCTCCTTTAAGTTAGATTGCGACGCAGTGAGCCGTGAAAACATCGCTTCCATGCTACCTTCTTTTCCTCAATCATTTCAGCAAAAGCGCTGACATACAATATAAGCCAAATTCTGCCTCACCACGTTGTAAAGGCAAAGAAAAATGCCACGTCTAGCCGATTCGAGCATTTAGTATCAATCTCCTCACATAGTGCATAGTCATATAGACTTATAGTCACATATACAAGGCATGTCTAAAGGAGGGTTCCGTACAAAGAAGTTTATATTCCTATTAGGCTGTACGCAATAATTTATGAAGTACGGTTTCATTATTTAGCATTGATTAAGCTTTTTTTCGTTCACTTCAATCGTACAACGAGAGATACGACTGTCCATAGCTAGTCTTGTTGTTAATTATTAGGGGCTTTGCGACATCGTGGTCATTTAGTCCCGTGTACTGGGATGTGTATAGAATTTGTCTGATAACCTGTGTTATTGTGTGTGTCTGTAATAGTGTGTTTGTAATTCAAGTGAGGATTGAGAAGGAGGCGGCCGTGGCTTAAGTTAGGAACCATCCCGGCATTTGCCTGGAATAAAAGTGAGAAACCACGGAAAACCACTTCCAGGATGGCTGAGAAGGAAATCGAACCCACCTCTTCTCAGTTTTCCCTCACGAGTCTGAGTGGACTCCGTTCCAGCCCTCAGACCAGAATTAAATTTCTTGGCAGAGTCGGAAATCGAACCCGGGCCTCCACGGTGACAGCCAAGAATGTTACCCACTACATAGCTAGTCTGACAATACCCAGCACTCACATTCTCTTTGAGGAATCATATGAAATAAATTAGAAAACTGTTGAGCCTATACCCAGTAGTGAGGGGCAGATGACCTCGCTGTTCCGCCCCCTTAAAGCAAAAATAACTAACTAATTAACTAACTTATAGTCTACCCAGTAGTTAGAAATTACACATTTGCGTCATCAGACCAATTACTAAGGATGAAAGGGAGCTACTTCAATTTCCTGCAGATTTATTGCACTCTTTCGATGTACTGTAAGTGAATTGCCTTCGCATATTATTGCTTTAAGACTTGGAGCCAAAGTTTCGCTACCCTGTTACGTAAACTTTGCTAGTTAGAAATCTGAAAGTTTTCGTAAGGCTCATTGCATTGAGATTATTTCCAAGAAATACGCTTCAATATCTTTCAGATTTGAAAATGTTAACTGAATATGTGGGCTAATAGAGAGTTCTAATTCCTTCATGTTATTTAAATACATTACTTTAAGGGGTGAGATTTACCCATTTCTTCGACATTCAATAAAACTCAAGTGTACACCGTATTTTCCTTAGAGAGTTATCAACCAATTCAAGCCTAGAGAGTGCGATATTTCCACACTGTTACTGTTGTAACAGTCCAAAAAAGTAATCAATCATACATGAACACCTTCTAATAAGAAAATCATTCAGGGAATTCTTTTCCACTGTACGGGATGTTTCCATGGACTTTTATGTACCCGACTCTTAAGGTTTTCTACTTATTTTCAAATTTCTTCCTTGACTTTCTTTGAGTAACTGCTATTATTTGGTCGGCCCTCACTACTTTCTCGTCATAATGTTCCAATTTGCACTTTTATGTCCATGATAATTGTGCACAACTAGATCCCTTTTCTCACAGATGGTGAACTGTCTCCAGAATATTTACAGAGCCACAATTGAGCAGTACAATGACGCAGCACGATCAATATTGTGCATTTCATGACGTGAAGTGTCAACTTAGCTGTTTAAAAGCTGATGGCATCAGCGAACTAGAAAGAACATGCAGGTGTGTAGCACGTAACACACAGAACCACAGCCAGGTGAGGTAAACAATTCTCTGACATAGCCCCCACTGTGGATATGCACGTTTCAAAAATTCAAATCCTAGAGCTCATAACGACTTTTGTCAGTGTAATATTTTAAAAGTTTTTCCACTAATTGTATAATAATACCAAATTAACACCTGCTCCCATGTACAAAACTTGGAAAATATATAGTCTACCTACTGGGTGGGTGAGGTATAGGTAACTAAGCAGCCGGAAACGTTCGATTCTCCCGATAAGGAAATGTCGAAAGTCATGAAGAGCGCAAAGTAAAATGTGGGTGGTATAGCAGGAAAAAATATTTTCATCACAGAATTTAAACATGCTAAACAGGCTAATGGTTCGTTTTATAGACTTCGTGTTTCTACCAGGTTGTGCAGCGTAACAAAATGAGGAAATGTGGCCCGAGGTGAATTTGCGTACAGCGAGTGGTTCTCCGTTTTACTGCAATCACTTTGTGGAAATTTGGGGATAACCGTGGCTCAGAAATATTCATACTTTTTCATGCTTGTTTCTGTCCGGGCCCAAATTAATTACTTGGCATATTTTACAGCCACGTTTTATATTTTTCACGATTAACCAGTCATTTTCTTTCACAAAACTAACTTTTTACTGTGGGGTTCAACACTAGGGAGCGATCTTTCTCACAACCACTTTCAGCAGCCACAACCACGTATTCGATAGTCACAACCATGTGTTCGGACTTGACAGTTTTGGTTGCAGCATTCTTCAGCACAATACATTCACTCGGATCACACTCAGTTTCAATTTCTTAGTGGGTGAATTCACTGCGTTTGGCGAAGACCATTCGAAACAAATCAATTCACTTGCGGAGTGCACAATAGACGTAAGCACAGCGCACAAAGTACATTCACAAGAAGGAAGTTCTCAAATTTTAAGGAGCAAGAAAGAGTAGAACTATCGAACCGCATCGATATATTTTAAGATACGATCAATAACTATCGATGACATTAATCTGTCGATCCTTCCTGACGCCATAATTAGAGCCCTGCGCAGATAAACAAAACGTAATTCGCATCTGCCCCGCATCCGCACGACTTTTTTCTTCATCCGCACGTTTGTTATCCGAAGCTACTGGCATTACAATAATATTTTGAATTACATAAAGCATTAAGTATTAATGTGAAGCCTCCGTGGCTTAGGCGGCAGCACGCCGGCCTCTCACCACTGGGTCCGTGGTTCAAATCCCGGTCACTCCATGTGAGATCTGTGCTGGACAAAACGGAGGCAGACAGGTTTTTCTCCGGGTACTCCGGTTTTCCCTGTCAAAATTTCATTCCAGCAACACTCTCCACTATCATTTCATTTCATCTGTCATTCATTTAATCATTGCCCCAGAGGAGTGCGTCAGGCCTCGGCAGCCGGCACAGTTCATATCCTCGCCGATAGATGGGGGCTTCATTCATTCCATTCCTGACCCGGTCGGAGACTGGAAGCAGGCTGTGGATTTTCATTTCATTAAGTATTAATGCAACACATTTGAGGGGAAAGTCGTTCCCTGAGGCTATGCAGGCCTATGTCACTTGCTATGTTTAAAATTAATTTTATACAGCCAGTCCTCTTCAGTTCGGAGTGTTAATTATGCTTAATGACTTAATTTGAATGATATTAGCTTAAATCATCATCTTACATTTGTCCTGAAAAAGAAGAAATAAAAAAAACATAATGCAAAAATATGCAGTTTATCCACTACCCGCACAGTCATGCAAACTATATCCGCATGGCGAAACATTTTGCGGATATCTGCATCCGCGCAGGGCTTTAGCCATAATTCGAACATCACGCGATGATGGCAGCACCTAACAGGAGATACATTTTTAAGCAATAAATCCAAATTTTAACCACAATTTTCACTATTTAAATTTCACCGGTACGCGTACTAGAGTGTATTGGCAGAAAGAACGCCCTGGTTTTAACCAATAGCTCATAAGCTCATAAGGATTAGTAGGATTTGCACATAGTACCAAAGTTCAATCGTTTTTAAACCACTCTTAGAAACCAGCAACATGTTTCCAATTACCTGTTGTTTCATGTAACTTGCAAGACCTCTTACACTTATATTGAAGGGAGACCATACACTCTTAAAGACCTCACTCCACCTAGGATAAAGGTAACTGTTACACGACACGATTCTTCTTTTTACAAAATCAACTAATTTTGGTAAGAAAAGGAATATCCAGTCATTTACTTAATTCCCAGCAACGTAGCTGAGCACCTTAAGTCACGCTCTACGACTGCAATGGGGAGCAGGAAGTTTGGAAATCCGAGGTTCAAATCCCGGGGCTACCAGTGTAGTTTCCAAGTGGATTTTTCAAACTCACTCCAAACAAATGCAAGGATGATACCCTATTTCAAGTCCCGTGGCACCTGATCATAAACAGTTACACACACTATTACAGACACGACGCGGACTAACAGATACATTCAATGCATACACAAGTTTAAGGGACCCATAAATAAAGCACACATTCTTATCATTATTAAGTAAAATTGTACTACGGTACTCATTACTTAAAATGTACTTAGTTTTATGTATAATTTCCGCTATTGATGCGGGTTTGCAGATTTATCTGAACAGTTCCTCGGGAGGGGTGAGGGCGTGGGGATGTGCTATTAATAGAGTTCCGGATTTTTGGTTTTAAAGATATCCGCGAAATATTTCAGCGAACATATAGACTATAAATAAACTTATATATATATATGTTATCACAACGATATATTTGCCCCATATATGCCTTTTTTTCGATACTGAAGACGCGAAATATCACAAAATAAAGTTATTTTGCGAAATGTGTTATTTTCACCCTAAAATGCTAAATATCAACGAAATGCTGGTAATAAGATGTTTTAAAATACCGGTATGTATTTTAAAATTAATTAAAATAGTTACAATATCTGTCCTTTGATAGGAAATAAGAAATCATAAATGTTTCATAATATACCGGTACGGGATTACGAAGTCCCTTCTCGTGCTTGATTGGTTCAAGTCCTGAAATCATGGAAACAATGCTCTGCTTACACAGGTGCGCAATACATTATTTGTGAATATCGTGTTGCGTTGCTGTGTTATTTACCTTTCAAATTCGTCAGTTACTTCTGCCGCACCCTGTACTTTGGGGACAACATGAGTTTCACGATTTAGTGAGAAAAGGAATCATGAGGAATATTTGGTGAAGTAATTGTTAGGTTAGGTTAGGTTTTAAACACAGAGAATATAAGTTAATTCATTTGAGTTTTAGTTCTTTCGAAAAAAAAAAAAAAAAAAACTAGATTTTAAATTATTCCTCGGAATGTTTCTATAGTGTACATTACTTAACAAATTCTGCGCACCTTACACGTAATTATTAAGCACACTCAACCCTCACTCTTTTATTTATTTATTTATTTATTTATTTATTTATTTGAACATTTCATTTCACCGCTTTGAAGCCTTTTATATTACCATAAATCAGGGTCCCTAGCTATAAATAAACACTGAAAGGGAGGGAGAAATCTCTCAGTATATATAATTTAGGTTGGGAAAATATTCACCCTGGAAAGTATCCATAGCACTTTCAAATATAGAAACTATATATAAAAACAAGAAAGAAGTCAGTTGCTATACAGTATGTTACACTTCTTTCCCTTGACACACTTTTTGATTTTCTTATGTAAAATTAAATAAAACCGTTTTTGTGTGGAATGTTGACCATTGTTAATCCAGTTTACTTGGTCTCTTCAAGTCGAGCTGCAAGAAATCGCGGCAGGATCGATGTTTTCGGAAAGGAAGGAGAGGAAAGAGGCAAACAATCGTCTTCTTTCCCAAGCAATAACAAGACATGGGAACAGAGGACAGCCTCTAGGCCTAATTAGTTCCCTGCGTGCTTGAAGGACACTCCAACAACCAGCACCTTCATTGTCAATAGCCATCCTATACGCTTCTTAACTCCTCTATCTTGTGTTACCCAACGCCCAAATTCAATAATTAGGGTATTACTTTATTTATTGCTGCTAAAAGCAATGATGGGAAAATTTCTTCCCGGTTGATTATGGAATCAGGCCGTGAAGAAATAGACAGAGGGAAGTGGAGATCTGGAGAAAATCCGTTGTACCTTTTCTCTGTCCAGCACCGATATTTCAATCTGGAATCGAGTCCTGACCATCGCTGAAACTTTGATGCCTAATATTCTGAACCACAGAATGATAGGAGCGAAAGTGTTATCCCTGTGATTCGAGTAATTTAAAATCTACCCACCCACCCACTGGCAGAGCTTAGAGAGTAAGAGCGCCAAATTGAAGAGCTGCATGCCTTGAAAAAATCCAAAATTCAAGACTAAAATCCCTGACAGCGGCCATTCTGTGGGTAGATTTTCTCCAGTTTATTTTCCACACTCACCCTATATAATGAAGATAATGTTCCGTATTCACACAAGTACATACAAAATATGACATCATCCACACACCGTGCGCATGTTGGACTGGCTCTAAGAGAGCATCAAGAGTAGCAGAGTAGGGATCTTCAGTCTTCAACACGCAGCCCATGTGGTCCCCCAGACCGTTTTCTGAGGCCGACGAGTGAAGCTCAATATCTCCATGGCCCTGAAGATATTCAAATTTAAATGACTCACATGCATTGTATAGTGATCTAGAATCAGTAATGAAAAGACTTATAGCCTGAAAGGAATGATTTTCACGCCATCAGTCAGCAGCTTTTATTTTATTTTGCTTTATAATACTAATTTTAAATTTAATTACGATTATAATGCTCGAATAACCATCAAGTGTTGGGAACACCCTTAAATATAAACTTTAAAATATTAAACTTGGCAAATATTAATTACAGAACCATTAAATGAATTAACGTCAGTGCAGTACGGTATGTCTCTTTTCATTATCCCGTGGCGTATCCGTTAAATCGTGCACCATGGCCGCGAGGGCAGCGAGTCCGGAGATCGGAGGTTGGAATCCCGGCGTTGACAGCGGCTATCCTGAGTGTGGATATTCCCCTTATTTCAAGTCGCGGAGAACCTACCCTATCCCTGACCCTAATCATTACAATTACACACACTGCTATAGTCACAATAGAAACACAGGTCATTAGACAAATTGAACATAGCCTACACGCAAGTACACGCTGCTGACGACCAGAGATGTCCCAAGCCCCTAATACGAATTGTCAAGAACAAGTTTCTAAAGTCAAAGCAGTGTATTATTATTATTATTATTAATATTATTATTATTATTATAAATACCAACCGCGGTAGCTACGCACACTAAGGAGCAAGGCCTTGGGGTCTGGGTATCGCTGGATATAATATAAAAGTAATAAATAAGTAAATTACATGTACTAGTTATGATCACTATTAAATAATGGGCAATAATAGTAGTTATAACTAATGCATGTAAGTTTTTTCAGCAGTGTTTATTTACTTACTTATTGTTTACATTATATAAATTGTACCCCGCCCAGTCGTTTGGGCCAATTCTTGTAGGCCGACTGATGAGTTACAACTAACAGTTTGTATAGGCAACACTGAAAAATGGCTTCAAAACTTACATCAGAAATGAGTACCAGAATAATTCCCGTGGGTAAAGGCAACCAGGTGGGGAACTGACAAGTCTATTCCATCTTGTGCAGATGTCACATAAAAGTAGACGCCTTTATCTTCTGCTACTCCATAGCCTGCATATGATACAGGATGTGCTTTGATGATGTTGATTATTTTTATTATTATTATTATTATTATTAAATGAATAGCTTACAAACAGGCCCCTCCGTGGCTCATGTGGTTAAGCATCGACCTTTCACCGCTGCATTTCCGGTTCAAATTTCGATAAATGCATGTGAGATTTGTGCTGGAAGTGGAGGCGGGACAGGATTTCTCCAGACTCTCGGAATTCCCTAGTAAATTTCATCCCAGTAACGCCGCACAGTCATTAATTTATGATCATCCTTTTGGAGTGCGACAGTCGTCACTACAAAAATAAATAGTCGGTACGCTCTCATTCCTCTAGTCTAGTTATATTTTCCCAGACCTGTAAAGTATATTAATTTTCATTATTATAAGTTTTCGTTTGACATGAACTTGGAATAAAGCAACAACAGTGTCATTTTGATTTAGACTATTTAGGATGTTTCGAAATTCACGATCACGGGGTAAACCACACGAGTCCGAAAGGAGCTAAGCACATGGCCAGCGTGTGAGCGATGAGCTGCTGTCGGATCGAGTCTCGACTAGGGTATGGGTGTTTGTTGTTACTTGATTTTGGTCATCAGCCCCGAGTTATTGGGCGAGTGTTGATCATGCCTGATTACCTGATTTTCTGTGATCACTGCATCAGTGTGTGGAGCTGTAATAGACGGGAGTGAGGTAGGTGCCCCGGGACTTGAAATAAAATAATATCCCGGCATTTGCCTAGAGAGAGTGTGGAAAAACTGCCAGCGCCAGGATTCGTACCTCCGGACTTGCTTCACATTCCATCACGGTCGTGGTACGCGATTTAACGCACAGGGCCACGTTGTGGGGTAACATGGGTGTTTGTATTGTCTTTATATGTAAGATTAGTTCTGTATGACCTGTATCAAAATATCATTTAACATATACAAATAAGAGGCTGAAAGACAAAGATTTTTTTAAAGTAGGGGAAAATGGAGCTGGAAATGTAAAAGATAAGATAAATTTTAGTAGAACTAGACGTGATTAACTGCCTCACGAGACCCGCAGCGTAGCCATGCACGTGAATTCGCTCACCATGATCGCAACTGGGAGCTGTCACAAGTCCAGAGAGTGGCGGTTCGATTCCCCACGCTGTCAGCGACTATCCTAAGTGGGTGTTTTCTCCGAGTTTAGTATTCTGGGTCATGAATATCTCGATCAAACCTTGACAGTTTACGTAGTTGATAGTATTATTTCGGCATTGTGAAAGTTTCTGCGTATGTGCTGGAGTTTGCCACCTCACATACGACACAATTTCAAGGAGACGGTCGGCAAGAATCCCTATGTCGCAATGTTTCTCAATTTCAACGATATAATGTGCGATCGGTGCCGCCTTTGCGTGGTCTGGTGATAACCTCGCTGCCATTAGTTTGCTGTGACAACGTGCATTTGATGTTGCTAATGCACCGTTGAAGAGAATTTCATGGCCTCAAGTACACGGATACGACATGCGTGGGTTTGCAAGGATCTCACCATCTTTATAATATAGAGATCACGAATACGAAGTGTGATTGAATCCTACCCGTACTATCCCGAGTACGATGTGAGATCCGACACCATTCTTGAGTGGTTTGGGGAGAATTCATCACCTATACGGTTTTAAGTTCGGGAGAAAGACTTGCGATCGGCACCATTCTTGCGTGGTTTGACGGGATTCTCACCACTGTGCCCTTACAGTGTTGAGCTTTCACGCACGCATGAGATTAGCACCGCTCGTACGCGGGCTGGTGAGGATGGCATAATCACTACGGTCCCAAGTTTGTGTGTGTGTGGTATCGGCGCCAGTCATTTGTAGGTTGGCGATATTCTCACCATCCATACGATGTCAAGTTCACGTGTACAGTACATCGTGCACTTGTCGCCACTCCCATGCGTGTTGGACAGTATTTTACAACGAACTGTACGATCAACGAGTAAGTGACCAATTCGCAAAACTCTCTAATAATTGTTCATGGTTCTATAAGAGAAAAACAATTCACGTTATGCTAAATTTCACGCTCCTTTCCTCGGATTTTTGAAATCAAGATTTAATGTCTAATAACCATAAGACAATAAATTGAGCTTAAGAATGACGAATGCACAAGTCGCGTAATTGTGACCTACGAATAATTTTGCGTCTAGCTAAGAGATATTCTTTGCCCAGTCAGTGATGCTACGTTGTTCAAGAAAAAAATATGGTAGTGCAGGTTTATTTTGTCCCTAACATTCTCGTCGACATAGAGTAAAAAGAATCCTGTGCGCAAACGTTTGGAACATCCTGTGTGAACACAAATATTTGGAATACCTGTTTAAATAAACAGTGTTTCATTTAATACGCAATTTAAGTTTTTGACTCACATATCTGGCGATCGTGCATTACCAGTTTGGCCGAGTCACACGGAATTACCAGCCAGAGTTGTGATCAAACAACAGACCTTCAATGCTGAAGGCAATAAGTTAAGCCGCTTACGTACTATCGCGGAAATCTGAAGCAGACACGCAATCAAATCATGAAATTATATTTCTCTTAGCAAGCAGATACTGTATAAAAAAAGATGGTATATTTTTCTCAAAATATGAAGAAAGGTACAGTTGAGTTGTTGTCAGAAGTCCGTGGAACTTTGCTTTGACAAAATAAATAAATAAATAGGTAACACAGCTGAAATGTCTGAATCTGCATTCTTAATTATCTGAAAGACAATGATCAAAGCGTGCCATAATCAAATGCATGCTTCGTAATTCTTCTGTTACACGTTATAGCCCATACTGTATTAGTTTGTGGGGGTGGTGGTTGTTTTAAGGGGGCGCAATATCTACTGTAGGTTTCCTGCCCATTAGACATAGGCTACGGGATTTACATGAATTACTTGTGCGAAGGATATTAGTGTGATTGGTTTTCATACAATAAAAGCTTATTATACTTAGACTATTGTTAGATGGAAATGTTAACTACATTAAATAAATGTACATTTATTAAGTATTAAAAAAGATACCAATGGACAAATGGCCCAAATTATTGATAGATCTTTTTTATTTTTCGATTGCCACACTGTCCTCCGGAGACATGCCTGAAAAATCACTGGATGTGACCCCAATTACTCGTAAGTCTATTCTTACTAGAACTTATGGAACATGATACAGCGAGTGAAATATATTAATTTTGGGTTATGTTTATTTCCTTATATACATTTTGCATTATGTCGGCGCACGAGCTTCACCTCAATACATTCATCATCCACTCGGCTGTTACCAAACCCAACCCATTCGCTCCAGATTCACCCTTCCCTTCTTTCGACCAACAGTTCATTTGCCACCAGCACCAATTTTCCATTTCAACACAAAGTTCAGCCACATAGACAATATAGTACAATGTGATAAATAGATACAATACACATAACTTAAAGAGGCAAGCAGCTGGGAACAAATTTATCGAGCCTTTTATTACAGAAGTTATCCTCTAAATGTGGTGTTTTCTTTACCAAGTTTCATGCTTCAGCAAAGAAATTAAAAATTATTCTTAAAAGTACATCAACTATCATCAGAACTGTGTAGCAAATGTGAGCAAATTTTCAATTTCCAAGGATGTTCTTCGTAGTGAAATAAAATATATGACCAAACTCCAAATAAATAAATAACAATAGCCTACTTTCCTTGGATAATGAATTGTTCATTTAAAAATTCCGCAATAAGCATGTGCTTCAGGACTTATAACACTCAAAATACGGGATTGCTAACAGTACCGGGATGAGAGATCAATTCATAATGGTACGTACCTAGGTACATTACGTATAAAAAGCCTATAGATGTAGGCCTATGAATGTAGGTGATCTGACTAAAATATATACTGTACTTCAAAATTCCTTATGAAAAGTTATCAATATCACAACGATGATATCATGATAGATTCTGAATAAAATATTCTGAAGAAATATACAAGAAAGATGAGCTCACTTAGGAACTCCGTGGAGCCGACACCACATACAAGTCCATGCTCTACTTCGCGTCCCTGACCTAGGGCTTCACACAATGTCTACATATACTCGGTAATTACTCTACTCAAGTCGCATGGAATCTCCCCACTGGCATAGCTACAACTAAATGTTACACTCAAGCGAAAGGGAAATAATCCTAGAGAAGAAGCCCCCAGTTTGAAACCATTTTCACAGCGCTTTGGATGAAATAATTGCCAGTTCACGCATATAAATGACATTGTATCACAAAATTTAGATCATCCGCTGTCTGAAATAAAGTCATCAGTAATATTCTTCCTAGAGCAAGTTGTGTACAGGACAACAAACAATGTAATTTATTATGTGTATATACGGTATTGCACTGAAACGTACTGTTCCAACCAACCACTTCTTTCTACACTTGAATAATACACAAATTCTGCTGTTAATAAATAATTTAGCAAAATTGTAAGAAACGCAATGTTGACTATTATCTCCCAAACAATGCGATATGAATTCATAGCGCAAATATTCAATAGCTAAGAGATTTATGATTAACCCATATTTAGACATTTTAACATTTATATTACATTCTATTAGATTTGAGAAACAAGGAAACCACTGAAATTATTTTTTAAAGATCAATGATCAATCAGAAACGATGTTTTTCCCAGTTAGGAAGATCAAAGCATCAAAACAATAACTTACCGGCCGGTCATTGAGAATTTTCCCCAATTGAAATATAAGTTCGGTAATCAAATTGGAAGAATATGCGCGTGTATGTTCATGTATTATTCCTGTCTGCAATGTACCACGTTTGTGAGGCGCTATTTTGGGATCAATACTCCTCCACAAGCCAAAAGTTCGGTAACTTGTGTTACAGTTTACAGCACATACAGAATTTCACAGAAGTAGCAGAATGTTTAATAATACTTAGAATAATATAATAACATGGGTATTATTCATCAACTCACCGAATAACAGCATGTAGAGTAGAAAATAAATACTATCATCAACAATGTATTCGTCAACAATGACACCATCAAATTCATGATAAATTACAGAAAATACACAAAGGGGCTAAGTCAATATTTCGCTAATTTTATGGCATTTAATTTCACGCCCATTTCTATTTACTTTAAAAAAACTTAAAATAATTTTATTTGCACACATTCTTCAGAACACTCGAAATATTTTCTATGGGTTTGATCCTCTGTTCTATTTTTCATTTTCCCATACTTAATTTACTGTAGAAATTCTGTATGATAATAGGTGGCTCAACTACACGTTCTGAAAAAAACATAACCCGTAGACCGTAAATAACTCGCTCATCACAGAGAAATTTATGAGAGAAAAAAATACAGCAGGTACAAAACTTACCCACAGTGCAATGAGACGACCGTAATAACCACTACAATATTAGCGACACAAACACCACACGACGAGTTAAAAAACTCAAGAACCAACGTTAGCGAATGAGGACAGTATTCTCGTTGGAGGAGCAGCTCACTGCTATGTCAAGAGCGAAACAGCAGCGCAACGCCTGGCGCGGTGGCTGGCCAGGGAGCGACGGAGTTTGATCTATGAAGGGCTGCCAACATTGTCGAACGAATTCCACTAAGCGGTTCAAAGGGGGGAGAGGCTGCTACACAGTGTTTCAAAAGTAGGGTTCCTTTCCGAACATCCGTATAAATAGAGAGTGGAATTCAAAGAGAAGCCTGTTACAGCATTCCTTCACATCAAATATAATGGATTTCTCTTGACCAATCTATATTATGGCATGAATATCATCAGTTAATGAATTTTTATTTTGTTTCATTTCACCACTGATTCGATGCAATTAATGCTCAATAAAAGTGTTTATTTAATTTCCACTTGAAGCCTGGGATACACCAAACAGGATGTAGAGCAGTGTATGATTGGAAACTTGAACCTACCGCAACTGCGCGCCAATTTCAAGGGCACCAGCTTTAGTCAGCTCATTTTATATCCCATTCCTATAACCTTAGAAAACCCACTCGGAAATCGATTCTTTAACACAACCAAATGTGGGTTCAAGCACATACATAATACCAATCGGGGGTGTGATGGACCAGCGCTCAACCTGCTTGCCTTCCACGGGGTTTGATTCCAGGTTAATTCATATGAGATATTCTAGTTGAAATGGTTTGGATTCCACGTAAACATGAGGTCCCGTGGCTAATGATCGCAAGATCGACGGTCACATAAAACCTCGAGTTTCTTCCTTATAATACAAATCTCACTCTGCTGAAGTTTCCAGTCCATTGATAGGCCATGAAGGGAGAGAGAGATAATAAGACAATGAAGGGAAAGAAGAATATTATGCCGGTTACTGAGTTTAAAATTACAGATGATTGACGTTCCTCTTTCTTTATCACCATGGTTTTCACATCGGTGAAGTGGTGACATAATAGTCCACCGCTTTTTAATAAATCCAAGTAATTAGTCGCATTGCTTTACTAATTGCACGTTGATATCAGGGAATTTATTTGGAATGAAGTTTTCATCTTTACCAAATATACATCGTACGTAATGTTGGAATGATATTGACAAGCATTACTAAAATTTCTATTAATGACCACCAAAGTCACATTAAATTATATGGAAGGATTATCTTTGAAGGGAAAGAAGTACCTTCAGTTAAATAAAATGTATGAAGTTTAATGCACCCACATCTGAACGATGATGACCTGTCACAGGGCATTAATATTATTGTAATTATTATTATTATTATTATTATTATTATTATTATTATTATTATTATTATTATTATTATTCTATTTAAGTATTGGGAGAAAAGAATGACAAGCCTAGGAAAAATCACAATGAGAATGATAGACGGAAGTCACGGTGGTCTGGTTTCGAATTTCGAACTATTCACCTTTGTTTCCAATTCCTTTCAGAAAATACAGCATATAGACTACATGTGAAGTCAATCCACAAACATGTAAGAAGTGTTTGATGCCCATGATGTGCTTTGGTCATACTTTTTACTTGCTTTTCTTTAGGCGAATGTCAAGGACGATACCAAAACAGTGCGTACCGGTATGCAGAAACTGTTTCATTACTAATCGGAATATTTATATATATGCAATGTGCCGTACGAAATAAAATATTTTGTTTTTATAACCACAGAGAAAGTTTTTATTACGAGATATAAACAGACCACTTCACCTTGACATTAGTTTCAAGTTGGTTGGCTTAAACAGACGTGTTATTTTCTGACGTTGGTAGCAACGCTATGGGCGGAGCTGTAAGCAGACGATGAGAACAGGCGCCACGCGCTTGGAGTTGTGCGCATGGAGCTCTGCGCACAGTCATGCTTCACCTTACAGAATCGGGATATGAGGCAGTGTATGGCCAGTTTTTCGGTGTTATTACCGATAGCTGCAAGCTACTGATCTATTATGAATCAATATTAATTGCACCATAGTTTTACACATCATATTTGAAAGAGCAGAGCGCCGGAAGGCCAGTGCGTAAACCACGTGTCCACATCCCTTTTAAAACCAACTTCTCCACTTTGCTTCGTAAACACGGTGATTCCTTTTTATACCCTTCTTACCCATGGATAGACTATAGTATAATATAAGTATTGGTGAGCAGTAACAATAAACAGGGTAGCTGAAGTGAGATTCTATATGAGTATGCTCCCACCACCACGTCTCTCGAGTTCACAAACTTCGTCAAGGGGGCGGCGCTAGGCTGTAGGGCGGGGGCGTGATAGTTGTGCGACTCCGTCGCTACCTTCTCACTTCCCATTGAGCGAGGCGACTGCGGCTGTGCTCCACGTAGCCTACTCAGGGGCGACATTTCCTAAGGGACTAAAGCCTTGCGTCTCATCTCCCCCGAATTTATTTCTGGCCTCAGGGTTGGAACGGGGCATAACTGAGAACAGATGGGTTCGATAAAAGTTCGGCCACATTTGAATTGGTTTTCCGTGGACTCCCACTTCTTCTGCAGGCAAATGCCGGAATGGTTCGTAACTAAGGGCTACGGCCGTCTCCTGCCCAATCCTCACCTCAATGACACTCACTAGTACAGCATCTAACCACATCTCACCCCCAA
This sequence comes from Meconema thalassinum, assembly GCA_946902985.2. NCBI lineage: Eukaryota > Metazoa > Arthropoda > Insecta > Orthoptera > Tettigoniidae > Meconema > Meconema thalassinum. Next base: position 666,482,419 of record OX336389.2, on the reverse strand, counting down.
TATTTTGTTCTCATGCCAAATTTTACCCATAAAGATTGTTTTTTAAACAAGATACACTGACGAAAATGGAAATTTCAACACCATGAAGGCATTGGTCGTTTGTGTTGATTTTCAAGAAATGGAACGATGCCAAGTAGGTATGTAAACGATCAAAGTTTCAGACCCATTGGATTGTTGCTACAGGTCTCCCCACGTGATTGGTCGCGGAGGAATCAACTCCAGTATACGGACTCTGGTGTAGCGTAGTTGACTTGCAGTCTGTGCAGTGAAGTGTTCCCCGTCAAACATGCCTCGACGACAGAGAAGAGCACGCTATCAACAACTGTCGCCGTTTGAGAGGGCTTGGATAATTGGGCTGTGTGAGGCTGGATTATCGCTAAGGACTGTCGCTGCACGTGTTGGCCGACGGCCTCTACGGTACAACGTGTATGGCAGCAGTGGTCAAATGAAGGTACCCACACTCGTAGACCTGGCACAGGCCCAGCGCGACAGATAACTGTGAGAGAGGATCGCCGCATCATTCGGATGGCCCGGATGGAACCCCATGCAACAGCAGCGCAAATTCGAGCAGCTGTGGCACCCCACGTTACACAACAAACAGTTGGTAATCGCCTGCGTGCAGCTGGCTTACGATCCCGTGTCCCTGCAGAAGGTGTTCCATTGACCCCACAACAGCGACGTGTAAGGCTGGCCTGGTGTCGAGAACGATCGACGTGGGTCGACGAATGGCATAGGGTCGTCTTTAGTGATGAATCGCGCTTCTGTCTTGCCCGCAGTGATCGCCGGAATCGTGTGCGCCGACGTACCGGGGAGAGGGGCCGCCCAGACCTTATTGTCGAGAGATACACAGGGCCAACACCAAGCATTATGGTCTGGGGAGCTATTGGCTTTAATGTGAAATCACAATTACTGCTTGTTGAGGGAACTATGACTGCTCGACAGTACGTTGATAGGGTACTCAATCCAGTGGTTGTCCCTATGATGGCGAACATTTTTAATGGGATGTTTCAGCAGGTCAATGCTCGGGTCCACACTGCACGCATCTCCAGAGAAGCTCTCCACGACATCACAACCTTAGAATGGCCCGCCAGATCCCCGGACCTCAGTTCTATTGAGCATGTGTGGGACATGATGGGTCGACAACTGGCCAACCGTTCTCAGCCACCCACAACACTGGAACGACTGACCCGTGCAGTGCAGCAAGCATGGGCCACAATTCCTCAGGAGGCGATCCAGGGCCTTATTGACTCCATGCCTCGCCGAATTCATCAATGTATTGCAGCTCGTGGTGGGCACATCCTGTATTGATTTTTGTCCAAACTTGCGGTCAGTGGGACCTGAAAGTGTAATCATCGAATCACAACCGAACACTCGTTCTGCATGTTCAATTGCAGCAATGAAGCACCACTCCTTCTGGGTGTTGCAATTTCCATTTTCTTCAGTGAAATTAAATTACATTGAATCATTATAAAATCGCGGTATTCTCGCATTGTGAGAAGCTGGCACTGAGATACTAAAATTTGCGAGGTCTTGTCTTTGGGGCCTTTATTGAATCTAGATCCTAGTGATGAAAGAGGGAATAATAATAATAATAATGAGAATAATAATAATTATTATTATAATAATGACATTACTAATAATAATTATAATAATAATAATGACGGACCGGGGCAACTACGCATGCTGAGGCGAAAGGACATCGAGTCTGGCTGCCTCCGAACTCGGTGGACGTGTGGATTCGATCCCTACGTTGGCCGACCCTAATATGATTTTCCGTGGTTTTCCTCTCTCAGATTTAGGCAACAGCCAGGACGGCACATTCTAATAATCCACGGGTGCTTTCTCCTGACTCCTTGCCGAATTTCATTCATCTTCATTCATTTTATCTCATTAAATCCTTACATAGTCTAAGGTTGGCGTCAGGAAGAACATGTGGCCGAAAATGAACATCCACCACACAGAAAACTCATCTCACCTTACCCCCCAACCCGTAGAAACGTAAAAAAAAGGGGTAGAGTAGTAGGCTACATCGTATACTCTAATAATAATAATAATACTATTAATATCTATGAATTTCTACTCATTATTTTTCCCGTTTGTACGGGATCAGGGATGAGGTGAGATGAGTAAGTTATTTTAGGTGGATGATTTTGTAATGACCGGATGCTCCCTCCGGACGTCAATCTCTTCACAGCGGCTAATGAGAGATGAAGTGAATGAAGAATGAAACTGGGCAAGACGTTGGAAGGAAGCGCCCTTGGCCTATTAGAATTTACCCTCCTGGCAATTTACCTTAAGTTGAGAGGATGGAATACACGGAAATCTATTTCGAGGACGACTGACTATAGAGTTCGAGCCCACTCGTCTTCAGAGTTCGGAAATCGCTTGGTCCAACGGTTTTGTCCCCCTTGACGCACGTGATCATATTAATAATAATAATAATAATAATAGCCTAATAATAATAATGACAGGTAATTTTCACACTGTCTCATGAATAACAACACGGTGTTTCTTTCTGCAGGTCGGTGTCAAATCAACCCAAGATGAGAAAGTACAGGTATAGAACTCCTGAAGCAAAGTTCATGTCCTTGCTCTTCAAACGTAAATGACGGTCGGTTGGTCATTGTAGCCTACTGTATTGAGAGACGGTAATTGGTGTCCAATTGAACAATAGCTGGCCTATTGGTTGAAAAGCGGGAGGGGAATCAGAACACATGACAGAATTGAGGTCATTGTTTAAACATTGATGTTCGGATCAGGTGTCTTACTCACTATTGTTTTATAAAGTCAATGCTTCATATACTTACTTAACTTGTAAGACTTCTTCACAATCATTGGTACATTAATATATACTATTGAACCGGAAGTGCAGACCTATGAGGTGCGAGGTCCTAGGAGGCTGCCTATTTTGCATACGGGAGCGCCACATTTGGTCTGACATATTGGGTAGTTTCAAGTTTATTGTCAAGAATTCTATAATAATAACACTAATACTAATACTAATACCAATAATAATAATAATAACAATAATAATAATAATAATAATAATAATAATAATGTTATTGGTTTTACGTCCTTTTTAACTTCTGTGACTTTGAGAGACGCTGGGGTGCCGGAATTTCGCCCTGGAGGGGATCTTTAACGTGCCAGTAAATCTACTGACAAGGCTCCCTCGGATTTGTGCACCGCCAGGATGCGATCCTGCAATCTTGGGAATAGCAGGTGAGAGCGTTACCACTGAGCCATGCAGCCAGTCATCAAGAAGTCTTGGGCAAGCTCTTTTCTTCTAGCTGAGACCTAAAAGCGTTCTTCCCGCGACAAAAGACCGTATGTTTTTTTGTGCCTCGTTATAGATTTCAACATATGCAATTTTGACAGTCTAGCTATCTGACATGACATATATTGGCGAGAATGAGGGCTGTTATAAATAGGATGGTTTTGTATACTTTTTACGTCGAAAAAAATGGGTGTGTTGAAAGTAAAAGATCTTCATGCATTTGAGGGGTAGTGTGCGTAAATGCTAAATGCAGAATAAACAGAAATATAATATTTGCTTGGTTGGGGTTGAAATTTGAGCCCAATGAGAGCTTAATTCTTAAAATAACACGTCGAGGAATATGAGGAGACGAAGCTTACCAACCTCCAGCGCCAACTAAACTGTGCATCATTATGGACAGACATAGGCAGAAAACATATAAAAAATACTTTTTTATTTGCTTTGAAAGCACATAATTATCTTTGAGGACATTATCCAAAACTTTTACATCGACATTCAAACTGCAAATGATATTTAAAAATTTAAAACCCATGCACTGCAGTTGATCTCAGCCACTCTGTTTTCTCCTCTTTGGCAAAGGAAGAGCTATTCTCAGACAATGTTGTTAGTCAAATTTTAGTAAGCAATTTACCGAGGCCAAGGAGACTTGGAGGGGGGAATCAGTACGGAGAATTAAGTGCAAGACATTCTTAATCTGACTCAACGAAAGAAAATAAATGATAAAAAATATTCACTTCTTTTTGAAAAAAATATAAGCACAAATTCAAAAAATCGCAGAAAATCAACGAAAATGTTTATCAATAAGTAACTGCACTTTAGGCTCTCCATTCTAATGTAGATTCGTTTTATACATGCAAATTACAATTTTGTGCCCGGATAACGACAACACGAGTACCGAAAATAGAAGGGTAGCAAAAATGAATGCTAAATGCCATCGATGAACAGAACGTTGCAAAGATTGAAGTATCAATGCAGATCACAGAACAATCTTCCAGGATGAGACGCAGAATACTAAAACGAGCAGCGGACGATGAAGAAATCCTTGAATGTCGTTATGGGTGGAACCCTGTGCGGATAAACAAAACCTTATCTGCATCCACCCCGCATCCGCACGACTGTTATCCGCATCCACCCCGCATCCACACGACGTTTGTCCGCATCCACACTACTGTTATCCACATGTTTCTTATCTGAATCTACTGGCATTACAATAGTATTTTAATTTGATAAAGTATTAAACAACACATTTAGACTTTTAAGGAGAAAGACGTCCCTTAGGCTGTGTATGTCATGTGCTATGTTTAAAATGAATGTTATACAGCCAGAATTGCAACTCTTTTCAGTTCGGAGTGTTAATTATGCTTAATGGCATAGTTTTAATGACATTAGCGTAAATCATCATCTTATACTCGTATTTGTCATGAAAAAAAAAAACACAGAAACATATGATATGTCATAAACATCCGGGTCCTAATAATGATATTCAAAAAGAACAGATTGTATTCTAAAAACTTTCCGCAAATTTGCTCCAAACATTATCCACAGCTTATCCGCTATCCGCACTGCCATACAAACTATATCCGCATCCGCGCAGGGCTTTATTTATGGGCCATTTTAGCCAAGGTAGAAGAGTAATGAACCATACTAAAACGTTTTCATTGATTTTCATTCTGAGATTTAACATTTTCATATTGTAAGTAAGTTATCATTATCCTGAGAACTACTTGTTGGATTTGGATTAAACTAACCATATTTATTTGTCACACCAGTATGAAGATTTAAGTGCAATAGAATTTTAATCTGACTCAAAGAAAAAATAACTTATGAAAAATATTCAATGTATTTGAACAAAATTTTACTAAGAATTGAAAAATATTACAGAAAATCAATGAAAATATGTATCAATAAGTTACTGGACACTAATGCAGATTCGTTTTATACATGCACATTACAATTTTATGCCCAGACAACGACAAAACGTGTACCGAAAATAGAAGGGTAGCAAAACATAAATGCCCTCCTATCTAATAATAATAATATGAGAATACATAAAACCCTCACCATAAATGTCGAAATCGTTTCAAAAACCTCTTCCAAGTTTCAGTCATATATGAGCAAAACTTTAAAGGTTACGAATATTTGGGATTTGTTTGTGTTTTGTGCCTACGTCTCCCCTTAACCATATTAGGATGAATATTTCAATAACCCCTCTACGCGGAATGAAGGAAATGATAACGCAGACGTCAGGTGCATTAGGGGATACTGTATATAGTGAAACATTAACATGGTTTGCACTTCGACGCAATACATGGTTTGCAAATAAGGCAATTTTATACGAATTACATCTCGCATCAATTCGACTTAGATCTATGTGAATCATAGCGCAGCACCTCTAGTGATAGAGCGAGTTGCCAATAATCATAGGAATAATAGGAACAATTGAATTGGCGGGTGAAGAAATGAACTAAGTCATGTTTGGAACATTTTTTTACGTAGGTTTATTGAAGAGACCAAGACGCACTGACTATCAGGAAACGAACTATGTCTGGCTGCTCCCTATGGGAGAAATACAAGGTGAAAATAATAAAGTTACCCCTCATAATTCCTTTCAAGTATCATTGTCTGTCAATGAGTTTGCAGCGCTCTAAACGTAATTTACGAGGTAATCTTCAAACCTAAGTTGGTGCCAACTTCGTGCTGTTTCATTGCTGATGGTGGCTGTAAGTCAATGATGATTGGAAATATCTCCCAAACAGCGAATTCACCTCTGAATGATCCGATCACTGTGAAATCGGGCATATTGGACCAATAATAATCTTTTACACTTTTGTGTTGGTTATTCACCTCACAAGTGTACAATTCCCTTGTCGACTGGAAAAGGAACAATGCCCGGGCAAGTAATTCATATGATAGTTAATAGAAACCGCTCTATTGTTTGGTTTAAGATAATTTTACATTAGTTAATAAATAGGTTAATGCCAGAAATGTGTACGTTTTGCACGGGTTATCCACTTGCAAAATGCTCAATTCTCTTGTCGGTTAGAGAAAGGAACTAAGTCAACAATTTTCAAAATTTTGTTTCTCAGATACTACTTGAAATATATGAGATTTTTTATTCCATTTTGAGTGTTCATAATTTAGCGTGGAAGACATATCACAAATCTGTGTACATTTTGTCTCTTCTGAAAACAATGGAAAATTAAAACAAAGTTTAAGTGCAACACCTTAGAACTTAGATCATCTTGCTAAGGACTTGCATATTCTAGAAAGTAGATGATATGTACTTATCGCTAAAGATGTCACGGAAAGATTAGACGCTGGCAGTGATGCTCATTTTCCAGAAGAAAATGCCCTTATAGAGGAATGCAAGGGAAAGTGAAATGAAGCGCAAGTCTTGTACGAAGCATTTGCCTGTAAAAATACCATAAAATCCCCTAATTGTGTGCGTTCTTCGTTTATTTCACGCAGAAAGCTCAGATTGTCCAAGATAGAACTGAAGCAATTCGGGTGAGAGTTTACTTCTGGATTGGTTAAGTAGAATTATATAACGTTGAATGTAAGCTGAGATAAATTGCTAGGCTATATAACTTATATTCAGCTACAGTAAATGGATCCAGAGCTAGGGAAATAGTAGAGAGCTTTTCCCTAACACCAGAGAACTACCCAAAAGTAATTGAAAATCTCAAAGGTAGGTTCGGGAGGGAGGAGTTACTCCTGAAATATTTATTGAAGAAAGCTGTTAGGTCTGGAGATGAAAGTGGTTTAAGAACGTCACAGTTCTATGATAAGCTCGAGTCTTACTTGAGGGCTCTAAAACCGATAGACATGTCCTGTGATAAATATTCCGCTACGTTATTCCCTTTGATGGAGTCATGTATTTCAGAGGAGAAAGAAGAACGACAAGTTGGAAATAGAATAAATGATATCTTGACCTTTCCACAGAATCTATAATTTGAAGCTTTTCAGTCGGTCAACACGAGTGTACCCAATTAGATTGGGCGGGAGTTACAATTAATTTCCTAGTGCTTGAAATAAATTACATGCATTATTTATACACTTAATTAAACACTTCTCATAGAAATGGGCGCTAAATTGGATGACTAGTTTCCTTCGTCAAGTGAACATCATCAGATCCTGCTCTCTTAGGTGAAATTTAGGTTCAGTGCATTTATGTAGGCTACAGTATACAGTATAACACTTCTGTACGACAGTATTTACAATTCTTAGGCTACAGGAATTTTCAATTTAACTTTGCGACGAGTCGGATCTTTTTAACCCAATTATATATTTTTAATCCATTAGTCGATAGTGTTGCTTTTTGGTTAGTACTTTTAATGTTTTGTGTGAAACCCTTTTGAATCATTAACTTCTATCGTAACTTCAATAGTTCACTCTCATCAGCCACCACTGGTATGCATGTATGTAAGTATGTACAGTATGTATTTATTGAGCCCTTCTGAAAGCGGTGAAATGTCAGAGTTCAGATTCGACGCGCGAGTCCAAAGCCGCAGGCAAATCATGCCGCGCTAAACCAGTTTTTATGCTTGAATGAAAAACGAGCGGGCTAGAGCCGCGTGCGCCATAAGCGAAGCATGATGTAAACTAATTGTCATTAAGAAGATTTAAAATGTGGACACTTATACACAGATTTCAATTATATGAAATCTTTTCAGTCGTCCAATATTTACTATTTATGCAGATATGTGAATACAGTAGGCTATTTGTTGTCCAACTGAAAATGTGTATTTGATTTTTAACAGGCGACACTGAGAAATGGCTTCAAAGCTTTCAATTCTGTGTTAATTTTTGATAACGAGACATTTCTAAAGTGAACTCGAAGTGTGAAGTGACAGTTTCTTATATTTTACAACTAGCAACCCGCCCCGGTTTCGCCTGGGAACAGTTATGAATGCATTACGTGATAAGCGCTTTTTTTTTTTCGATGTCAATAAACTACGATTATATCCGTTTTACGTCTCGGCATGATGGGTTAAAATCACTGACTGGACTATTTATTATATTATCATGGAGATGATGGGCAACGAATTCTTGTCAGACGTAATTTAAGAATGGCGAGGTGCTTGAAACACAAATCCCCCTTCCGTCTAATCTTAACTTGACTGTATTTTTGCGGGACGGAAAGTTCACAGGGGAAATTAAGAAAATCCGAGTTGCACTTCCAGGGAAACTCCAAACACAACCACTCTTCTCTGAAGTCTTCACTCAACACGACTCGACAGTTTGCTGCTGGCTGTATCTGGGGTAATAGGCTTGCCCGCTAGCTACGCAGTAACTGGGGGTGATAGGCTTACCCCTAGCTAGCTCGTAAACTCTCGTCTCAGTAATTGAATGGAGATTATTGGAAGAAATGAAAACGTAAAAACACTTATAGTGGGCGATTTATTGAAGCTAGAGATATGCTCTCCGGGACTTTTTTGTACAACTTTTCATCCTGAACAATTCTTACACTCATAGTGAATTGATATTTTAACGGTTTGCTCAGCGTAAGCTTAAGAAGAACACGGACGCCAGTTTTTTTCGACTTTTTCACTGAAATCGTTACTGCTTGGCTTTCTTTGATCATAAATGAATTATGTTTTACAGAAACCTTCCTCGAGATATCCTTCACCGAATAGTGAAAACCGCATCAAAATCCATCGAGTGGTTGTCGAGATTACACGTAACATCCAAGAATCGGGGACTGTTTCATACTAAGTAGAGATGTATATCACAAAGTACTGCATTTAGATATTTCCTTAAAACTTTCTTGAAATGTACAAATTACACTAGTTGAATTATATGTAGAGGGTTCAACTTCTGGTTGTAAAATAGAAAAACCTGTAGCAATTTGCATACAGTAGAAATACTTAATTTTTGAATTAATTGTTATTTTCTCAAAAGTTATTGGGTCAATCTAGATGAAACTTTGTATGATGCTTTAAACCTATGTTTTGTATGTGGTAATATTGTTACTGAAAATTTAAGAATTAAATTATGATTCACAAAAATATGTTTTGCCTCAGTTCTAAACATATCAGGGCAACAGTTTTACTACAGAGGCTCAAGATCTGTTACAACAATATGTGTGTAGAATCTCTTGAATGTTCGTCGAGTAGTTTCTAAGAAAATGCTACATGAAAATAAGAATTATACTAAACATATTTAAGTCTTTCTATGAGAATTATTACTGTTAGCCTATTTGACAACCACAAGCCACAGCACGCTGCTACCCTCTACATTATAATTGCTGAAGTGTCATTTACATTTCAGGAATGTTTTAAGGAACCATTTGAAATACTTCGTGATATACAGTGTCAGATATCGAAAGCTGCACTTTTCTTTCGCTTCACTCCTTTCGAATCCCATTAAAAATTCATGAGAAATGTCACGTGCCGAACATTTTCCCGCGAACGTTGTGACGTTTTAAAAATGAGGGAATATCTAACGTCACAGTGGATGGAATACTTAGCATTTCTCGCCAAGAGCGGACATATTAAAAAAATGCAGAGTTGCATTCTGAAATTAAAAATCTGAATTCTTCGAGGAGGTAATACGATGAGTTCGTCAAGTTCATTATTTGAAATAACGAGACTGCAAGTCTCAGATTTTAAAATTACGGTACTCAATACGAAAGGTGGACGACATTTTTAAAATTTCAGAACGACTAACTGTAGGACAGAATAATGCAGAGTGTTATTGCTATGAGCCACGTCGTTGAAATTATGCACGAGTAATTACAGCGATGGAACTATGCAGTGAGTAGAAGCCTGCATAACACGGAGCGAGACGACAACCAAAGATGCATGTATCCGTTGGCCAACGAAGTCCCACTGGCTTGAAAAGCGAGCGGATGCGATTGATCTTCCATCCTCTTTCAAGTGTTTCTCGTTCGGCTGAGACTAACTTTATGAGGGTGATGGGCTATCATTGGAAGATGTGCTGAAAGTTTCCAGAACCCAAGACAAATCCTTACAGCTATGTTGGTGATACACCTCTTATTACGGAGGTCGAGTCATAAGTCATGGCAACTATTTTTTGTTTCTCGCGAACAGGAGACAACACGGAAAATCAACGATATGCATTTGGAAACGTACGGTAGGCCTATGTACTTGCATAGGATGCCACTAGATGGTGTATGTAAACAGCAATGTGGGTCTGAGCATGTCCCCAAGTTTAGTGTGTGGGTGAGAGCGTCACACGATGGAAGTCAACAAGCAGGAGCAACGATCGTATATTAAAATCGCAGTTCTCCGCGGCAGAAATGCACGCCAATGCCATGCAGAGAGCGGGAAGCATTAGGTGTGCATGCCATGCCCTATAGAACAGTGGCGAGGTGGGTGGAGACGTTCAAATGGGGTAGAGTATCAACTGCCGATTTGTTTCGCCCTGGCTGTCCAGTGTCCATGGACAAAGATGTATGGATAATGGTGATCGATCAGTGTTTACAGGAGGACAAGCGCTGGACTATAACGGAATTGCAAGAACATACAGCAATACCAGCGGCAACAATGCGGCGCATTTTACACAAGGACCTACAGATGCGTAACATTTGTACAAAGTGGGTGCCACATCACTTAACGAAGGTACAGAAGTGGACTCGTTACGAAACATGTCGCATCAATCTGGAGAGGTCTCAGAAGGAAGGACAAACCATGTTGAATCGCATTATTGCAGTCAATGAAACATGGGCACGTGCTTATGAACCTGAACTGAAGAGACAGTCAAGTGAATGGCGTCGTCAGGTGTCACCACGGAGACACAAGGTTCGACAAAATCCGTCGCCCAATAAGGTTATGGTTATCCTGGCATACGATGTTCAAGGTGTTCTTGTGTGTCATTCAGTGCGTGAGGGGCACACTGTCGATGCAGTGTATTACGATTCCCTTTTGTTGTACCAATTGCGCCGTGCAGTGCGAACCAAACATCCTGTTCGTTTGGACGATGCCATAATCCTACACGATAACGCGACAACTCACACAGCAGCCATCGTTCAGCGTCGCTTACAACGGTGGGGATGGGAGGTTCTTCCACAACCGCCATCTTCGCCTGATCTGAGCCCATGCGACTGTGATCTAATCCCCAAAGTCAAGAAGCTACTACGTGGACGACGGTTTGCTAACAAAGAAGACATCGTAACAGCATTTCGGAGGGAGGTGTTACACGTTAGTGTTACACATGCAGAGAATGGTATTCAGCGCCTGCCCCACCGATGGCAACGCACAGTAGACACCTTGGGTGATTATTTCGAAGGTCTGTAACCAGTGGAGACCTGTCCTTTGTACGTAGTCTTGTGTATTTGCTGTCTATACCATAATAAAACAATGTTTACCAATGGCCTGTGTTCTGTCACTTACCTACGAGCATCCCCTGACGCCAGAATGTATCTTCAGGCACTATGCAAACGTACATGCCCTATATTTCCAAATGCATATCGTAGATTTTCCGTGAGTAGTGGAAATGAATCGGTTCAGATGCCACCTCCACCTCCCCACCTCACAAGATGGCGGCGGCGCGATATCTCTCGAACGCATGGTCGTATTTTGACGAATGAGGTGTCATTGAACTCGGGCTGACACCCCCTTTCCAATGGACAACATATTTCAACCCCAAAAATAAAACCTACCCCTACTAGGGGGTGAAATTGTATTTTTTTGAGAATCTCTCTTTCCAATTGCAACATGTGAGAGTTTGAATGCTAATATGGAATGAAACGTTGTTCTACACAAGAGACATGTGTGCGGTGGAAAGCCACTATGAATTAGCATGCCCACTCATGGCTTTTGAAGAGGGTGGGGGAGCGGTTCCCTGTGGACGGGTCTTTGTTGACAGGTCCCTGTGGACGGGTCATTGTTGCCGGGTCATTGTGGACGAGTCCTTGTGGACAAGTCCTTGTGGACTGGGATCTGGTTAGGTTAGGTAAGGTTAGGTTAGGTTAGGTTAGGTGAAGTTGGGTTAGGCAGAATGGCAGCGGTATGAATCAAAAGCCAACTTCTGTCAGTAACCTAACCTGACTTCAAAGTCAGAGCAAATATGAGAGCACACATAATAAACTAAGTTATAGCCTAACCTAACCCAACTTAACCTAACCTAACTTCAAAGTCAGAGCAAATATGAGAGCAAATGTGAGAGCACACATAATAAACTAAGTTATAACCTAACCTAACCTAACCTATTCCACAGGAAACATTATTTAAAGATTTCAGATTTTACATTTTAACATTTTACATTTTAACATTTTAGATTTTTGATTTTTCATTTTACATTTTTTAGATTTTACATTTTACATTTTTGATTGTTTTGTATTTTAGATTTTACATTTTAAATTTAAGATTTTTGATTTTAGAATTATATTTTACATTTTCCGAAAAGAGTAAACTACAAGGTCACATACCTAACCTCACCAAACCTAACTTAAGCTAATCCAAAGGCAAATCCACATACACAAAGTATATAAGGGCACATGCAACTATCCTTATGCTAGTCTTATAGGCTACTATACAACATGATCACTACCCCAACCAGGGTATTTTTTTTTTCATTTTGTTGTTTTCTCATTTGTCAATTTTTCAATTTTCCATTTTCAGTTTTTTTAATGTCAGTTTTAAGTTTTTCAATTTCATAATATGGAGACATGGATTTTGCATTTCGTTGTTTACACATTTGCCAATTTTCCAATTTCCCATTTTCATTTTTTTTAAATGTCAGTTTTAAGTTTTTCAATTTCATAATATGGAAACATGGATTTTGCATTTTGTTGTTTACACATTTATTAATTTCACAATTTCCATGTACAGTTTTTAAAATGTCAGTTTAAAGTTTTTCAATATCATGATATAGAAACATGGATTTTCCAATTTGTTGTTATACATTATTTGTCAATTTACCAAATTCCCATTTACAGTTTTTAAAATTTCAGTTTAATGTTTTTTCTATTTTGTCAATATGGAAACATGGATTTTCCAATTTGTGTTTTACATGTTCATTTTGCATTAGGAGTGGAGAGAGGTGGGTAGTAATTAAAAATGTACAAGCAGTGTCCATACAATATTTTTTATTTTAAATACATGTACATTATTTACACATAATACATTTTTATATATATTCTTTTTTGTTATAAATTGTACAGTTGTTTTTTTATTTTGTTTTCTATTTTTTTATTATGGATAACATTTTTTATTTTTGTAGTGTTATTGTTTTATTTCCTAAATTGTTTTATGTATTTGCTAGTTGCAGGCAGAAGATTTTGAAATTCATAACTTAACTCTTTAAGCATGGTCAATAATTGAGTTATGACCATAGGCATGTGTACCTATACCATCAGCATCAATCACTCTTTTATCATCACCAGGACACAAAGCAATTTTGTTTAGTCTTATAGATGATATGTCATGTTGTTTAGAAGCGATAATGTTCATGGGTATTCTTTTTACATTGTTTTTCATGACACAATCCTTATAATCTTGAAAGCTTATACAATTTTTGACAACACCTCTGTTAATACCTTTAATCTTTTTGATTTCTTTACCATTTATGTCTAAAGCATACATTTTAGCTCTAAGTCCAACAAATGCTTTTATAATTTGTCCACAAGCCTCGTCTTTAAATTTCCCCAACGGTTTCTTGTTTGATGTAGATTAACATATGTGATTAGTAGGATAATCTGATGTGTCCAGGTGTTCTAGGAAATCCAACTTGTCTTGATATACATTTTGGGTGTTAACCAATAAATGAACGAGTCGGTATCCATGTACATGAGTTTAAGATTGTTCATTCCATAATAGGGTAGCAGGCCATCATAGTGGTGGGAATACATGAGAGTTTTTGAAATATCCAGTATACACATTCCAATATATATAGGCTTATTGAATACAATGTTACGTTTAGCCATGTGGAAAGCAGCTATGTTAGGACCATAAATTGTTCTGTCGATAAATGTCGGCTTTGCTATTAGCTTTTCTGCCTTTTTGCTGTCAGTCACAAGACGTATGTCTATTCTTTTACGGATATTTTCCATTGTTTTTCCAAAAATGGCATTGTTGAATAATTTGTACAGATTTTTCTCAAAATCATTTTTGGCTTGTTTTCGAAGGTTGTTATTAAAATCAACGTATGCCTTTAGCCAAGGTCTTTGTTTAAACTTTAACACACGATGAATTTTTACCAATTTTAGTCCATGATCTAAAGCCTGTTTAAGTGCCATGTAATGAACAACGTAGCGCCTTCGATTTCCAAGATGAGGAATTAGTTTTTTGAGAGACGAATCCTTAGGTTGTGTACACTCTGGTAGGAAAGGTAAATCGTTGTGTAGATCATGAAGGTTGCATGGGTAATCAACATCAACGTCTAGAATGTACCCCACAGGATCGTCTTCCTTTAGTGTTTCTAGATCAACCGTATCTGTAGAAACCCACTGAAATCCACCATAAGGAAGGGAGTGGCACATAGCCCACCCGTATTGGTTGTTGGCATCATCATAGGTAATAAACTGCGATGGTTTCTCAGAATCATAGGTTTCCATGTATTTATTGTTAGCTTTAGCATACCGATGAGACACCTGGCATATGCCTCCACGTATTCCAGACTCTATTAAAAGAATCTGATCGTAATCCTGTATCAATTCCAGTTCAATTCCTGTGTAAAGGAGCATTGCCTCGAAACTTAAACCAGGCGAAGTAAAAAAGTGTGCAGCATCCACTCGGTGTGTTTATAGTGTTTTGTTTCTAAACGTTTCAAAGCTGTCTGCAAGAAGGAGTACATCTGATGTTAGGTAGAGGTCACTATATTCCCCTAGAGTTTTAATGTTGAACTGTTTTCAGACATTTTTGGCATGTTCATAGTCTTCTTGACTAACATCTTCTTGACTTAATTTGTTAAAGAATGCCTCTTTTGGAGGTAAACACGTTTCACTTAACTTTTCCCATGAGTCAATGTAGTCATAACAAAATACCCCTTTACGAGTCATGAGCATTGCATTTTCTTTTCCAAAGTACTTGTCTGTTTCAGGGTATGATATTAAGTTGGAAACTAAGTTTTCCAAACTACTTGGCATTAACCGAAACGTGTCCACAAATCTAAGCTTAACATTTCCTACATATTTGGTAAAGGAAATGTACTTTTCTTTGGAGTTAGCGATAACATCCACTCTCTCAGTAGTACATCCTAATTGCTTTACAATGAAATTTGCGTCGTAACCACTCATATTATGTAGAAACACAGGAACGGGGTTACGTGTTTTACACCTCAAATTACAGTTATTGTGAGCACTTCCACGGTACTCCCCTGTAATGTGGCAGTGGTCTCGAACTTTCCAGTCCTCTTTGGAAAATTGTTTTTGACACAAATAACAGGTTTCAGAACATTGGAACTCTGATTCTTGATCCTGAGTTAAGGCCTTTGGAACATTTAAGCTGTTAAGTCGATCAATTTCATTAGCTATTGAGATCAAACAGTCCATAAACTTTTCTGCAGCGTCAGGTCCACGATAAATAACAGGTTGGCTTGGAAGGTTTGTCTTTATGTGTTCCACAGCAGGTGAGGGTTTAACGTATATACCAAAGCTCATAGGAACATGACTCTGGTATGGCACTGTATAACTTGCTTCAGGATTGGGTAAACATGTTTGATATGGTAAGAGTATACTTTCAAAATCTGCATAGATAACGTAAGGTATTCTCAGCATTTTTTCAACATTTAAGAATTTGACAATGGGGTTTTTAATAGGCATTTCAACCCTAGCAATGTCATGCTGGACACACAAAGCTCTATGTTCTTTCAATTTTTCCATTCCTTGTTGACCATATCGATTATCGAAGTGAGTAAAACACCGTTTACACGTATATATCTTATGTCCATGGTGAGTAATCTGATGTCCTACTAGTTTATCAAAATCTTTGATAAAGACGTAGTGGTTCTGGCCGGATGATGAACTTAGCAGAAGGAGGTCGCGATGGTCTTGCAGCTCTTGATCCACAACCTTCAGAGGGAACAATTTGTTATCTTGTTCCAATCCAAATACATTAATGGATATATCGTTTGCTTTTTCAAATTTGGGAATGTCAGCTAGTAATGTAGGAAATGATATTACAGAAAAATCATACTTGTTTTCCAGGTTCTTGTATTTACTAATGCGTTGAGCATCCTTTATAACCAGTTTTGCTAAAATGGCATACATAAAACCCTTTTCATCATTCAAATTTTCAGGATTAATGCAGGCTTTTCTTGGTTTTATAGCTGCTGGTAATGGAATATATGTGCTGCCACGCAAGGGATTGTACTTATTTATTTTCAATCGTACTCCTTCCACTGCTAACAAAGCCCAATTACTGCCTTTTAGCTCAGATTCTTCCATTTCCGTAGTTAACTTTGTAAATTGTGTTTCCAAGAAACTACTCAAGTCTGTTTCCAAAAATAGGGCCTGATTTCGTGTTTTAAAAGCACGATCTGTAATTTCATTGGTAGATGTATGAATGAATCTACATTCAGCCACAAGATTAACTTTGATTGACTTGTGCATTGCTAGTTCTTTCTGCATAGCTTGTATTATTTGCTGTTTGGACTCTTTAAGGTATGAATTTAAATCCTTACACGTGTCACAACGTATGAAAAAGGATTTAAGACGACCTTGAAAAGACGTTTCATATTCAGTAAGTCCATTTTTGTCAGGAACCATTGAAAGCAGGTAATGTTTTGTAGGCTCAGTTTTTTGTCTTTTAGCTGCTGACACAACATTACAACATTCTTCATGACGACGTCCGTTGTAGACATTGTTGAATTTACTACCACAAGTTTTGCACTCATGAAACTCACCACACGATACTTCATGACGCTTTCTATGATAGTCTCGAAGAAAAATCTTTCCACACTCTTTACACATATAGCTAGGCATGGTTTCTTTCATCATGGTTGTTGATTTCTGCAAACAGCTGCTTACTGCGTATCACAAGGCTGTAGGATGGTCAGTGAGACGGACTTTCACGAAGTGAACACTGCAAAAGGTAGTAATCAACTGATTGTATTCCTGCTAAGAGAGACCTCTTATATAACCTAATCAAGACCAACAGCTACTTACCACGTAGTACACGGCTAGAGCCTAGTGGGTGAGACGATCTTTCACAATGTGATCACTGTTAATTGTAGTAGTCAACTGAAAATATTCTTACACCCTACTAAGGGTTATCGGGTACTTACTGCATATCAAAAGGCTGTACACACATATGTTAGACACTCTCTCTTGCTAAGGACCCCTATATTCCCTATACAAGGCTATACATGTTAGTTCTAAACACTTAATGGTTATTTGTATATTAAATTTATGTACACAGCTTATACGAGCACGATTTTCACGCAATAAAACGTTGTCAAATAGCCACATGCGACACGCAAAGTATGTTTCCGCTATCTAGCGGTGACTATGAGAACTACCTGAACGACAGCATGGCACCTAGCGCTCCATATCATTACTGAACGATCAGCATGCTATCTAGCGGTCGATTTCAAAAATTACTCAACTATCAGCATACTTTCTAGCGGCCGATATCAACACTCACTCAACTCACCTATCCTAACCTGACCACGCCTGACTTGTCTACTGAACCTATCCTAATCTAATCCTAGCTAACCTCACCTGACGTGACCATACTTGTTTGTATGCAACAACAACACACTAAGATTCCATGAATTCCAGAGTACTTTTAGATTAATTATCGACTCTCAACTCTTATAACTATGTCTATCCCACTCTGTCAAAAAACATGATATATATTTTTTTTTTTGCTTGATGTCACTACTAAAGTGATAATGGGTTTTCCAATCCCATTACTATAAATTCATTACCCCCGCTCTTAAGTCGGTCTCGACAACAACCATGCCTATTTTTATTATGTCAGATAATGTAATGTTCGGGTGCAAAGTGAGTGCAAAGTGCGTGTAAGAGTGAGTGCAAAGTGTGTGCAAAGTAGGTGTAAAAGTGAGTGAAAAGTGAGTGCAAAGTGGGTGCAAAGTGGGTGCAAAGTGGGTGCAAAAGTGGGTGCAAAAGTGGGTGCAAAAGTGGGGTGTAAAAGTGGTACCCTATTTGTAAGGGCTTATTTGACAAGTTATTTTGTGGTACTCTATTTGTAATGGCTTATTTGACAAGTTATTTTTGTCAAATGTATTTAGAGGATATCTCTCTTGTTCTTGGAAAGTATCTCAGCCCTTTTTATGATAGCATAATGCTTACCGCCTTGTTTGTAAGCAACAACAACACACTAAAGTTCCAAGAATCCAAACTACTCTAAGGTTCATGATTGTCTCTCAACTCCATTCCACGCCTAGTCAAAAATATTATACATTTCGAATTTTTCAAAAAAAAGGTAAGAACACCTGGACACATCAGATTATCCTACTAATCACATATGCTACCCTACATCAAACAAGAAACCGTTGGGGGAAATTTAAAGACTAGGCTTGTGGACAAATTATAAAAGCATTTGTTGGACTTAGAGCTAAAATGTATGCTTTAGACATAAATGGTAAAGAAATCAAAAAGATTAAAGGTATTAACAGAGGTGTTGTCAAAAATTGTATAAGCTTTTAAGATTATAAGGATTGTGTCATGAAAAACAATGTAAAAAGAATACCCATGAACATTATCGCTTCTAAACAACATGACATATCATCTATAAGACTAAACAAAATTGCTTTGTGTCCTGGTGATGATAAAAGAGTGATTGATGCTGATGGTATAGGTACACATGCCTATGGTCATAACTCAATTATTGACCATGCTTAAAGAGTTAAGTTATGAATTTCAAAATCTTCTGCCTGCAACTAGCAAATACATAAAACAATTTAGGAAATAAAACAATAACACTACAAAAATAAAAAATGGTATCCATAATAAAAAAAATAGAAAACAAAATAAAAAACAACTGTACAATTTATAACAAAAAAGAATATATATAAAAATGTATTATGTGTAAATAATGTACATGTATTTAAAATAAAAAATATTGTATGGACACTGCTTGTACATTTTTAATTACTACCCACCTCTCTCCACTCCTAATGCAAAATGAACATGTAAAACACAAATTGGAAAATCCATGTTTCCATATTGACAAAATAGAAAAAACATTAAACTGAAATTTTAAAAACTGTAAATGGGAATTTGGTAAATTGACAAATAATGTATAACAACAAATTGGAAAATCCATGTTTCTATATCATGATATTGAAAAACTTTAAACTGACATTTTAAAAACTGTACATGGAAATTGTGAAATTAATAAATGTGTAAACAACAAAATGCAAAATCCATGTTTCCATATTATGAAATTGAAAAACTTAAAACTGACATTAAAAAAAAATGAAAATGGTAAATTGGAAAACTGGCAAATGTGTAAACAACGAAATGCAAAATCCATGTCTCCATATTATGAAATTGAAAAACTTAAAACTGACATTAAAAAAACTGAAAATGGAAAATTGAAAAATATACAAATGAGAAAACAACAAAATGAAAAAAAAAATACCCTGGTTGGTGTAGTGATCATGTTGTACAGTAGCCTATAAGACTAGCATAATGATAGTTGCATGTGCCCTTATATACTTTGAGTATGTGGATTTGCCTTTGGATTAGCTTAAGTTAGGTTTGGTGAGGTTAGGTATGTGACCTTGTAGTTTACTCTTTTCGGAAAATGTAAAATATAAATCTAAAATCAAAAATCTTAAATTTAAAATCTAAAATCTAAAATACAAAACAATCAAAAATGTAAAATGTAAAATCTAAAAAATGTAAAATGAAAAATCAAAAATCTAAAATGTTAAAATGTAAAATGTTAAAATGTAAAATCTGAAATCTTTAAATAATGTTTCCTGTGGAATAGGTTAGGTTAGGTTAGGTTATAACTTAGTTTATTATGTGTGCTCTCACATTTGCTCTCATATTTGCTCTGACTTTGAAGTTAGGTTAGGTTAAGTTGGGTTAGGTTAGGCTATAACTTAGTTTATTATGTGTGCTCTCATATTTGCTCTGACTTTGAAGTTAGGTTAGGTTACTGACAGAAGCTGGCTTTTGATTCATACCGCTGCCATTCTGCCTAACCCAACTTCACCTAACCTAACCTAACCTAACCTTACCTAACCTAACCAGATCCCAGTCCACAAGGACTTGTCCACAAGGACTCGTCCACAATGACCCGGCAACAATGACCCGTCCACAGGGACCTGTCAACAAGGACCCGTCCACAGAGAACCGCTCCCCCACCCTCTTCAAAAGCCATGAATGGGCATGCTAATTCATAGTGGCTTTCCACCGCACACATATCTCTTGTGTAGAACAACGTTTCATTCCATATTAGCATTCAAACTCTCACATGTTGCAATTGGAAAGAGAGATTCTCAAAACAAAATAAAATTTCACCCCCTAGTAGGGGTAGGTTTTATTTTTGGGGTTGAAATATGTTGTCCATTGGAAAGGGGGTGTCAGCCCGAGTTCAATGACACCTCATTCGTCAAAATACGACCATGCGTTCGAGAGATATCGCGCCGCCGCCATCTTGTGAGGTGGGGAGGTGGAGGTGGCATCTGAACCGATTCATTTCCACTACTTCCGTGTTGTCTCCTGTTCGCGAGGAAAAAAAATAGTTGCCATGACTTATGACTCGACATTCATATTAGAATGGTGGTCAGTCTTTCAGCGACAATTTGAAAAGTCGTTGTGTAATTAATTTTCCGGTAATGCACGAGGCAAAATATTGGTTGTGTTGTGGTCCACGATCAGTCTCTTATATTTTGTCTTAAGAAAAATTGTAACGTTTTAAATAATCAATGCAAAATTTGACAACTATGCTATTGGCAGTGTCCACAATCCAGGAGTGAACGGTCAAGACCTCTGGTGTCCAGATAAAGGAAGCCGGTACGAAACCCTCGTAATTACATGGGTGGGACTGAGCGGCAGGATTAGGGGGACGCGTTGCCCGTCACGACTATACT
The DNA here is from genome assembly GCA_946902985.2 of Meconema thalassinum. Taxonomy (NCBI): domain Eukaryota; kingdom Metazoa; phylum Arthropoda; class Insecta; order Orthoptera; family Tettigoniidae; genus Meconema; species Meconema thalassinum. Next base: position 666,461,169 of record OX336389.2, on the reverse strand, counting down.
ACGAGAATGAGATTCTACAGGCATAGCTCAATGCTATTGAAGACCGATGGCCGAACCAAATCGAGTTGGATGGAAGGCATACATCACCAGGATCCAGGAGAGATGCAGCATCGCGGATTCTACCCCGGTCCATGGAAGAAGGTGCTGGAGAATAAGATACTGGAGTTTGGAGTCACACCACAGGCATGCTACGTTAGGGTAAAGCCAGGATTTTAGAGAGGCTATACTAAGGTAGAAAGAGAACTCAACTTATTCGTAGTGGTCAGTATTTTTGGCTGTCGTTGCGGAGGCCCGGGTTAGATTCCTGGCTCTGCCAAGAAATCTAGAAAGAATACTAGTCTGAGGGTTGGAACGGGATGCACTCAGCCTCGTGAGGCAAAGCCGAGAAGAAGCAGGTTCGAATCCTACATCAGTCACCCTGGAAGTGGTTTTACATGGTTTCCTACTTCTAATCCAGGCAAATGCCGTGATGGTACCTAATGCAAAGCTACGGCCGCTTCCTGCCCAAATCCTATCTTGATTACAAATTCTTGGCTTAGAATTATACAATTTGGTAGATATATACCTTTCGTGGCATAAGCACCCACTAAGAACGGAATTTTAAAAATTTGGTCGTTAAAGGAGTGAAAAGAGGACGAACGTATTTTTTACTGAACATCCTCATCTCCTTATCCTGCAATGGTAAGAGGAATAACATTGAGTAATGTATGTTATTAATGTCCGGTGCTGAATTCGATATGTTCTTTATTACTGCAGAGAGTTCTTAAGTGGAAAATTGCTTAAAATGTGCTACTTGAGGAAACGTCAGGGATGGTATCATCTGGTGAAAATTAGGGATTTCAAAGATCACTGCTGGAGGAGAGGTGTAGATAACGCTTCTACCCAACATCCTACAGTTTTTGGAGCTACTGGTTTGTTTTACTTCTGTTAATCATCGAACAAATGCTAGGTAGGGACGTATCTTTCGATAACTTTTCACAATAACTCTTCCATCTATCTCTTTTTGTTGTATGACATAGTGTTTCACCTCTGCATCTTTCTTTTTGTATTCAATATATAGTTAGCTGTGGTATACTCCTCCTAGCTACTAAACTCGATAATTCGTGATTTCAGAAGGGTACAGGATGGCCGTTAGTAACATTCGATGCTCTTTTTGTAGGGGTTAGTTGCCAAGGACGGAAAATTTATAATAGTCAGGAAGACATCCTAAATAACCAGTGGTTGATGGGTAGAATAGGCAGCCTGGGAAGGAGCTCTTCTATGATCTTACTGTAAAGTGAGCAATTTGCTTTCTTAGTGTTCTGATTTGTAGATGTTGTTGAATTGTGCTAATTTCAGTGAGATAACGAGGTCGTATTCCATTATTCCATGCACACAGTATTCTGACGCAACAAGCCTGAATTAAATAATCTGAACCTTAAGTGTACGGGAATGCCCTCCATTGAATTCCGTCGTTATGGAGGGCGAACACAAACTTAGCTCTACAGCTGACGGGCGATGCCCTGGAGTAGGTACAGTATTTGAGTGGGAGACCCATCATTTAGCACTATTAGATGGCATTCTATTATGCTTAGAATAGCTCTTCCATAGGCATCAGTGCATTTGTTACCCCAATAGTATTATAGACGTTAAAGTCACCACAAGTAAAGTAAGATGGGTTCGGTTGATTTATTAGTCGGTGTGAGGGGGACGTGGTGGCTCAGCGGTCAAGCTCTTGGCCTCTCATCAAGGTGGACCGGGTTCGATTAGCGGTCAATGCATGTGAGATTTTCAAAGTGAAATGCCACGTCCTGTGGTTTGGATTCCACGTAAAAAGGAGGTCCAGTGGCTCATAATCGCGAGATTAACGGTCACGTAAAACTACAAGCTTTCTTCTTTCCTTAGTAGTCGGTGTCCTAGATGGGCGGTAAATTAAGAAAATAGTTATGCTGATTGTTTCAAGATGTACAGTATAGTGATCACTTGAAAATCGTCTATAGAAGATATTTCTATGGTTGGTGTTATGTGTTCATTAAAATGGCCACACCGACTCCATTTTCGCGATCTGGTCTGAATTATTATATTCAGGTGACGACTTTCGTTTTGAATCAGTCAGCGTCGATTCAGCAATGAATATGTCCTTCTGATGCAGCTCTCACCTAAATAGCCTACTTCGTAATTTGCGTCGAGCGACCGCACGTTTCACTACACCATTTCAAACGGAATTATTTGTTGCGAACACATAAGCGATCAACTGGTGTTTAAGTCCTGGACGTAATGAACCAGATGGTGAAGACTGCAGTTGACTAAGGTTAATCATAATATTGAAGATAAATACAACCATGTGATCAGGGCTTCGTGCAACTGATGCTGGCAGCGTATGTGGTTGAGTGGCTATGGTAGATGTAGGCTACTTTTGAGGATAACAATAGCAACAACAACGTTGTGGAATGGGAGAATATGACGATTGGATCGGATTAGAGAGAGGTTGTTGTATTGCAGGAGTTCTGCTCGTTATTGTGCGCCTGGTGCCTGCTGATGGGGATTCATTCTAGTCAATGAGGGAGTAGTAGGATCACTAGCTGACGGATTTACAGGCATATGGGATACGTAGTATGTGATTGGGAAGGAACTGGTTGAATATTCTTATCTGCAACGGGAACTGACTGTGCTTTGATGGGAGTAGAGAGGGGTGGGTGCATTTCCATACTGTAGGTCTTGTTTGAGTAGCGTCCTGTGATACATTATTATATTTGACGAGCGCCGGAACAAAAACCAACAAGTCAAACAACGCAATCATGGCAAAATGTAATAAACACTGACGACTTTGTGGCATTTCAACCGACTTTTTAAGGTAGATTGAATGGCTCTTGATTGAAGATGTTTGTAGAATCGTATTTCAAATAATATTTCACCCAATATTTCCCAGGACCACAAAAGCATGAATGCAGTAAAAGAGGATTTATCGGTTTTTGATCCGACGCTCTTGTACTTGAGACAAACCGTGTTGATAATTGGGCTCCTCGGCAGTGTATACAACTGGGCGTGATGGCTTCTGAAGACTGAGAAACATAATGAAGTCCATGTAATCTGCTGCATCTCAAGCTTGAACGGCGTTGGGCTGAGGAATGATTGTAATGGAGACAAACATATGGTTGAACAGGGCAGCGGAAGCTGTTGAGATCAGAATGTTAGGGAGCAAACCGGAATTCGTCTACTTATCCCTTAATTTTGTGCTGAAGGGTAATTTTCCGTTTGACACATGTTACAGGAAACTCGTATTGTATTTATTCTAGTATTTCGTTTTCAGTTACACTAAAGAGATATCCACATCCCCAATACTCCCCTGCCGCTGGATCATACTGCTAGCAATACAGTATAAAGCCTAGCCGTCCCATGCTCACGAAGAAGTTTGAATCCACTAATTGATCACGCCTACGGGACTCATACTCAGAACATTTTGTCTGTGCACAACACGTTCTTCAAATAACAGTTTTCCGACTACCATTGGATGGAAAAAATGAACTGGTCTGTTAATACCGTCAATAGTTACAAAATAAAATCCAATATCACTTCGACTATAACTTATTGTTATTTACACTAGCGCGCCGCTATGTAATCTCTGACTGGGGGAATGTTTACTTAAGGCTCAACTGTGGCAGCAGTTAGTTAGTTAGTTATTGTTGTTTTAAGGGGCGGAACTACGAGGTCATCTGCCCCTTGTGGCAGCAGTACTTGGCGGTGGAATTGTTTTCTGTTTCCATGTTAACACGCATACTTTATTCGTTATTTACAAAGCTACTGCTAACACGTTAACGTTTCACTAGAAGATTGAACTTGGCAGGTAAATCATGATCAAATACTGTAGATGTACTTGTTGTTTATATTAGGGGCTGGGACATCGTGGTCATATAGCCCCGTGTATTTGTGTATGTGTGATAACCTGTGTTATTTTGATGGCTGTACTAATGTGTGTATTTGTCAATTAGGGATAGGATTAGGAAGGAGGCGGCCGTGGCCTAAGTTAGTAACCATCCCAGTATTTGCATTGCTTAGAGGTGGGAAGCTACGGAAAACCCGCCCCAGGATGGTTGAGGTGGGAATCGAACCCTCCTCTTCTCATTTTTGCCTCACGAGGCTGACTGTACCCCGTTCCAGTCTCACACCAGAATTAAAATTTCGTGGCTGAGCTGGGAATCGAACCTGGGCCTCCGGGGCAATATGTGATGATGATGATAATTGTTGTTTTAAGGGGCCTAACATCTAGGTTCTTGGCCCCTAATGGTCTGGGTGATAGCGAAAATGACAATAAAATTGAAACCAGAACCAAAATAAAGAGAGACTGAAAATCTGACAAAATGGTACTCAGATTGAAACGACGCACAGAATGGAGAGTAGTAATACTTGCCTTGCGGTAGAATTTAGAAGGAAAATACTCACAAAATGAATAGAGTAAAAAATACGCACAAAATGTAGTTTAGGTTCAAAATACGTACAAAATGCAACGTAGAGTCGAAATACTTACAAAATTCAAGTGAAATTCAAAATACTTACAAAATGCAAATGAGATGGAAAATACGTACAAAATACAATTGAGGTTCAAAATACTTACAAAATGCAATTGAAATTGAAAATACACAATGCAATTTAGATTGAAAAACGTCCATTTCAGATTCTAAATACTCAAAAAGAGCAATTAAAATTCAAAATACTTACAAAATGCAATTGAAATTGGAAATGCTTAAAAAATGTAAGATAGATTCTAACTACTCATTTGGATTGACAATACTTACAAAATGCAATTTAGATTGAAAATACTTACAAAATGTAATTTAGATTCAGAATACCCACAAAATGCAATTGAGAATCAAAATACTTACAAAATGCAATTTAGATTGAAAATATGTGCAAATGCGGTTTAGGTTGAAAATACTTACAAAATGCAATTGAAATTCAAAATACTCACTAAAATGTCCTGCTCCTACATTGAAAGTCTTACTAAAAGCAATTTAGATATTCAATCCCTACAAAATGCAATTGAGGTTGAAAATACTCGTAAAATGCAATTTAGATTGAAAATACCCACAAAATGTAGTGTGGATTCAAAAAATTCGCTTAAGATAATGTGGATACACGGGGAGCCAATTAACAAAAACAGTGAGAGAATCTTAAAGAGAAAAGGAAATATAATGAAAAGAAAAAGAAGGCAGATCCCTAGAAGAAGGAGGGACCAGGAAAGATGAGAGAAGGGCCAATTAAGGCGGGAAAGTGAAAGACTCCCTAGGCCTTGGATACCCTAATACACCGTCGGGGTCAGAAGAGAACAAGATTTGGCCAAGGGAGGCCGATAGGAAAGAAGACGGAGAGGAGCTCGGCACAAGTAAGTGGAAGCAATGCCGGACTCAGCTGGGGTCCCGTGCTCGCCAACCCACGTCCCACTAGATGTGAGCCCCTGGGAGATCCGGGGCAATAGTGATGATCACTAGCTGCTACACCAAGATGTGGTCCCATCAATTAGAATACTCTTGATATAGCTGGTCGTGGCAGTTGAGAAGAATGTGGAGATTCTCTAATTTATGTGTCGTATCACAGTCACACAAATGTTGTTATGTAAGGATACATGTATGAAAATACACTTAACGTCAGTTGTGTTAGCACTATACTCAAGTAAAGATGCTGTAAATCACATACAACGCTAGAGCAGTTCTCTCGTAAGTTGATCTTTGGTAGGCTGAAACAGGAATGAATAGAACTCTTAAATCTCAATATCAGAAGGTTCCTGTCTGTTTTTTTTCTTTTCGTGTGGCCTCCTGAGAGGCCGAGTGCAGGTCTTTCTAATTGACACCCGTGGGCGACCTGGGCGCCGTAATGAGGATGAAGTGATGATGAAGACGTCACATACATCCAGTCCCCGAGCCATGGGAATTAACCCCAGAAGATTAAAATCCCTGATGGCTCGGCCGGGAATCGAACCCGAGGCACTTTCGGCCAAAGCCTAGCACGCTAACCATTTAGCCACGGAGCCGGGCACTTTAACCAATTAAGCTCCCCACCATTCGTGTGAGAAGAGTGTTATTAAGCAGTAGTAATAGGCTATGTCTACCCCTTGATATTCCCGTTTCCAACTGGGTCGGGGATGAGATGCAAGTCTATATGGTGGATTGCTTTTATGGCCGGATGCCCTTCCTGACGCCAATTCATGAGAGGAGTTAATGAGAGATAGAATGAATGAAGACGAATGAAACTGGGCAAGGATGTGGAAGGAAACGGCCGTGGCTTGTTAGAAGTTTTTTATTTATTTATTTATTAATCAAAGCACAAACTACGGCACGCTTGTACAAATAACAACCAAATAACAATTTAAAATAAAATATAAGATAAATTTTAACAAATCACCAAACAAAACAAGTCCAGATCAAGAGCCGGTAGAATGTCCTTGCTCGTAGCCGTGTGGTCAATGGCCAAGATGACCGTCCCTGCATTTGCCTGGAGTTAAAATGGGAAACCACAGAAAACCATTTCAAGGACAGCCGACGGTGGGGCTAGAACCCACGTCTACCGAGTCCGCAGAGAGCTTGGCCCCATGGCCTAACGCTACGCGTTAGCGATATTAAGCGTATAGATATATTGTAAGTAATAGGTAAGGCCTGGAGTTTCATGCACTATTAAATGAATAAATATGCATGCAAATATGCACTAATTATTGGTCAAATATGCATCACGTTTCATACAAGATGTTCCGTGAAGAACTATACAGCCTACTTTTCATGCCAATGATTATTCTACAGTATATGAACCTATCTAGAATAATGACAAAATTAAGTTGGTAATATCGAAATATCAAATTAGTTCAAAATATACCTGGTATAATGTAGCCTAATAGAGCACTACAGCTGGCAGCCCTGGTGGCTGAATATATTGTTAGTTCCATCTCTTAAGGTACAGAATACAAAATTAGGTTGAAGTCCAATGGACGTTACATGCAGTTAGACACTGGATCTATCAGCAGGCGTAAAAGCATGTTGCCTACAATACCATGCGTGTGCTGGTCAGAAATAATCTGAAATATTATGATATCTTGTTGTGCCAATTTTGGATGAAATCCATTTGTTAGTATAGAAGTTACATGTATTTTAAAATTGGACATATCAGCAGGCATAGAATCGTGTTGGCAGCACTGCCTTGTATTAATTACTCCAAATTAATCCACAATGTCAGGTGCTATACGTGTGCAAAGTATATAGCTGTTGGCTTGCATACTTTCTGATATATTGATATTAGGGTAAAAAAAATATAGACAGCATTTATTAACAGTTGGCAGCCCTGATTGCTCTTAACAATACTTACAGTCATATATGTTATGGTACACATAGCACATACGAAATTTGGTTGAAATCGAACTGATAGTATAGAAGTTACATGTATTTAAAAATTGGTACTATCAGCAGGCTTATAATCATGTTGGTAGAACTGACGTATATAAGTTACTCCAAATTAATCTAAAATGTCAGAATATACGTGTGCATAGTTTAAAGCTGTTGGCTTGCATACTTTCTGATATATTGGTATTTGGATAAAAAAATAGAGACAGCAATTATTAACAGTTGGCAGCCCTGGTGGCTCTTAAGAATACGCTCAATCATATCTGTTTATGTACAGATATTACATACAAAATTTGGTTGAAATCCAATTGATAGTGTAGAAGTTATATGCATTTAAACATTGGACCTATCAGAAGGCTTAAAATTATTTTGGCAACACTGTCATTGTTGGCCTCCTGGAAATTAAACTGAAATAGTATTATCTGCATGTGTACCAATTTTGGAATAGCTCCCATGCATACCTTGCGAGATATCCAACATGGAGCTCAAATTTCTAGTGCGTTTTTTCAGCAGTTGGTAGCACTGATATCATTTTCAAATATGGACGTGAGATATTCCGGTGCACATCTTTACTCATACTAAATTTGGTTTTGATTGCTGCAGCCGTTTAGGAGTTGATAGGGGGGGGGGGGGACACACATAGCCAGCCAGCCAGACAGACAGACAGACAGACAGACAAATAGACAGACAGACAGACACACATTTTCCCGGATGGATCTCGTAAGTCTACTTTTTCCTCATTTTTGAAAAATGTGAAAAGTGGGCTAAAAATATGCACTATGAAATAACTACGGCAATTACGATCACTCTGTACTCTTAAGCGTTTCTATTTTGAATATAAAGAAAATATGAACAGAGGGACATTCATAACTACACCTTTTTCTAAATATCTCAACTAGGAAAGATTTCTAATGTTATTTTATGGATCTTCAAGCGGTGTTGACCATCAATAATTATTTGATTGTATTAATTTTTAAGTATAACTGATTTACAATTTTAATAGCCATTGATTTTTTTTTAAATGAAAATAATTTTACAATATTTACCTAGTGACTGCTGAATAAAAGTAATTGATATTAACTTGCAAAAAGGACTGAAACGTACTTGGTATTTGTGCCCTTTTAGCAAGAAATATGCAAATCACAGTATGCCAGCAATGCTCAAATCGGGATTTTCGGGGTTATGGTATGTTCTCCCACTCTGTGACTTACACATTTTGGATTAAATAGAGGATACACTTCCAAAATAAAAACAAAATCAACTCCTATTATAAAACATTTAATTAACCAAATATATGGCGCTACAAACAAATTAAACAAATAAACTACTGACCAATCCTTCTAACTTGTTCAGAGTGAACAAGGAATACATAAAATCAAACAAAATGTTATATTAAAATACATGGTTTCCTACAAACCAACAAACTTATAATTCTTTTCACTTCCATAACGTATCCCTTTTAAAATTCAATACAATCACGAGCTCCAATGTCTCGATACTTTCCAATATAAACTGTGTTATTCTTTTACACACTTCAATATCTATTTTATGAGTTTCCTATAATCAAATTTAAAGTAAATGTTACTCCTTTACTTAAGTTTTTGGGCTTTCACAATGTTCTCATGCTACCACCTCTCTCAAGTTAACAAATTCACTACAGTGATTGGGAAAAATATTTGTGCACTCCCGAGTTATAGAAGACTACTTGAACAAAGTCAAAAATTATGATCACTCCCGAAATCTAATTGTCTTCACTGAACTCGTGAAATCCTACATCAATATACCGTTACATTAGGGATTTATATTTATTATTATTTGTCTTAAAAGACCATCATCTCATAAGAAAACAACGATCTGAACTTGCAAGCGGTAACTTTCATCTACAAGAACCTCGGTTCGAATCCCGGGTCATTAACAAACTCTAAACACTCATGGTGTATTATTACTTCAAACAGACGGTCACCCGACCTACCACACTTTCGTTAATAGCAAGGGTCGGACCGTAACACTCAGCTTGATTTATTGTCCAGGAGCAAGACCCCAAGTCTCGCCCACACGGGACGGCTACACTCTGCTTTAAGACAGCTATTTCTTATACACAGTTCTCTGAACAGACCTGGCGTTTCTTTCATTTATTTTAACAACATTATTTAGGTTCATAGACCACTTTCGTAACCTTGGCATTTATTAATTATGAAGTGTCCTCATTGATGGGTAAGAATAATTCAATACAACAACAATATTTAGGGGCTTCACACAAACGAACCTTGGTTCGATTCTTTCACTGCCTCGGGAACCAATCCCATACTGGAGGACTTAAACAACATTCGCGACTTAGGGCGACCTCTGTCTAACCTGCGCTCATAATACAATAAATTCGCACCCTTTATAATAAAACAACACACATGGCCTCGTGATCTACATCACTATATGGAGGACTTATCATAGCTCAATTACCGCAATCAACTGCCCTTCATAATTAATTTACCAATTATATTTAGATTCAACGCCTTCCTAGCGTGACAATTTACTGCGCTACACTGCGCTATATTCATTACTTTAAGGCCAAGCGTCTTCCAAAGAACTGATAAATTCAAAATCAACATTTGATCTACATCTCAATTTTTATATTAATCCTCTCCCGTGACAATAATCGCTATACTTTAAGAACATGTATCCACAACATGTATTCATTCTTTTACAGAAGCTCAAAAGCCATTACTTTCATATGATTCAACTTAATCTTCATTTATATATTTTTATTATTATTATTCCGCTTGCTTTCATAACATTTATCAAATACACTGATATATTATTTCAAACATTTCCTCTAAGGGATTTATTCATTTCACATAATCATTTTATAATTTCTCAATTTTTATTTGTTCAGATCGCGCTCTTATTCTGTTATTTGTTTATTATTAAACATCCTTATTTCTCATTATCAGGTGGATTGTACACAAACATTTCCCAACACATAACATAATGAAAATGGTTACTTACATGCTCTGACGGTCCCCGACCGTACTTTCCAACGATGTTTCATTTCGCCCACTATTTGTGATTAAGCCATCTTGCTCAATTTCATTTCATACACTGACATTTCTTGACACACATATAACTTATATACCTTAAACACTGGTAGCATTTTAAAATTCAACTCTGTATTCTTCTATTATACACAATAAAATCACTGAAAAATTACTATACTAACACAAATTTTATATATTTACATTACACTGATTCTAATCACTGAGGCTTTGATTAGGCCTTGCACACGTGATTTCTTGATTCCCCATCTCCAAGGGTGAAACTAGTAGACGTCGGCTTCCTATCTGACCAGAATATGAAAGTCTCGAACACTCTACCCCTCCCTGGAATGGTACTTCTTCAAATCCGGTTTCCTGACGATCGGCTATAATAATTATTATTAGCTCGAAATTGCTACTTTCTAGACACTAATAGTTTGTCTAGCGAAAGTCTGTCTTGTTCACGGTCTCCCAAATACTCTATCGGTGACCTATTATTTTCTAGCATCTAATGCTCCTCGTAACTTAGTGCTTTTTATAGTTCGTTTGTTTCCTTGAAACAACGTCTTGAATTTAATTCTCCCTTCTGATTATTCTGTTCTCTAATTCCTATCTTTTCAGAATACTAGGCGGCCCTTATTTTGTCCGTCCCTGATCGGGTTCTTTAACATTGATAGAATGTTTGTTTCGCTATTATGGTACTTCGAAACGTTACGATACTTTCGGTCGTTTAAATGAACTGTTATTTGAAGACTTATCGCCTGTTCTTTAAGTTCGCAGCCTACTTTGACTGTAATACTGAACTTTTCACTATAAGACTGATACTGGCGGAACTAAATCCTGTATTAGGATTTTCCTAAGTCTTCACACGGCGATACTTTGATGATACTTCTCGGCCACTCCCTTCGGGTGCACGCTGGTGATACAGAGTATCACGACCTCTCAAGGTCTAGTAAGTACTGCATGATTTGCCTGGCACGGCCAGGACTTTTATACAAATCGGCGACAAAAAGATAAATTCTACGTCTTTATCATAACCAACTTTTGAAGTAATGGTCGCGCACTTTTAAAAATTATATCTCTGGAAAGCTTGTTTTCTAAACGTAAACTGACTTCTTTGCACATGAAAATCGATCGTGCAGTTCTGAGATATTAAATAAAATTTGGTCTTCAGATGTGTGGGTGTTACAGTTGATTTTTAATCCCCACCTCCTCGGGTCTCGGGGAACTCCCAATGACGTATGGCCACGTCGGCACTTCTCTCCTAGGCAATTATTAAAACCTTTTTCTCCACACAAAAATCTCTATTCCGAAATGATTCACAATGCTGTATTTCTTTAGTTAATTTTATTCTTGCAAATGGGTTAAATCTAATTATTCTTCTTCTGGCACAGCTGCGCGGTTGCCATTTTCCTGCAACGTAAGAGCAATTTCCGAAACACGCTCTCAGTCACTCGCGTGGAAAGTTCCACTCGTTCTTTTAATAATCAAGACCGGCTCCTTATCTATGCGTCATGCATGATATCATTTCCTGGCCACCTGGACCCTAATTCTTACACAACGTTATGCTCGCCTTCTTGTATAAATTCTTTCTATGTTCCACTGAAGACTGACTTCCTTCTTTTTTACCATAATACATGGATTCGACCCCTTGAACCAATGGTACATGGGTTCAGTATTAAAATAATTTCAGTATTATTCTCGGAGTCCGAATCGAAATATGCGACTTTAAGAACATGAAGTAACAAGAAGCGCTTCAAAACAACAGGAAATTAGTATAATACGCCCTTCTCAAGCAGAGATATGCAATTATACAGGCAAAGGAGCAAAAATGATGCATTGTCCCAAAATAACCAATATATGAATAAAGATGCAAAAATAATATGATTTTGCATTAAGTTCCGGGCCTTGGTAATAGGTAATTTATTTCAGGCTCTAGGAGATTAATTGTATCCCCCCACCCAATCTAGTTGGACACACACGCGTTGTCCGACTGAAGACCTTGTAATAATAGATAAGCATAGAATACTCACCTATGTTCAATTTCAACCATTTATTTACACCACAGACATGTTGAGTTGTTGTTGTTTCATTTGAGGGGCTTGGCTATACAGTTGTGATCATTTAGAACCATTTGGAATTTGTGTGTAGAATTTGTCTGGTAACCTGTATCATTGTGGTGTCTGTAGTAGTGTGTGTATTTATAATTGAAGTGAAGATTGGGAAGGAGACGGCCGTGGTCTTAAGTGAGGAATCATTCCGGCATTTGCTTCGAGTAGAAGTGAGAAACAACGAAAAACCACTTCCAGGATGGCTGCGGTGGGAATCGAACCCACCTCTTCTCAGGTTTGCTCACGAGGCTTATTGTACCCCCATTCCAGCTCTCAGATCAGAATGACATTTCTTGGCAGAGTCGGGAATCAAACCCGGACCTCCAGGGCAACAACCAGGAACGTAGGCCGCTACACCAGGATGTAGACATATACGTTGAACAGCACATGATGTTGAAACTGATTGAGCAAGAAGATTGACAACAACCAATCAATCATTCAATCAATCAATCAATCAATCAATCAATCAATCAATCAATCAATCAATCAATCAATCAATCAATCAATCAATCAATCAATCAGTGATGCCAAATTTATATTCACAAGCAAGCACGCTTGTAGTTTTACGCGTCCCTTTACTTTAGGATCAAGCCAGAGTGATTTTCTGTGGTTTCCCGCATCTACTCCAGGCAAATGCCGGGATGGTTCCTAACATAAGGCCACGGCCACCTCCTTCCCAATCCTCACCTCCATGACAAGTACTCACACTACTAGAGATACCACAATAACAATAACACAGGTTATCAGACAAATTCTACACACACTCAAGTACACAGGGCTAAATGACCACGATGTCGCAAAGCCCTTAAATGAATTAACAACAACAACTCAATTGCCAATTGACAGCGTCGGGGTGGGGAATAACATCTAGATTATCGGCACCCAATGATATGGAGGCAGTGAAAATAAATAAATAAATAAATAAATAAATATTGAAATGAAAGTATCCACAACAATTAACTTCTGACGTACATCGAACTTATAACTATGTATACTAAAAGGGGAGGAAGAGGAAGAAGAGAATAATAATTATGTTATTGTTTTTACGTCCCTTTTTACTACTGCGGCTTTTAGAAACGGCGAGGTGCCAGAATATTGCCCCAAATGGAATCTTTAACGTGCCAGTAAATCTACTGAAACTGCTCCCTCGCATTTGCGCAGTAGTACCAGGATTCGATCCTGCAACCTTGACCACAGAAGGCGAAAACGTTACCGCTGAGCCACCCAGCCAGCTAGAAGAAGAGGAAGAAGAGGAAGATATGGACAAAATGAAAAAGGGGAAATAAATGACAGGGAAGATATATGCCCACAACCCTCGAAGAATGAGGATTGAGGGACTTTGAAGAAAGGAGAGCCATGCAAGGCAGATAGGAAGGGGAAAGAGGGGAGGGTCCACCGCAAAGGCAATGGAAAAAGAGGAAAATGGACCCAGCTCAGGAATCCCTCGGGATCGCCAACTTACGAATTCAACAGCCGTGAGCCCTTGTGGATTTAGCACTATCCAGGGTGCACCATAAGCTGTGGGGCTACATTGAGGTCGTTGAGCAGAAGGCAAGAGATACAGTGAAAATCACAATAAGAGGTCTGACCCCTCGAAGAATGAGGGATCAGGTAAGATGAGACAAGGGCCAATTAAGGCGGGAAATTAAAAGACTCCCTAGACCTTGGATACCTCAATACCGTGGGGTGGGAAGAGAACAAAAGTTGACCAAGGGAAGTCGACAGAAAATACGACCGAGAGGAGCCCAGCACAAGTAAGTGAAAGGAATGTCAGATTGAGCTAGGGTCCCCTGATCGCCAACCCACGTCCCACTCGGTGTGAGCCCCTGGGAGGGCGAGTGGGGGAGGGGGCGGATTAAGACACACCAGTTATCCAAAGATAGTCTCTGACTCCTGCATAAAGAAAGTGAATGTTTGGGTGTGTGCGAGATGCGTCTGCTACCCTGTCTTATTGTGATGACTGTATTAGTGTGTGTATTTGTAATTCACGTGAGGATTGGGAAGGAGACGGCCATGGCCATGAGTTAGGAACTATCCTGGCATTTGCCTGGAGTATAAGTGGGAAACCACGGAAAACCGCTTCCAAGATGGCTGAGGTGGGAATCGAACCCACTTCTTCTCAGTTTTGCCTCACGAGGCTGATTGTAGCCTGTTCCAGCCTCCACACCAGAATTGAAATTTCTTGGCAAAGCCAGGAATCGAACGCGGACCTTAGGGGCGACAGCCAAGCATGCTAGCCGCTAAGAAAGGCTGTAATATCCAAACAATTTTAGCTACAGCAGTCACATTCGGATGTTGTTTTTGTTTCATTGAGGGTCTTGAACCTTGTAGTCATTTAGCCCAGTGTACTTGGGTGTGTGTAAAATTTGTCTGATTATCTGTGTTATAGAAGTGTCTGTTCTAGTAGTGTGTATTTGCATTTCAGGTGAGGATTAGGAAAGAGGTGGCCGTGGTCGGCATTTGCTTGGAGTAGAAGTGGGAAAGCGCTGAAAATCACGTAGAGGATGGCTGAGGTAGGAATCTAACCCACCTCTTGACAGTTTTGACTCACGAGGCAGAGTGTACTCGATTTCAACCCTCAGATCAAAATCACATATCTTCTTAGGGTCGGGAATCGAACCCGCACTGTAGGGGTGACAGCCAAGAATGCATGTCACTACGCCGTGGTAAACTGCATACATATTTCACCATTACTATATGGTATAAACTTAGAATAATAATACTTATGTTATTGGTATTAGGTCCCTTTTAACTACTCTGGCTTTTAGAGACGCCTGTAAACTTAGAAACGCTTGGTGTAAAATCACGGATTACCTTAAACTCTTATGCTCCCACTCTAGAAGACCAATAGTTACAGCAGTATTGGCAGTGCAGACAGTTCATACGCGCTTTGTTTGCCATTTGAAGGTCTTGTAATTTATTGGAGGACTTCGGAATCAAACCTGAAAATAATTAATGCGCCGGCAAATCCTGCGTCAAACCCACCAGTGCATGCAAATTATCCTCAATCGGGTGCCAGTGGTTGATTACTCGCCAGTTATGCTCGATCAAAGGAGGTATTTATAGGGTACTAGAAGACCCGTGCTGCTCCGCAGCATTCATTTCAACAATCCTATACCACTCCTTTCCACACGACATTAATTTGCTGTTCGCATGCCTTCATGCTAATGACCTGAACAGAACCGAGAATCGTACCCTTTTGAGAGGCAAGCAATTTAATCACTGCCTCCTCACGCCCTCCCCACCCCCCTTCGTTCAGTTTTAGTAAAAGGTGAAATGTGACCTTTTAACAATGAAATATTCGCAATTATTTTATTACACGGATGAAAGAATCAATTAAGTTGGGGCTGAATGGATAATGTGTAACGTGCATAATAGCCTATCTAAAGCCAACAAACGATATCGTAGCACAGTTACTTGTCAAGATATTTCAGTTTAAAAAAATGAAAGTTCTTCGCAATTATTTTATAATATAAGATAAGATGAGGCCATTTGATAGCCACAGTGCAGTAGGCGAATGATGGTGGAATTTCTACGGGGCTGAAGTACCAACAACTAACTCAAACAACACTTCTCTGTAGTGACCCAAAACTTTCATAGCCCTACACGAATGATTTCTAGCAGAAATACGCGTGCATAAATCTTTACATTAAAATTAAATAGGATATAATGAAACACCAAAAATACAAATTAAACAAGATTTGGTGAGCAAAAATTATCTGCTTCGGTGAGATTCGATACGCCTAAAATTAGTAACATAAACGAAGTTCATGCATGTTATCCCCTAAACCACCCTTATATCACTTCAGTATAACTATGTAAGTTACCATAAGTTCATTACATGTATAAGCTCCAAATGCGGTGTGTAATGTGGCTAAGCATATGCCACTTTGATAATTTCGTACGAAATTTATCGGTAATAGCTGTGCTGCTGTTAAAATTTTACATTCCTAGGTTTATTTATGAGTACAGTACCCAGCCATTCCATCTCTGAGGCGCTGGATATTCCCTGGCGGAAGATAGTAAAACTTCCCTAACTTCCATTACTGCAGCTTGGCCAGAAGATTGACCTTGATGAAATGAATATTTGCAATAATACACGGATGACAGAATCAGGTAAGTTGGGGCTCAATAGCCGACGCGTAACGTGCATTTGTCTATGTGTGAAACCCACAAAAGTTGTGGTAGCTCAATTATTAGCCTACTTGTCAAGATATTTCAGTTTTAGTAAACGGTGAAATTTCTTCCAAATTATTTTAATATATATGATTCTGCTTAGTTTGTGCTGTGATATGTGAATTGTTTTGATAATTTGTGGACGCAAGATATGACAGCTATCTATTCCCAGTGACGCCGTCTCTTTAAAACACTGTATAGGCTAGCATTCATTTTCATAACATATGGAGTCGCTATTTTTAGACTTGGCCTTAGGAAGCTACCAACAAGGTTCTACATTACTGCTACTTTTCGTTGTATTTTAAAAATAAATTGAGTAATTTATTATTATATTCCATATTCTAAAGATGGCCACCACGTGTTGTTTTCAGTGTGATATCCTTATGGCTTATATCAGCAAGGCCCTCGAAGAATGAGGATTGAGGGACTTTGAAGAAAGGAGAGCCATGAAAGGCAGATAGGAAGGGGAAAGAGGGGAGGGTACTTCTTTCTTACTAAGTTTTGTTTCAATTGCCCAATTACATTCCGAATGATTCACTTCGTTTTTTAATCGTACGCCCAGTAGCCATTTTGAAAGACATAAGTCACTGTTATTTTGCTTGGGACATACGGCACTCCAATAGGTTTGTACTTTATTGATAATTTTTGTTATTGTTGTTCTAAAACACAGAGAGTTATTTATTTTTAAATTATGAAATTTGAGGATGGCTGCTGTGCTCTATACCTTTTTCCCCTGGCACTACAGCCCATGAAGGGCCTAGGCTTACCAAGCGACCGCTGCGAAGCCATTTGGCCTGCAGATATTGGGGTGACACGTGGTCAGCGCATCGGATCCCCTCGGCCGTTAATCTTGGTCTTCGTGACCGAGGCGCTGCCTCACTGTCAGACAGCCCTCAATTGTCCTCACGGGGCTGACTGCACCCCGTTTCAGCCCTCACGTCAGTTTCTAAAATCCCTGATGGAGCCGGGAATCGAACCTGGGGCCTCCGGGTGAGAAGCAAGCGCGCTACCCCAACACCACGGGGTCAGCTCTATTCTATAATTAGTGTGATAAAATTATAGCTAACGCTACTTACGCACCTTTTACAATACACCTCTTCTTCCAAGTTTCCCCTTAATTGTGCAATAACATCCTGAGTTACTCATTTGTATACTTTAATAGTACGCCTAGCCACCAATTTGAATCTATGGAGTCACTGGTCTTTTGCTTTAGGCATACGAAACGACTTATAAGGTTCTATTTTATTACTTAATATTATTGTTATAGTTCCAGGATACCGAAAGTTGATAGTTTATTTGATCATTTCAAGATGGCCACTGTGCGCTATATTCAGTATGATTATATTTTGACTTAAGTAAGTGAAATCTCTTATATGATACTCTTTTCTTGGCAAAATTCGTATTAATTACCCAATTTCATTTTAAGTTGTCGGTTATAATGTTCTAACATTTCGCGCAGCTGCCATCTTCAGTGTATGGAGAGTCTGTTGTTTTGCCTTAACCATACAAGGCCACATATATGGTCCTACTTGTCACTAATTTTCGTTTCTGCAGCTCTTATGCGTTAAAAGTTATTTATTTTTATATTTTATCATTTCAAGACTGCGGCTACGTGCAACATTCACGCTCATAGTCATAACGTTGGGAACAGAGGGTCATTATATAAAGCTATATGAATGCCCAGTACTGTGAACATTGATTTATTGTATCATAATTTATAGAATATAATGTTTGCATGATTCGCACGGCCACCATCTTGAAATAGCTTGGCTGATGCCCTTGTAGATTGGGCCACAGTTGCTTCCCACATGAAGGTAGTCTATGTTTTTCAAAACTTGGTGGAGATTAGATGATGAGTTAAGTCGTAATTTGATTTAAGCTTTGAACATTTTGGTGGCTGCCATTTTTATTTTTCGTTAAGATGGCGGCTATATGAAACATGAACCTGAGGTGCTCTTTGCTACCTCTGCACAAAATTTGGTTGAATTGGATTTCGTCGCGTTCGAATTGATAGGGGGAACATACATAGACAGCATACATACTGTACACACATACATACAGTACATACATATAGGCCTATACGTACATAAGCACTCACAGACACACGAACATTAAATTTGGACCATGCTGATCTCATAATTCTACTTCCATTTTTTACAAAAATTTAAAATAGGCTAATAACACGAGGAAATAGAAGGCAGGTGGAACAGAATTGGAATAGGTGCACCTTTTTAAGTGCTTAGGACGTGTATTTTCCCAGGATGCCGGTACAGTGAAAGAGATCGAGTTAAGGCTTCAATCACATTGGAGGCACGCTTGTGCAA
Source organism: Meconema thalassinum (assembly GCA_946902985.2). NCBI lineage: Eukaryota > Metazoa > Arthropoda > Insecta > Orthoptera > Tettigoniidae > Meconema > Meconema thalassinum. Next base: position 666,442,168 of record OX336389.2, on the reverse strand, counting down.
GTAATTTGGTGGCACGCGCATGCGCAAGCTGGCGTGAACAGCAATGTGCTCACACTAAATGCAAGCAGGTGCAAGTTAATTATTATAAACAGGTCAGTCGAAATGGAGATGTCAGACGATGAGGACATTTTTTGGACAATTGTGTCTTAAAGTTCTTGATTTGGATGAGGAGGAAATCGGGGAAGAGTATGTGAACGAGTATTTTTTGGACACAGAGGAAGATGGGGAGATTGCACGAATATTCAACGATTTGCTTAGACAGCCTGGTAAGTTTTTGAATACTTCAGAATGATACCAGAACTTTCTACTATTTACTGGACAAAACACACCTAGAATAAGGAGGCAATCTAATTTCCGAAAGTGTGTATCACCTGAAGAGAAGCTTATGGTAACTTTCAGATAAGACTTGAAGATTTATTAACTACGGTATTTACTTAAAATAATCTTTTGATGAATTTAAAAATGATATTCAATCTGCCAATATTAAACATGTTGTAGGGCTTTCTCTCCCGAAAAAGTTAATGAAACGTATAAATTATAATCGATTGAAGTGCCGATTGCATACATTTTCAGTGAATAGTTTATGAAAATAACCTGGATATCAGATTTTGAAAATAAAACACTCGTTTTTGATATGCTTGGTCAAAAACTTTATTACATGAAATCAACACTAGACTGTCACTGCCTCGATGGTCAGAAATCAACTGAGATCAAGCACGCGTGCAACTACAAACCAAATATTTTTGTTTCGAAGTGGAGTCGGATCAAGCTTGCGCAAGCGTGCACTTGCTTGTGGCGGGCAGTGTGAGCGACGATGGACACGTCACCACTTGTTTCTGTCGCTCTCGTACAGATTTTGTTTATATGTGCACGCTTGCGCACGCGCGCGCCACCAAATTACTTGCGCAAGCGTGCCTCCAATGTGATCGAAGCCTAAGGAGCAGAAAATCTTATGCAGTGAGTTACCAGTTGCGATCTATTGTATTCTCCCAGGAGGAAGTTAGTGCTGAGATGAAGCATTCCCTACATCGCCCAGTAGTTGGTGTTTGGGAAAGGAAGTTTGGTGGTTTTGAGATAGGGATACGTGGAATGACGAGAGAAAGGGCAAGTTGGGAAAGAACACGTTAGATAGCGCTGTTCGTATGAGCCCGCTCGGAAGTTTGGATCAGGTGAAGGTTATTTCTGGTGTGCTATTCAGGCGATCAAAGTGAAACTTAATACCGTTTAATGAACTACAGCTATAATATTTACCTACTGGTACATAACTCTATGGCATATATATAACACATATACACAATAAAATATTTAATTTACCTGTTCTTAATATTGTACCTCCGAAACCATTACAGCACTCCAAATGATATTTTATGCGATGTTAGAGGACTATTAACCAAGTACATAGGCCCATGCGGCTTCCAATAACATTGCAAAAACACTAAAACAACATGGTGGCCACGTGAATTTTAATATTGAAAAATACTTTCCTGGTGACCTAATCATACAAGTACAATGGAACTTAACACAGCGATTTTTTTTTATTTAGAGTTAAAAATATTGACATGTTGTTCAATTAATTGTCTTGGTGGCGGTTCGAAATTTTAGAAATATATTTAATTTCTCGTGGCCTATTCAAGCGATCAGATTGTCATTTGGTATAATGAACCACCATAATAATTCTCCCTTGGTAGTACACAACTCTGCAGCTTACCTTTTAACTAATCCAACATGGTTGTATATATGTCTACCCCTTATTAATTCCGTTTCCAACGGGGTTGGGGATGAGATGCGATGAAATTCTATGTGGTGGATGGCCTTTACGGCTGGATGCCCTTCCTGACGCCAACCTCATGTGAGGAATTAATGAGAGATGAAATGAATGAAGATGAATGAAACTTGGCAAGGATGTGGAAGGAAGCGGCCATGGCTTATCAGAACGTACTGTCCCAGCATTTGCCAGGTGTTGAAAATGGGAAACCACGAAAAACCATTTCAAGGACGGCCGACGGTGGGGCTCCAACCCATGCGTCTACCGAGTCAGCAGAGAGCTTGGCCCCATGGTCTAACGCTGCGATTTAGCGATCATAGCCATCGCCGTCGATTAAATAATCCAACATGGTTGCTGCGCGAAATACGGTACCTCAGTACTTAAGATCTCCAAAAATAATTACAGCAAATTAACATTTGTTCGATGGTGGAGGACTATTAATTATGTACACGTATGTGATTTTTTAAAATTTGACGACCGTTAAAACGACATGGCAGTTACGTAAATGTCAAATATCTTAATTATTTTTTCTGGCAATCTAATCACTCGCTCGTAGTGACACATAGCACAGCTAATCTTGTCTTAGAGTTAAGTATATATGCATCTAATTTGTACAATTGTTTTCAAGAATTCAAGATGGAAGCAGTTCGAAATTAAGAAAAACAACATGCTTTTATTTGCGTATCCTATTCAAGTGATCGAAATGAAGGTTCGATAATAAACTTCTTCAATCTGCTGTCATTGAATTACGCTTTCATTTCGTAAATTAAATTATAGAAGCCATAAATTTGCCTTTTTTTAAATTAACTCCAGTAACTCGTTACAGAAAGACGCCATCTCTACAGTAAAAGAGATATTTAGTCCATCACACGGAAAATCTATTTATTTTGAGGGAGAATTGAGATGGGACAACCAGTAGAATAAATGTAAATTGGTTGTTTAAAGTTCTTCATGGAACCACTTGTTTTATAATGGATAACGTGAAAGATATCGTAATATCTTGAACGTTACGAGGGTCACGGTAATGCAGCTCAGAGGCCATATACAGTTCGCGGGACACCAAATGGCAATCGTTGCTCTATGTCGTTACGTTGTAAAAATATATATCTCAAGCAGAACGGTTATGGAGGACACATTATGAAAGAGGTTGCGACCAGCCATCAGGAAAGGCATGTAAGGGAAAAAGGTTTTATACGCACACTGACCTCATACTAAGATGAAGTTATTCAATAATCCCCCAGCAATTTACAATAATCTGCCAAAAACTGCGTTCACACCGACCATGGTTACTGTAAACAGGTAATGAGTGCTGTGTTTGTATGATTCCCTTACGACATACAACCTCTCCTCTATACAATGACAAGGCATGTCCTTCAAGATGTCAAAGACTTTTCTTTGAATTGCAGAAATCGTTAATTCATCCAAGTCGTAATGCATGAGGACATACATATTAGTCGTCCTTCTCAGCGTACCAGGCCATTGTACTCTATCGCAACAGTTACATAACTGTTTCACTTTCAAGGGGAAATACTATTATATTTGCTCACTTTAAAGTCAGCTTTTCACCAGCAGTATTCAAATATCCCATGAGCACCAATAAGATCCATTTTTGACCTCTGTAACAACGTATCTTGTGATATAATAATAATAATAATAATAATAATAATAATAATAATAATAATAATAATAATAATAATAACAATAAATTAATAATTTCTACTTTTACTGCCCTAAATACAATATGATGGCAATGAAAAGCGTCTCATGGAAATTGTTGCTATTATACCTGTGTGAGAACTTTGGATTAGTTGTTGTTGTTGTTGTTGATTTTATAGGGGTTTTGCGACATCGTGGCCATGATGCCCCGTGTACTTGAGTGTGTGTAGATTTTGTCTGATAACCTGTGTCACTGCGATGGCTGTACTAATGTGTGTACTAGTAGTCTAATTGAGTTAGGATTTGCGTGGGAAGCCGTCGTGTCCTTACGTTAGGTACCGAAATTTGAATGCTTCATGATGAAAATGATGTTATTTTCCGAGCCCGTGATAAAGTTTTACATTGCAATATAAATCTTGGAAGTTGGCTCAGGCGAGCTTTGTTAGCGAACGCAGGCAGTGGGAGAAACCCGTCACGTGATCAGAGACGCCCCAGAATATTCTCGATCATTGAAAAGTGCCTAGCAACAAGGAAATACCGCGAAATATTACCAGTTATTTGTTATAAAATATGTCATTGGATATTTGCTTACAGCCAATGAGAGGAGGGTTTATGGAAGCAGATATGGATTTTTATCTAGTTAATGTGATTAACTATGCCATTTAAGCCCTATGTAACAATTTTACTAAATTGAAATCACCAAGAAAATTAAAAGAAGATCTTACTACTTCTTTGAAAGACGCAATAGGGAAGAAATTCACTGTAATAAGCTTTATTACAATTGCGCGCCAATAATTACTCGCGACCAACAATGGCGCCGAATTTCAGACGAGTTGAAGGGGGGACTGCTTGTAGAAGCCTTCTTCTCTCGACTGACTTCGAAGGTACAAGACGTGTTACCCGGGGTAGTTCATTCCCGTAGACACGATACTGAGTGCGGTCCTACGCGACACGAGTGACAGCGACGATCTCGGTCAATAGTTATTGAAAGCCCGCTGAAACTAAGTGAAGTTGAGCGGAGGATATTAATTTAAATTAAAAAAAATCAATAAACATAATAACTAACAAAATTGTGCGGAATACAAAAGTTAGAATTTGAAATTTTAAAAAGGAACAAGTTGTTTGAGTGAATAACATTGTAGACTTTGTGGAAAGCTAACAGTATACATTACATTTATCCAGTTATAAGGCTTCATCAGAAGAATATTTAAGGAAATTCATCGAGAAATTCGAAAGCTATAGGGCACTTTGTGTTGTCAAAGGAAGTTACTTATCTCAGCGCAGAGAGAATCATTATAGTGCAGTGAGACTTCAACATAGTCAAGTCCACGTTGCAACAGTAAGTAAGTAAAGTGTTATTGTATCAACATTGTGTCTTTATTGTATATGAACACTATGATGGCTACGGAAAATTATAAAGTGGAATTCGTTTATAACACTTTAAGTATGAGTGAGATGATGGATTTAAACTATTACGCGATTGGGATAGGTAGAGACAGGGTTGTGAATAGCAACATGGAACATCGTTAAGGAACAACGAGAATATGTATAACATCTGGAATTATAGAATGCCGAGACAACATAAGACATTATGTACATTTTCATCCAGTACATTTGATGTACATTCATGTACATTAATACGCGACTATGAGCAGATATAATCTTTCATTGACCAACCAAATGAATATTAACATCTACGATAGTGATTTGACGTACAACTTACAAATTTATTTGTAACAATGATGCTATTAAGAAAATATTGCTCGATAATGATGGAGAACTTTCGAGTGATGTTGGCTATTGAAGAATCGTCAACGGGGAGACAGAAGATAGAAAATACTTGGCCTGATGATTGTTCGAGATGGAATCCATGTTCGAGGAACGAGATTCGACGTCCGGAGGAGACGAGCATGCCGAGAAGGATATCTTTCCATTCTCGAGGTCGCAGTTCTTATCCGATGGTGTGGAACGGGTTCGATTTCAGTAATTCATACCTGGGAGATAATTTTCGAATACCTGATGATGAACTTCAGTTGTCTACAATACTAAGGTGGAAATGTTTTGCATTACTTTATAGTTTGAGTATTTTTGACGGCATTAGTGAACAAAAATTATCCATATTTAATTCATGTATTTCCACTTCGATGTTTAGTAAGTTTTATTCTTCAAGATCGTATAAGATGATAGTCTTTGGTCATCTATACTTGGAAATATTTTATGATTCAGTTTATGAACTGAAGTCAGCTGTTTGAGAAATTTATTTTCCATTGGAAAAATCTTTAAAGACGTTATTATTCGACGATTTTCGATTTTTATTAAAGATTCCGACATTTTGTCTTTGATATTTTTAGTAAATTCAATTTTGTTTAAAATGAATTGGGCACTCTTTTTGTAAGAACAATTCATAGTTAGGAGAATAAATCTACGCGTGATATAATGTGAAATATCACCTAATATTATAAACAATTCGTCGATCTAGCAAGTTACATGCGTTATGATTACGACGTGAAGTTAAACATTTATGAACATTCTTTGTGTAGAATGAAATTAGAATCAGTCGATGACAAACCAATATTGAATCGAAGGAAGGCTTTGCCCTTCATTAAATGTAAATTATTTGAGACATATCTTTTGAAAGATAATTCATCCGACCATAGGAAAGTTAGATAAAATCTCATCCGGTCGTGATTGATCTTTATTGAGCGATAAAATAACATGAGGTGTTATCAATACACAAATGTAACACTACGATATTTGTCAACGTAGTATTGCAGCCGCGTATATTTGTAGGAATGACCAGTATAAAGGAACATGTCTTTTATTGTTATTAAATGTACAGTGACATGGTATTTTATACCTTAGTAACCTCGTTTAGTAAACGGTAAATATCTATAAATATAATCGTTTGAGAACGATCAATGTAATTGTAGAACAGATATTGCTGTTCATTTATAAGCAATGGATTGTAACAACAATAATATCAATGCTAGAAGGAAGTTATGCCAGTACTGTGGAACAATTGTTGGGAACAATTGAGTTGATGTCATGTAAGTTTTGTAGTAGAGATATACGTTTTTTTGCCGTATATAGTTGTTTGGAAAACGAGGGTGATACCGTATTCATTGACATGAAGTATTGTGGTTTGAATAATAGAAGCATTGTTGTATAAGTAGAGTCAGGGAAGACTCCTAATGTGATCAGATCTACGACTCGAAAGTTGTTTTTAGGCGGAACTTCGTGGGGAAAAGATATATTATCCTTGTTCTCTATACTATTATTAAAATTATATTAATCTGGAATTGTAACAACAATGAACTAATAGTAGTATACATTTTTACCATTTGGATATTGCGTAATCGCGAGGACTTATTGCATCATCATGACGTCATCACACTAGAGCGAGCATGTGCACGTGCACATGTTAGCGTGGGAAGAGGTCGACCTTTAACCGCTTGAAGCAGATAACCTTTGGCTTATTTATGCGATAGAGATAAAAATTAATGGGTGTTGACGTCATCTTATACCCGTGCAAGTGTGCAGCTGTGCGAGCGATCACGTGATATGTCTGCAGTGTTCCCGTGAGACGTGGTTGACCTCTAACGTCATTGGGTAAGAATGTAATCTTTGACTTCTTTAAGTAATAGTGATAAAAATAATAATGAGATGATTGCATTAGAAGCTTGTTTTATAGCATTTGGTTTCTTGAGTGTAGGTGGGGGTGAAGGATATATAAATGCATGTGTGCGTGGATGAGTTTAACTTCTACGTTTGCGCGAAGAGAGTGTGTGTGTGAAAGAAATAAAGAAAGTCAACGACGAGGAACAAATTGTGTGTGTGATGGATGTTCTAACGAAGTTCAATAACTTAGCCACTTGCGTTGAGTATTCTAATAAGAAACTATCAGAACTAATAATTGATTTACCGTATGTGGTCCAAATTATTCGGGCTGTGGAGACGAGATTTGGAAGAAAAATAGTGGTGGACAGTATCTTTGAAGATGAAATAACAAGTGTATTTCTACCAGCAGTATTTGCAAAACTAAGCGCATCAGAGATCGATGAACTAAACGCACTTAGAGGCAAACTGATGTTGGTGTATTTGGGGTTGAAGAACCGCTCACATCAAGTTGTTTTAAAACTGTAAATTTTTGGTGAGTATATATATGCAGATTATATATGTATTGATTGATATAACGAACGATATATATTTAGTTGCTTATTATTTCTTAATTTGTTTATTTTTTTCAGATTATCTAAAAACTAATAAAAGGAACAGCAAAATGAAGTGGAAAACTGTTAATTTTCTGAGTGGAACTGAACATCGATCGCACCCGGTAATAGAGTATCATCGTGTATGCTTTCATCAGTCTGAAGAAGAAGAAGAAGAAGAAGAAGAAGAAGGAGAAGAAGATGATAATGAGGTGAGTCATAATGAGAAAGAAGCTTGTTTTAACAAATGGACATCTTCGAGTGGAATTTCAGCATTTTCAGTCTACGTTACTAATGTTAGCAAATCAGATGATAGTCAGCGAGAGGTGACAGAAACAGTTCTAAGATATTTGTTACAAGAATTATGTGAAGATGAACTTTTTATTTGTTTCGTCGGATACAATACATTTGATGAGGTTTACGAAATTGAATTTTCCATGACTTGTTTTGAAGTAACAAAATTGAATGAGTATAGAAACAAATTGCTTGGTAAACTTCAGGACGAATTTCCCTTTGAAGCCATTCATTGCTCACTGGAGATTACAGGCAGTAATTTATCTCAATGGCTTGAATACACTTCAAAAGTTTATAGGTTTATGGTGAGCCGATGTTACAGCAACTGCTGGTGGTGTATTAACAACAGTGCAAATTGGACAATTGCTTAGACAACAATGGCAACACCTCCTAGCAAACGTAGAAAGGTTGATATTGTAATACATAATAATAACAGTGAAAATATAAGAAACCAATTGGACAATGCATTTGAAAGTGTTTCTAATTTTAGAAGTGAACTAAACGGTGCTATTTCAATATCATACCAAATCGGGGAATACACTCAAACAGACTTGATTGAGAACAGTGATGAGTTGATTGAATGTTGGAGAGTTATTAGCGACCACATATTGCAACAAGCTGTGAATTGTGAAGAAATTACACTTCAAATAAAGGATGAATCTTTCTTAAGCTGTGAGTTAATTGAAACGGCACTCAATTCTAGAGTGTACACACTTGCAGTTTCAAATGTTAAGAATGAGTTTTTGGATCCTCGCGAATTTTTAGCAAATGCTAATATTTGGTTTACAAAGTATGTTAAGAAAGCGTTAACTGTGCAAGCTTTAAGGGTGAATTCAGTTTTGTGTGCACAGTATGTGCTTCGCGACATATCAGAAACAAAATATTTTGCTGCCAAAAATAAAGTAGTTTTCGAGTATACGGATGTAAATGAATTTTATAATAATCGTATCATTGAAGGTACATTGACAAAAATGAGCGAATTTGAAGCAAATGGCTCTGGATGGGCTTTAGAAAAAAATCATAGTTTGAGAATTAATATAAATAAATATGTTGGATTTCAAGTAGGAATGTCCAATACTAGTAGATTGCCTGATGTAATAGTCAATAAACACGCAGTGCTAAATTTGTATGATACAAAGGAAGCTTGTTTTGCGTGGAGTGTGGTTTCTGGTTTGTATCCAAAAACGCGAAACGCGAATCATCTTTCTTCCTATCCTAATTACAGAGATGTTTTAAATTTAGATGCTATTCCAACTCCAATGCAAATGAAATATTTAAACAAGTTTGAAAATCAAAAACAATATTTCTGTAAATGTGTATGGAGCACAATATGATGAAAACAATTGGGTGAGTATGGGAACAAACGAAGTAAAAGGAAAAAAAAAAACATTTACTATTGTACCTTTGTATGTATCAGATAAATTATATGAAAGGAGTGTGGACTTATTGATGTTGCAGATTGGAAACAGTGAAAGTTATCTCTTTTGTTTAATTAGAAATCTCGCTCGCCTTGTGCGTTCAAGCGTCACTAGCATTCGTAGACGGATTTATATATGTAGACGTTGTTTGTCATATTATTTTCTTGAGGATGAGTTAAATGTTCACTTTGCCGACTGTAAACAGTGTCCTGTTGCAAAAAGCATATTGCCAACTGACGAACAAAGATTTGTTAATTTTACAGAATTTAAATTTAAAGATACAGTTCCATTTATAATTTATGCAGACACTGAATGCGTTTTGTCTCCTATTTCCTCTTGTTTTCCAAATAGTGACATTCCTAACTCTACATTAACCCATAAACATATTCCTTACAGCATTTCTTTATACCTTCATTGTATTTTTGATAGTGATTTGTGCAGTTTTAAACTCTTTAGGGTAAATAATTGCATAGAATTGTTTGTAAAGGAACTTTATAGTATTGTAGATAAACTTCAAACATATTATTTATCAGCTAAACCGATATTAAAGATGACGGAAAATGAAGAAAGATTATTTTTGTTAATTAATATTTGTCATATTAGCGAGAAACCGATTGCAGATAATGAACTCAAAGTACGCGATCATTGTCGCATAACTGGAAAATATAGAGGAAGCGCACACAATAGTAGTAATTTAAATTACAAAGTAACAAAGGTTCTGCCTATAGCATTTCATAATCTAACGGCCTATGATGGACATTTTATAATTAAAGAAATTTGTGAGAAACAAGATGGTGAGGTGTTACATAATCCTGGTCATATAAGTTTGTTAGCAATGAATATGGAACGATATAAAGGGTTTACAAAGTATGTACGGGTTAAGAATGGATTCATTCAGTTAAGATTTATCGATACATATAATTTCTTGTCCTGTTCACTAGATCAATGTTCATCTTCGTTAATTGAAGATTCAAAGCAAATAACTAGACGTTAGTTTAACGATGATGCATAGTTTCGACTTATTGCGAGAAAAGGCGTGTTTCCATATGAATACGTCACAAGTATGGATGTACTTAACGAAACTAAATTACCTGAAATATCCAAGTTTTATAGCAGTCTTTATAATCAAACAATATCGAACGAGGAGTATGAGTTTGCTCAATCGGTGTGGGAAACGTTTTCCTGTCAAACATTAGGAGAATACGCCGATTTGTATTTAAAAGTAGACACACTTCTTTTGGCGGATGTCTTTGAAAATTTTAGATCGAATGGCAGGGAGACGTATTGCATTGATGCAGCTCATTTTTACACTGCTCCATCTATGTCTTGGTGTGCAATGAAAAAGATAACCAATGTTCAACTTGAATTGCTTCAAGATATTGATATGTTACACTTTTTTGAACGATCTATTCGAGGAGGTAATGTTCATTGTATAACACGACATGCGATTGCTAATAATAAGTATATGAAAACTTATGATGAGAAAAAACAAGAGTCCTACATAATGTACTTTGATGTTAATAATTTATATGGATATGCTATGATGGAATATCTTCCAACAGATGGCTTTAAATGGGTTGCAAATGTTGAAGGGTTTAATGTTTTAAATATTGATGATACTTCAGAAATCGGATATATCTTGGAAGTAGATTTGAGTTATCCTCAAGAGTTACATGACACACGTTCAGATTATCCTCTTTGTCCAGAAAAGTTGACAAAGCTAATGGCTACCCTAGATAATAAAGAACGTTATGTTTTGCATTATAGAATGTTAAAGCAATGTATTCAACTATGAATGAAATTAGAACGTATTCACAGAATAATCGAATTCAAACAGAGTCAATGGCTAAAACCATATATTGATGTGAACACAGAGAAACGAAAACAGGCAAAATTGTTTTTTTTAATAAATTGATGAATAATGCAATTTTTGGTCGTTCACTGATGAATGTGAGGAAGTTAAGGGACATCAAATGGGTTACCAAATGGCATGGAGCCTATGGTGTTAAGTCTTTAATAGCTAAGGCTAATTTTTAACATAGAATTATATTCGATGAACAATGTATGGCCATTGAGATGAGCAGACTAAAGATTTTTCACAATCAACCAGTATATGTTGGTGCATCTATATTAGATTTGTCTAAATGTAAAATGAATGACTTTCATTACAATATTATTTTAGCAAATCCTGAATCAAATGTGAGGTTGTTATTCACAGACACCGATAGTTTTATGTATATATTCTATTATGATATTTATGAGTTCATAAAACAGCATTCAAATTTGTTTGATACTGGAAACTATGAAACAAACAATCCTTTTGGCATTGTCAGACAAAATAAAGGTGCAATTGGTTTAATGAAAGATGAACATGCTGGAAGGATTGATGAAGAATTTGTGGGGTTAAGACCAAAAATGTATGCAATAAAATTGTGTGATGAAATGAATAGCTTGTGTAAGGCTAAAGGCATTAAGAAGAGCGTGAGTAAAACTATGAATATTGATGAGTATCGAAAGTGTCTTTATAACAGAGATCAAGCCAACAAAGTTCAAGTTTGTATAATTTCAAAATCTCATTCTGTATTTACTGTTCGGCAAAATAAGTTGGCAATTTCATCAAACGATGATAAAAGACACATAACTGAAAACGGAATTGTTACTTTACCGTTTGGTCATTTTTCTCTGAAAAATGATTAGAAACAAATTTGAGATTAAAGCACTTCATCTCTCTTACTTACTTTATTTATTTCACACACACACTTTTATTCTGTTAATAATACTAATTTTTGTGTGTTCCTTTGCTTATGAAAAAGAGAATAAATAATAACCCACATTTTGTGTGTATTATTTACAACTCCTACCCTTACCATTCCCATTTTCCTGAAATATATATATATATAGATATATATATATATAATTACATTATATTACTTATCATTTAGTAATGGTGCGTAGTAAGAGGAGCAACTCTGTCACTCAATATAAACGATCAGGAAGTGGATCATTAATTAGTCGTGTACTTAATAAAACTATTGATAATTTACCTGTGGAATTACATTCCCGGGATATGAATATTGTGGACCAGCAACAAAATTAGAAAAGCGATTGAGCCGTGGTGATCCAGGAATAAATATATTAGATAAAGCGTGCAAAGAGCACGACATTGCTTACGCAAATCATAAAGATTCAAACAAAAGAAGAGAGGCTGATGAAATTTTAGCTTCAAAAGCTTGGTCTCGTGTAAAATCTCGTGACGCATCATTAGGGGAGAGAGCGGCTGCACTAACAGTCAGTGGCATAATGAAAGCTAAGTCTAAGCTTGGTGGAGGTAAACGAAAATTAAATATAAAAAAACAAGAAAAGATTAAAAAAAAAGAGCATCGAAAACGCAAGGTGGTATTTTACCCCTACTTCCGATATTTGCAGCCTTGTCGGGCTTGGGGGGTCTAGCAGGCAGAGCAGCCGGGGTAGCGTCTGCTATAAACAAAGCGAAAGCTGCACAAGAAGAATTAAAAGAAATGAAAAGACACAATCGAATGATAGAAGCAATGCGAGGAAAAGCAGGTCAAGGCATTTATTAAAATCCTCCTGCATACAAAAGATAATTAACCAAATACCAAATAAAGCATTAAGTAATTTCGATTTAGCTAAATACGCACTTCAATTAAAGATTCCAAATTTTAGAGGAGTCTTTATGCGAGATACGTTACCAAGACATCCTCGAAAAAATGAAAACTGTATTGTTAACCTTGAACCGATGGTTAAATCTGGTTCACATTGGGTGGCTTTTAGTAAACGAGGTAAATATGTGCATTATTTTGATAGTATCGGTAATTTAAGACCGCCATTAGAAATTTTAACATATCTTAAAAATTGTTATCTACAATATAATTTTCATTCATATCAATCAATTACTTATTCTATTTGTGGACATTTATGTTTAGTCTTCTTGTATTGTATAAATAAGGGAAACACAGACTGTCTTTAAACATTTCAAAGATGGCTTTCGAAAGACGGATAACTCTTGGAGGTAAAGGCTCTAAAATTGATGTTACATTGGAGAACCCGATTCATCTTGTAGGAGCAAGGATTTTTGAAATAGGACTTGCAGGATTGTATACATCTAATTCTATTCGAAATGTTGCCAACCGAAATAATAAATTTCGCATTCATTTTACTAAATTTTTATTATCAATTGATTTAGTGGTACCACCAGGTATTTATGAATTTGAAGATCTAGCCTCAACATTTGATGATTTACTTAGTTATCACTCATTGTCGAAACTTATAACAAATCATATACAAAAAGCAAATCTTTATTTGGAAGAGGATATAAATGGAAAAGGACGCAACCGTCTTGTTTTGTCTTTTCCGTTTAATATTGATTTCAGTGTACACAACAGTGTAGCAGAGGCTTTAGGTATTGAAAAGAAAGTTTACCCTAAAGAGAATAAAAAAGAAAATGAGATTGATCGAAATAGAATCGAAAGTGAAGTAAAAATTAACGAAAATAATAACGTTTTAGCCATAAAGATGAACGATGCGGATACAATAATTTTAATAATACCTGATGCTAGCTATACGTTTCAACAATTAAGTGCAAAGATTAATGAATTATTACTAGCACATTTATTATCAGTTTTATTAGGTGAAAAAGACAAATTTCCTTTATATATTTATATTAATTATGATAAAGTGTTCTCTAATTGTAAACTATATTCGAAAAACTTTGCTATAGATTTTGGTGTTGCAGATTCTATTGCAGATTTGTTAGGATTTTCTCATAAAAAGTTCGAGGCAAACACAACTCATCATTCTGAATATATGATTAAAATTAACACGGTTAATAGTTTTCGAGTATGTTGCAACCTTGTGCTTGGTACGAGTTCTTATTTGAACCATAAACCAACACACTCTTTATATAATTTTAAAGCTCATGTTCCTGCTGGTTATCCGATTGTTGTACAACCAACAACAATTAATTTTTTGCCTATGAACAGCAAGGTTATTCAACATGTATCTGTGCAACTTGAAGATCATCTTCAACAGCTCATTGATTTGCAAGATGAAGATTTAACTGTAGAATTAATTATTCGTCCAGCACGTTATCTTGCTATATAAAGTAATGAAATACTGTTATATTTTCATTCTAGTTGAGTAAGCTTACTAGAAAACATTCACAAATATGGTTATACTATATAATACTCAAAGTTTGAAAAAAAGAAGTCGACTCTGATTCGAAAAAGAAATATAAATCAATCAGCTAAAATTTCTAAAAAAAAAACCAAACAAACAACGCCATCACACCTTGAAATCTAAGAAACAGTTATCGAGTAACAACAAACATTTCTTACGGTCTTTAGGCTATCGCGTACTTTAATTTCAATATAAATATATATGGAATTGTTAATCTTATTTAGTTTCTATCTATATTTGAAGCTGTTAACATGTTTAACATGTTTAACATAACGGATAAAAGAGAGGTTGACAACAGAGTTGTGCGACGAGAAGAAAGAGTTTACCAACCTTATTCAGCTAATAAATTCGAAAATAATGATGAAATTCGAATACCAATTCAAAATGAAGAAAACATAGTTTTATTATCAGAAGGTGTTCTTCACTTAGAAGGACAAATTATTACTTCTAACGTAAATCCGGCTGCTTCTACTACAGCACATCCTGACCAAAATTTTGGGGCTAATCTTTTTAGCGAAATTCGCGTTACGTTAAACGGTAAATAAATTGATCGTACACGCCATCTAGGTATAACAAGTTCTATAAAAACCTTTGCATCATATTCAAAAAACGAATATACAGCTTTACAAAATGCTGGTTATTTTCCCTCTTTAACAACACCAGCAAGTGAAGCAAATATTGTTGATAGTATCACAAGACGTTTCCATGTAATACTTCCTTTAAGCAACCTGTTAGGTTTAGCAGAGGATTATAGAAAGCCGATTTTAAACTGCAAGCATGAGTTAATATTTCTCCGATCGTCGAGTGACGCACGTGCGTTGCAATCTGCAACCGAAAATGATCTATCTAAGGTCAAGTTATTTAAAGTTTATCTAAAAATTCCCGTTTTATTATTATCGGACGAAGAACAAATTAAATGATTAAAACTAATGCAGAAAAATATTCCCATTCAGGTTGGTTTTCGATCATGGGATGTTCATGTCTTGCCCTCTCTTCCTAGAACAACTAAATATACACACATCAAAAAAAGTTTTGCATCACCTCGGTTCCAAGAGTTCCGGAACCGTTAAATACAAAGGGAATAGAGATCAACACAAACAACATTTCAGCTCGTTTTATTGCTCATGAGACCCACACATTGCATGTTGTACCATCATACAGCTAGACTTTCAGCATTTGTGGTCCAGATTGCAGTACACACCACTACCTCTAATACCCAGTAGCACGTCCTCTTGCATTGATGCATGCCTGTATTCGCCGTGGCATACTATCCACAAGTTCATCAAGACACTGTTGGTCCAAATTGTCCCACTCCTCAACGACAATTCGGCGTAAATCTCTCAGAGTGGTTGGTGGGTCAAGACGTCCATAAACAGCCCTTTTCAACATATCCCAGGCATGTTCGATAGGGTTCATGTCTGGCGAACATGCTGGCCACTGTAGTCGAGCGATGTCGTTATCTTGAAGGAACGCATTCACAAGATGTGCACGATGAGGTCGAGAATTGTCGTCCATGAAGACAAATGCCTCTCCAATATTCTGCCGATATGGTTGCACTATGGGTCGGAGGATGTCATTCAGGTATCGTAAAGCCGTTTCGGAGCCTTCCATGACCACCAGTGGCGTACGTCGGCCCCACATAATGCCACCCCAAAACATCAGGGAACCACCACCTTGCTGCACTCGCTGGACAGTGTGTCTAAGACGTTCAGCCTGACCAGGGTGCCTCCAAACACGTCTCCGACGATTGTCTGGTTGAAGGCATATGCGACACTCATCGGTGAAGAGAACGTGATGCCAATTCCGTGGGGTCCATTCAGCATGTTGTTGGGCCCATCTGTACCGCGCTGCATGGTGTCGGGGTTGCAAAGCTGGACCTCGCCATGGACGTCGGGAGTGAAGTTGCGCATCATGCAGGCTATTGCGCACAGTTTGAGTTGAAACACGACGTCCTGTGGCTGAACGAAACGCATTATTCAACATGGTGGCATTGCTGTCAGGGTTCCTCCGAGCGGCAATCCGTAAGTAGCGGTCATCCACTACAGTAGTAGCCCTTGGGCGGCCTGAGCGAGGCCTGTCATCGACAGTTCCTGTATCTCTGTACCTCCTCCATGTCCGAACAACATCGCTTTGGTTCACTCTGAGACGCCTGGAAACTTCCCTTGTTGAGAGCCCTTCTTGACACAAAGTAACAATGCGGACGCGATCGAACTGCGGTATTGACCTTCTAGGCATGGTAGAACTACAGACAACATGAGCAGCGTACCTTCGTCCTGGTGGAATGACTGGAACTGATCGGCTGTCGTACCCCCTCCGTCTAATAGGCCCTGCTCATGCATGGTTGTTTACATCTTTGAGCAGTTTTAGTGACATCTATGAACAGTCAAAGGGACTGTATCTTGGATACAATATACACAGTCAACGTCTATATGCCGGAGATCTGGGAACCGAGGTGATGCAAAACTTTTTTTGATGTGTGTAGTTGGACTGTAATGACAACTTCTGAAACTCAAAAACCACGTCAATTTTTATTAGGTTTTCAAACTAAAAGAAATGTACAAAATACGTGCTCTTCCTATTTTGACCATTGCAACATTAAATCTATAAGGGTTTTTTAAATTCAATTTTTTATTTCTATGAAATGCCAACTTCTGAAATTGCTATAAATGGCTACAGCGAATTGTATGACATGTTTGTTAAATTTCGTAATGTATATTATCAGATCGATGATTTTCGTTCAGAGACTCTAGTTTCACGAGATGAATTTAAGTCTCATTGTCCGATTATTGTAATTAATTGCCTTGAGCAAGTGGAGGCAGTGAAGACGTCTTCAGTTGATGTGCGAATTGAAATCGAGACAAGTGAGAATATACCTGAAGATACAACTCTTTATTGTGTTCTTATTCATGATCGTCAAATATCTTACAGACCATTAACTAATGAAGTAATTATCTAAACCAATATTTGCTAAGTTATAAGCAAGCAAGTAAACAAGTATTCTCACTTTAGTTGCAATCATGGAATTGACAACAACAAACTCTCCTTCTACTGATGCCGGCACGTGGAATAAGAAGCAGCCAATAGTTGCAGACATTTGCAAGCTACCAAACGGCAGTTTGGAACTTGCTTACTGTATGTTAAATAACAGCAATATACCTCCATTCAGTCCTGTGTTCACATGGGTCGCAGCGTATTGTGAAAAAACTCTTTCTTCTTTTTTTGTCTCTATTAAAAATAAATATGAATATTTAGTTGTATATAATTTGCCTCAAGAATTTTCTTTGTTTGCACTAAAAACACTTTCCCCTGGGTCATTAATCGATCTTAATACGATTGATGGAATGTCAGATCTAATGTTGAAGCATAGCCAACGTTTACCTACAGATTGTCCAAAACATTTACCATCTCTTGCAATGGGAAGCAATAGTTGTGCTAAATTTAATGTCAATGCTGTTCAACATTGGTTAAATTCTTCTGATGGCATCATGAAAATCGTGTGTTCGATAATAATCAAGTTTCGAAACAATGGACTTCAAGGTTTTAATAAGTTTGATTGGAACTACTTTCCTATAAACATACTGACTATATATGAGCCACAACGAATTCGTCTGGAGTGGGAACATCTACCAGATCATCTAAAAAGAAAATTTCAACTGTTTCATCTTCGCTGCAAATGTGATAACTGTAATCGCTATCTATAAAATGTAATTCATTAAATCTACTAGTGTTGTTGACACCTATTCATATTTTGTTTTTGTTTGATTTTTTAACACAGTGTATATTTTTTGTCTACAGAAAATATTCATCTGTACAACTAAAAGAACAAGATCATCTCAACACACAATCATCAGGACAACTAAAAGAATGAGATTACTTCAACACTCATACAAGAGAAATAAAATTGTATTAATTGTAATTCTAAATGAATAAAGAAGAAAAGGTCTTTGTACCACTTCATATTAAAGTTTTTTAATGATCAAACACCTCCTCACTCCACATGTATATAAAATAATATTGTCAGGTGAGGGATTCGAACCCTCGCTTTCAATTTATGAAAATTAGATCTTAAGTCTAACGCCTTAGACCGCTCGGCCAACCCAACACACGCAAATCATGCATATTAGCCAGCGTGTTTTGTTGATTCATATCAGCTCACATTTAGCTTCGTGTGGTGAACATTTTTTTTGTCAAGTAAAGCATCATCTTGAAGTATTTTAATTGTGTAAAGTATTCCAAGAAACAGTTAATGCAAATGATATTGAGTCAAAAAGGAATGAATTTAAAATCTGAAAGAGATCGGCTAAAAACATTTAAGAACTGGTCTTCAGACAGTTTTACGAACACTGCATGGTTAGCAGCTGCAGGATTTTACTATTATGGATATAAGGATATGGTCAGGTGTGCTTTCTGTAATCTGCAACTTAGTTATTGGGAAGAAGATGATGATCCGTTTGAAGTCCATTAGAAAAGGGCTTTTTCCTGCCCTTACGTAAACAATATTTCTCCTAGCATAGAATTAAAATCTGAATATGAAAGACTTAATACTTTTCGAAATTGGTCTCTCCCCTGTCCAAACGAATTTTGTTTAGCATCAGCAGGATTTTATTATACCGGTCATGGTGATAAGGTGAAATGTATATTCTGTAAGATTGAAATTGAAAATTGGAGAGAAAACGATATTCCTTTAAATGATCATAAAAAATGGGCCCAAATTGTCCATATTTAAGAGGGTTTTACGTCGGCAACATTGATTTAAATCCTGAAAATCCTACTATTATTCCATATAATACAAGTTATGATACGTGTGGAAACAATATATGTTGATGTGATGTGATTTCTTGTGCAGTGTGCATTCTCAGACGTAAACGTTGACATGCTGAAGTTTGTTAAGCAGTCAAACACTCTACCAGTAATTTCATTTACTAATGCTGAAAACCAGAGTAAAAGTGAAAAAAGAAAGCATAGTGTTTTACTACCGAACACTATTCGATGTATCATTTGCGGTCCATCGAACTGTGGCAAAACAAACGTAATGATAAATTTATTATGTCACAAAAATGGAGTTCGTTTTGAAAACGTTTATATTTATTCTAAATCACTTGCTCAAAGTAAGTATGTTGAATTAAAAAGTTTTTGGACTCTATAAAAGAAATAAAAAGTGATTTTTTCTGATAATGATGAAGTTATGCCTCCAGAAATGGCTAGAAAAAACTCTATATTTGTTTTTGATGATGTAGCCAGCAATAAACAACAACACATGAAAGATTATTTCAGTAGAGGTCGTCATCACGATGTTGACGTATTTTATCTTTGTCAAAAATATTCTTGTATACCTAAACATCTAATTAGAGATAACGCTAATTTTTTAATTCTTTTTAAATAAGACGGAACAAACTTGCGTCATGTATATAACGATCATGTAAATACAGATATGAGCTATGATCAGTTCATCGATATTTGTTCTTATTGTTGGCAAAACTCTAAGTTTGGCTTTTTGGTTATCGATAAAGATAGCGGTTTACAAAATGGTGGATATCGCAATGGATTTGATGTTTATTTTCAGTTATAAATAATAGTTAAAAAGAGCTAAATGCTCATTCGCGTTATACACTTTGTGTGGTTAACAACCTAACTATGACGCCGTTTAACAAAATCAATAACGTGTCTATCAGACCACCAACTTCACGCCATGATATTGCAACTAAATCGTATGTTGATGATAAGCTACTGCAATATGGAAATCAAGTAACAACAACAACAACAAGCGATGGGCATCTAAGTATTAACGGCAAACGGTTAAAAGATGTTTGAACGCCCATACATGTTGAAGATGCTTGCAACAAAGGTTATGAATTGAATGAGCTAAATAAAACTGAGTCTAAAGAAGACATACAACGAAACATTAACGACCTTAAATGTTTAATTTTTTCAATTTGCAAAATAGATAAACAACAACTTGACTTTGAAAACAAACGTCTCGCAGGCTTAGCTTTACCATCATCTTCAAATGATGCAGTAAACCTTATTGCAATGCAGCAACATACATCGAATATAAAAAATATCTGGAAAACCGAATAACCGAAGTGTTACAACGAGTAGAATTCATTCATGGTTTAGTGAGCGAATTTTCAGAAGATCACTTTCCGTTTGATGATGATAGTCTCGACTAGGGTAACAAAAGAATAAGAAATGTTAAAGATCCAATTCAAAATCAAGGTGCGGTATCGTATTCTTTTCTTAAAACTCGTGTAACAAAATAACTCGATGAAATTAAAAATCTCTTTTGAATATAAACAAAGATGATGAAACTGTAGATATGTTAAATAGAAGAAAAACAAACATATCTCAACCAATCGATTCGTTAGATGCAATAAACAAATATTATTTAGAAAACTTTGCTGCTTCTCGAAAAGATCTAGAAGACTTAATCACTAAATTTAATGAACAAAACTTCTTAAACGTAGACGTAGACGATGGTGGGACTTTAAATATGATGAGTAGACGAATTGCTCACGTAAACAATCCCATATACGATAACGATGTTGCAAATAAGACGTTTGTTGAACAATATGCCGCTTCACGAGATGAATTTGAAAAAATTAAACAGACTGTAAACAATCTACAACATCAAAAACAAACAAATGTCGAGTTTCCTGTTAACGACCAAGATGTGACAAATAAACGGTTTGTAGAACACTATGCTGCTTCACGAACTGAAGTTAATAAAATAAAAGAAATTTTAAGCAATTTACAAACTCGTATTGAGGGTGTTGCTAACAATCTAAGTATTGTTAAAAAAGTAGAACTTGAAAGTTACGCTGCTGCATTCAAAGATGAATATAACAAGTTAAAAACTGAACTAGAAAAAATTGAGCAATTGGTTAACAAAGAACCACTCGAAAGTTTTACCGCATCCAAAGAAGAATATGGTATATTACAAGATGAAGTAAAGAAAACGAACTTATCGAAATTTATTCTGAAATTCTCCAACACACCATCAATCCATTCACCGGTATACACGCTTCATAATCATAATATACAGTACCAACTTCCCTATAAAGGTATATTAAAACCAATTTTTGTTTCACAAAGATCTCCAATTGTGTATGCAATTTTAAATATACGTCAAGAGATTGAACTGGATGGCAGTGACATTGTAGTTGAAGAACAAGGTGAAATACAGTTTCGACTTAGACCCTGAGAAACATAAAACCAATGATCTTCCTCTTCAAATTGATTTTGAATATACTATAAATAAGTAAAACAACTACAATTTTAGTTTAGTCATGGAGAAGAGCTTGAAGATTAAAGCTGAAAGTCGAGTGAAGGATAAACTTTCTCGCTTAAAAAAAGATGTTAAGGACAAGTATCTTTCACTTCAAAATGATGTTAGACGTCAAGAATTAGATATAGAGAGTAAGTTTAAACCAGTAACAAATTCATTAAACCAGCTTGTAGCTATTGCTAATACAACGTCAACTAAAAAAAAAGAAAAAAATGATGATTCTGAATCAACTGCTACTTCAGACGAAGAAGATGGAGATAGCATCAAAATAATTACACTTTTTAACCGCTACTTTGATCCGTTCATTAAACAAAACGTGGATAGAACATTTGGTATAACGATAAGAAATGATAAACAATACTTGGGACGTGAACGAGTTTTCTTTGATAAAAAGTGGATAAAAGTTGGTGGTGAAAAATTTCCTATAACAGAAGGTGTACTTGAATTGATTCAAAGGAAAGTACCAGATCACTCTCTAATCGATAGGAGTGATTTAAGTTCTTATTTGAAATTATTAAATGTTTCAAACGTGCACAAAAGAAATTATGCAAGCAATGCAGCTCCGAGAGGAACACAATCTCATAAGTATAAAAATATAATCGAACCCCTTCTTACTGAAGGCATAGATAGAATTATAAAAACAACAGATGAGAATGAAGAAGCAAATACTACGATGCATACTGGATATGGCCAAAAGAAACACATCACACCACAAGCCATTTGGAAATTCGAAGGAGGAAACAATATTGAATTTGTCCATGGGAATGAACCAAACAAATTAGTATCAAGACTTAAAAAATTAATTGCATCAAAAGCTGCAGGCCACACAGGACTCGACAGCGAAATCTTTGCTATTGAAGAAGAAATAAGAAATGCATGATATATTGAATAAAAATTCAAACATTTGTAAAACAATGCACAGTATGTTATAAATCTCTGTTTAGAAATTAACTATGAGCGAAATCAGACGAGAAATTGCAAAAGAACTTCATGCACCTCTTAGAAAAAGTTTAAAAGACGACATGTTATTAGCAAAGGAATCGATGACCTCCATGTAGCTGATCTTGTGGACATGTCAAAACATGCAAAATGGAATAATGGATTTAAATATTTATTAACCATTATTGACGTTTACTCAAAATATGCATGGGCAATTCCTCTTAAAACCAAAAAAGGAAGTGAGATTGTAAAAAGTTTAAAATTTGTTTATTCTCAAAGTAAAGGATTGCCCAATTATTTTCACACTGATCGAAGAACGGAATTTTATAACAGTGAATTCAAAACATGGTCTCAGAAACAAGATCTAAAGCATTATTCCACTGGGAGCTCCATAAAGGCGAGTGTGGTAGAGAGATTTAATCGAACTCTTAAGGAATCGATGTGGAAAGAGTTCAAAACACGTGGTTCATACCGATGGGTAAATATTTTGCCTGAGTTATTAGTAAAGTATAATCACAAAATACATCGCAGCATTGGCATGAAACCTATTGATGTAAAAAGAAACAATCAACCCCGCTTGCCAACACAATATAATGAAACTTTAAGAAAACCAAAATATAAAATTGGCGACATTGTAAGCATATCAAAAATCAAGAAACATTTCAGCAAGGGGTACGAAGCTAATTGGACTACGGAATTATTTACAATTTATAAAGTTCAAAATACTAATCCACGAACATATCTTTTAAAAGATAATAAAAATTTGCCGATATTTGGGGCATTTTATGAAGCAGAGTTACAACGAACAAAACATCCTAATATTTACTTAGTTGACAAAGTACTACGTTGAAAGGAACCCGAGCCTTCGTATCTTGGCTAGGATTCGATTCAACTCACAACTCTTGGATTTCGAACAAAAATATATTCTAATTAAAACAATGTAAGTTTGTTTAATTCATCGCAAAAAATATTATTATTATTATTAATGTGTCTCTATATATTTTCAGCTCACTAAAACCAACACACTCAAGAAAGAAAAGAATGATTGTACTTACCTTCCACACAAGATCGCCAGCATATTCAACTCTGCAGACAGCATCTTCAATTCTCAGCATCTTGGCGGAAAAAAGAACTACTTACCACTTTAAGAACGAAGATCATACCATTTTGTTTTCACTATTTCGTATTATATAATTAATGTAAACCACAATGATTAAAATAAATATATTTAAAAAAAAATATATCTGACATTATAAATAAAAAACACTGACCCCTGTCCATTTAATTAATGATTTTACAATCATCATCATCAACTTCTTCTTCTTCTGCTTCTTCTTCTTTTTCTCCAACACACTCCTCATCCTCTTCTTCACGTTCTTCTGCTAGAGGAGGCGGAGGAGTCATAAAATCCCCCAACCTCAGTCCATGAAGAGGACGTATACTAATAGTTTCCTCACCCCTCACTCTGAATTCTCGAAGTCTATTAATCAAAACATTAATAATCTCAATATTTAGTCCATTTAATATTAAATCAGCACTATATCGTCGGTCTGACTCTATTTCCTTCACTATAAACTCGAAAATTTCTCTTTCTTGAACACTTAAATTGTTTATGATTATTCCTTCTTCTACTTTTACAGCCGAAATAAGATAATTTAAGTTTAGCGCCCTCGCTCTCTCTGCTATTAATTTCACCTCTCCTATGCGGCACAACTTCTCGATAACACATTCAATTACATTCATGATGAGAATATCTATGGCTCCCAAACAATCTCTGCTCATATATACTATGAAGTTAAAGAAACAGAAAGCTGATTAAACATATCACATGAATGAGGCTCTGTGAACGGACATCCAAACTTGTTCTCTCATTAAAATAATTTCAGAGTTCAATAATGATGGCTAAGAATTTAAAACAAACAAGCCAATATTCATTTCATGCAGTCATAGAACGGTCTATGCAGAATGAGACCACAGAGCATGCAAGCACACAAAAAATGTTAACTAACAGCTGCACGTCCTATATGGATTAGCAAGCCAGAACCCCCACGTTCGGCTTGCTCGCGCTAGCCAAAGAACGATAACAGCCATGGGGCAAAGGTTATCCGCTTCAAGCGGTCAAGGGTCAATCTCTTCTTGGTGCTAACACAAACAGAGCACTAAGCAAACGCGTGTGTATAACCAAATGGGCCTCCATGGAAGCCGCACCCGTACAGTCTCATTCAAATGTTAGTACACCTAAACCTTTTCTGCTAACAAGACCCCATTTGAACATTTTTGTCCTATAGACCTGAGAGTTGGTTTACTGGTATAGGAGATAGAGAGCTTTCATTTATGATAAACAAACTTTTTTGTAGAATTCATAGATTCCAAAATAGTGAGCATTTTTCAAAATTCATTTTCTTTTGTCCTAGATAGTTGAAATTTGGTATGGGGCTAGAGGAGATCAAGGCTATTCATTTATGTCAAACAAACCTTTTTATAGATTTCATAATTTTGGAAATATAGCCTACTTTCCAAATCAATTTATTTTGTCCTAGAGAGTTGAAATTTGGTGTGGCGGTAGAGCAGGTCAAGGCCATTCATTTACAGTATGTCAAACAAACTTTTTGTCGCGAACACTGTAGACATATCACGTGATCGCTCGCATGATGATGCAATATGTCCTCGCGATTACGCAATATCCAAATGGTAAAAATGTATACTACTAATAATCTTAAATGATCGGTCATTTGTATACCGATAATGACTATTAATATGATTTGACATGATAGTGGTTTAGCATTTGTAAATAGAAAGATACAGTAGAAGAAAACTATATGGAAGAAGGACCGTTAATAAATTATATTAACACGGTCATATCGCTTAAGAGTCATTCTGTTGAAGCGATAGACACATGTAAATAGTGTATAAATATTTCCATTTGTTTATATTAAGGGTTTTGAATTATTTGTAATAAGTACTATTTTTAAATGTTTTTGATATAGATAATAGAACGAGCGAATGTTTTTGATATGAGTGTTTGATTTTAATTATGATTACTGTGTGTATGAAGGCTTCGTTGGTCATGAACGACGGTAGCGAATGTTAGTAAGATTGTTTGTAAGTATGGATGTATTTAAAAGAGAATTAGCTTAACTAGAGCCGAGTTTGTAAAGGTAATTGTTTGAAACACGAGATGCTTCATCGCGTTTCATTTCTCGCATTTTGTATGCTAAGAACAGAGAACATAGCAGGTGGCAGGCAAGTAAGTCCCGTTCTTAGCAAGGTCGGACAAACAAATGAGCTCAGGTCTCACAGCTGTGTGTGTGAGGGGCTGACGATCAAGCCGTTGCCATTATATAATAACCAGTTAAACTATGCAGACAGGCACGCGACAAAGAATGTTGATAATTTTAAATGGAATGCCCATCTCAATAGAACACCAGTAGAATGTTTAGATATGTTTTTAAAATTCGTAGACGGCAGAATATTTTTATTTTTAACCGATTATGTTAGTATGAATGTGAGAAGTTTTAACAGCTTCAGTGGCGTAAATGGATATTTATTATAGGTTGTTATTTTGTTTGTGATTGTTATCTAGTTTTATTAATAAATTATATTTTTATATGTCTTGTTCGGTGTACGTTAATCATTTTATACATGGAGACGTGTTATGGAACAGCCTTAAATAGATAGGATGTCATTTTATCCAACATAGCCCCAAGAAATGAAGGTAAGTTTGTACTCTTCCGTATAAAAGCTAGCTTGCTTATCCATAACATGTTTCAAGCCTACTGTGTATAATCTTGGAGAGCTCGTTGGTGAGATTGTGATAGATCATTCAGCCGGGACTTTCACTATTTTATAATGAAGGTCTGCTTTGGATGCCCAGCGAGTTCCTCCTTGATTTTTACGGGTACAGTAGATAAAATGGCTGCCCAACGTTTATGCGTCGAAATGCTTCTGAAAGGGCGTTCGATGAACCATTCTTAGACAAGAAATTGGTAACCCTATGTGTTATCTTCGAAAAACATGTGGAAGGGTGTATGTAGAGCCTATATGAAGGGAAATAGAGCCAGCCCTATTGAGGTGATAATTGAGTGCGATAACATAGGTGGTTTTAAGTTGTTTTTAATAATGTTGTACTCGAATACAGATCAAATCTTTTAGAAAACCTGAGGTGGGTATACATAGGTTAGAATTCAATGAAAATAACCTACGATCTGAATTCATTTCATTTCAGACCGGCTCATGGCCTTCGATAGCCATGCTAAGTGTAAAGTTAACTTGTTTTAACGTTGGTAAATTTAAATTTTAGTACGGTAGTATAGATAATTTAGGACACAATCAAGCGGAACGAAACTCTAAGTTTATTAATTTAAGAGTTTATTTACTATGTCAATTTTAAGACTTTAGATAGACATTAAGAATGCCCAATTACTTGGTAGAAATTGTTGTTCCAAATGTTGTTATCATACTCAGTTTTGACATGTCCCTGCAACGATTTGTATTAGTATCTTTGCAATGGCAACGATGGGAAAAGAGGAGGTTCAGAGGATGCTGATCGAGATGCAGCAGAGTTTGCAGGAGAGTATGGAAGAGAATTTGAAATCTGTCCAATGTAATTTGCAGGAAAACTTGCAGCATAATTTGGAGATCTTGACGGAGCAATTAAAATCGGTACAATGTAATTTAGAGGAAAATCTGAAGCAGGAGATGACCGAGAATTTAAAGGTAATTTTTCAGAGTTTGAATCGCAAATTTCAGGAAACAATTAGGCGCTCTTAAGGTGAATGTGGATTCTTTACGTTCTCAAGTAATAGATCACAATAAGATATTGAAGAATGACATAGAACTAGATATAAGCGAAATGTTAAAAGCTCATGTTGTAGTATGGAAGGAAGAGTGGAACAAATCTCTTAAGGAACATATTAAAGAGATTCAGGAGAACATAGAAAAGAAATTTGCTAGTACTCAACTACAAGTAAGTAGGTTAAGAAAGGTAGGAAAGATGATATTGATATGGTTGTCGTAAAAGTTGTAGAGAATATTATAGAAAATATAACAGGTCGTGTTACAGAGAGAGTGAAAGAGAGTGTCAAGGAGGAAATACAGGGTGTACAATCATCCTAAGAAGGATTGCAGACTAGTGCTATTGCAACAAATCATAACATGTCGCGATTACAGGACAGTTCCAAGGAGATCCAGACAAATGTAAGTGAGATAAGAACGAAAGTTGATATTGTTCAAGGCGATGTAAACGATGTTAGAACGAAAGTTGACACTGTACAAAATAAAGTAGACACTGTACAAACGAAAGTAGACACTGTACAAACGAAAGTTGACACTGAACATGATAGGGTTGATGATATTCAAACTGATGTTAACAATGTACAGACCGATGTAAATGGTATTCAAACAGGCGTTAACAAAATGCAAGCGGAAGTAATTAATCTGTTTATCGATGTAAATATTGTTAGGAGAAATATTGACAAAGTTAATGCTAATGTTAATGGCATCCAGTCCAAACTCAATCATATCGAGTCTAGAAATGTCACTTTTCAAAATGAAATGAGAAAAGAGTTAGAGGTGTCTAAAACGCAGTATAAGGAAAACATAGGTGCGGTTCAGTCACAATTAGGTGATCTTAAGGTGAATGTGGATTCTTTACCTTCTCAAGTAATAGATCACAATAAGATATTGAAGAATGATATAGAACTAGATATAAGCGAAATGTTAAAAGCTCATGTTGTAGTATGGAAGGAAGAGTGGAACAAATCTAGCAAGGAACATATTAAAGGGATTCAGGAGAACATAGAAAAGAAATTTGCTAGTACTCAACTAGAATTAAGTAAAGAGGTAACACGCGTGCGAACCGATCTAAGCAAATGATTGGATCAGCTTCAGCAAACTCAGGTCGACAATAAAGATCAATCAAGTCAAGAAGCGAAAGCATTTAAAGATCACGTAACGCAGGAAAATAAAGCATTGAAAGATCAAATTATCAAGGTTGTCACTGACGTGAATAAAATTAACGAGATTCACGAGGGAAAGTCTACCGAACTGGAGGAGAACATTACCAGGATACTTCAGAGTTTAAACATTGGAAACGTATAAAGAAGACCTGAAGAAAGAAGTGGGAAAGCAATTGAAGGACATTATTAGCGAATTGGAAGAGAAAGAAAAAGAGGAGATAGGTGAATGGGAAAGACAAAATAAACAGTGTATATCATGAAGAAAGAGAAGTTTGACCAGATGCAAGGGCACTTAGATCGATAGAAAGGCCTAAATTCAGGAACCAGGAATCTGAAAGAAGAACGAGGGATCCAAGAATTAGTAGTCAGAATACTCAACTGAGGAATATAACGGTTATATGCAACTTTGAAGATAAACCTCATCAGTTTAATAACCAGGACGGATTCACCCCTATTGAATCCATTCGAAATCTGGGAGATTACTTTGTCGAAGTTCAGGTTCCGAGGGATAGGGAGATGAAATAGTGGAACGCTACTTAGCTTTAGCTTCGTCAGAGTGGTTTAGAACCTTCAGGTACACGTTCATTGATTTCGAAGAATTTGCCGAGGCCTTAATCAAGAGATTTTGGTCTATTGAAGCGCAGAAAAGTTTACGCGCAGAAGTATACTGGAGGAAGTATTCGAGTACTCTGCCAACGCGCTACGTGGACTTCTTCACGAGTCAATTAGCTCAACTGAGGTTCCTCCAGCCCCCATTATCAACAGGAGAACTGATATCGATACAGCTTCCAGTTGAAGTAAGGACTAATTATCTCGTCTCAGATCAAGGATTTGGCTAGCTTGGACGAGCTTCTGCGAAAATTAGGCTACACTAGTCCAATGCCTAAGTAATGTCCAGAAATAGTAGACCAGAGCGAGATAGAAATAGTATAGGTCCGGAAAGGAATAACTATTTTAGAGACAGGAGAGCCGAACCAAGGTATCGTAGATTCCGTGGAGGAAGACCTTACCAACAACAACAGGGGAGAAACAACGATAATACTCGCAGAAACGGTTATTATCACAATAATTACAACTACCGGTACAATAACAATATCAGTTATAACCGGAACAATAGATATAACCAGGGGTATAACAAAAACAGGAACTATAGATAGAATTCGTTCACAAAGGAACACTATGACGAAAGACATAAAGAAGGGAAAGAATACTTAAAGAGCTTAAGACAAGATGAACAGAACGTGAAAGAAGGGGAGAAAAACGCGAGTATCGATCCCAAGCCAGGTACAAGTCAGCAGGGAAATAGTGGGAATGATTCTCACAGATGATATGGAGGAACTCCGATCATTAAAATAACTTAGGAGGAGAAAGAAGACAATGCTATACCACAATACCAGAAGGAGATGAAGAGGAAAGAAAGATAGGAGCCAAAAAAGCACTATGAAAGACGAGAAGAGAGACCCCTATCGCATAGAGAATGCCTTTGGAAACAATTGTTACGAACTGTTCGACGAAGAAAACAATGTTATATTCGGAAAGTACAACGCGAAAAATTTAAGGAAATATCTTAAGAAAGTAGGCTAAATATGCATCCAAAATTTCAGCTCAGTGACATATCTAACGTCCTGAATTTATGTGATTAAATACAATTTGAGAACTGTTTTTAATCTTAGCTGAGAGGAGAATGCGCCCGAAATTTGAATGCTTCACGATGAAAATGATGTTATTTTCCGAGCCCATGATAAAGTTTAACATTGCAATATAAATCTTGGACGTTGGCTCAGGCGAGCTTTGTTAGCGAACGCAGGCAGTGGGAGAAACCCATCACGTGATCAGAGACGCCCCAGAATATTCTCGATCATTGAAAAGTACCTAGCATCAAGGAAATACCGCGAAATATTACCAGTTAATTATTATAAAATATATCATTGGATATATGCTTACAGCCAATGAGAGGAGGGTTTGTGGAAGCAGATATGGATTTTTACGTAGTTAATGTGATTAACTATGCCATTTAAGCCCTATGTAACAATTTTACTCCATTGAAATCATCAAGAAAATTAAAACAAGATATTACTACTTCTTTGAAAGACGCAATAGGGAAGAAATTCACTGTAATAAGCTTTATTACAATTGCGCGCCAATAATTACTCGCGACCAACAATGGCGCCGAATTTCAGACGAGTTGAAGGGGGGACTGCTTGTAGAAGCCTTCTTCTCTCGACTGACTTCGAAGGTACAAGACGTGTTACCCGGGGTAGTTCATTCCCGTAGAAACGATACTGAGAGCGGTCCTACGCGACACGAGAGACCGCGACGATCCCGGTCAATAGTTATTGAGAGCCCGCTGAAACTAAGTGAAGTTGAGCGGAGGATATTAAGTTAAATAGCGAACAAGTGTTCAACTTTGTGGAAAGCCAACAGTAAACATTACATTTATCCAGTTATAAGGCCTCATCATAAGAAGATTTAAGGAAATTCATCGAGAAATTCGAATGTTACAGGACACTTTGTGTTGTCAAAAAAAGTTACTTATCTCAGCGCAGAGAGAATCATTTTAGTGCAGCGAGACTTCAACATAGTCAAGTCCACGTTGCAGCAGTAAGTAAGTAAAGTGATACTGTATGAACATTGTGACTTTATTGTATATGAACACTATGGTGGCTACAGACAATTATAAAATGGAATTAATTTATAACACTTTAAGTATGAGTGAGATGATGGATTAAAACTATTACGCGATTGGGATATGTCAAGACAGGGTTGTGAATAGCAACATGGAACAACGTTAATGAACAACGAGAATATGTATAACATCTAGAATTTTAGAATGCCGAGACAACAAGACATTATGTACATTTTCATCCAGTACATTTAATGTACTTTCATGTACATTAAATCTCGACTATGAGCAGATATAATTAATCATTGACCAACGAAATGAATATTAACATCTACGATAGAGATTCGACGTACAACTTACACATTTAGTAGTAACGATGATGCTATTAAGAAAATATTGCTCGATAATGATGGAGGACTTTCGAGTGATGTTGGCTATTGAAGAATCGTCAACGGGGAGACAGAAGATAGAATATACTTGGCCTGATGATTGTTCGAGATGAAATCCATGTTCGAGGAACGAGATTCGACGTCCGGAGGAGACGAGCATGTCGAGAAGGAAATCTTTCCATTCTCGAGGTCGCAGTTCTTATCTGATGGTGTGGAACGGGTTCGATTTCAGTAAATCATACCTGGGAGATGACCCAGCCAGGTATTTTCAAATACCTGATGATGAACTTCAGTTGTGTAAGTAAGTAAATGATGTTATTTTCCGAGCCCATGATAAAGTTTAACATTGCAATATAAATCTTGGATTATATGCTTACAGCCAATGAGAGGAGGGTTTGTGGAAGCAGATAGAATATACTTGGCCTGATGATTGTTCGAGATGAAATCCATGTTCGAGGAACGAACATCATTATATGCTTACAGCCAATGAGAGGAGGGTTTGTGGAAGCAGATAGAGATTCGACGTACAACTTACACATTTAGTAGTAACGATGATGCTATTAAGAAAATATTGCTCGATAATGATGGAGGACTTTCGATTGCAATTAAGAAAATATTGCTCGATAATGATGGAGGACTTTCGAGTGATGTTGGCTATTGAAGAATCGTCATGTTCGAGGAACGAGATTCGACGTCCGGAGGAGACGAGCATGTCGAGAAGGAAATCTTTCCATTCGATTTCAGTAAATCATACCTGGGAGATGACCCAGCCAGGTATTTTCAAATACCTGATGATGAACTTCAGTTGTGTAAGTAAGTAAATGATGTTATTTTCCGAAGCTTGGCCTGATGATTGTTCGAGATGAAATCCATGTTCGAGGAACGAGATTCGACGTCCGGAGGAGACGAGCATGTCGAGAAGGAAATCTTTCCATTCTCGAGGTCGCAGTTCTTATTGGTTAATGAGTGAGGGTTTGTGGAAGCAGATAGAATATACTTGGCCTGATGATTGTTTAAAATGAATTGTATACATTTAATATACACTACTAAATGTATAGTGACATGGTATTTTATACCTTAGTAACCTCGTTTAGTAAACCGTAAAAGATCTATAAATATAATCGTTTTATTTGTGTAGATAGTAACAATACTATAGTAGTTATAGTAGTTATGATTACTATACTCGATACTAAGGTAGAAATGTTTTGCATTACTTTATAGTTTGAGTATTCTTGACGGCATTTGTGAACAACAATTATCCATATTTAATTCATGTAGTTTCACTTCGATGTTTAGTAAGGTTTATTCTTCAAGATCGAATAAGATGATAGTCCTTGGTTATCAATACTTGGAAATATTTTATGAATCAGTTTCTGAACTGAAGTCAGGTGTTTGAGAAATTTATTTTCCATTGGGATTTTTTTTTCGATGATTTTCGATTTTTATTAAAGATTCCAGACATTTTGTCTTAGATATTTTTAGTAAATTCATTTTGTTTAAAATGAATTGGGCATTCTTTTTGTAATAAGAATTCATAGTTAGGAGAAGAAATCTATGTGTGATATAATGTGAAATATCACCTAATATTATAAACAATTCGTCGATCTAGCAAGTTACACGCGTTATGATTACGACGTGAAGTTAAACATTTATGGACATTCTTTGTGTAGAATGAAATTACATTCAGTGGATGACAATCCAATATTGAATTGAAGGAAGGCTTTGCTCTTCATTGTAAATTATTTGAGACATATCTTTTGAAAGATAATTCATCCGATCATAGGAAATTTAGATAAAATCTCATCCGGTTGTGATTGATCTTTATTGAGCGATAAAATAACACGAGGTGTTATCAATACACAAATGTAACACTACGTTTTTTTGTCAATGTAGTATTGCATCCGTGTATATTTGTAGGAATGACCAGTATGAAGGAACATGTGTTTTTATTGTTATTAAATGTATAGTGACATGGTATTTTATACCTTAGTAACCTCGTTTAGTAAACCGTAAAAGATCTATAAATATAATCGTTTTAGAACGATCAATGTAATTGTAGAACAGATATTGCTGTTCATTTATAAACAATGGATTGTAACAACAATAAGATCAATGCTAGAAGGAAGTTATGCCAGTACTGTGGAACTATTGTTGGGAACAATTGAGTTGATGTCACGTAAGTTTTGTTGTATAGATATACGCGTTTTTTGCCGTATATAGTTGTTTGGAATAGGAGGGTGATACCGTATCCATTGTCATGAAGTACTGTGGTTTGAATAATAGAAGCATTGTTGTATGAGTAGAGTCAGGGAAGACTCCTAAAGTGATCGGATCTACCACACGAAAGTCGTTTGTAGGCGGAACTTCGTGGGGAATATATATATTATCCTTGTTCTCTATACTATTATTAAAATTATATTAAACTTGAATTGTAACAACAATGAACTAATCTGAAATGATCGGCCATTTGTATACCGATAATGACTACTGTATTAACATGATTTGACATGATAGTGGCTTAGCATTTGTACATAGAAAGATATAGTAGAAGAAAACTATATGGAAGAAGGAGCGTTAATACATTACATTAATACGGTCATATCGCTTAAGAGTCATTCTGTTGAAGCGATAGACACACGTAAATAGTGTATAAATATTGAATTATTTGTAATAAGTAATATTTTTAAATGTTTTTGATATAGATAATAGTTAGAACGAGCGAAAGTTTTTGATATGAGTGTTTGATTTTAATTATGATTACTGTATGTATGAAGGTTTCGTCGGTCATGAACGACGGTAGCGAATGTTAGTAAGATTGTTTGTAAGTATGGATGTGTTTAAACGAGAATTAGCTTAAATAGAGCCGAGTTTGTAAAGGTTATTGTTTGAAACACGATATGCTTCATCGCGTTTCATTTCTCGCATTTTGTATGCTAAGAACAGAGAACATAGCAGGTGGCAGGCAAGTAAGTCCCGTTCATAGCAAGGTCGGACAAACAAATGAGCTCAGGTCTCACAGCTGTGTGTGTGAGGGGTAGACGATCAAGCCGTTGCCATTATATAATAACCAGTTAAACTATGCAGACAGGCACGCGACAAAGAATGTCGATAATTTTAAATGGAATGCCCGTCTCAATAGAACACCAGTAGAATTTTAAGATCTGTTTTTAAAATTTGTAGACGGCAGAATATTTTTATTTTTTAACAAATAATGTTAGTATGAATGTGAGAAGTTTTAACAGCTTCAGTGGCGTAAATGGATATTTATTATAGGGCAGGCTGTTCCAAATCCACGAGTTTGAGTATGCGTACTCGCGAGTACTCAGTAGTAATGCTCGGAGCACGGCTGGAGAGGGACCGGGGGTGATAGCCAAAACGTCACTGAGCGAAGTTCATAGTACAATTCGAAGCGCTTCCTGCCAATCTTGAGGTATCCACCGCTTAGTAACAGCCGCCCTTACAGCAGAGCTATATTGCATATTGCAGGTTTACTCACAAAAGGCGGCGAGTTCTCAGCTGCTCACGGCCGAGCTGCTCGGCTGGAACAGTCTGTTATAGGGTGTTATTTTGTTTGTGATTGTTATCTAGTTTTATTAAGAAATTTATATTTTTATACTTCTTGTTCGGTGTACCTTAATCATTCTATAAATGGAGACGTATTATGGAACAGCCTAAAAGTGATAGTATGTCATTTTATACAACAAAGCCCCGAAAAAAGAAGGTAAGTTTGTACTCTTCCGAATAAAAGCCCGTTTGTTTATCCATAACGTGTTTCAAGCCTATTGTGTATAATCTTGGAGAGCTCGTTGGCGAGATTGTGATAGATCATTCAGCCGGGACTTTCACTATTTCATAATCCAGCTGTGCTTTGGATGCCCAGCGAGTACCTCCTTGATTTTTACGGGTACAGTACCATCCCGGCATTTTCTTGGAGTAGAAGTAGGAAACCATGGAGAACTGCTTCCAGGATGGCCGAAGTAGGAATCGAACCTTCCTCTTCTCAGTTTTACCTCACAAGACTGAGTGTACTCCGTTCCAGCCCTCAGATCAGAATTAATTATTGGCAGATCCGGGCCTCCACGGTGACAGCCAAGAATGCCAGCCATTACGCAACGTGTAATTAGTAATTATGGTGTTAATCGCTCCATGCATTTGATCCCGAAGGAATTATTACTCTTAAACTTTGGTTATTAGTTGAACTCAGTAAGTTTGAAAGAACACACGTCAGCTTTGACAATTCCATTAACAAGGTGGCGGCTAATGGAGCTAGAAGTTATATTGCGTCTTCGATAAACTTAAACCATCAGCGATGGCATAAGAAGCGGGTTGCACCTGAAACTCAGTTTTATTGTCTCCATCAATGATAATGTTGGTTGCAAATGCACGTAGAACATAACATTGCAGATTATTATTGAGTAACCCTGCAACTGTCATACTAATTTCCGGATTTTTACCAAATTTGCACGTGTAATGTATGTCTAGCAGACATAGCCTAGGCATGTCTATTTAAATCCACGCGCGTTGATACTTCCAATGTTTAACTGCATGTAACTTCCATAGTAGAGAATGCTTTTCATGCAAAGGTTTTTAATGTGCAATGCATGATTTAGAACTTATAACAGTGGATATCATAAGAGTCACCAGGGTTATCCACCTGTGTATTAATGATCTCTTAATCTTTTTAATCCTAGAGTTAATATCTCGGAATATGTGTACGAAAAAGCATCAAACTTAGCTCAGTGTTAATTCCAGTAGGTTTTAGACACATTTAGAGTAGATCTTCGTAATTATCATTACCAACATAATTCTGTTTATGCGTATATTATTCAGTGTTCAACTAATCGTACATGCATCTGCCATACAAATTTATGGATTTTCTCTCATTTTGCAGGTTTAATGCATGTCTTAGCAGACGTAAGTATGCCCATTTAAAGAGTCCACAGGACTATATAAGCTACTGCCTAGTAACATACTGAGAACATTAGAGCCCTAAACTCAATATCGCAGAATCTGTTCATGTAAACAGCTTGAAAATCTATACACCGTAATGTCTTAATATTGCAGATACATTTTGAGCAACACGTGTATATATATGTATATATATATTAGTGTCACCAGAATAATTCTACGTACGTTTGAGTTGAGCCGAAGGAAACGTTCGGATCATTCATTGGATTTCTATCAATTTTTTACATACAGTGTATGCCAGAAGAGTTACTTGTGCACATTCTCAGTCCTACCATTACCCACCTAATAACTCTCCCTGGGCATTTGAGCCGTAGACTATCAATATCTCAGAATCCATACAAGGAAGCATATTCGAACATACTGTACTGCTCTATTAAGCCACAATACTTCAGTTATATTTTGATCAAGTCTTATAATGTCAGTGTTACCAGCATCCAACTATGTTTAATTAGAAGAATAGGGATTGAATGTAAAATTTTAGGAAAAAATAGACTCTTTAGTTTGCCACGGAACTACTTGTTTTATGGACGTTATATATTCTCTTACATTTAAAATACTACTGCTTGCGGGGCCGATAACCTTGCTGTTAGACACCTTAAAACAACAATTATCATTATCTTCGTCATCTTCTCCTGCTTGTGGGGCCGATAACCTTGATGTTAGGCGCCATAAAACAACAATTATCATTATCATCGTCATCATCTACTACTTGTGGGGCCGATATCCTAGCAGGTTAGGCACCTTAAAACAAGAATTATCACCATCTACTGCTTGCAGGGTCGATAACCTTGCTATTAGGCACCATAAAACAACAATTATAACCATCATCTACTGCTTGCGGGGCCGATAACCTTAATGTAAGGCGCCTTAGAACACAATTATCATTATCATATTCATCATCTACTGCTTGCGGGGCCGATAACATTGATGTTAGGCGCCATAAAACAACAATTATCATTATCATCGTCATCATCTACTACTTGTGGGGCCGATATCCGTGCTGTTAGGCACCTTAAAACAAGAATTATCACCATCATCTACTGCTTGCGGGGCTGATTACCTTGATGTTGGCGCCTTTTACAACAATTATCGTTATCATCATCATAAGGAAGCTTGTAGTTCAACGTGACCGTTAATCTCGCGATCATAAGCCACGGGATCTCATTATTACGTGGAATCCGAACCACAGGTCATAGCATTTCATTTCAAAAATCTCACATGCTTTGACCGGGAATTGAACCCGGTCCACCTTGGTGAGAGGCATACAGCTTGACCGCAGTGTCACCACGCCCCCACCTCATCACCATCGTCATCTAATGCTTGCAGATTTTAAATAAAAAGGCAAAGAATGGCGTCAACTTATTTTTCAGTTTCAGTGTATAAAAAGTGTAGTGATTTCATTTTCGTACCTGGACATCGTGGTCATCAGCCCCGGGTATTTGGGTGTATACCCCGCAGCGTAGCCGTGCGCATTGAATCGTGCACTTGAGGGCGTGGTGGCTCAGCGGTCTAGCTGTGTGCCTCTCACCAAGGCGGTCCGGGTTCGATTCCCGGTCAATGCATGTGAGATTTTCGAAGTGAAATGCCATGTCCTGTGGTTCGGATTCCACGTAAAAAGGAGGTCCCGTGGCTCATAATCACAAGATTCACGGTCACGTAAAACTACAATCTTCCTTCCTTTTGAATCGTGCATCAAGACTGCTATGGATGACTGCAGCGACCATCGTGAGATTGTTTTTCCAGGGGATATTCCACACTCCCTCCAGGTAAATGCCGGGATAGTACCTTATTTCAAGTCACGTTGCACCTACCCTTACCCTAAAAGTTACAGTTATTCAATCTTCTATAGTCACAACAGAAACACAACCGGGTGAGTTAGCCGTGGTCGTTACGGCATGACTGCTGGCAGTCGCTCACATCCGGGAGGCGAGGAGGTTCGAATCCCCCCCACCGGCAACCTTGAAGATGGTCTTCTGTGGTTTCCCATCTTCCTTCCAGGCAAATGCTGGGGTTGGTCCCTAACTATAGGCCACAGCCGCTACCTTCCCACTCCTCGTCCTTACATTCCAACTTTCCTCGCCAACGGTACTTGTAGCTCACCCATTGGGTGTCCGTCTCTATGCAGCTACAAAACTGGCGAGCCGAACATGTCCTCAGACACTCCGGGCATTAAAAGCCATACGCTAAAAAAAAACCAACAGAAACACAGGATATCAGATAAGTAGGCTATACAGGGTTCATTTCAAATATGTTATTAGTCCCTAAAATGAAAAAATAACAACTTATGTGTGTGTATATCTCTTTGGCAATTGAGGCTAGGATTGGGAAGGAGGTGGCCGTGGCCATGAGCTAGGAACCATCGCACCATTTTCCGTGAGAAGAAATGGGAAATTCCTTCCGGTATGACTGAGAGAGTAAGCAGCCGCCCGATCCTCAAATTTGCCTCACAAAGTAGAATACAACCTGTTCCAACCTTCAGAACATAATTTCTAATAACATAGTACGCTTCTTGGCAGAATTGTGAGCCTTTGGGACCGGACGGAGTTGGTGTAGTGGCTAGCATTCTTGGCTGTCGCCCCCGTAGGTTCTGGTTGGATTCCCGGCTGTGCCAATTCTGGTCTGAGGGCATGAACGGGGTACACTTAGCCTCATGAGGCAATACTAAGAAGAGGTGGGTTTGATTTCCTTCTCAGCCATCCTGTAAGTGGTTTTCCGCGGTTTCCCTCTCCTATTCAAGACAAATGCCTGGATGGTTCCTAGCTTGAGACCACGGCCGTCTCCTTTCCAATCCTCATCCTGAATTGCAAATATACACACTAGTACAGACACCACACAATCACAGGTTATCCGATAAATTCTACACACACCCAAGTACACGGGGTAACAACAACATCAATACGCAGTGTATGAGAGTGTTGTGTGACCCTCCGGTAAGAGCTTCCTATATCGTGGCGACCCTTGAGACGGTGACTCGTGAAACATCTTTCTAAAGATCTTCTCCTGATGACCAAGCCTACAAGAAGAATTCATCAGTCATTGAACTTTCCTCACTCACTATACGACCACCTCATGGTGTAGTGGCTAGCATTCTTGGCTGCCATCCCGGACATCAGGGTGGAATTCCCGGCTCTGCCAAGAAATTTCATTCTGGTCTGAGGGCTGGAACGGGGTACATTTAGCATCGTGAGGCCAAATTAGAGCATACAAGAAACAAAAGTCCTAAATTAAATAAAAATATTTCAGTTATAAAAGGATAAACTATTCACACTTGAGAAGAGGTGGGTTCGATTCCCACCCCAGTCATCCTGGATGTGAATTTCCTTGGTTTCCCACTTGTACTCCAGGCAAATGCCGGGTTGTTTCTTAACTGAAGACCACGGCCACTTCCTTCCCAATTCCCACCTGAATTACAAATACACATTCTAATACTTCCAATCACAATAACACAGGTTATCAGACAAATTTCCACACGTGCGCCAGTATACAGGGCTGAAATGCGCAGGATGTCCAAGCTCATCAAATGAAACAACAACAACACACACTACTGTAGACGCTCGCAGTCATGGCCAATGAAGTGGCCACCCTGGTTCTAGCGTATTATGTCATTACAACTGAAGTTCCAATGCGTGCTCAAGAGTCACCTTCTTCCTTTTTGCCCACCGCAGGCTCGGTGTAACTTGTAAGTATCGCTAACCTTTTCCACAAACCCTTTCTCTGTCGTTTGAGAGACAGAAAGAGTAGAGAGAGAGGGTGGAGTGAGAAAGAGAAACTGGTTGGTCAGTCACTCAGACCAGTCTGTTGGGTACTGCCCAAGCTGCTGTTTGCGTCATACTGACCGGTATAAGGCAGGGCTGGACAAGGTCGTCACTCAAACTGTGGGTATACATTGAAGTAGAAGAGGTGAAATGTGTGCTTGTATTTGATATGGCCCAAAATGTACATCGTTTTTGGTGTCAACGTTGCTAATCGTTAAGAAAAATGAACTTACGTCTTCAACTTAAAACTTAGAAAATATGCTAGAAACACCATCGTAAGTAAGTTAATTTCGCATGATGGATCTTCTTATCCAGTCTGCGATAAGTTTTCTCAAGATCAAAGCTTAAACAACGGGATAAAATAGCTTTGATGATTTCTCTGTTTCCAGTTAACGTTTTTGTTGCTTTGAGACATCGTGATTATGTGGCCCCGTGTGTGTGGAAACTCTCCGATAACCTGGATCATTGTGATGGCTGCATTAGCGTATGTATTGGGGATTACGACTAGGATTTGGATATGAGTTGGCCGTGGTCTTAGTTCAGGTACCTAAGCAGCATTCGCTTGGAGTAGAAGTGGAAAGTCGCCTCCGCAGCGTAGCGGTCAGCATGGTTAGCTGCCGCCCCGGAGGTCCTGGGTTCGATTCCCGGCTCTGCCACGAACTTTGAAAAGTGGTATGAAGACTGGAACGGGGTCTACTCTGCCTCGGGTAGTCCAAATGAGTAGAGGAGGTTCAATTCCCACCCCAGCCATCCTCGAAGTGGTTTTCCGTGGTTTCCCACTTCGTCTTCGGGCAAATGCTGGGATGATACCTACTGTAAGGCCACGGCCGCCTCCTTCCCTCCTCCTTGCCTATCCATCCTAATCATCTCCTCCCTTCCCTCATAAGGCCCCTGTTCGTTTTGTAGGTGAGGCCGCCTGGGCTAGGTGATGATCACACCTTCCCAGTTGTATCCACCCCAACCAGATGTTCCCAGCTCTAGGACACGTCCCGTGGAGGCGGTAGTGGTGAGTTCCGTCGCTGAGTCCGTGGGAGCTACCCCTGGGGGGTAAATCGATAAAACAAAAAAAGCAGAAGTGGAAAACCAAGGAAAACCACTTCTAGGATGGTTGAGGTAGGAATCGAACCCGCCTGTTTCCAGTTCTGCCTCACGAGGCTGAGTGTACCCCATTCCAGCCCTCAGATGAGAATTACATTTCTTGGCAGAGCCGGGGATCTTCATGGTGACAGTCACGAATGCTAGTCCCTACGCAACGAGGCGGTCTCTTGAAGTCTAGAGGCTTCGCAAACAATAAGTGTTGCCATAGTTTCAATTTCTATTTACGGTATCTGCACCGGTAGCGTAGCAACGCTCGTTATGGCGCGGCACAAGGTTATAACTTATGTGTAGGGCAAGGCATTTAATGACCATAAAATGGCAAGAAAATGCAAAATAAAAAATGCATTTATGACCTAAATATGGTAAAAAAAAATGACACAAAATTTGAAAAAATTACCAATAAATTATTCGTAAATCACTAATTTATTAACCCTTTAAGAAACAATTAGCTGCTTTGAGAGATAATTCTAATGGATGACAATGCATTAACCTTAAATTATTTTGATACTAACAAAGTAAATACCACTTTGCCAACCCTGCTGAAAAAAATGAAATATTTTAGAACTGGCATATTCTTCAAATACTCTCCTAGCAAATAGGTGTCATTTAATTAACAAATAATATTAAAAAAAGAATTCAGTGGCTGTTTACAATAAATTCCAATTGAAATGCACAATGAAAACTTTGTTTCCTTGAAAACTAGTGGCAGCAGGTTATGTTGCAAGTCTACTTTCTTTCTTGAGCAAGTTATTTGCCTAAGTTAAACATAATAGACAAGTATTGTAAACTTAAATAATATTAATTAAATATCCAAATGTAACAAAATGTAACACTTACCAGAAAACAATTAAAAATGCAAAAAAATAACCTAAAATTTCTCCAAAAATGACCTATCTCTTGTAAACGGCAAAAAAGCAAACAAATGCCCTAACAAATTGCCCTTATTTAATCAGTCAATTTATGAAACACCTGTATATTGAACCCTTGCAAAGAAGCTTATGAGACTCAGTTTCGGGGGGTGTAACAGTCCATTTCGTAAGTTGTTGTTAAAGCGCTTCTATAACATGCAGGGTAACACATAACAAAATAACATGCAGGAAGAAGTGAATACCAGGGTTAAAACAAATGAATTTAATAACAGATCAACTATTTACAAATAAAAATAAACAAACATGAACTCCCAAATGACTCCCACTTGAATTAATTACTTGCCATAACTAGGCCTAATCTCAGGAGAGATTGTAAACTGGACCAAATGTCCCAAATACTTCAATGACATTGTGTACGTGTGCGACTGTTCTACACGCTTAACGATGAGTACAAATAAATGCGAGATTCGTCACCATCCGGTAAACCTTCAGAGGACGAATCTGCATTGTCTAGAGCTAGACAGACGCGGGGAACCAAATATACACTACTTAAATTAATCCGACACTTCCTACACTAAATAAAACTACAAATAATTTCCGCATGAAATTGGAATCAAGGAACTGCCGTAGCAAACATTAATGCCTAACATTAGGACTTTTCAAAAATCAACACAAGTAAATTAACACGTGACCAACAAAAGAATACACATATGACCGCTTGTCATTTTTACAAGTAAATACAACTACACCACAGGTGTCATAACAGACAAACTAACGTGAAATGAGTCACAGAAAATCACTAGGCTCAAAGCCAACATTTACATCATTAAAACAATATTCCATTCATACGATATGCGATAATTCGTAACAGACATGGCGAACTCCCCAATTAATTATGGTCCAATGACCATCACAAAAGAACAGGTTTGCTAATGATAGCTTATAGGGGTCAGTCGGTCAGTTGGACTGCCTAAAAATGAGTCACCAGACCTAGACGGGCGCTAAGTGGAAATCTGCACATCTGTCAACCCACGTGTCAATAACCTCGACCTGCCGTGGCATGGGTTCGAGTCTCGAAGAAGCGTGCTCCCAAAGCACATAATATACGTGTGTGTGTCAGAATAAAATATCTCAGCATTTCCCCAAGGAAATCCAAGAATCAGCACTGGACAAGGTACAGTAGCCTCCAAGAGCGCTCTGCCTTTCCATCAAAAATACAACAACAAAAATATGAGGGCGGTAGCACCACCTACCCCTCATCACGAAGAATCAATACACACACCTGACACAAGAACACACACAGAATCACACGTATGGGTTTGACAGAAACCTGAAATAAATGACATAAAATATTTTCCACCAGCTTGCGCTTCCTATCTAGTCCGTGACTAAAGAACCTGAAAAGGACTCAAAAAGAAATCTAAAAAATTTAGAACTAAGGTGTTCTACAGTTACATCTTAATTTGTTGCGCTTGGCAACCCTAGTATGAATAAAACCTGTTCATCAAACATCTTACAATAATTACCTCCCTTTCCCATAAAAAATGAACTTTAATAAAGCACCACTTATCGAATGTAACGAGTTTCGCATTCGCATGGATAAAATCAAATACACACGCCGTGTACACTAAATATGACTCCAAAGAAAAATATACAACAAACAAATTTGGCCACGCGCCAACGTACCTTTAAAGATAATAGTGTCGGCACACAAAAGAAATCTAAACACAAGAAAAACCATGAATGAACTATTTACAACGTTCCCGCGCCTTATCTAACTACATATTGAGTAAATCAATGTTTGTACATCACCGTTTCAGCTTGCAGAACTTAACCTTC
This sequence comes from Meconema thalassinum, assembly GCA_946902985.2. Lineage (NCBI taxonomy): Eukaryota > Metazoa > Arthropoda > Insecta > Orthoptera > Tettigoniidae > Meconema > Meconema thalassinum. Next base: position 666,397,909 of record OX336389.2, on the reverse strand, counting down.
ATCCCGGTGCATTTCCCTACGGGAAATCTAGCCCTCCATCGTCGACGTAGTTGTAGAGGCGATGCACATCATTCCTTCACACGACCATACATCAGACATCTTGGCGTAGCTTCTTGGACAGAAATGTTCAATGTTAATAATATGCCTAGCTATAATCGCTGTGAGCTACTACTTTCACTCACAAATATGTCCTATGCGATTACTGATCGTAGACTTGCCCTATCTTAGCATTTGCTTAACACACGCACAAATATCACTCAAATATATAATAGAAAATTTACAAACATTTACACACTTCAAACTCATCGCAACTGGCTTGAAAACAAGTCTTAAACATGTCTATCATGCAGCACTTATCTCGCCTAGAGATCTCCACTGCTACACGTGAACACTGCTCCCTTGAGCACAAATGAAATGTTAGTGAAGTATGCTCATTAGAGCTTGAAAATCGTGACGCAGACTGACGTGAACGTTGCTCACCAGAGCTCAATAAAGTTGTGTCCGATCAATTTATTTGAAACTGACAGAATGAGGAAGGGTGGGGAGAATTTGTAAAAATAATCTGGAGTTTTCATCTCACAAACTTGGGACTAGTATCAATCTTCATCATTTTATCCAAACGTCTCAATGCACTTATGCGGAATTAATTCGGATCGGCGGTTCTTTAGATATGCGTTTCCGCGCCTTTTTCTAGGGTACGCAATTCACCGCGTGGCTTTGGCGTCGTCTCTTCTGATTGGCTGATTCAATCCTGGATCGGTTGAAACTTTACTCGTGACACCCCCATAATGACTCCAATTTAGGTGCGCGTTGGTACAAAATTTGTCCTTGAACTCGGCTTAACCGGTCGTCTTCAGGAATAACTACCAAGCTGCTTCTGTTGTAATCATTGCAACACACTACCTTGCCTTCTCTTTTGTCAATTTCAACATGTACTGCCTGGGCATCAGTAATAATAATAATAAAATCATGAAGACTTATTCATCGACAGATTAATAAGGGTTCAATATATACTCGAGCTATCTTTCGGCCTACATACAAAAAAGATGCAAAATCATCAAATGCCTTGCCCTACTTATAAGTAATACCAGGCTATCTCTGGACTTGGCATGTTCGAATCCCGCTGTCGCACGTCACTGTAATGTTTTATAATATTTTTCCTATTTCACAGCAGTGTAGTTGAGCGCATTATGTCACGCTCCACGAATGCAATGAGGAGCAGATCCCAGATTTGAGTACCCGTTGCTGACAGCAGCCATCTTCAGTGTGGATTTTCACTGGCTATTTCCATACTCATTCCAGTCAAATGCTACCTTTTTTCAAGTCGAAAACCTAGATCCAAACAGTTACAATTACGCACACTGCTACAGTCGTCACAATAATACAGGTTACCAGAAAAGTGTAAGTGTCAGGAGTTGATGCTCAAAGATGTCCCTCTCACCACGGCGGACCGGGTTCGATTCCCGGTCAATGCATGTGAGATTTACAAAGTGAAATGCCACTTCCTGTGGTTCGGATTCCACGTTAAAAGGAGGTCCCGTGGCTTATGATCTCGAGATTAACGGTCACGTAAAAATACAATCTTCCTTTCCTTCAAAGATGTCCCACGCCATTAACTTAAACAGCAGGAACAAAAACATTTGACATCCAGTCAATGGGAGTCGTCCCGTGGCGTAGCTGAGATGGTAAAATCGTGCACTACAGCTTCAGCACGTCCGGAGATCGTAGCTTCGAATACCGGCGCTGACAGCGACTATTCTGAGTATGGTCAATCCCCGTTTTTTCCACACTCCCTCCATGCAAATGCCAGGATAGTACCTTACTTCAAGTCCCAGGGCATCTACCCCATCCTTGTCCCCGATTTAGTTACACTTACTCCTATAGTCATCACAGCAATACAGGTTCAACACACCCAACTACTTGGGGTTGATGACCAAGATGTCCCAAGCCCCTCAAATGAATTAACATCAATCGGAGTCTTTTTCGAGATCACAGACCCTTACAATTTGTCACTCAGCACACAAGTACGCGAGACCAATGACGTGCCCTGGATGAAGGAACGATAGACGATTATGTATCTACAGCCTCTCACCAAGGCACCGGCTCAGTTCCTGGTTAGTGCAAGTGAGATTTTTGTGGTGAAAAATCACGACCAGTGGTTCGGATTCCACGTAGAATGGAGGCATGGAGGTCCATGATCCTAAGGGTAAGGGTCGTGTAGAATTACAAGTTTGCTTTTGTTTCATGAAGGAACTACAACCAGCACAGATTCGCAGATTTCACAGACCAAGATATTCCCAGTTTCAAACATGAAACTAAAAGAACAGGGAAATAAAAGTTGCAGGGAGGTAGGTAGCAATCGACAGGTGTAAGCCAAATTCATTATCGTTTAGTTTGTTTCGTGCGCTTTTAATTAGTGCCAGTTTTAATTAGAATTGCAAACAATGATTTAAGTACCTTGTAATCCACTTATACACTTAAGTGTAATCAAAGACACCCACTGTTAGAACTTTGGTGCAGCTTCCCACCAAGTTTGCTGTAGAGAAATCTCGCCACCAGGCCCAGTGTGCTACTGTGTAATATTGAAGCTACTGTTTGTGTATTCCTTTTGCTTATTGGTCCCGCTTCTATAAGATAGGGAATTAAGTTAGACGAGCTTCAGCATGATAAGTGGCATTTACTGCTGAATCCCCTACCTGATGTTGAGTTTGTTAGAAGTGGTAATGAAAAATTCCATGAATAATCACGAATGAAGTTGGGTAGGGAGGAGGAAAACTACATCCAGCACCTTTCAAAATACAGTATATTTGATAGGAATTGGAAAAGGGAAAGCCACGAAATTCCATTTCATAGACGACTGTCAGTTGGGTAGGAATTCATTTGAATCCCGAGTCAGGGAAAGAACAAGATGTTATGCACTCCTCATCAACTATTTACCGACAGTAGTGGCTATGCTCGCTAAAGCGCAGCGGTAGGTCATGGGGCCAAGTTCTCTGCTTACTCGGTAGACGCATGGGTTCGAGCCCTACCGTCGACCTTCCTTGAAATGGTATTTCGTGGTTTCCACATTTTCAACGCCAGGCAAATGCTGGAACGGTACCTTCTGACAGGCCACGGCCGTTTCCTTCCACATCCTTGTCCAGTTTCATTCATCTTCATCCATTCCATCTCTCATCCTGACGCGCAGGTCGCCCACGGGCGTCGGCTAGAAGGACCTACAATCGGCCTCTTAGTAGGACACACGACAAAAAAAATCAACTATTTAGTCTACTGGTGAGAAAATAAAATTTAGTTACGTAATCTCACATTAATATTTCGAAATGTATTCCAATTACAAGAATTTTTATAAAAACATAATAATAGTAATAATAATATCAAGTTTTGCGTCTCTTTTAGCTACTGGGTTTGTATTTAGATACATTGGGGTGCCATAACTTTGCCCTGAAGGGCATCTTAAATGCGCCAGTAAATCGTCCTGACACGGTTCCCTAGCATTTAAGCACCCTCAGATGCCAACTGATTGCGCCAGGTTTCAATCCCGTAACATACAACATTGATAGTTTATTACTCCACGCAACCCAACATTATGGATGGAATATTTAACTATTTAGAAACGGAATCACATATCTACAGTACCGTATGCCAATTTTCACAAATATCAGTGAGTGACCCCTTTCTATGCTTCATTATATAATAAGTGATTATTCCTAATTCAGGGAGTAGAATCCGTCGCATGGCTCTGGGAAAATACTTAAATTGGCAGTTTCTAATATATACCACATGGTCCTTTCTTTAATCGGTGTAGCTGCATAGCAGCGCAGCAATATATCACTAGGCAGAGTCACCCGACTACGCATAAATTTTGCCTCTACGCTGCTATGTTGCTAGACCGATAAAAATGAGCCTGTATCATGCGAAAGTGGTTGCAGGGTTTCCTCATAGGGAATAAGTGATGATACACTTTCGAACATTTTCATTCCGTTATTATTTTTTAAAATAATTGACATTTGAACGGGGTTTTTGACGTTTAACTCTTTTACATACCACTTGACTAGGTCTATTTATTCGATTTGTTAAAAAAATACCCAGCTCTCGAGCAACATTAAATTGTCAATATCGGCCTTTTCACTTTTCATTTGTTTCTTCCGTGGCAAATTTCTCTTTTGGATTCCTTTTGGGATTCAGTCAGCATGAGCTTTCAAACAACATTCAACTGCTGAAACGGCATGGTAGATAAGGCGTTAGTAGTTTTTCATTTACCGGCAACATTAAGACTTATTTAATAAACTACACCCAGGAAAAACTTTAAAACGACGGCAAAAATATTATTTAAATTGGCTCAACGGGCTAGAACTCCAGAAATAAACGCTAAAGTATGAAACCTGGACCTTTTTCCACTTTTCCGGTGGGCTTTGAAAGTGACCTGTCACAGTACAACTATTTGTGAAATCCGCACAACAAGAGCTTTCAACCAACATTAATGTTTTTCAAATCACTGCACTAGAATACCGACAGCCTCTCAGGAGGGCACACGAGAAAAAAAAAACCGCACTAGAATTCAGAAATAAGCGATAACATGATATGAGGTCTTGGCCTGTATTTACGAGGGCTGGTTTTTTTCAACCTCCGATGGGCTATATAAAATAACAGATGGACATACCAAACTGATTTTATTACTGAATGTGTGTTTGTTTTGTACTTATGTTTCAACATAATCGTCAAAACGATTGAAACATTTGTCGTATCGTTACACCAGCTTTTCAATGCCCTCTGCAAAGATTTCTGCCGCCACTGAGGTGGGTGCGTCTGGACAGTCTCCTGAAGTTTTTCCTTTTTGAAGAGACGTTGCCGCCCAACCATACCTTCAATTCTCAAAGAAGGTGAAAATCATTCACGACCGCACTGTGCCAAAGTTACGATAGACTTTCTCAAATAATTCAAGTGGGAAGTTTTCGACCATCCGCCGTTTAGTCCATGCCAGCACTAAATGATTTCAACCTTTTTCGAGAATTGCAGGTGTGGTTGGGTGGCAACGCCTAGCCGAAAAGGAAAAAAAAAAAAACACTTCAGGAGACTATCCAGATGCACCCACCTCAGTGGTGGCAGAAACCTTTGCAGAGGGCATTTGGAAGCTGGTGTAACGATACGGCAAATGTTTCAATCGTTTTGACGATTATGTTGAAACATAAGTACAAAAAGAGCAAACATTTAGTAATAAAATCAGTTTGGTATGTCAATCTGTTATTTTTGTATAGCCCATCGGAGGTTGAAAAAAAAAACAGCCTTCGTACGTACCAATCGTTGACGGCCTTATGCTGTGGGGGGTAATAACACATACGTAAGCGCTTGTGAGACTTGTGACATGGATTAGGTTGTTTGACCAGCACACGTGTAGTTTTGTCATTTGCACTTGTTTAATATTGTGCTTAGAACTTGGTACTGAAGGGAAGAAGAAGAACAACAACAATAAAAATCAAATAGTTGTTAAGAGAGATAAACGATCATCCAGCATGATAAATCGAAAAAAATAAAAATAATTAAAAAATACTCGTTGTGGTTTGGTCTTTTTGAGCCATGCAGCCAGTTCGAATTGAATTTATTTTTAGCCTACTTTTCACATTTTGCAAAAATGAGGAAAAAGTAGACTTATGAGATCGATCCGGGAAAATGTGTGTCTGTCTGTCTGTCTGTCTGTCCTTCTGTCTGTCTGTCTGTCTGTCTGTCTGGCTGTGTGTGTGTCCCCCCTCCCTATCAACTCCTAAACGGCTGCAACAATCAAAACCAAATTTAGTATGAGTAATGATGTGCATCGGAATATCTCACGTCCATATTTGAAAATGATGTCAGTGCTACCAACTGCTGAAAAAACGAACTAGAAATTTGAGCTCCATGTTGGATATCATGCAAGGTATGCATGGGAGCTATTCCAAAATTGGCACACATGTAGATGAGACTGTTTTAGTTTAATTTCCAGGAGGCCAACCATGACAGTGTTGCCAAAATAATTTTAAGCCTTCTGATAGGTCCAATGTTTAAATGCATATAACTTCTACACTATCAATTGGATTTCAACCAAATTGTGTATGTAGTATCTGCACATAGACATATATGACTGAGCGTATTCTTAAGAGCCACCAGGGCTGCCAACTGTTAATAATTGCTCTCTCTATTTTTTAAAATCCAAATACCAATATATCAGAAAGTATGCAAGCCAACAGCTTTAAACTATGCACACGTATATTCTGACATTTTAGATTAATTTGGAGTAACTTTTATACGTCAGTTCTACCAACACGATTATAAGCCTGCTGATAGTACCAATTTTTAAAAACATGTAACTTCTATACTATCAGTTGCATTTCAACCAAATTTGGTATGCGCTATGTGTACCATAACAGATATGACTATAAGTATTGTTAAGAGCAATCAGGGCTGCCAACTGTTAATAAATGCTGTCTATATTATTTTCCCCTAATATCAATATATCAGAAAGTATGCAAGCCAACAACTCTATACTTTGCACACGTATATCACCTGACATTCTAGATTAATTTGGAGTAATTAATACAAGGCAGTGCTGCCAACATGATTCTAGGCCTGCTGATATATCCAATTTTAAAATACATGTAACTTCTATACTAACAAATGGATTTCATCCAAAATTGGCACAACAAGATATCATAATATTTCAGATTATTTCTGACCAGCACACGCATGACATTGTTGGCAACATGCTTTTACGCGTGCTGATAGATCTAGTGTCTAACTGCATGTAACGTCCATTGGACTTCAACCAAATTTTGTATTCTGTACCTTAAGAAATGGAACTATGATTATATTCAGTCACCAGGGCTGCCAACTGTAGTGCTCTATTAGGCTACATTATACCAGATATATTTTGAACTAATTAGATATTTCGATATTACCAACTTAATTTCGTCATTATTCTAGATAGGTTCATATTCTGTAGAATAATCATTGACATGAAAAGTAGGCTGTATAGTTCTTCACGGAACTTCTTGTTACATCTTGTTATGATTAACAAAGATGATTGTTCTGTAGATTATATATTGGATCATAGAAGTTCATGTGCTTAAAGTGTGTGTTTGAGTCTTCAGTCTTTATACTGGTTTGATGCAGCTTTCCGTGCCTCCCTGTCCTGAGCTCATCATTTCATCTCCACATAGTCCTCACACAGTACATCCGAGGTAATCTGTTTATATTCTAACCCTGGTCTACCCCCACAGTTCTTGTCCTCGGCCCTCCCTTCCATAACTGAGTTCGCTATTCCTGGGTGCCATAGTATGTGCCTTACCAACCTATCTCTTCTCTTCAATAGCACTCACCAGAAATAATTTCTCCTGTTCCACTCGTCTTAATTCCTCTTCATTTGTTACTCTATCTACCATTTGATATTTATCATTCCCCTGTAACACCACATTTCAAACGCTTCTGTTCTTCTCCTTTCTCCTGGGCCAACAGCCCAAGTTTCACTTCCATAGAGCACCACGCTCCAGACAATGGCTTCCAAAAATGTCCTCCTAGTACCTAAATCTGTATTTGATGTCAACAGATTTTTTTCTGTACAATTAAAGAGAATACACACAGCCATGCCCGTGCCTGTTTCAAGTCGTCAGCCGAGCGTGAGCTTCTCTCTGACGCACGCCAGGTGACAAAAAGGTGCGGGTGGGGGGAACAAGTACGGAATTCAACTGTGACAAATTTACTCATATATCCTACAGTAAAACCTGCCTAAACCGGACCCTTTATATATCGGAAAACTGGACAAACGGAAAACAAAATTCGGAACGGAGGTATTTCCTATGTAAAATGGCACTGAAGACCAGAAAACTGCCTAACGCGAAAACGGAAAAACATTCCGGAACTGTAGGCGTAAACAAACTGACTAATACGGATTATCTTATCCTTAATACAAAGATATGTACAATACTAATTTTTGCGCGCGACTGTAGTTGCACCAAATTTCTAGGAAACATAAACGACTGAAGACATTCAAAGTGCAGCTGATATTGCTGCCGAAAACAGCAGGTCCGAAAGGGAGCTAAAATACACACTTTTGGAGGAGCACCATCTGTTGTCAGTGATCTTCAGGAATTTGCAGATTCCACGAATGTTCCAGAATTCCTGTACTTAATGCAGGATGCAAAGGAGATCAACATACAACGTTTTCTTGTAAAGAAGTTGCGGCAATGCACTTTGAAAGACATGTCGAAACGAAGAAACGAACAGAGAAACTGAAATTTTTGTACGTAAGTTGAAAATACAGTGTAATATATGTGAAGCTATTTTCTTTCTTATTTACAGACCTATATTTTATATTATTATTTCATTGTAATACCATGCGGTAATACAGTATGTAGTGTAATTTGTCTTATGAACAATCAACCCTTTGTAAAACGGAAACCTGTGAAAACGGAAAAATAAATCCGGAGCGATTGCGTTCCACTTTAAGCAGGTGTTACTGTATCTTGACACCTTCACATGTCGTGATGTGCTGACGGCCGCAGTCAGTGTGAGTCATGAGCCCTTGCCATCAAAGCCAGCACGCCTGTAGGGAAGGGAAGTGACTGCGCGTTGTACAAGGGGTTTACTTCTCCGGATATATTTTCACATTTATCTCGGTAAGAGTTCATTCCATCATAAATATTATTTGCATAAAATGTTGATACTTAAATAGTTCATTCCACCATAAATGAAGCACTGAGTTCAAGAAGGGGACTAGTTCACAATTTTATGGTAACTGAGTTAAGAGTTGTGCGGTGTCAAATGACAAGTCCTCTTCTTGCACGAATCTCTCTGCCAAAGAACATTCCAGTTCCACATATACCTGTTAGGGACATGTTCTATTACAGGCAACCTTGGGTTTTTGTTTTTGGGATGCATAGGTTCTCTGATGATAAAGTCTTTGTGCATGTATATGATGAGACAACTGCTAGGAAAGTCCCAAATAAAGTTGTGTCGCTGCTAATGAGTTTTATTGAAAATCATGTACAGTAGCTCTCAGATGCTAGTACGGGCAAAAATAGGAATCGTACGGTTGTTTATTTTTGGTACACTTTGGTGCACAATAAGAGGTTTTCTGTAGTACGCCATATGTTTCCTTCACGAGGCCATTCATACATGGCATGTGACCGAGACTTCTCTGCAATAGAACTAAAAAAAGGAAACAAGACAGTGTATACCTCCTGACACATTAAGTACTAGTCCGGAAAAGTTGGTGTTCCCAAAGTGTCTTCAAGGTATGTTTTCTGATTTTGCTCAATATTTTGATTCCTTTTTCAAAAAATCTGTTATAGTCCAAGGGAATAAATGGCCTGTGACTTCATATAAAATATTTGAATTCTCAGCAACATCAAAATGTATAAGAGTTTCTCCTCGTTGCAGAGGCCTAGTTACCCGTACATACGATTTCTCACTTGTAAACCCTGGGAGGCATCCTACCATGTTAGGTGTGCCCCCAGCTTACTTTGACCTAGTACCGTTAAATGCTGCCAAGACCAACGATGTTGCAAAAATGCTTGACATACAGTATTTCCCTCAGAACTTACGGATAATTTCAAGAACATTTCTGGGCGATTTTCTGACAAAGGAAAACAACAAATACCGCAAGATTCAGAAAGTGAAGTATGGGACACGGACTGATTTCAATATGTTTGTAGTATACATTTAAACACTGCTGCAATATATCTAATGCTGTTCGGTAATGTTAACTTCAATGTGTCAGTGTATTAAGATATTAACTATATAGGTAATTTTCATGTGTACTGAACCCGAGGGGGTCATGCTGACTGGTATCGAACGTGGATCTCGGAGATAAGTTGAGCTCTGAATAAAGTTTCCACCAGGGAACGAACCCGAGATCTGTTGAGGGAGTTTCGTTGTAAAAACCCCTAGAGGAAATTATATATTTAATCACTGGTGTGATATTAGTTGATACTGACATTATTTATTGAAATAATGCAGGGAAATGAGTGGAATATAGCATCATTGGACTACATGGAGTAGGCTATGCTGGACTTGGAACACAGAACTTGCAGAGTTTGACATTTTACTAATGGCCCCAGAATTGTAGGAGGAGACTCATGGAGCCACGTCAATCTCGTTGACCTAGTTAAGTCGTCTGCAAGGGGTCGGGGGTTGAATAATGACCCTGTTCTTCCCCGTTTGAGAATAAGAACGAGATTGGTAGGGGAAGATCCCAAGGAAAATCATTGATTACTCGTGATTGGAGCAATGCAATGACATGGGAGTTGCACACATGTGAATCTTTAGCCAGGAGGCTAATTATAAAGCCTTTAATCTGTGAAATCAAGGCATATTTAATGGAGTGCGCAAGAACACAGGACTATGGGTGTTCGCGGTGTGACCTGACTATGTCACCGGGGATTTCCACTGGAAACCGCGGCCCCACGCTATGGCAAAGGCAATTAATATTAATTAATTGGCCGATCGATCCTTCAGCACGCAGATAGTTCTGGGACCAGTGAAGAAAAAGGAACCCTATGAGCATTGTTTCGAGACCAGAATCATCCTGGGAGAGGAGATGATATAGCGCGGGAATTCTAGGTCTACTTTTTCGTGTGAAACGGATATAAGAGTGTGGACCCAGTCAGAAGGGGTCAGTTGGAACAGACTCGAGCGCGGAACGTATGTCGTTTTGGCTCAAGAAAGGACGCTCACACAAAGACTTGAACATTTTAGTGTTAATCATTATATTCGTCGTGCAGTGTAATGCACCAAGTGATAATATAATAATGTATAGTCATGAAGTAACAAGAAGTACGGTAATCAACGAACTTTATTGTGTGAAATGTGCGTTATCAAAGTCAAGGAAGGAGGCTCGGACTTCAGCTTGGGAAGCCGTGCAGTAAAACTTTTAGAAGGCTTTTATTGAGGACAGTCGTGCTGCATGTGTATAGGCGGTAGTACGAGCAATTGTTAAGGTTCACATAGGAAGTACCGTGTGATATAACTTGCAGAACCATTGAAAGTAATAATCTGTGTAAATACTATGTACAATGGTAAGCGCAGTGTATAATATATTGATTGGTTATACATGTCTTATTACGCCGGACTGCGCTGGGAGAAACTTTATGATGCATTTGGTGAAATGTCTTAAGAATACCAAATAGTAACGCTCAGGACGATAAGTAAGCATCTTTATGCACAGCAGGAAGTTTATCGTAGGATAATTGATCGACTGTTGGTAAATCCGTAGGCAGATGTTCGAAACTGTCAGTCAGGAGTTGGTAGGAGCATGGAGGATGCCGTCAATACCTGCAATTCTGATATCTTGCCAGGGAATTTCAACCAATGAAGAGTGTAAAAAGTGACGTGTGTTATGTAGAAATCATATGTGAAGTATCTTTTAAATTAATGGTATAACAAGTGTTATAAAGTGTCATGTGTTTTGGAAGCAATAGCTTCATCATAGAAATAGAAAGTGCCGTGTGCTTGGTGAAAGAAATGTATTATGAAATGTGTATATTCAATATGCAAATGTCGCGCTAACTCTGCAAATGGCAGGCGACACAGGAATATATGGGTGGTTGGAGCCACCTGGATAAGCCTACGTACGTACCCCACAAATCATGTTGTTATAGAAATTATAGCCACTGCATGTAATGTGATTTCGGAATTATAAAAAATGCCAGTAAGAATCAGTATTAGGAGTTAGACTCTCCAGTGTTTATTGTTGTGTTGATTTTAGTAGAGTTGAGATGTTGTTATACATCAGGGAGTGGATTAATCGTTACCACTATTAATAAAATGGCAAATCAGTTATGTAAAACTTAACGTAACGAACACGGATGTTCGATTATTAAAATGGTTATGTTGTGTCGGATTATGGTAATTTATGTCAGTAATAATAATAATAATAATAAATAATAAAAGGTATGAATGTATACATCAGGTAAAATGTTGTAAGCAAGAAATATTTACGCTAATTGGAATATTTATCGATCCAAGCAGTAAGATCACATTAAGGGATGAGAAAAGAGTTTAATATCAGAATATATTGTATTAATGGGAATATAATTATGTAAGGAAATGGAAGAGCTTTCTAGTGAATTGAATTTGCAGCTTGTGTAAAAGCTTATAGAGTAATTGATAGATTTCTCTTAATAATTAAAGGACGAAGATCATAGCATCAGGTCATGGAGCCAGGTAATCTATTCGACGTATGAAATCTCGTATAGCCTTGGGCGTACTGAGATATGTATTTATGCCGGAGCGTATTTAGTGTGGTACCCTATCTCCGATGATGGATATGGAATGTTCCGGGTTCGAATCCTGTGGTAGGTGAGGGGAGAACATTGGAAACCACTGCACCTTACCTGATTGACCGAGAACTTATTATTGAATGATTCGGCTCTTGTGAAGCGAATCTTATTGACGTCAGCGGCTGGCTGACCGTAGCATTTATTAAGATACCGGCTACCCACTAGACCTGTGTTTGATGAATCTCGTGCCTTCATATAATGATACGGACCTGTTGAGGCCGTTATTAATATCCTAAGGTTAGGAATAAATATTTAAGCTCATTCAGAATCTATTGCATACTATTCAGTTTAAATCATATGGGATCACGTGGATCATTGTGACCACAATATTGTGTTCAGAATCGTAATACTGCTTGGGAAGATGAAAGCCAGGAGTCAGAAAGGCGAGGGACAGTTTACGGCTGTAACAACACCACTCCACTCCATTGTATACAAGCCGCTCTAAAGGGGGCTGAGCTGTCAAACGAACCGTGTAGGCTTGCGTTTAGAAAAGGGCAGATTTAAGACCCTGTTAGTAATATGAAAGGAAGCATTGTTATATTGTGTAATGAATGTATGTGGTTTAAGAACACATTGGTAATTATAGATCACCCTGATGGTTTAAGATGTTAGCAATCTAACGAATGGTTGGAAGTTGCATTTTTACTGTCACTGACACGAATTTCAGAAGTTGGTTACTTGACGCCACAGGCTACGCTCGCAAGGGTAGCTTAATAATACCATCCGACACAGCAATAACGAAAGTTTTGAAGATGAAATCACAACGGCATGCAGTGGAACTATAAATAGAGAGAAGTGTAGGGGTAGAGTTACATAATTCTGGAGTTGCACGTAGACTTGTTGTGCAACACCTGAATAGGCTAATGCATGTAAAGCATTTGGTGGGAAGAGAGAGACCAAACACACACGGTACGCATAATTGTCAAAGTAAGACGAGGTTTAAGAAACAAGTAATTTTGTGAAATTAAAGAAGTCACACTAGCTGACAGAAGAGTAAAAGTACAGTTTTGTTTATGAAAGTTGTATGTGCATCAGCGCACTAGAGAGAATTGTGAAGTCAATATAAGGGTAAAGGTTTGAGTAATGATATGAGTTTATTATGATAATATTATGTAAATATTAGTGGATTGTGGAAGTAATTTTGTTTGATTTTGTTTTATGTTTGTTGGGATTGTTTTATATGTTTGAAGCCATGATTTTAGTACTGAATTAAAGTCTTTAGAGTAGAGTTGTGCCTTATCATTGTAGAGTTGATACCTTTTAGTCTCAAATCCAAAATATGCAACTGCTCAATGGGGGAACGGTACACGCCTGAGACCTGACGCTAGCTGGAGGCGGAAGCATATTTTCCATGGAGATTACTCACATGGGTACAGTACTTATTCACAATAGGGCCTTCCTGTTCAGGGCAAAAAGGGGACTTGTTAGCAGATTTTAAACTCATTTCAATGAATGTAAAACTTCATCAAATTCGAACATTTCTTCTAAATATGTACATATTGACGTACAGAACCTAAATGTACAAAAGAAAAGCCTACAGCAAAATCATGCAATTTATAATGTTTTTATTGTTTTTCTCAAAATGATTGCTGACGGACTAGTCCCCTTCTTGAACTCAATGCATCAAACATTATTAGCATAAAATGTTGATACTTAAATTCCCAATGACTTGTTCTGTACTGTACAGTTTCTAAATTAAACCAATCACTTTGCAGAAAAGAAGGAATTCCCCTTAACCCTCTCTTCCCTCAGGACTGTGTAAATATGTGTAACCTAGTTTTATTTCAGGTGTGCCTTCTATTGAAACGCGAATTTTTATGCCATTCACTCCAGTAATCTTGATGCAACCCATAACAAACAGACAGACAAACATTAAACTGAGTGTATATTTGGTCATTCATTAAACCCCCGGCTCCGTCAGAGATTTTGGAAACGTGAGGGCTGGAACGGGGTGCACTCAGACTCGTGAGGACAATTGAGTAGCTGCCTGACAGTGAGGCAGCGCCCCGGTCACGGAGACAAAGGTTAACGACCGAGGGGAACCAACGCGGTGACCACGCAACACCCCATAATCTGCAGGCCCAATGGCTGGGCAGCGATCGCTTGGTAGACCTAGGCCCTTCATGGGTTGTAGTGCCACGGCTTCTTTCTTTCAGGTGAGAATTCAAAGTGTTCAGACAGAAAACATACTTTATGTACAGAGATTACCCAACATAAGCAACTTTTAGACAATGTGTAGCACGACGCTTCCCTTCGCCTTGCATCTTAGATGACTGGTGCCAACATTAAAGTGAGTAACGAGTTTAGTTGTGTGGATTCGGAGAAGGAGCGCTCAAAAACTGATGCCCAAATGCCAAAAGGAGAGTCAAGTAAAAGCTCGTTTGTTGTTGTTGTTTGTGTATGTTTAGTGGCCGGGACCATAGTGGTCGTCAGATACTTGCACTTGAGTGCATGCGGGATCTGTGTAACTTCTTCTATACCAGTGTGGGTCCAGTAATAGGGACTAGAATTGAGTATGAAGTGCCATGGTCTAAAGCTGGCACCATAATCAAGTGGAAATTATCATGCGAAATGTTCTCTCTCATACACGCACTTCTTCCCTTCAATTGGTATTTCTGCGTCAGCACTCCCCCCCACTATAGCATATATTGCTTGATTACGATCACGGTAATAATCAAAATTGAGTGCTTGCGGCAAATCACGATTTTTTACTTAATTTTATAATGAATATGTTGTTGAAGAAATAATGCATAATTAGGCAATTTTCAGTGCACAAATACATGCATATTTTGCCGTTATTGAGTTCGTGAACTTCCTGCGTCTAGTGTTGAGCGTTCTGATATTTCATTCCCCTGAAGAACATATCATGTTTCCTTTGTAGACTGAACGTATCCTCCTATCAAACAACACCATACTCTAGCTGCTAGCATCTAGCATGGGAGTACAGGTCCACCTGACAGTCTTCTTGCGCCATCGCGTCGAGTATCACACCAATTAGTGGAGGGGATATTCGAAATTAATGAACGATGTTTCATTTTAGGTGGAAAGTACAGTGCATGGAGCCATTCTTTCTCCCAGCAATCACTTATTTTATTTTTAAACTCAGCGAACAAATTTCAATGATAAGCGTGGTCCGCGAGAAGGAAAGGTGGGTGTGTTATATCAGTAAGCTACTAGGCTATAAGGAAGTGAGGTGAGTCACAGATGATACGTTAGCTCATTAGTGGCTAGAGTCAATAGCCTCCCCTTATCGTTTGACTACCATACCACACCTAACGTGTATATTTGGAGAGGAAACGTGAAGTAATTATCTGGCACGTCACAAATCGGCTGTAGAAGTGATACTTACCCATGCTATTATTGGCGGCGGAGCCAAAAGGTCGGTTTTAATAAACGATCATCAGCGACAAAGTATTGTAACACTTCATTGTTAGGACTCAGGACATCGCACTCTATCACCGCCGTCTACAATTCTCAAGCCGTATCATAAGGTTTGGCAACACCACTCATCTTTCATCTGGGAGGCCTAGCACAAGCACATGGTAATTGCTAACACTGCGTTAACCCATAGATTTTGACGCAAAATGTTACCGAAAATACAAGAAAACATAACGTCCGCTGGATCTACACACAAATTTCACAAATAAAGGATACATATTATCATGCTATGAACTGTCAATTCCCGATAAGGTAATAATAAAAGGCAGTACGTAGCTCAATGTCCCAATGTCTGAAGTTTTCTTTTCTTGCTGCTATCCTCACTGCCGTCATTGACGCGCTCAGAAAATATATTTAGGGCTATTCTTATGAACTTGGAGACTGCCTTTGATAATGAATCCTTCACTTTTTGTCCACAGATGCACTCATCATAGTCACAATAGGCCTCCCAGCCTAATGTTGACAGTCTAACAATAATGTTCCACTGGTCACTTAATTTAAAAATAGGTAGCTTTCTAATGAAATCTACCTAAAATCACTTGCCAAATGAGTACAGTTCATAATGTACTGGAAAATAGAGGGCACATGAAGATATATACCTGAACTAAAATAGGCCTACTGGACACAGAAAGTCCACCTCGCTGTTGTGATCAAAACGTTGTAATATAACCAGTTATTTTAATAGTGCTGCCATAATTTGACTTACAGCCAGGCACACAACACTTCCTAGGCATGTGAAATAGTTTAATGAAATATTAGTGACGAATTTGTTGGTTAAATTCATTACAAGACATTGGTTACAGAAACAAGTTAATATGGGAAATACTCACTTCTACAGCTTTCAGTAGGTCTGATTTACCACGAGGAATTTCACGGGTGTTGAAATAGTTAGTACGAACTGCTTTTAGATGCTATCATATCAAAATAAACGATATTTATGAACACAACTTAGCACGTGGTCTTACGTGTTTATAGAATTTACGGACTCAACTAAACGTTGCCAATTTTACCAACAACACGGCTTGAGAATTATAGACGGCGATGACTCTATGCATTCTTATTGACTTCAAAGTTAGAACTTGAGCAGAAATATTATTTAATTATTGGTGTCTTTATTGTGACGAAGGAGATGTCAGTAGGGAAGCAACACAAGAAAATAGAATAGGCGGAACTACTGTAAATTGGGGCAAGTAGATCATTTTAGGTACTTGCACTGTGTATTCTCTCAGGATGAAGGAGACAGAGTCAAGGTGTAGAAAAAACAATGCAGTTGCAATCTACTGTATTCTGCAAGAAAGAAGTTAGTGTAGCGACGAAACTCTCCCAACATAGCTCAGTATTTCAGACTAGCCTTGCTGTATGGGACTGCATGAACGAATATTTAATCTTCTAAATGAAACAAACTCATAATATTAATTTTACATGAAAGACATGTTGTAAGCTAAGTGCTATTTTATTCATCATGTTTTCTTATCGCTTCATATCATGTAATTCAAACACTTCTTTCTTTGAATATCAGTCAAAATTTATGGATTTTTGATTATTTGGTTCTCGTTGATTTTTAACAAGTCCCTCTTTTACAGATTCGTCCGAAATGTTGATTTTATGAATTCATAGCAAACCGGAATCTTGCAGATTTGTGCGCATTCCACATTCTGTAATTTCGTGTCAAATCCGGGATGGGCCTATTATAGATTTGGATGGAAATTCCACTGACTTCCAACAAATTAGGTGTTTGCAGGTTATAGATATACATCATGTTTTGCGTATTGTTGGATTTGGAGTACTTTGAAAATAAAAATAATATTCATTATCTGGATGATAGAAATCTGTTTTCAGAAATAAGTACTCCTGAACCTTTGCAAATCTGGATAGTTGCAGCTCTAATAATTTGTCCAGAGGTGCATTTGATTCAACAAAACTTACTGGACCTGGGAGGGATATGGGGAGTTGCTGAAATGTTTGCCGCTGACACATGGTTGATTTATAAGTAGTGGCAACTATTTTTATCCCGACACATAGCATACCTGTATAGTTCTAAGTTTTACAGGCCTTCGAAGTACCCACCAGGATGCGTACAACGTGTTTACAGCGGTGCAGAAGCCATTGGATTCCGTTGACGCTGTCTAATATGTTGAAGGTGCAAACAGCGGTCAGTTGCCTGATGGACGTCTTCGAGTGTCTGGAAGCGAATCCCGCGATGTTATTCCTTCATATCTTAGGGATTAGATCGGAGTCGCAGGAGCTTAAATCAAGGGAGTTAATGTTTCATTTGATGGGCTTGGTAATCGTGGTAATTCAGCCGCGTGTACTTGGGTGTGTGCGTGTGCGCGCGCGGTGTTTTATCTAATAACCTGTGATATTGTGATGACTGTATTAGTGCGTGTATTTAATAGTCAGACGGGGATTGGGATAGAGGCGGCCGTGGCCATACGTTAGACACCATCCAAGCAGTTGCTTGGAGTAGAAGTGGGAAACCTAGGATAACCACTTCCAGGTTGGCTGAGATGGGAATCCAACCCACCTCTTCTCAGTTTTGCCTCATGAGGTCGAGTGTACCCAGTTACAGCCCTCAGACCAGAATTACATTTCTTGGAAATTGCGGGGATTGAACCCGGACCTCCGGGTCGAGAGCCATGAACGCTAACCGCTACACCAGAGGGTGGACTTACGAACAGGACGCACGGTTGTGGAAAAGTGTACGGAAATTAGCCTTAGGATAGAGTTATCAAGAAAATAACTGCATCCTTACAAAGCCAAGGGTACATAGATACGGTAGATATAGCGCAAAAACGACGTTTCGACAATGTACACGATATCTTCTTCATTCCGGTGCCCATTGAAACCATGTAAGAGCTCCTCAGAGCCGCGTACGAGAAGATGAAATAAAAAAAAAAAAGGAAAAGGAAGATTGTAGTTTTACGTGACCGTGATCTAGTGATTATGAGCCACGGGACCTCCTTTTTACGTGGAATCCGAACCACAGGACATGGCATTTCACATCGAAAATCTCACATGCATTGACCGGGAATCGAACCCGGACTGCCTTGGTGAGAGGCATACAGCTAGACCGCTGAGCCACCACGCCCCTAAAGAAGAAGATGAAATAAGTTTATATTTCTAAGAAAGGTTGGGTTTTCTAGTTACTGATCTCGCAAGACACAGGACACTAATGCCTAAAACAATCAAAAACATTAAACTCAATATAAAGTGATGGTAGCTGAGATATGAACCACTGCCAGTGAATCTTCATTCTAGGAAGGCCTCCAATAAACCAAGGACTGGAGGGGGGTTCTACATGTTTGAAAAGATTCCCGCCAGGGAAAACGACGACATGCAATCTACTACAGTCCGTAACGAAGTAATGACTTCTGTTCCTCCGAAGAGATGGCAACTAGTGTGGCATCTGTGATGACCATGAGAATCTGAGCTGAGTACGTTCCAGGATTCTTTTCTCCATGCTCTCTTTCAGTGAATTATTTTCCATCAGAACATGATGCTGCTTTGTTTGGAAACGCTAGTGTGTCTTTAATTTTCCGTCTTTCATAGCTCTGCTTGGTAGGTAATGGTGTAAGTTATCATCATCATCATCATCATCATCATCATCATCATCATCATCATCATCATCATCATCATAATCATCGTCATGGTCATCGTCATCATCATCATCGTCATCATCGTCATAATCATCATCGCAATCGTCATCATCATCATCATCATTATGATATTAAGTTATTATCGCACGGGCATCAACTTGAAAGACCTGCACAATTATTTTTGGATGTTGCATGCCATTATTATTATAATTATAAAGTACTACTCTCCCCGGATAACTTCGCATTTGGAAGTCCCATTCGTCTCCACTAATAGGACGGGACTAATGGTCTTGATATCAACCCCCTAAACCATGACATCGTCATCATCAATAACAATTATTTAGACACGACTTGATTATGAAATTTACACTTAAATGGGTCTTTTTCCGGCCAGTAAGTGACATATCACCGTGGATTTTGAGTGGCCTCCATATAACCAAGTGAAAAACAACTATGATAAGATATCCCAAATTTTTGAATTTAGAGTACCGTATATAATTAGTCTGTTAAGTCTTCAGCCCGAAGGCGACACACCTGTTGTATAATGACGCAGGACAATACCATAGAGATGCGGACACAGAGATTTGCGAACGTAAGTTATTTCCGGAGATTCGCGAACATTAGGCATTTTGCTACATGAGAGAGGAATGCCATAATTCCAAAAGTATTTCTATACCGGAGATTCGCAAACACTAGGCCTTTTGCTACATGAGAAAGGAATGCCATAATCCCAAAAGTATTTCTATACCGGAGATTCGCAAACACTAGCCCTCTTGCTACCTAAGAAAGGAATGACAAAACTCCAAATGTACTGTATTTCTACACAGGAGAATTGTGGACACTAGATCTTTTGCTACCTGAGAAAAAATGACAAAACTCCTAAAGTATTTCTATACCGAAGATTTCCGGACACTAGGCATTTTGCGACCTGAGAAAGGGATGAAAAAACTCCAAAAGTATTTCTTATCCGGAATTTTGAGGACACTACCCTTTTGGGTTGGATAGAATGTGGAACCATGACAATGAACCCAGCCTTGAATTTGGAATTTCCTTGTTTGTTAATAGTATAACCAAAGGCCCCACTACCCCTCCCTCTCCCTTCAGTTTACCAGTACGAATCCAATCCAAGCATTTTACTTTCAGTTTGATATTTGTAAAGTGAAAATGAGTATGGACGTTGTTATAGTTATTAAAGGTAAACCGTGTGCCCATTACAACGGTTATGCGTATTGTACATTTCGGGAGCCGAATGAAGGTGTTGTTACGTGGATGTGTTTACGGGAGAAGTACAATCGCTGTAAAGGGACGATGCGGTCGAAGAAAGATGGTTTAGACGTTTCCGAACATTTCTGTGGACCACTTGATGACGCATCCCTAGATGTGAGGAAGCAGGTGGAGAAGGTGAAGAAGATGATGATGATGATAATTGTTGTTTTAAGGGGCCTAGCATCGAGGTTATCGGCCCCAGGTGAAGAAGAGGACAGGTGAAGAAAATACTAGGTATTCTGTGATATAGGGTCTGATTTTCATTCTCTGGATAAAAGTGATGGGCATCCACTCCTTGAGTAACTTTGCCCATCACTTTTATTCCTTCGGCATTCGAAACATGGTTTTCAATGCAAAGTTATTACTCGGCGGCCTACTACTCGACGGAAGTATCATAGTACTGTATTCATATTTGCTTGATGAAAGATTCAGTCATTTGAAAAGTTTTGAAAGCAAGCCTATGATAATTAAAACTGAGTCTGGATTGAGACCACAAACTGGTTTGTTTCAACTCTGCGAGATGACAGTTAATCGAGCGAGCCAATCAGATAATTCGCTGCCTATACGAGCCGAGGCGCGAGGAACTGGTCTTCGGGTCTTTGTGACAGCGAGCTGAGGTTCACCGAAGGGAGAGACTAGTCGCGCGCCACAGGAATTTGGTCGTGTGCTGAGCTACCCCAACTCCACGTCAGTCACGTGACCAAAGCAAGCCAATGGAATGCCGCGTTACAATGATTAAACTAATTAGCATAATGAGCATATCTAATTAAAAGGAAGGAAGGAAGATTGTAGTTTTACGTGACCGTGAATCTTGTGATTATGAGCCACGGGACCTCCTTTTTACGTGGAATCCGAACCACAGGACATGGCATTTCACTTCGAAAATCTCACATGCATTGACCGGGAATCGAACCCCATATCTAATTACGAGAGATATTTAAACACTTTAGGACACCAGAAAAGTTGTCAAATAATAAATAAAATTATTGAAACATATTTGAAGGTAATTAGATGCATAATTACGGAGTATTGAGTATTTGCAATAAACGCGCAATTTAGGCAAGTTTTTTTTATGAGGTGACGCTAACTTTTTGTGGAGGTGGAAGAGACACGAGTTGACTCGAGGCTCTTTTTCCTCAAGTCTTCATTGGGAATAGACGTGTCCAGAGACAGCGCAATAATTCGGAAGACAAAGATATAATATTTTGCAACGACATCGAAGAAGAAGTTTATACTACCAGTATATAATACAAGCATCGAGAATTACGACATATTTAATTGCGTAATTACTATCTACAATTTTGAACTGCAATTACGATATTGAAGAAAGTACGTGAAAGCTGTATGAAGCAACGATCAAAGGTGATTGAAATTGTTACCTACATCCATCACCATGTCGAATGAACAGAAGTTGGGAGGGGACTTTATCATCGCGACTACAGAGAGTGAGATGATTCACTAAAATGCTAGAGGGAACATAATCCATGATGACATCGAGAATATTTGAAATTACATACCGGTAACATAAATTACGCGGGGGAGATGAACATCTTTTCTCTCCTGTACATATTGAACCCTTGCAAAAAGAAGCGTAACTAGACTCTCTTCGGGGTAATGTTTCGGTCCATGTTAGTCGTGCAGTTAAATTTGCTTCTCATAGATTACAAGGATACATAGGGCAAAATACGTAACTAAGGAAAGGAGGTAAACCAGTATACTAAATAAAAACAAGTTTAATAACCAAAGAAATTATAAAAAATATAAATAATAAAACAACATCTTGAATTTAACCCCGCAACTTCTAAATAGACCACAACTGCAACCCTAACTTGTGTCTGCATCATCAATCAGTGGCATTTAAAATAACCACAATTTACCATGAAATTTAAATATCTCAGGAGAGATTGTCAAATAAAAGACGTTTGAAAATATACGTCTACTTCAAATCTATACTTGCGTGCGCGTGACGATATTTGACTTAATGAAGAAAATAAGTACGATTACGTGATTCGTTACCATATGGTTTCCCGTCAAGCAACGAATCCGCAATTCTGCGTAAATTGGAATAGCGTAGGGAACACACAACAAGGCACTTAAGAAATATCCGACACCCGCTACCCTTATATAATACAATAATAGATCTCCAAACGAGATCTTGACCACGTGCCAAAACACGGCTGATTGCCCAAACGGGTCTTGACAGATCAACACAAGCGTAAGTGACTACAACAAAATACACGAGGGAATGACCGACCGTCAGTCTAATTTTTACAATAACAACTACAATCCAAAGTGGATTCAGATTAAAATACAAAAGAATAAATCACTATGCCCAGTGGCATTTAATTACAACAACACAAACAAATATCAATTCAACTTAACACGTGAAATTATGGTCTGAGTATGGCGAACTCCCTCTAAATCAGAAATATAACATACAGGCTCATCTCACTTTAAGAATAGAGGTCACGGTACACCGGCCTCCAACCTAATTAGTGTTACCTTAAATCTGTCCGTCTAGTCGAAGCCACATGCCATTTACCCCAGTGCGTTCCACAACAAGATCAGAAGCTCGCTCCTAGCGGCCCAAGATCATGGAAATACCTCGTATATCCTGAAAAACGTGTGTGTATAAAATACCAATTTTGTCCCAATAATTCTCTCAAGAATTACAAGACACGATGAATCGGTCAGTAGCCTCCTCGGAGTCCATACTGCCGTTAATTATATATTGCTGCAGTCAGGAATCACGGTCTGATTACCACGATGTTCCCCGCGCGTGTAGACACACATCATCACACATAATCACATATAACGCACACCTGGGTAATGACTTCATCTCACATCTCGCCACCTGAAATACGCACAGATTTAAGATGCCACGGAAACACTTAAATTGCTTTCCCAAAGATCAAACAAAAATCATTACTTCATTAGTTTTACATCTTACTAAGAGAACTATGGTTCCCTGCAAATAAAATTGCACTAGGCAAATCTCAAATAAAACGCATGCTTATCAAAACACAAGGTCAATGTTATCCTCCCAAATTCTAATTTTATCGTTAAGTTTATTCTACAACAGCACCATTTATCGCTCAAACCATAAGTTCTGCTCAAGCGATTTGACATAGCAATCTGTACACGCATTGTACAGTTACAAGTTACATTACAATCATCTTTAAAATCAGAACAATAAAATATAGTCACGCACGACATTACAATCGTGTGTCGGTACACTGAATAACAATCAAGCTACAATTTTAAAAAAACAAAACAATATTTACATTTCCCCTGCCAATCTAACTACGACTAAAATGGAATAATCAATATGTTGTACTTATTCCTTTGCCAAAACACCTCAGCTCACGTCGCCACACATGACCCAGCAGTTATTTAGCCAGACTTAGACATAGTCGCTGGTGTGTCCATGGTCATCCTTCCGACTGTTGGCCTCGTTCCAGACATCTTGATGATTTTTCTTAGGATGGAAAAAGTTCAGTTATTACACAGTTCTAAATTTTGACTACTAAAATTGCTAAATGAGTTGCTATTTCCACTCAATATCCTGAGCAATTTGTTCGAAGAAACTTTCCCTAAATACTGTATGCTTATAAGCCAGATAGCTTCTACCATTCACACGCAAATTATACACTTTTAATTTGAACAACTCGTCAGAGTTTCGAAGTTATACTTATTCACTTGTCTCCACAGAGACCTCAAAATATGATAAGTGTCCCAAGACACGCAAAAATAAAGTACACAAGTGTCCTCCACGACACATCAAAATAAAGTCAGTCCAACCCTCAGCTCGGCGACATTTATACAGAACACAGCAAAACTCCGGTGGTGGGGACGAAATTAAAAATTAATTCGAAGTTATTGGGCTACGGACTTTCGACTAATTTCATTGAACTTCTCACATTACACAGGTTAATAATTTGATCAGCGGATTCACAAACGATCATGCGTTTCATTAATAAACATTTTGCGCCCAAATAAAAGGTACGCCAACTTTCGCGGGCCTACAGGCGTGCCCTGCTTCATTCGTCGATTCAAATTCATCTCGTAAAGTGTGACCTGGAAACTCCTCCCCATTTATGACGTACAAGTACTTCATCCTGTCAGATTCTGTCTCCCCTTCTCACGCTGGCATAATTCGGTAGCAACCGTCTCATGACTTGCTAGCTGAAGGCACGCTATTTGATCGTTGACTTCGTTAGTTCCACGAATTCTGACACACTTTTCCTTGTCTCAATAGCTTGGGTTAAATATACCTGCCTCGTCTTCTACCTTCCAATAGTTGTAACATATTTCCTCAACTTGCATCCACTGCTGCTATTATGAATGCCCTCTTTCAAATATAATAAATAAAAATATGAATCATTATTATATCAGATTATATCATAAGGGTTCAATATATACCTCTACGTAAGTCATTTCTACATAACTATAACTATGGATATATCTACAAACATAAACGGCAGTAAAGAAGAAAGAAGAAAATCCTGTACGAGCGAGACCAGGGGAATCCCGGTTCGATCAAGAGAGAAAGGGTGGATCCATCTCATTAAGAAGAAGCCCAGCAGTACGGTCGCAGAAACCACACGTTGATGATGGTGTTCGAATCCCGTTCCGAGTATATGGTCGACTTCAGAAGGCGATCCAGGATGTTCCAGTACCACAGCTATAAGCAACGGTATCCCAGAAACACCCCGTTTCTGATGAACAGCGAGGGAAATCCACTTCTAGTCATCTTTACCGCAACATAAGGTAGAATCAAGACCAAACCAGTATCCCATATTGTAGCACTGTAGATAGATTTGAGAATACCCGACAACTATGTTATTGATGCCATATTTCTATGATTTAGAATTTTAAATATTTTAGACTCTATATTTTTCATCGTAATGTCATGTAGGATTTTTATTCTCGATTTTCATCGATATTTGATACTTAGGAAGCGATTTCGACGATTTAGATTTGCTATTTGAAGTTCAGAGCATTGTGCGATTTCGAATTTATTCACGGAGTTTTTATTGTTTCGTTTTTCATAAGTTAGATGGATATTTATTGGAAACTGTTTTCCGAGAGTAATATTGTCAGCACAATATATTTAAAGAATGCGATCTTTTATGATCCATTTTAAGATCTGAATGATGTTATATTGTGGATAACTTATTATCAGATCTGGTTGTGAATATTTATTTGCGTGATTCACTAATGTGAAAGAATGGATTTTTATTGAAGACGAATATCTAAAGGAAACATAATAATATTGTTATATGAGCAGAGGTAACTGCAATTTACGCTGTAATATTGAAGAAATGTGATGATAAGATAAATACTCGAGTGAAGTATAACAGCTGATAAAAGCTTGCATCAAATATGTTAATAATTAAGGAAAATAAGAGTTATTGAAAGAATATTATTTTATTATATAACCAACTAGCAATAGTGCCCGGCTTCGCCCGGTGGATTTATTTGTTTTATGCATGATAATCAATACTACTACGGAACTGGCACATGATACTTAAACTAACAGAAAAAGAAATATTTTAAAAATATAACTTTTTGTGGTGGTGATAGTGCGGGTGATAAGTAGTACAGTATAATGAACGTAATAATCAGGTCACCTTCTTCTAATGATATTGATAATAATGAATAGGGGAACGACTATTTACTAACTACTGAACTGACACATGTAATTTACAAACCAATTAAAATAATGATTAGAAAGAGGAGTAAGCGAAATAAAAGACACTGCCTAGGGCCTATATTTCATTGGCTGTTAGAATTGTGGAAACCAATAGCGTTGTCTTTTGTCGCATAGCGTTGCAGGGAAATAATCAGAATACTTTGGAAAACTTTGGCTGTCCCGAGCTCCTCAGGTAGCAATAGTATCATTTATCGCCAAATAGCGCTCAACGATAAGTTTCGGAATAAATGAAGGTAAATTTGAAAGCACCAACGCTTATTACAGCTGATAACCTCAATGTACTGCACCAACACCATTGCTCTTATACACAGGCATAATATTTTCATGATGATAACTGTTTTAAGGGGCCTAAGAAACCTTTTGGAACTAACTAACGTGACTGCAATTTATAAACAGCGCAAGATGCAACTATTTTCACAATTCTGCACCAGTAGGGGTGACGTGATGCAGCCCACATTGCCAGTCAATAATAGACTTATTTAATTACTCCTACAGTTACACTACTACGGACATGAATGTTTCTAGGGCCTTAACACGTGGTTTTCAAGTTCCTTTTGTCTGCTATTCTAAATGCAGGGAATGGAGAGCGTTGTCCAAAATAGTAAGCGGACAGTGTTACCAGCAGGGTTTCAATGTGTATGTAAAATTTGGTACAATTAGGAGGAACGGTGTAGATTTGTGATGAAGGGCCTAAATGCAGGGAATGGAGTGGTGTGTCTGAAATTTAAAGTGAACAGTGTCACCCGCAGGGTTCCAAAGGGTAAGTATACAAAATGTGGTTCAGATCGGTGAAACGGTGTAGATTTGTGCCGAATAACCTAAATGCAGGGATTGGAGTGGTCTGTCCGAAATTTCAAGCAGACAGTGTTACTCGTCGGGTTCCAAGGGGTATGTAAAATTTGGTTCAGATCGTTGAAACGGTGTACGTATCACTGACCATAACACCAGCGCAAGTGGATAGAGCTGTTCGGGAGCGTTTGTTCTTCTGACTTACTGAACAAAAATCAATCTCTAAGGTTACCTGAGACGTGTAACCTAATGCTACATAGCCTAAACTATTCCTCTTGAATCTGGCTATCATATACAAAAATAATTTTTCGAATCCGACTGGTAGTTCCAGAGATTAGCGCGTTTAAACACACACACAAACTCTTCAGCATAATTATATTAGTATAGATTAGGATAGTACACCGAAGGAACCAATATTTTTATTACAGTATGTTTATGAAACCTGTATTAACTGCAGAGTGAGATTTTTTGCAATATGAAGTTATGTATTTTGAGAATACAATGGTTATAGTAAGGAAGAAACTGCGAAGCATATCTAAGAGAGATATTATATGGTATTCCCGTATTTTCGGGTGATTGTATTGTACTTATGGCAATGGGCAAAGTTATGTCATTGTTTCACTATTTTTGAAGAGATGTCTGTAGAGACAGATTTGCGAAATGTTAGTGGTATTTGAAGCAGTAATTATTAATATGCAGTATTATTGTGAAAGGATTATTAAGAGTAATCGATATATGTGTTGCAGTTGAAAATCCTTGAAACAGTAGGACAGCTGATCTTTGTTGAAGTTGTATCTGATAGAAATTATAGGAACAACGGATCTCTGTGAAAGCTGAAGTAAATTGAGATCTATTTAAATGGTTCTGAGTAGATACTGATGTTAATGGTAATTATTCGACGAGAAGGTAAAGTTATTTTTATTAATTATTTTTTATTTAAATGAAAGACCAGTGGATATGAATAAACGATGTCTACTTAACTTTGCGGATTATAGAATCCTGAATTATAACTATTCCTGGAAAAGACATAGCGAAGTGGAGATTTTCAAGATTCTAAATAAATTATGCCGAGATGAGAATGAGAGATAATGTAAATATTTTAAAGTTTGAAGTTAGCTTTTTTGCTATTTGTAAATAATTTGTTTAAGATATTAGTTGATGAAATACGTCGTAGATATTTGTGTGGTATATAGAACATGTTTAATAGTTATAGGGATTTTACGTGTCATGATTTAAGGTTGATTTATTATAAATTATGGTAGAAGGTTTTTTATCGCTTCTAAGGAAGATTCTTGTGATAATAGGAGACGGGAGTTATTTTGCATAGATTAATAAATAGTTATTGTAATGGCAGAGGCCAACGTCATGGGTAAATTCATTCATTTTAAGGGTTTAATTAAACGACACTAATTTATATTGGGTAACTCCCGTCATCTAGGCCACAGCAGTTGTTTGCCAGAAATTAATTGTTATTGCATTATTAGAGCTTGTGAAAGCATTTTTATTTTTATAATTGCTTCCAAGGGAAACTTATACTAAAACTCTCTCAATATGAAGCTATTTACCTAATATTTGGAATTATTACCAACGCAAGATTTTTATTCATTGTTTGAATTTTTACATCGTGTATACGTGTCTTGAATAAATCGACAGGCGGATGTCTTACGTTTTTCTGACATTTTTTAATAGAAATTTGGCATTGTCTTTTGTAGAAAGTTGGTAGAGGAATGTGCTATAGGGTGGAGATTTTTCCCAGGGACCTGATCCGTATCCTTACGCCCAAGTGTTTTCGATTCTCGTATTCCCGAGCAGTGTTTAGAACCCTTGTGTTGTGTATTTAGTTACTATAGCACATTAAGTTAATTCCTCTGTCCCTTATCCGGAGTGTATTCGCCAGTAGCACTGTGTAGTTTTTCTAGCCGGGGACTTCAGGTTACTACGATCCATTTTCCAGCTGCGGATTTTGGTGGATCATTCCAGGAATACGGGTACAGTACGGCAATAGTACGGGTTATGTGATTGGTAGAAATTGAATTCTGGCAGGTGAACACTCACTGCTTTGTGATATAACTCTGGTGTCAACTGATTGAAACAAAAAACACATGAGCTCACTCTTCATATCAGTATTTCAATGATATGATACTTTAATATGAAACATTGTAACTAATCAGCAATACCGGTGTTATGTTTCAGCACAATGGCTATTCAGATATAATCCCACATTGAGGTAATGCAGTTATCAACTGTTGGTGCGGGAAGTATGATCTACTGTACTATACATTGCCTTTACTTCCAAGTAGGCCTATTCATAAGGAATTATAAAATTAATTCCTCGCAGGAACATTACTGAAAAGAGCAAAATATTATTGGAGCTTAAAATTTTACTTCCATAATATTACCAGTATGTGAAAGTAAGTTGCTGTTTTGTGCTTTGTATTTGAATGGTTGTAATAGCCGTGGCGATAGCATGTTAGACTGTGGTTCAGAAAGATTCAGGTTTGCATTCCGGTCGTGGTTATTAATTCTGCTACCAGATTATCTATTTAAAGGATATTTATAATATCAATAAGACTCATTTTAACAGAATCCACATGCAATTACGATTTATCAAATTTTTATTACAATATGTTGCAATGAGCGGGATTTTGAGAGATTTGATTGTATTTGACATCTTTATTAGTAGCCTATAGATAGGCTATAGATTATGGATTCATTCCTCCTCTTTACAGTATAAAATAATATGTGATGTGTGTTGAAACAAGTGTACTGTAACAGTAGCATATCTCCAATTAGTCTATACATTCATCATAGTATCAGTATTTAATAACATGAAAACCCTTCGTAAATTCTCATTCCTCGCAATTTTAAGAATCTCCAAGCTGTGCAGCCTACGAGATCTTTGAAATTGTTGATATTCTATTGCCGTATAATGTATAAAAATATCGTCCCTGTGTGCATTTTGAAGCTGATAATTCTAGCGCAGCCATCACAGCACTTTTCGCTAAATGAAAACAAGCCATGGAATAAAGTTTCAGTACAATCAGAATACAAATCCATGGTACAAATCATAACATGTTCACAGCTGGTAATAGACAAACAACAAGCAACTACGGAGTGTCACTACTCCGAAGGTTTAATGCTTATCCAGCACAAATAGCACTGAGCAAATATAACGCACTTGCCCACCACATTTATTCCTTTGGCGGCACTGCCTAGCGATTGAAAAGTACAATATAGCGTTTAATGCTGGGAGTACGTTACTCAGAAATTTTCCCAGCGATTGAAAACCGGGCTCACACACAAATAACTTTGGAGGTGTCCGCAATCCTCTAGAAATGCCTTGTGTTCGCAAATCTCCGCGTCCGCATATCTCCGGACGAAACATGACATACGAAAGGAAAAGACCAGGCATGATTGAGCAAGTGTTGTTAGACAACTAGTAATACTGGTACATTATACTGGAGCCCACCACACCTCACTATGGCTACATCCCTGCTGGAAGCACTAACCGTCCTTGTAGACCAGCAACAAGGAGATAACTGCTGAACACAACCACTAATGGCAGATGAATCACTCGAGCTTCAACAACGCGACGTAGGTGTACTTCCATTCCACACCATTCTAGTAACATTTTCACTTAGATTTAAACCAGTAGGCTAATAACGATGAGGTGCTGTGTTTCTCCATCTTCAGGGGCGCTCTCTGAGCTAGTGGCTAGACCAAGGGTTCACACGCTATTTTGGTTCTCGGCACACTTTTGTGAAATGTAACGGCACATCCATAATGTACAGTAGAAGCTGCCCTACTTATACTGGTAATAATTCCAATCAGAGTTTAGAAGATCTTCCTGTTTTGAGGGTTAAAGTGCAACTTGACCGTTACTGCTAAGGACATAAAATACCTGCAAATAGAAGAGGTAGAAGAACTGGTTGAACTTCAGGTTGATGGAATATGGAGATAAAATTAAAAGAAAAACCCGCTACTATAGTTCTGGAATTTAGTGGGAGGGTTGGGAGTTCTGGGTGTTATTCTAATGTACATCAATTTTTCACAACACACCTGTGCGAACAGGGAGTTTTGGTACTGACTTACATCAAAAGTTAGTGACTTATTTCTGGACAATTTCAGTTTCTTCTTTGCAAATCGAATTGATATTTTTCTATAAACCAAAAATTACAAGTGTGTGTGTTTGCTATTCCTCCCCACATTGAACAGTTGTGCAAAAGTGAGCTAGCTCATAGTTCCCACTCAATTACATGGATAGTGTAATATATAAACAAATTCCTACCCCAAACTATAGGCATGGATATTACATATTCTTAAAAACGCAAGTAACAGGGTGTTGCAATCCTCTTTATTTTAATCAATCATATATTACAATCATAACTGATGCTTATTCACATTCTGCAATTAGCTTAATTTTCACTTTAACCTAAGATTGCATTTTAAGTATCATGTATCAACCTGAAGTTCAACCATGTATCATGAATTGGTATAATAAAAACGTGAAAAGGTACTCATCTGATATTATGAATGGTGTGAATTCATGAACACTGACTACAGACTACATGACTACAGACTAATATGAGGGAAACATAACAGTGCTCAGTATCGTTTGCGGGATATGCTTGCGGGATATGCTCCACTATAGGCCGACCAGGTCAATCAGCTGCCCCTAATAATATTGTTTCATGCAGTCCTACTAGCGTTGTTATCAGGAAGGTCGATAATTCTCTGCTGGCATTCCGTATTGAAACCGAGCCAGGAAGGTTGCCAGTAAGGTTTCAGTATGGTTATAAAACACTGCAAGCATATCATTTGATTCATCTTCTCAAATAATTATTATTAGGCCTAATAACATGGAAAATGTCACTCATTACAATACCCGTCTTTTATATTCACTATATCCGGCATCTTTCCAACTACGTTATTGTGATAACAAATCTGGTCCATATCTAATTCCCGTGGCTCATGATCGCGAGATTAACGGTCACGTAAAACTACCTTCTTCCTTTCTTCTTCCATATCTAACTACTAACCAACCCACATCTATATATTTTGTACATGACTCTAAAAAACAAACCTGTCTACACTATAGGCCGACCAGGTCAATCAGCTGCCCCTAATAATATTGTTTCAAGCAGTCCTACTAGCGTTGTTATCAGGAAGGTCGATAATTCTCTGCTGGCATTCCGTATTGAAACCGAGCCAGGAAGGTTGCCAGTAAGGTTTCAGTATGGTTATAAAACACTGCAAGCATATCCTGCAATCGATACTGAACCCTAGACTATTAATTTTCAGTCGATGTGACTACAGACTAATATGAGGGAAACATAACAGTGCTCAGTATCGTTTGCGGGATATGCTTGCAGTACATTAGTAGCATACGGGATGCAGGCAGAGAAATATCGACCTTCCTAACAACACGCGTTATTAATTTTGAGCTGCTTAAAACAATATAATTAGGGGCGGCTGATTCACCTGGTATATCTTCCATTGCCTCTGATTATGAATTGGTATAATAAAAACGTGAAAAGGTACTCATCTGATATTATGAATGGTGTGAATTCATGAACATCCACTTCCTCGTCATGTAATTAGCCGTCCATCTCTCCACTCATCCTTGGATTGAGGCTGATGATCTTGACATTGACGATTATTTGCTTTATTGTGTCGGCCCTTGCACTATTACTCTTGAACATAATGATGCACATCAAACACTTGAAATTACATTAACATTTACGCACACATCTTTTGAGTTCCGTGGTTTATTGTCCTCACTAGGCAGATGCAGATGCTAGGCAGTACGTGCCCTACTTTGGCACTTGCTAAACTAACACAGCACTACTAATTTGCACAATGTACTCAATTGTTTATAATATTGTTGTTGTGTACTCTGCTGTGGTATATTTATACTGTTTTCCCCAAGCAAATGGTGATTTGTCTGACAGAACAAAGCACCCAATTTTCGGGAGCTAAGCGTCGTGAAGTGAGCCTCTCGGACTATCCTCGTACTGTGATGCTGTGTTGTCCTCGCATGCCTTAGGCAAGCATATCAATGTGTACTTGAAAGGTCAATGCGTAATTCAATTAGGATTCAATTATTATGACGTTTTATTTTATGAAAATTGTGCACTGAATTTATACGGCATGTTGATGTCTTCTGTTTACCGTTGTGTACTCTTGATCCCCCTAGATTGAATACTGTATTAGGTAAGCAGTCACGCGGTATAGGTGTTTGAAACATTAAAATCCCCGAGACATAAGAATCTCGCTCGTTTATGCACCACCGTGCTTCTGTCTTGGTTGACACATCGTGATAACTATGCTGGCACAGCTTCGAGGTGTCGCAACTTATGAAAACAAACAGTGCTAGTCTGTATTCTTTTGTAATGGTAATGCCTTGTTTAATATCTATTTCTTATTGAATTCAGTGTAACTTGGTCATTATGTACTGTCTATTGGCAAAGCTGCAATACATACAGCACATTGAGTACATATTCAATTGGGACTGTTTAGTCTTTCCAGCCATTAAGCTTCTGTTTGCGAACAAGTCGCCTCCATGATCCTCTATTAGCAGTTAGCACTGCGGTCTCCTCTGCTTCTACCCCCTCTCACCTTATATGGATGTTTTAAAAAAAAAGGAAGCCCATTCAACCATTTCAAAAACGGTTGCCGATAGGGTTCAAACCAGAGATAGTCTGGCTCCATGCCCATCCTTTAAAATGCGTAGCAACCCCGGACAGTTAAGGATGTATTTAGAGTATCCCAAATATTTGGGGCCCTAGGAGCCACCCTTCCTCTTGGATGGATGCATTTTATGACTCCACGTGATTTTTAGGTGGAAATTTAACCTCATTGGGACTCGAACCCCAGCCATCCCCGTGAAATGTAAGTAGCTACGTGACTGCACCATCACGCCCTTATCTCCCATTACACACACACACACACACACACACACACACACACACACACACACACACCTTATTATATAGGGTGCCATTTATGTACTTGAGTACCCTTAAGGGGCGTGTATGGGATGGGTATAGGATCAATTTGAGATAGGGAACCTGGGGTCAGAATGGCCTCCTAACCCCAGAAAACAGGTTTGTTTCAGGCCCTCTGCCCCTGTAAAGTAAGGATGCGCGCCATGTGTTACTCTGAGGTCAGGCACTCTTTCGCTGGCAACGGTCTTGGCGCGACCACAGCTCAACGCTGCTTACAAGGGGAGGATACGATGCATGGGTCACCGATCCGAACCATCTTCAGTACACGTGTAGGACATGCCCAGTGGTGTATTCTTGGAATACGGTACAAGGTATGATAGAGTATATTTTTTAATGCTCTTTTCTTGTTCATTCCTTCCTTTTTATCAAACACCAACAGTGATCTTCTAGTTTCTCTTTGGTGGTCATGTCTCTTATGTCATTTGTGAGTCTGTTCTAGATATATATCTTCCATGACCCACCTAGCGTCATCTAGCAGCGAATCTCTGAAGTTCCTCAATTCTTCCCTGTACAAGAGGACTTCCTTATCCATCTGGCCACCAGATCTCGTCGCCATCGCCAGCTATCATCTCCGTGATCAAGAGAACTTCGTCTACTTTTTCACCCACCAGGCTGCGATAGCGTCGCCTACTATCAACTCTTTGAAGACCATTTCCTCAAGAGAATTTAACTTTTGTATGTTGGTGATGCTTATATGTCTTCCTTTTGTCTCCTACCCCCACTTTTTCCCCTTTCCTGGTCCCTCTGCGCTTCGCTGAGTGGGTCTCACTTGTACGTCGACCGTCGACTCAGTCAAGGCTCAACTAGAGCCAGCCTCCTGAACTCAAGAGGCATTTTCTTCATTCCACGCCATGTTGGAACTCTAATGTAAACCTTCAAAGGGAATTTCACCATCGCTATGCAGCAAAGATAAGTACAGACTTCAGGTTTTAACCTCATTCTCATCGTTTTAATATCTACATGCTTTTAAGGATAATTTTATAGGCAGTGTGAGATTACTATATTTTGGGGCAATAATCATCCTTCGCGGGATTTACCATGTTGGGCTTTTGTCTGTCTAAGCCAACCTTAATAGAAAGTAGCTTTTCTTAAGCTAATTAAATGAGAAATCTTCTCACAACGTGGGATACCAATGAATACCCACTGTCTATAAAATATTTTGCTCGTTCCACCGCTGGAATAACTTTGGCCCTATTCTTCAGTCAAAATTGCTCTGGAACCTTCCAGAATCTACCAGTCACGCCGTCATGTATTTTCCACTCACATGTGTGAATACTTTCTCAAACTAAAGGATCTTCCTTATTATTTAATGCTCAATAGCTAACTTTTCTTCCTCCGTTGGGATTTTCTCTGGTGTACTTAATGACAATCTATAACTTTCTCAAGCAATAGACTCTCGCCTACCTAGTGCAACCAGTTTTTTTCCACAATTGCAATAACTTTTTTTTGCCATAAACGTTTGTGTTACTACAGTGAACTTTTCATCCATTTAACAGACTATAGTGAAAACTAGTGCTTGTTCAACATTTCTACCGCGTCGCGATCGTCCGATTACCATAAATAAGGCCATGAACATTTATCCTCAATCCCAATTGATCTTTCCTAAACCTTTTACTAACAAACCATAATAATAAAGTTGTTACTTTAAGTCTTTTTTCAATGAGGTGTCACTCTATAGAAGTGCCCTCCCCTTTTTCTTATATAACATTAATTAACTTCTGCATAAATACGTGTCGAGTACACGTTTCAAACTTACATTGTTTCTCCCTTCTAATTAGGGAATACAATTCTTTCAACTCATGAGTGAGTTATTTCTTGGTCGCACGAAAGGGAAACTTGCCCCATTTGTCTCGTGATTCCTACTTAATCATAGGAAGTCTACAACCTTCCTTTTGACTTTCTCTTCAGGTTTCACAGTAAGTGACCTGTCCTATTTTGTATAACTATTATAAAAGTAATTCAGCGTAAATATAGGAAGTTATAGGAACTTCTCTTTTATTCTACCTGCTTTCTTTTTTTTTGTTATTTTCGAAGTTGTAACTTTTTCTAAGATAGGTACTTGGAAATTTCTTAAAGTACACACCTTGTACTCGATTTAATGTCTAACTTTAATCACTTCACTTGTCTTTTTTAAATCTTACAAAGATTTTAGTACATATAAAGGTTTGAAACCTAAAGAATTGTTAATTTCCTGGAGCAAACTTTAAATGTTAGGAGGTCTGCGACCCCAAATTGTTAACAAAAATTGAAACTATATGCTTGTTAAATTTATTCGACTCTTTTTCATTGTTAAATAAATTCAAACTTTCTTTTTTTGACTCATCATTTCTCTAATACAACGGTTAGGCAAGATCCTGTCTTCCCTGACTCTTCCTAGGTTCATGCCCTCGTTAATGCAAATAGATCTCGTGATAGGGTTTTCACCACTTGTTGCATTTGAGCAAGAACTCTTAGTGGTTATCCTGGTAAAGTCTCTCTTAGCTTTAATAGCTAATTCTAACTGGCCAGTAAGGCAAGCATAGCTCGCTACGCCAGCTTCCTGCTTGTGGAGATCCTCTCCAAAAAACTTATGGTTGGTTTTCCAAAAGATAAGTGTTTTTCTTTGCCTAAACTTTTAGTCGGCTCCTGGCTGGGTAAAAGCTTAGCCATTTCCAAATGCAACTATTGGTACACTTACCAAAATCATTCCCAAAGGTATAATTCTTTTATCACTATCCTTCTTGGAAGCACTTGGTCGCTTTTTAGGAACTCTACAAATTTGAAAACTGGAAATATCGAAACCGATTCAAATTATTGGCATTCTTCGAATTACTTGTTCAAAACGAATTCCTTTGAACAGACATACAATGAGTCTGTTACTCTCTGTCTTGCCAGACCATCACCCTTCCCCATAGTAGGCATATGTATGCTTGAGAGGGAATACGCTAAAGCCATTCTCTTGCAAACCGCCCAAGTCCTAGCTGCGTTTCCCGTTAGCTTCGACCAGGTCCTTACCCACTTTAGGTATCTGAGAGCTGATTTGCAGTGGCAACCGCCTTTGAGTGTATTTAAAGTTAAATTTATAACTTTTGTGGGACTCTCCTCCTATTTCTCCATCCTTTCTCTCAAGTCCGAAACCCACCTCCTTTTTTTTATAATCTTCCCTTGGTGGTTAGGTTATTCCTCAGCCAATAATCTACCCACCCAGGCGTATATCAGGTGCAAGTAGTAAGGTGCGCTTCTCAGCCGTTTTCGAGAAATTAATTAATTGCAATTACAGTGCGGCTTTTTTTGTAACCATTGGCTATTTCCAACCACTATCCATAGCATGAGTCACTGCTTGCGGGGTACGGGGTGGTCTGATGGTTGACAGACATGCAATGAACGGAACAGACTGGGCCTTCAATGTATAAATGTATACAAATACTAGAATACACCTGACCGTGTATAATACCAATGTATTTGCAATGCCAATACTATACATTATGTAATGTCACAAACATTGACCCGGATACGATGATTTCAGAATCCCTTTTCCGGCTCACATAACACGTTATTACAATTGACTGAAAAATGAACAGTATTCACGACACCTACAGTTGTACGAATTGCCAATTTAAAAAAAACAACTTAAGAACTCACCAGTGGGATTCGATTCAGCGATCCCACGCTTACGAAGAAGGGCCCC
Source organism: Meconema thalassinum (assembly GCA_946902985.2). Lineage (NCBI taxonomy): Eukaryota > Metazoa > Arthropoda > Insecta > Orthoptera > Tettigoniidae > Meconema > Meconema thalassinum. The sequence goes on along the minus strand of OX336389.2, from coordinate 666,360,125 downwards.
TGCACCACACGCTTGGTGGAGTCTTGCTACCGTACAACGCGCATACAGTACACGCCGCACTGCATTTATTGCATTTAATTAATTTCTCGGAAACAGCTGAGAAGCGCACCGTACTACTTGCACCTGATATACGCTTGGTCATGACCTACACGTATACTAAAGATGGTTCGAATCGGTGACCCATGCATCATATCCTCTCCTTGTTAGCCGAGAGCTAACGCTCGGCTAACGCAGCGTTACAGGGTGGTCGCACCAAGACCGCTGCCAGCGAAAGAGTGCCTGACCTCAGAGTAACACATGGCGCGCTTCCCTACTTTACAGGGGCAGAGGGCCTGAAACAAACTTGTTTTCTGGTGTTACGAGGCCATTCCGACCCCAGGTTCCCTATCTCAAATTGATCCTATACCCATCCCCTACACGCCCCTTAAGGGTACTCAAGTACATAAATGACACCCTGTATACTGAACCCTTTACCCTCTGATGGATAAATGATTCGATGTTTTATTTCTTCAATTAATAAATATTTCCACCAGCATCATGAAAATAGCCAGACGGAGATGAGGAAATTTCAAGCATTGATTGGAGACAATGGGGACATACCTGCAGCAGTTTGACAAAAGGCTAAATACTTAGGATTGTGAAAAGAAAGACCATAGCAATGTTTCAGAAGGACAGGTGGTGGCTACCTCAAAATAGAAAGGACGCGTAGTGAGACACGCTTCTGGTATGTTCATTGTAATATTCGCGCCTAGAAAAAGGTATGATGCAGTAACGTGAGTGGCTGATGAAAATACTAGACACTCCTACGAGGCCAAGGTCTGATAAAAACCGCCAAGTTACAGAAAATGTGGAACCAATGGGAGAAGAATGCTTACCAGCGCGGCAAGTCTAGCTTGGGCACGCGATGGCTAGCATTAACGCGGGAGATCGCCTAGACAACATCTCTACGATCGATTCTAGGATTAATGGGCATATTCTTGACCTGCGCAATTTTTCGAGTTCAGTGATATTTATCTCATTCCTGTACCCCTATTATTTTGAGAAATGTTTATATAATTTCCCCCTCTATCAATACCTAGGGCCGGTTCATTTATAAGTGGCGTGAAGAGCCAAGACGTTGCTATTACTTTTGTTCGTCTGAGGACGGAAGCTATTATATTTGGTGTGTCGAAGACACAAGTTTATCATTACATTTTGTGTGTCGAGGACACAGGTTACTTTACATTTTGCGCGTCTAAGGACGTAGACACTTATACTTTTGCGTGTCATGTGGACACAGAAATTAGTAATAAATGTGTTAAAATCAGTGATAGATAGTCACAGTACTATATTTTGTAGGGACAGTAGCATCGAAAATTCGCCAACAGACTGTTCCGGGGAAAGTAGTACCTGAAACGGCGAATTTAGTAGTCAGATATCGAGTGTATAATAATCTAACTTTTTGAATCAGCACGAGAGATGACATCGCTTATCCTGGAAGAAGTTTGGAACTATCAACACTCCGTCCAGATGGCTGAGATGAGCTAAGAAGCATTCAGTTGGGAGATGGCATCAGATGTCCTTTGACGGGTGACTGGCCGAGGATGAGTACAAAATAATATTCTTATTATCTGATAAATTAACTTATGGTATATGGGACATATTTTGTTTTGTAAATAATTTGCTTGTGTGATTAACGTAGTATATTTAGTTTTGGTCTGACACACCTTTTGTATGGAAGCAGCTCGCATAAATGTTATTAGTAGAAGGTTCTTGTTTTTGTTTGTTGTTTTAACTAACGTAGCTATGTGGACGACCGTGTTTGCATATGTTACGCAATGCGGTTAAAAACGTCTCTCGGAGATATGTTGTGTTTCAGAAGTAGGACTGAATTAATATAATTATACAGTGGTTTGGTGGGTAATCAATCTTTTTAAGGTTTATTATTGATCAGATTCAGTGAGATTATTGCCTTTGGAGCAATGTGATTTGTGACGAAGAGCAGTCAGCTCTATCGTAGGTTTTAATATATTTTTTAATAGTTTGTGAGCATCTATTCAGCCGACCTGTGTGAAAAACGTAATGTCATTCCCAGAAGTGTGAGCGTGTGTATTTTGTGGTCATTACAAGCGGGAATTTCAGCGTAGACTGATTTCTGTCAGCTTGGTGCCATGTCCATATTGTTACCTTGCGAGGGCAATTGTGGCTATTTTGATTAATGTCTGACCATATGTTGAGGTGGTTGAGATTTGTTGCTGTTGATTCTTTGAGATAACGGCACAGCTGGTCAGTTATTTTTACACACTGGAGTTGGGACAATGACAAGTATTGAGGAAGGGGGAGATGTTTCACAAGACGGACTGAAGGTTGCAAGCGAGGTCATTAGTGGGGAGTGCTTGTTTGACTCCGTAATTACTTGATATACAAAATTAAGAACTGATCAATGATAAAAATTGTTTAAATAAATGGGAGTTGCCTACGAATCACGATAATCTCCGAAGCGTAGGCTTAACATGCATTTTTGTTCATATAAAGTAATCTCAGCCGGTCAGGCTTTTGTTGTTGTTGGTTTAAGTCCATGTTTATATTCCATATCAGTGACCCGTGAAGTCACGTGCGAGGCTGTCTTTCCCTTATTTGTGTATTGAGCAATTGGCCGGAGTTGGCAGCTCAATGTGTCAAGTGCGTCATCGCGCTAATGGAGGGTCTCGAGAGAGATTCCTGTAAATAGTAGATTTTAGTGTGTGTGTCAGCATTAAATTTTTAAGGGTTTTTATTAGTGTCATGTCCCATATCCGTAAACGTTGATTTACGAGATGATTGTTCGTAAGCATCGTGGCTGTTAACCCGTTGTAAACGAACAGTCATTCAAGTACTCATTCCTCGTAGTTAGTCATTACGCGTACATAAAATCCAAATGCAAGTTAGTGGAACTAGGATCCACATTTTATAAAGGGGGAGATCCGTCTGACTCCTCAACTTTGATAGATATTCCTGTCATGGGAAAATTCAGAGAGGATATAATTTTTATTGTTGTTTATATTCTTCTTATGCACTATTAGTCATTAAATCATGTTATTATTTTACGTCTTGTCACCTTTCTTTCTTAATTATAGTTTTAATCCTATGACCCTTACCTCAGTAGAGCATGTTGTTTGGCGAACGTAAACATCACACTAGGAACTGAGCGCGACCCCTTGATCAAGATTCTTGCATACAAACACTGCTATTCTGAAGGGTTCATAGGATGTAAACTGGCGCGGCCAAGCGTGGGGCGGTTCACTGTGGTGTAACGGCAGAGAAATTGCACATGTCAATGTAAGCGTAGTTGGGTTTTCAAACTGACGCAACAATGAAGGTGTAATGTTGTTGCTGGTTCGCTGCTGGAACACATTTAGTTGGCGTATTTGAGTAAAACTGACATGCCGCAAGTGCAGGCAGATATGACAGTATTTTAATCACCGGAAAGTGATATTTTATTAAAAGGAATTGAGGCGAAGAGGATACCGCCAAATCTGTGAAATATAAATTAAAATCAGGAGTTCGCAATGTAAAATACGGTTCACGTTTTTGTCTATTGAATTAAAATAAATTAATATACGTGATACCGGGCGCCCAATGATTAAAATTAAAACTAGATTTGTTTAGAAAGTCAAACTCATGGAAAATGTTAGGAGGCTGGTAGCCTTAAATGACAATTAATATTTTGTTAATTAGTCAGTGTTAATATCAGATCAGGATGACAATTTAATGACTAAATATGTGTTTGGGTTTAAATTAAATTGAGTAAAATTAGAACCACTCAGAGATGCAATCGACTAGTGGGATTAAATGTAAAAATAAATGAACTGAGTAGGGTAAAGAAATTAAATGTGCATTGGATTCTATGTGTGCGTCAAGGGGCATTGCTTTGTGCCATTTCCCTAATGTCTCATATAAAGTGTATAACATGGCAACGGTGGAACAGATTCAAGAAATCATTGAGAGTGCGGCTAGGAGAACACAGGAATTGTTGGACACTAAATTGGCGAAACAGAGCGAATACTTAAACGCTAAACTATCTGAACAGAGCGAATCATTAAACGCGAAATTATCTGAACAAATAAACAACAGTATGTTAGAACAAAGTGAGTCTATAAACAAATTGTCTGAACAGAGTGAATCGCTAAAAACTAAACTAGCCGAACAAAGTGAAGCAATAAACAATACTATGTTAGAACAAAGTGAAGCATTAAACGCGAAGTTATCCGAACAAAGTGAATCACTAAACAATACTATGTTAGAACAAAGTGAGTCTATAAACAAATTATCTGAACAAAGTGAATCATTGCGGACACAATTAAATAACAGTAGGATTGAACAAAATGAATGTCAGGCGGAACAAGCTAGATTACTAAAAAATGAAATCAATGACACTATAAATTCGCAGTTAGAGGCGCAGAATGTTAAAAACACGAACCAATTAGCTTCGTTAACCGCAGAGATGAAGGATCACACTAATCAACAGATGGTATTGCTGGCCCTAGATGTTAGTAAAAACAATGAAAAACAATTAGATCAGATTAAGAAAATGGAAAGTATTTTTGATCAAAACTTAGCATTCTGGATGAAACGGTGTTAGCTAAATTAGAGCAAATTGAACTAGCGTGAATTATGAATACAAGCGAGGTCAAGATAGCTCAGGATAAGTTAGAAGGACGATTTATGGAAATGGAAAAGAGCGGCAAGGTCATTCAACAACAATTATCAGCGGTAGATGAAAATATATCCGGCATAATTAAAGATATGGATCGTCTCGAAATAAAATCAGTGGAGCAATGGAAAAGCCTTGAAGCGGATCAGAATCAATTAAAGAGTACCATCGACGAAAATAGCGCGAGATTGGAAGAATGGAAAAGCCAGATAGAAAGCAATCAGGATGACACTAAAAGCCAGATTGAGGAGAAAGTAAGCACGATTAAGGAGCAAATAAGGAAAGATTGGCGAAAAATGAATATCGATTCTAAAGAGGAAAGATCAACCATCCTTAAGACAGTAGGCGAAAATCATACTCGTATTCAAGCATTAGAGCAAGAAATTAAGAGTAAACTTAAAGAGCAAACAGACAGGATCATTAAAGCTGAACTGAGGTCGTTAGAAAAATCCTCGATATTTAAAACAGGAACAATGAGAGATAGGCAGGACGACTCAAATAGCCCGGGGGAGGAAAGCACAGCAGGGAGTCAAGCTCAGACAGAGAGCCCATTAACAACAAACACGGAAGGGTTTCGCAAGAATATCGAAAGGAGTTCCACGCCACAAGACGCTCATCAGCCCACACAACTTATCCAAGTAATTCGCTCGAACGATTATAAACCGCAGAAATACACGGAGAATTCAGGGGTGACACCTAAAGCTTTTATTAAAGAAATTGAATATCATTACAATGACACTGGGGTACCTGAAGCACGTAGATTGAGGATGATGGAGAGATTTTTTAACAGGAAATGTCCTTACATGGTTTTTAAGCTTCAAATATACATTTGGAACTATGTCAGATTTCAAATTAGCGTTTCTGCGCAAGTACTGGTCGCCAGCATTACAACAGAGTCTAAGGATGGAGCTTTACTCTAGAAAATACCAAACCACCCAGCAAACGAAATACTCAGATTTCTTTAACATGCAAATGCTAAAATTTCGCGACCTTGATTACCCTTTAAATGAAGCGGATCTGTTGATGACTATAACGCGGCAATTACCAGTCAACGTGCAGCAAGTACTAGTCGCAGCGAGCGTTAATACGGCCTTACATGCAGAGCAGATATTACGCCAGATAGATGAGACTACATCTCATAATCATTATAGAGGAGGAAGACAGCTGGAGTTAGTCAATACGACAGAGGTCATAAAACCAAAACAGGCAAACACTAAAACGCAGGGTACTAATACAAGCACCTCCACACCTAGGCGAAACCAGGAAGAAGGAGAAAACAGACCATACCAGCGTAACGAGAATAACTATAACAATAGGTCATATCAAGGCAACAATAGATATCAACATAGAGGGTATCAGCAATGGCGTGAAAATCGAAGAAATGAGAGGCCTTATGGAAGATACGGTGATTACAATGCTAATCAAAGATGGAAAGGAAGGAGATGGAAGACACGGTGATTACAATGCTAATCAAAGAAGGAAAGGAAGGAGAGATCAAAATCAAGGAGAGCCACGTAATTATCGAAATGACTGGGATGATAGGCACGCTCAATCACAAAATTACCTAGAGGAATTACACGCTAGTCAAGGTGGAGAGCTAGGAAGATGGGAAAAAGCCATTGGGAACATGAAGAATCCAGACACACATACTGAGGAAGCTGGAAGTCTACTGAGAGAAGAGGAATATCAAGGGCATGGGCGACAAAAGGATGATGATGGGAGTCGGAATGGAGCTAAAAAATGCTAAATTTGGATAAAGAAGACAGTCTACAAACGCAACAGTCGGAAGTTGAAGATGGATGGATAGTAGCGAACATACAAGAATGGATTGCTTTGCCAGAAGACTGCCTGGAGGAGACGGTGAAACCACGGAACGATGAAATTAGGCAGTTACCCATTATTTACGCGAGGATTGGTGGAATTAATATAAGATGTTTATTGGATACGGGGTCGCAGATCAGTCTGATATCGGAGGCCTTGGTTCGAGAGTTGGGACGGAGTCAGAATAATCCTGTAATTCCCGTACCACAGCTCAAAGTGTGGGGTGTTATTCCTGAACGCACCGTCACTTGTAAACGTCAGGCATACTTGGAGCTGAACATATTGGAACACTCTTTTGGGCAAACATTCATTATCATGGCAAAGACGAATTTCAATATAATTCTTGGTGCAAATTTCATTTGTGACTATCAAGCAGTGATAGATTTGCACAAGAATACAGTCAGTTTTAGAGAGTATGATCAGCTGAATAACGTGGGATTGCATATGGATGAAATCACTACCGGAAGAGATGTAAATTCTTGGGCATTGGAAGCAATATCGGAAGAGACGGAAGAGGAGATACGAAAGGCAGAAGATAACATCATAGAAGGAGCTGTTGTGGAACTAGATGAGGAGAGTGAATCCCAGGAGATATGGTCTTTATTAACGGAAGGAGACGACAGTGATGCACAATTTGAAGATTTACTACAGGAGCGGCTCAATGACATTCAACTTGGGGGTGAACACAGAAAACAATTGGAAGAGATTTTAAGGAAGCACAAAACAGTATTTGATACAGTACCTGGGAAAATATTAAATTTCAAATATTCAATGCAAGTCGAGGATTGGTCACCTTTCAAAAGCAGATTGTACCCAATTCCGGAAAAATATCGCGGTCAAGTTAAGGTCATTATAGATGAGATGTTACAAGCTGGAGTGATAAGGAAGACACCTACACCTTATCTAAATGCGAATTTGGCAGTCACAAAACCAAATGGATCTATTAGACTTTGTTTAGATGCTAGAAATCTCAACATGAGACTCATTTTTCCTGAGTATGACAGAGCGCCAATTATCAGAGACGTATTAAAAGGCTTTAAAAACAAAAGCATTTATTCATCAGTTGACTTGACGTCCAGTTTCCACCATATTGAATTGGATGAGAAGTCACAGCTTCTAACTGGCTTCTTATTCGATAACCAATCGTTTTGCTTCGTCCGAATGCCCTTTGGAGTCAAAACAGCGGGCTGTGCTTTAATCCGAGCCCTGGACCGGAATCTAACTGAGGAAGTTAAGGAGATGACGGTACGCTACATTGATGACATTCTGCTGGCATCCGACAACATTAAAACTCACATGGAAAATTTAGATAAAGTATTAGGCAACCTTAATGCATCAAATTTCATAGTAAACCTGAAGAAATCGCATTTCTTCAAGAGCGAGATCTTATATTTGGGCCACATCATTGACAAGGAGGGAGTGAAGCCAAATCCAGCTAAGATAGAAGCGATTAAGAATTTCCCTACACCAACGAGAGTCAAGCACATTCGGGCCTTCTTAGGCGTAACGGGATTCTTTAAGGAAAACTGTCCAGGTTACACGGAGACTGTAGCTCCGATGCAGGAAATGCTAAAAAAGAATAATAAATGGTTGTGGAATGCGGAGTGTGAGAAGGCGTTCCAAGCAACAAAACAGCTATTGGAAAACTACATTAAATTAGGATATCCAGATTTCAAGCACAAATTTATAATCCAAGCGGATGCTTCACTAATTGGTATAGGTGCGATGCTCTACCATGAAGATCCAGCTAACCTGCAACATAAAACATATTTGACATTTGTCAGCCGAAAATTGCGTAAGCACGAGCGCAATTATACTGTATCGGAACTAGAATTGTTGGCCATACTTCATGCGCTCCAACAATGGAAAAGAATAATTTATGGATACGCCATTGTTGTCAGGACTGATCACAAGGCACTAACATTCTTGTTTAAGACGTCGATGGCAAGCGAACGTGTGACACGTTGGTCTATATATATTCAGCAGTTTAGCATTGAGATTGAACATTGTCCAGGGAAGATGAACCTGATTCCGGATGCACTCAGCAGGAACCCAGAGCCTGATAATGAAGAAACAGCGATGGTACAACACTTGGAGTTAACACCGAAGGACCGGGAATTTTTGGAGGAGTTACGTGAGATACAGCGAGAACAGGAAGCGGAACCATGGATGATGCTATTAATTCAATACTTCAGAAAGCAGCTACCTACAGGAACACCTGCATTTCGAGAAGCGAAAGCCAAAGAAGGAAGATATGTTTATGTCAACAATTTGCTGCACAAATGGGTAGATAATGACCACACCAAGTTACGCATATTAGTACCTGCATCCTTACAGCGAGGACTGACATGGCATACTCACGAAAGTTACGGACACGTCGGATTAGATAAGTGCGAAGCGACAATAGGAGACACATTTACATGGCCACGTATGAGAACAACTATATGTAACGTCATTACGACTTGTGATCCTTGTCAGAGGACAAAGCCCAATAATTATTTAATGAGGCAGTATCCTAGACCATTGCTACCTCAGAAACCCAGCGAGCTACTGGCCCTAGATTGTTTCGGTCCAATTCCGAAAGGAAGGCGAGGTTGCCGTCACTTGCTAGTGTGCATTGATGTATTTTCTAAGTTTGTCGTATTATGCCCCATTCAGAAAACTACATCGAAACAAGTACTCAGTCGTATTCGAAATAGAGTTATTCCAATCCTTGGAAAACCAGAATTTATATTGTCAGATCATGGCAGCTATTTCACAAGCGCCGAATTCAAGAAAGGTATGGAGGACATGGGTATAAAACACGTTTTAAGCAGTATCCGACATGCCCAAGCTAATCCAAGTGAGAGAGCAATAAAATGTGTAACATCGTACTTGAGAATCTTCATTCCAAATGAACATCACAAATGGGTGGATAAAATTAAGGATGTAGAGACATGCATGAATTCTACCAGGCACGAGTCAACAGGACAGATCCCTATGGTCTTACACAAAAACGAGTATCCAGTGAGAACGTGGAAAAGCATCATTAACTGCCCACAAGATTCAATGATAGCATCTGACCTGCGAATTGAGAGAACGAGAGCCTACATGAGAAAACAAGCAGACCGCAGATTACGGCGAGTGAGAAATAAGAGGTTTCACAGTGATCTAGAAATCAACCAGCTCGTTTTGGTGAAACGACCCGCTACATCGGATCCAGAGAAGAAGATCTTCAGCAAATTCTGCGAAAAGTTCATAGGACCCTATTCTATTGTAAGAAACCTTGGAAATAATGCATACAGAGTGAAAGAGTTAAGCACAGGAACAATGTCGGTCTACAATGCAGCCAACTTAAAAAAGTATCGTAGAAGTGAACCATGAGAGCGCCGAAATAATGATGCAGTTTAAATATATGGACGTCCTATATCAACCAAGTGAACGGCGAGCAGTTGAGTACGGCACGTGAAGAAGGAAGTGGAATTGGTGTTGACAAACATTAACGAGACGAGCAGAGTGTTGCCTAAGGCACCAGCGCGTCATGCAAGCAGTTGAGAGGGTCATTACAAGCAGGAAATGAAACGAGTAAATGCCATTCAAGACAGGAGCGGCTAGACCAAGTAATAGAAAAGGGGTGATTCTGAAATAAAACAAATTGGCCTACGGAAGTCTTTTTAAAATTATCGACTTTCTCCTAAGTTCGAAATTTTGTGAGTGGAGGAGTTGTGAACCCTTTACCCTCTGATGGATAAATGATTCGATGTTTTATTTCTTCAATTAATAAATATTTCCACCAGCATCATGAAAATAGCCAGACGGAGATGAGGAAATTTCAAGCATTGGTTGGAGACAATGGGGACATACCTGCAGCAGTTTGACAAAAGGCTAAATACTTAGGATTGTGAAAAGAAAGACCATAGAAATGTTTCAGAAGGACAGGTGGTGGCTACCTCAAAATAGGAAGGACGCGTATTGAGACACGCTTCTGGTATGTTCATTGTAATATTCGCGCCTAGAAAAAAGTATGATGCAGTAACGTGAGTGGCTGATGAAAATACTAGACACTCCTACGAGGCCAAGGTCTGATAAAAACCGCCAAGTTACAGAAAATGTGGAACCAATGGGAGAAGAATGCTTACCAGCGCGGCAAGTCTATATTGGGCACGCGATGGCTAGCATTAACGCGGGAGATCGCCTAGACAACATCTCTACGATCGATTCTAGGATTAATGGGCATATTCTTGACCTGCGCAATTTTTCGAGTTCAGTGATATTTATCTCATTCCTGTACCCCTATTATTTTGAGAAATGTTTATATAATTTCCCCCTCTATCAATACCTAGGGCCGGTTCATTTATAAGTGGCGTGAAGAGCCAAGACGTTGCTATTACTTTTGTTCGTCTGAGGACGGAAGCTATTATATTTGGTGTGTCGAAGACACAAGTTTATCATTACATTTTGTGTGTCAAGGACACAGGTTACTTTACATTTTGCGCGTCTAAGGACGTAGACACTTATACTTTTGCGTGTCATGTGGACACAGAAATTAGTAATAAATGTGTTAAAATCAGTGATAGATAGTCACAGTACTATATTTTGTAGGGACAGTAGCATCGAAAATTCGCCAACAGACTGTTCCGGGGAAAGTAGTACCTGAAACGGCGAATTTAGTAGTCAGATATCGAGTGTATAATAATCTAACTCTTTGAATCAGCACGAGAGATGACATCGCTTATCCTGGAAGAAGTTTGGACCTATCAACACTCCGTCCAGATGGCTGAGATGAGCTAAGAAGCATTCAGTTGGGAGATGGCATCAGATGTCCTTTGACGGGTGACTGGCCGAGGATGAGTACAAAATAATATTCTTATTATCTGATAAATTAACTTATGGTATATGGGACATATTTTGTTTTGTAAATAATTTGCTTGTGTGATTAACGTAGTATATTTAGTTTTGGTCTGACACACCTTTTGCATGGAAGCAGCTCGCATAAATGTTATTAGTAGAAGGTTCGTGTTTTTGTTTGTTGTTTTAACTAACGTAGCTATGTGGACGACCGTGTTTGCATATGTTACGCAATGCGGTTAAAAACGTCTCTCGGAGATATGTTGTGTTTCAGAAGTAGGACTGAATTAATATAATTATACAGTAGTTTGGTGGGTAATTAAACTTTTTAAGGTTTATTATTGATCAGATTCAGTGAGATTATTGCCTTTGGAGCAATGTGATTTGTGACGAAGAGCAGTCAGCTCTATCGTAGGTTTTAATATTTTTTTAAATAGTTTGTGAGCATCTATTCAGCCGACCTGTGTGAAAAACGTAATGTCATTCCTAGAAGTGTGAGTGTGTGTATTTTGTGGTCATTACAAGCGGGCATTTCAGCGTAGACTGATTTCTGTCAGCTTGGTGCCATGTCCATATTGTTACCTTGCGAGGACAATTGTGGCTATTTTGATTAATGTCTGACCATATGTTGAGGTGGTTGAGATTTGTTGCTGTTGATTCTTTGAGATAACGGCACAGCTGGTCAGTTATTTTTACACACTGGAGTTGGGACAATGACAAGTATTGAGGAAGGGGGAGCTGTTTCACAAGACGGACTGAAGGTTGCAAGCGAGGTCATTAGTGGGGAGTGCTTGTTTGACTCCGTAATTACTTGATATACAAAATTAAGAACTGATCAATGATAAAAATTGTTTAAATAAATGGGAGTTGCCTACGAATCACGATAATCTCCGAAGCGTTAGCTTAACATGCATTTTTGTTCATATAAAGTAATCTCAGCCGGTCAGGCTTTTGTTGTTGTTGGTTTAAGTCCATGTTTATATTCCATATCAGTGACCCGTGAAGTCACGTGCGAGGCTGTCTTTCCCTTATTTGTGTATTGAGCAATTGGCCGGAGTTGGCAGCTCATTGTGTCAAGTGCGTCATCGCGCTAATGGAGGGTCTCGAGAGAGATTCCTGTAAATAGTAGATTTTAGTGTGTGTGTCAGCATTAAATTTTTAAGGGTTTTTATTAGTGTCATGTCCCATATCCGTAAACGTTGATTTACGAGATGATTGTTCGTAAGCATCGTGGCTGTTAACCCGTTGTAAACGAACAGTCATTCAAGTACTCATTCCTCGTAGTTAGTCATTACGCGTACATAAAATCCAAATGCAAGTTAGTGGAACTAGGATCCACATTTTATAAAGGGGGAGATCCGTCTGATTCCTCAACTTTGATAGATATTCCTGTCATGGGAAAATTCAGGGAGGATATATTTTTTATTGTTGTTTATATTCTTCTTATGCACTATCAGTCATTAAATCATGTTATTATTTTACGTCTTGTCACCTTTCTTTCTTAATTATAGTTTTAATCCTATGACCCTTACCTCAGTAGAGCATGTTGTTTGGCGAACGTAAACATCACACTAGGAACTGAGCGCGACCCCTTGATCAAGGTTCTTGCATATAAACACTGCTATTCTGAAGGGTTCAATCCATAATACGCTAAAGTGTATGTTTCACAAAACTCAAGCTCCTAAACCAGAGGGAGTTAGAAGGTGCGTTTTTTTTACCAAAATCTTCCACATCATCTCAATAGTACAGGAAAAATCTTGCATTTCTTGAAAACTCAACGGAAATATATTTATTTGCTTATAAAGTGCTTATAAACAAGGCGATAGCCCCTGCGATAACTGTGCCGCGTTTAGCCCGCATAGCACTAGCGCCGGGCGGGTAGTCTGTACACAAGGGGCACACACAACCCATTATGCGAGAGTTCTCGCACGGGTCCGCTAGTATATATATATCTATATTAATATAATAAAGCTGAAGAGTTTGTGTGTGTGTTCGTGTGTTTAAACGCGCTAATCTCTGGAACTACCAGTCGGATTCGAAAAATTCTTTTTGTATATGATAGCCAGATTCAAGAGGAATAGTTTAGGCTATGTAGCATTAGGCTACACCTCCCCTGCATTTAGGCCCTTTGGCACAAATCTACACCATTTCACCGATCTGAACCAAAATTTGTATACTAACCCTTTGGAACCCTGCGAGTAACGCTGTTTACATGAAATTTCGGACAGACCACTCCATTCCCTGCATTTAGGCCCTTTGGCACAAATTTACGTCGTTTCACCGATCTGAACCAAAATGTGTATACTTAGCCTTTGGAATCCTGCGAGTAACGCTGTTTACATGAAATTTCGGACAGACCACTCCATTCCCTGCAAATAGGCCCTTTGGCACAAATCTACACCGTTTCACCGATCTGAACCAAATTTGACATCCTTACCCTTTGGAACCCGACGAGTAACACTGTCGTCTGCTTGAAATTTCGGACAGATCACTCCATTCCCTGCATTTAGGTCCTTTGGCACAAATCTACACCGTTTCGCCGATCTGAACCACATTTTATATACCTACCCTTTGGAACCCTGGGGGTGACACTGTACACTTTAATTCTCGGAAATACCACTCCATTCCCTGCATTTAGGCCCTTTATCACAAATCTACACCGTTTCTCCCAATTGCACCAAATTTTACATACGCTTTGAAACCCTGCTGGTAACACTGTCCACTTGATATTTTGGACAACGCTCTCCATTCCCTACAGTTAGAATAACAGAAAAAATGAACTTGAAAACCACGCATTAAAGCCCTAGAACCATTAATGTCCGCCAATCTGAGTCTATTGTTGACTGGCAATTCGGGCTGCATCACGTCGCCCCTACAGGTGTTCTGGTGCAGAATAGCGAAAATAGTTTAATCTTGCGCAGCTTATAAATTGCTGTCAGGGGGAGTAATTAGTGCAAAAAGATTTCTTAGGTCCTTTAAAGCAGTTATCATCATGAAAATATTATGCCTCTGTATAAGTGCAATGGTTTTGGTGCAGTACATTGATGTTATCAGCTGCAATAAGCGTTAGTTCTTTTAAATTTTCCTTCATTTGTTCCGAACCTTATCGTTGAGCGCTATGTGGCGATAAATTATACTATTGCTACCTCAGGAGCTCGGGACCGACGAAGTTTTCCAAAGTGTTCTGATTATTTTCCTACGGCGCAATGCGACAAAAGACTACACTATTGGTCTGTTCATTTCTAACAGCCAATGACATATAGGCCCTAGGCAGTGTCTTTTATTTCACTTACTCCTCTTTCTAATCATTTTTTAAATTCGTTTGTAAATTACATGTGTCTGTGCTGTAGTTAGTAAATAGCCGTTTCCCTATTTATTATTATTATTATCATTACGGTAAAATTATCTAAATGTTACGTCCATTATACTGTACCCCCCACTACAATCTCCACCACCACAAAAAGTTATATTTTTAAATATTTTTTTTCTGTTAGTTTAGGTATCATGTGCCAGTTCCGTAGTAGTATTGATTATCATCCATAAAACAAATAAATCCACCGGGCGATGCCGGGCACTATTGCTGGTATATATATGTATGACCGACTGAGAAACATCAAATTTCGATTACTAAGGCAGCACTAAAAATGGCTTCAAACACCATAGACTATATATTATATTATATACGGTATAACTAAATTAGAAAAGAGATTTGTTAAAGGAATTGTCCGTCCTTAGCTTACGGTGATAGTGGTGACCCGGTCCTAGGTCATCTGTCTGCTATAAGGCATCCAACGTTTAGAATGAAGCATTGGTCTTATGGCGCATTACGACAGGGTTGCCACTCCATGAGGGCAGGCAGTACAAAGCGCTTGGCGTACACTTTCCGCACATTCAGCAATTGTGCAGTGACGAAGACTTGAATTAAATACTGTATAATAATACTAATAGTAGGCTAACATAACACATACAACGAAATTAAATTAAATTAACTATAACGTATGCTGAATGTAACATAAAGAAAACAATCAAAATAAAATAAATAAATAAAGTACAAGCACAAGGGAATGTGTGAAGTTTCGACTGCAATTAAAGTTGAAGTACGTTATTAAAGAAAATTCTCCTCATTGGCTTACCTTTCATGATTTATACTTTCGTTGGGTTTAAGATTCTTAAAATACTGAATACATTAATTACGACCTGTTTTCCCCTCCTTCTAAGCACTTGCCACGCTTTCTTTTCACAAAACTATCCATTGTTGTACGTGAAATACGTAAAATACAACACGTTAAATCTAGCAGAACTGCTGCACACACACTCAAGATAGAGACAGCCGAACTACTGAAATAGAAGCTCGAAGGGCACAGCAATAAAGCTGTGAGTAGCAAGCTGCACCCCGCTGTCCTTCAAAACTTCATTTTTATAATCCGCGGTCAATGAACAGCCCGGCCTATGTAAACAATTAAACCTACACTCTGGGTAAGCAGGTAGAAAGCTTATTCCAACATTCCTCTACAATTCTCACACTGACATGACATGGTTATCTTTAAAAATAGAAAAGTTGGCAGCATACGAACTTTATCAATGCTGCTATGCGGTTATGATAGAATATTCAGAAGTTTTACCTACATGAAAATTGTAATATTGCCAGTATAAAATATTTCAATAATCCATCATCAAGACGGCACATTTAGCTACACGTGTGTGAAAAATAGGCATCACAAAGTCAATGCAACATGATATAAGATCGATTTTACTAAAAAGGGGACTCAGTTTATAGTTTTTTTTAAATATGGATATCTAATTTTTCTAGCATTTCTATCAAGTTTACGTAGTTCTAATATAGGACAAAAAAGATCGTCAAAACATAGTTCTACCCGAATATGCTGTTTTTTCGACAAAGAAAATTTTTCGACTGATACGGTATGGCAATAGTGGAGTGCTAGAAAATGACAGCGTCATACATGTCCCGCGTGCAACAGAAAGAGAGAAGAATATCTTACAAGTGCTTCATTCTAAACGTTGGATGCCCTTTAGGTAGTCAGCCTGGAGGCTGGTTGGATCCTCAAATAGTACCACCATGTAGTAGAAAGCCACAAAACCGAGGCAGCACTATATTGAGACGTACTAGACCTCCGCGGTAAGTCACTACACCACGACATGTACTCTCAGAAATTGAATTGTATGTATCTGCGAGTTCTTGATGTAAGACCGATGTTCATATTTTAACATTCTAGGCCACAGACAAAGTTTTCATTCCGAGACCAGTAGAATTCACTGCCATGGAGCAAATAATCGTAATTCGGATTATCCAATTTGAGGAAAACAGATCATTTCCACTTCCGTGATAATCCTCTTATAACCACGATTTGAATATTGTAATGAGTCTCCCGTGGATCTTGATTCCATCACCATTCTGAGCACCACCCCTCTCCTCATTCAATGTGGTTGCTTGATACTGTATTGCTTGGGTCTCGGGTCGCTACGCTGTGTAAAAGTGGACGTAGTGTGCTGCTCACGTGTGTGTGACCCAACTGGGCTCCATCTGGTCACGTGAACCCAGCTGAGCTGCTTGTTTCTCCACCGAGACGGAGAGAATAGAATGAGGAAAGTGTACAGCCGAAAGGGCTCTTCACGCGATCAAGGTACAAGGACGATCATGGCTTAAGTGCACCAAACTAGGTGAGCAAGTGAAGTTGAGTACTGTTTCCTATCGAATGAAACATTTTATTTTAATGGAGGGGTGTGGCTGTCGGGGGCGAATTTATGCCATGGTTATTTGGAGGGGGGGGGGGGGGGGAAGGGGGTCCTCCCCGGAAATGTATTGCGAAATTTAGGACAAATTTAGTGAGTTGGTCATTTGGGTGATTGTTTTCGTTTTTTTAAGTAAAAAATATATTAACAATCTCTACTTACGAGGGAAGTACCCCAGCTCGAACGTCTAAAACCAACTGGTGGGTGCGCTTAACATACGAAGATATGTCTGTTCTACTACCCATCACGAACATTTATCTGTAAAATCCCGCATTAGTGTACAATCAATGTTTGGAAGTTACGGCGTCCAAAGATTGCAGAAACACAATTCGCAGCAGAAACTACCGTGCAACAGGCAATTCGGACCATTATATTAACAAGAAACAGATGTGGTGCTGTATCATCTGGCAAAAGGTTGAACACTTGCTTGCAACAAGAAATCTTAACACATGCAGTACCGTGTTGACATAGTCATCTTTCTCACAATAGAAGATACTGTGTTGTCCTTAATTTGACGTCGAAGTGTAAATGTGGAATTTCAATGAAATGATTGAAACACAGCGGAATGGAACAGTACGCACACTTAACAAGGGCAACATGTAGACAAACTCCAATATGTACAATGTTCCCGCATTGCAATGGTCCAAACTTAAATGCTACGGTGATCACATTATCACATACTCAGATGGCGCTGGCGACCAAACACGTACCTTTACAGATGAATGGCATTGATAGCAATTGGCATAGGTACAACTGTATTCTTTAAACCCACTTTCAGTCAGTTTTCGCCGTTCGAGCTGGGGTACTTCCCTCGTTAGTATAAAACTAAGTCCCCGATTCTTGGATGTTACGGGCAAACTCGAGAACCACTGAATGGATTTTGATGCGGTTTTCACCATTCTGCAAAGGATATCTCGAGGATGATTTCTGTAGAAAATAATTTATTTATGATCTAAGTAAGCCGAGCAGTAACGATTTCAGTGGAAAAGTCGAAAAAAAAAACCTGGCGTCCGAGCGCTTTGTAAACTTACGCTGGGCAAACCGTTAAAAATATCTAAATACTATGAGTTTAAGAATTGTTCAGCATGAAAAGTTCTACAAAAGCGTCCACGAGAGCATATGTCTATCTTCAATAAATCGCCCATTATAAGTGTTTTTACGCTTTAATTTCTTCCAACCATGTCCATTCAACTACTGAGGCGACAGTTTACGAGCTAGCTACGGGCGAGTCTATCATCCCTGTTATGGCCTAGCTAGCGGGCGAACCTATTGCCCCAGATACAGCTAGCAGCAAACCGTTGAGTCGTGTTGAGTTAAGACTTCTGAGAAGTGTGGTTGTGCTTGGAGTTTCCCTGGAAGTGCAATTCGGGTTTTCTTCATTTCGCCTGTGAAACACAGTCAAGTTAAGATTGGACGGAAGGGGGATTTGAGTTTCCTTCACCTCGCCATTCCCTAGAAGAGCAACTCTGATTTCGCCTGTGAACTTTTCGTTCCGCAAAATTCACAGTCTATTTAAGATTGGACGGAAGGGGGATTATATTAAATTAAATTATACTGATTGGCGTATAATCTCTACTTAGTATAAAACAAAGTCCCCGATTCTTGGATGTCACGGGTAATCTAGAGAACCACTGAATGGATTTTGATGCGGTTTTCAACATTCTGTAAAGGATACCTCGAGGAAGGTTTCTGTAGAAAATAATTTATTTGTGACCAAAGGAAGTCAAGCACTAACGATTTCAGTGAAAAGGACCAAAAAAACTGGCGTCCGTGCGCTTTTTAAGCTTACGCTGGGCAAACCGTTAAAAATATCTATATATTGTATGAGTGTAAGAATTGTTCAGCATGAAAAGTTCTACAAAAAAGCCCGGGAGAGCATATATCTATCTTCAATACATCGCCTACTATAAGTGTTTTTACGTTTTCATTTCTTCCAACAATCTCCATTCAGTTACTGAGGCGACAGTTTACGAGCTAGCTAGGGGTGAGTCGATCACCCCAGTTACAGCTTTGCTAGCGGACGAGCTTATTGCCCCAGATATAGCCAGCAGCCAACTGTCGAGTCGTGTTGAGTTAAAAACTTAAGAGAAGAGTGGTTGTGTTTGGAGTTTTCCTGGAAGTGCAACTCGGCTTTCCTTCTTTCCACCTGTGAACTTTTCGTTCCGCAAAATTAAGTAAATTAAGTTAAGATTGGACGGAAGGGGGATTTGTGTTTCATGCACCTCGCCATTCTTAAATTACGCCTGACAAGAATTTTTTGCACATGCATCTCCATGATAATATAATTAATACTCCAGTCAGTGATTTTAACCCATCATGCCGAGACGTAAAACGGATATTGGTCGTTGTTCATTGAAATTGAAAAAACACCGCTTCATAACTGTCCCCGGGCGAAGCCGGGTCAGGTTGCTAGTTTAAAATAAAGAAACGTTCAAAAACTGTAAATATTAATATTTTACTAGCTTCCATGTTTAGTGAAAAACTGAGACATTGCATAATGGTTTACCAGGTTTTAAATACAAGTTATCAAAAATCTAAAAATTATGTCCAAAATCAAAAAACAAAATGTTGCCCCCCTCCCTTAAATCCGCCCCTGGTGTCTGCGACAGCAGCACCACTAGCGTGAGCAAGAGCATCTGCGTGTTTCAATGTGGTGGTCATTTGAAATATCGAGGAACCTACTGTAAAAATGTGGTACTGCTATAAACATTGCCCAAGTCTCCGTACGCACGTCCACAGCAGGCATAGAGGGTACTGTACCAATAAATGAATCACAGAAACGGTTGTGCTATGGGACAGCATTACTCTACTTTCATTAGTAAAATATTGGAAGTAGAATTATTAGATCAATCCGGGGAAATTTTGTGTTTCCGCCTGCCCATTCGTCTGACCACCACTCTGTGTGCACTGAACTCCGTGGAATTTGGTACGCATGAAGCCCCGCTTAACCACATTTCAATTTTTATATTTTCATCTTCACCATTGGAGCAAACTGCAAATAAGACGCCATTTAACATTTGGCACTAGACTTTGTAGCTCCAAAACCATTCGACATAACTGTACGAAATTCCATATCTTGATGCAATTCGCAAATAAAAGTAGTTTATCGAAATTGCAGATACATAGTACTTTTCACATGTGTATGTTTATTGTTTGACGAGATGAGTTGGTGTGAAGCCCATAGTAACGTTAAGTACATTATCCGGGAACTCCCATTTGTCCAAGCTGACTCGAAATCCTCACGAAGCGGTGACATTTAGGATGGCCGCTGTCAGAGCCAGGATTCAATACGTGAACTTCCTATGAGCTCCACCTACTGCCCCAGACCTCCAGGCAACTTGCTACACTCGGCCGTGCGAGGTTGATAACTTGCATCACGCGAGCAAGCGATAAAAATGGACTGACCTTACCAGATTGTGCCGACGAAAGCCGAGGACAATATGCAGCTCAGAAAAGCAAGGCATGGAGGGTGCATCTCTCACGTCCGGGCTACTTAAAACAATGCTACTCCTTTTGGACAGAACAATAGACAGTTACTCCACATTAATACTGAATAACAAATGCACCTAGGAGGTTTATCGAACTGCATATCAATGTATTATAGCATCTACTATGTATATCTTGGCAGAACTCAAGCCTGAGGCAAATTTAGATCAAAGTTTGATGTCGGAGACCTGTTTCATTAAACTCATATGCATAGCCTATTTTGGCATCTAAATTTAATGCTTTTCAGTCGGTCACCACGTTTGTATCCTATTGTATAGGGTGTTTCCCCTAATCCTGAAACAAATTACATGAGATTCATTAATACACTTGGATGACCAGTTTCGATCGTCAAGCGATCATCATTAGATCCATTAAGCTTAGGCTATCAAATCTCTGTTTACAAATGTATTTACAATATATAGCCTACACTTGTTTAGTTGCAGCAGTAGATAAAACTTACACAACTAGTCAATACATGTTAGTTATGTGATTCTTTGTTATGGTGCTGAAATTGTGATTGACCTTCAAATTTTCTTGCTTATGTGATTGCTGTTAAATGGTCAGGTTAGAGTGGATTAGCTACTCACATCCCGCCCGCAAACCACTCAATGCTAAGGTCACAATCCACTCTAGTCTGACCATTTAACAGCAATCAAACTAAGCAAGCACATTTGTAGATCAATCACCACTTTCAGTATCTCAACAAAACATCACATATAACTAACAAATATTGACTAGTTGTGATAGTTTAACTAGTACTGCAACTAAATAAGTGTACATCTTGTAAATACTACCACCCATACTTGTATACATAGATTTAATAGTCTAAGTGTAAAGGATCTAATGATGATCGCTTGACGATAGAAACTGGCTTTCCAAGTGTATTTATAAATCTCATGTAATTCTTTTTCAGGATTAGGTAAACACCCAAAACAATTGGGGACAATCATGTAGACTGACTGAAATACATAACATTTCGATTACTAAGGCTACACTGAACAAGTAGTTCCGTGAAGAACTATATACAGTGCCCATTTACAATGGATTGGTTGGGCAGGATTTTGAAGCGAGCGCGCTGTGACGTTAGCGAGGCTGTGACAAGTTGTCGACTCACCATAGTTTGAAAGAGCCGCGTGTCCCACGTGCAGCCAGGGAATATTGGAATGCAATATGCTTGCTAGGTTTTGGTTAAGGAAGGGGATGGCATCAGCACTTCAGAATTATATTTGGAATAATTCTTAAGTTTATTCCTGATGTTTCTATTGACATTAATGATCTTCTAGAGTTTTATACGGTGAGGACCAATAGAATAGGAGACCTCGCATTACGTAATGCGATATCAGCCATCGATATGTTACCTTGGGGCTGTATAAAAGTTGGCTCTTTTGGAGGTCAAGTTACAGTTACCTGTCTACCTGTCTACGTGTGTGCTTTCATCCGTCTATACGGTGAATCAGGTTGCTACGTTATTCTACTACGCCGTCATACTGCGCAACTGCTCCGAGAAGATTGGCAATCACTACAACGTTGTCATGTCACTCTGACATTATGTCCAGGGACATAGTCTTATTTTGCACTGGTGGTGAAAAGTTAAAGTATTATCGAGTGCTCCGAAACTTATTATTATTATCATCATGGTGATTGTGATAATTCATCATGTTGAGAATACTTCAGAAAATTACAGGTATGTGAGTGTGAACTTGTTCTACACAAGTGATTGACTATTGTACTGTGTGTAACTCCTACCAATTGCGCACCACTTATGAACTGGGATCGTGTCCAAGCTAGCCATATAACGTTATGCAAAGTGCTAGTGAGCTACCCCGATAGCCTATATTTTATATGGGGAATTTCATGCCTGAATTAGACCATGTTTAGTGGAGACATTCTTACCAGGAATTATTATTATCATGCTGCCCTATAATATCAACTTGAACATAAAAGTGGACATTCTAATAGACTGTGGGCTACATTAGCAGAATGCAGTGTGTGCATTTGAAACGACCCCATAATATGGTAACGTCACTGCCCCACTGTTCGAGTATGACGAGCGGCTAGAGCGGCACTATGTGAGGGGGACAATGCCAGGATGACAGGATGGGGAACAAGAGCCATGCCATTAGCGGCATATTTCTGTGGACGAGGACGACGAGTGAGGCGAACGCTAGGACATGTCCATTTCTTAGCGTGCAGTCTTCACGGATCCATGGTGCCGGGGTTCGATCCGTTCCGAGGGATGTCCAACCGCCACAGAACACATGGGGTAGAAGACTTCCGAATAACGTAGACACTTTCTAGAGCCATGAATTTTCATTATTTCCGATAAACCAATTCACTTTCTTGATAGTTAGGAAACGTCGTTATAATTATAGATGGTTGCATACTTCTAGGCGTATTTTTCTGGTAGTCGCTTAAGACTTGTAGATGAGGTGGATCCTCAATATTTTTCACTAGTAATTATTATAAATAATATGGAATGTCCTACCCCATTCATATAATGCAGCAGATTTATGACATATTAAATGCATTGACATTTTTTTTCTGTATAACAGAACATATTTTCTAAAGGATAATAATAATAAATATCTCTATAAATTAATAATTGGAGAACACTGAATTTTGATGACTAACAGTGGAAGAAATATTCCTTGAGGATCATAAATATAAAAGAATATGGTAAATATGTTGAATTGTGCTTATAAACAATTAGTTGATTATGTAAAATCTGGGATCTTACGATCTGTAATATTATTGGATATTGTGAAATGAAGCTTAATGATGTTGATTGTGTGTCAATGCACTTTTATGAAGTTAGTTAAATGAGGTGTTGATCCTCGTATGAGTGGATGTTTGCGGGAGTGATATCCTAACCCACAGAAGGCTGTTTGCTTTAGAAAATAAAATGGGAGTTGCGGGAGTGATATCCTGTCCCATAGTAATGATAGTGCTTCAAATATTATTCCAATTCCTAAATAATTCCCATGAAATACAATAAACTTAAATCACTGATTTATTATAATGTAATGACGTCACGTCTCACCTCATGCCAATTTTTATTGTGGCTAGTTAAATTCATGTTCAGTGCTGTAGATCCTCTCATTTAATAATATGATCCTGAAATCAGAAAGAGATATCCGAGTCTACCTTTCGTCATTATTATTATTATTGTTGCTATTTTTGCTTTAAGAGTTCTAACTGCTGTGACCAAGTTAATAATCAATGTGATGCAATTGGACAAGCCGGGTTAGGGAGTGTCATTAGAAATTGTGTGTTTTCATAGTAGTAATGAAAATCGGTTGTGAAACTACCCCATGATAGTGTATATATACCATGTAAATATGTGAATAACTGCAACCTAATAGGGCAAAATTAAATATTTTTTTAAATGTCGTATGCCATCTGTCATGTATAGAGTAAAAGAATAACGTGTGGTTTCAAACATAGTCAAACCAACGGACATTCATGAAGAGACTATGATTTGTTTTGTTTGAGATGCATATTCAGGATAGGAAGTGCGTATTGCTGTTATTTTTGCTAATGGGAACAGGCAGTATTTCATGAATAAATAATTGGTGAATTGGTTTTATCTCAATATATGTCTTTACTTTCTGTTATGTGTTGTGACGTCTTTCCTTTTCCTTTACGGGGAGCTTGGATGCAGTGTGCAGTAAATATAGTCCAGCCCAGAACGCCCTGAGATAGATCACATGCTGACACTTGTGTTCATGCTGCCTCGCATGTGGCCATCTCTCCATCCCAGGTGGACAGACGGGCACAATTTATAGCCCATTTTAATATCTCCTACTTATATTAATTGCCTCTATCAACATACACATTTGCAGTTTGATTGCTGTAACACTGTAGATTCGTAGTTATTGAAAACCGTCTACTGTAAATATTTTGGATGGTCACCATGTTGGATTTATATATATAGGCCTTAGCGTTATGTACTATTACATGGAGAATATTGTGTAGGAGTATTATTCAAACTTCAATAGCATGATTAGGTCAAAAGAAATAAAAACGAGATTTGAAATTTCGCTCAGCCCTATCTTGTGGTTATGAAGATAATTAAAATGAATTAGATGCCAGTGGATTAAAATTTATATAAGCATATACCGTACCAAGTTTCACCACGTTCGGATGGTTAAATCGCGAGAAACAACCATTTGAATATTTGAGTTTCGCGTCGCTGCCATGTTATATTTGTGCTCACCAGGTTATTGAATGTCCCATAGGTGAACTTATGTTTATAGCCTCTATCAACTGTAACCTTCCCAAAGTTACAAGGGATCGAACCCTCAATTCGGAGACTCATGATTTCCATAATCATGTATATATTTTTAATTGATGCTTTTATATATTGACTAATTATTTATGGGAGTGTACCAGATCATGGGATTGATTCTCGTATAATTTGTCTAGGTTTAAGATATTGTTTATAGCAGGATCCGAAGTCAGTTTAGTAGTGAATATTTTCTTAACATTGTAATGCTATTTATTTGGAGGGCTGAATAGTGCACACTTTGAGGAAATATGTCTCGGAGAGACTTGTTATTGTACAGATTTTTCCGGGTTGAGCTATTTTGAGCGGAGTGGTTTAGCCCAGTGGCAGGGGGCAAGCATGACTCAGAGGCCCGGGAGAGTTAGTAAATCCGACATCACTGTACGAGGAGACGTGTCACTTGCAAACACGTGAATTGCGTGTATTGTTCTAGTTGGTTGGAGCTGTG
This sequence comes from Meconema thalassinum, assembly GCA_946902985.2. NCBI lineage: Eukaryota > Metazoa > Arthropoda > Insecta > Orthoptera > Tettigoniidae > Meconema > Meconema thalassinum. The sequence goes on along the minus strand of OX336389.2, from coordinate 666,334,835 downwards.
ATTTTCTGTTGAATAGCAAGGTGGTAAAAGAAGGGGATGTGACTGATATGTAATTTTGTCGAGGCCGTGAAGATTATTCTACTTTGTGGCTCCGTGAGGAGTGGTTGATTCTGATTAGGAACTCCGTGTGGAGGAGTTGTTCGTTTTGTAGGCTCGATCTGGGATCGACATCAAGTCAGATGATAGGTGTTTCGACTTATAATCAGAAAAGGTCAAGTTTGGTTATGCTTGGCTGATCTTGGGAAGGACAGTAGTTCAGGACGATCACAATATTATGTTAAGGGTTCTAGACTGAGTTGCAGGTTGGATTATTCTCGAAGGAATAATTCGCCTTGTTTCCGATAAGTCGCCAAGACTTCCTGTCTCGAAAAGCATGAAGTATTGAGAACCTAAGTCAGCTTACCGAAATTCGAGGGCCATAACGATATTTAGTAAATCTACGAATACTGGTGAAATATGCCAAGTATTGTTCAAGTCAGGTGCGAAATAGTTGCTATAATCCACCAACCGGATTCCGAGCGCTATTATTCAATCAGATCCACGAACCAGTATAAATAGATGGATTCTGGAAGTTAGTAATCTACAGTAATCAATATTTGCAATAGATAATCATACGTGTGAAATAATTAACAACTTCGATACGAGTAACTAGGACTGATTCTCTGGGAGCATTAACTCCAGAATCAGTAGAGTTAGTCTTCACGTCTGAGATCATCATATGTAAGTACCAGTCAACATCATCTTCCAAGAGTTCATCAGTGTATGTCATAAGTGTGGCTGTGTATATATGATAGGAAGTGTTAGGGTAGTCTGTATCGACGAGGATCCAGCTGAGTGTATTTATTCGTCTGGTATCAGAATATATGTCAATTTTTATCAGATTTCCAGTGTTTTTATTTAATACGGTCACCGGTATAGTTGGGTGTGGATGTCTATTGCTGTTGGTATTATCGTACAGGTGTTTAACCCCCACGCCGCCCGAGTAGAGGAAACATATCACAACATACAGAATTTCAGTTTCATTGCTGTCACATATTAATAGATATTGAGAATCGTCTAAATATTTCGGATGGTCACCATGTAGGATTTTAATATATGCAGGCCATAGCGTTATGTATTATTATATGAGGATTATTGTGTAGGTTCATTATTCAAACGTTGACTTCGATTGCATGATTAGAACACAAGCATACAAATTATTTTAAAATTTCGCACAGCCGCCATCTTGAGTTTATGTAAACAATTGAACTAAATTAAATATCAGAGCATTACAATGTGTATACACATTTGCTGTACCAAGTTTCACTGCGTTCGGATGGTTAAATCGCGAGAAAAGTCTATTTAAATATTTCAATTTCGCTTGGCCGCCATGTTCGTTTTGTGATTAACATGTTTTTGAGAGTTACATAGGTGAACTTCCAGTAGTGCTCTTTATCACCGTACAACATTTAAGGGTGATATGAGACAGAACATTGAAAAGAGTTGGGAATATGGGAAGGATATGGTAATGGCTTTTATTGATATAGAAAAGGCCTATGATAGCATCCCTAGAACAAAAGTTTGGAAAAGCTTAACAAATAGGGGGATAGGCAAGGAACTGAGAGACATGATAAAAGGAATGTGCATGGAGTGCTACAGTAGTGTGAAGACTAGAGTCGGGACTTCGGAATGGTTTAAAATTGACACTGGACTAAAGCAAGGAAGTGTGTTGTCACCATTATTGTTCGTAATGGTGATGGATCACATCATGAAGGCAGCAATGAAAGAATATAGTAGGGCAAAGATGAAGGTAATGTTGTTTGCAGACGACGTTGTGATCTGGGGCGAGGATGAGATGGAGGTACAAGCACAGTTAGACGTAATAAATGGAAAGATTGAGCAATGGGGATTGAAGATAAATGTGGAGAAGAGTAAAACAGTGGTGATGAGTAGAGAAAATAAAGAAGGAAAAGGAGTAATCAAAGTAGGAGATAAGGAATTGGGAGTAGTGAAACACTTCAAATACTTGGGAAGTGAACTGACTGAAGATGGAAGACTAGATTTGGAAATTAGCTGAAGAATACAACTCGGGAGTGCTTTCTACCAACAGGTACGGGGACTAGTATGGAACAAGGATATACCAATTATGGCTAAAGAAGTTATGTACAAAGCATATTATGTTTCTATAATGGCATATGCAGCAGAAACTTGGACAATGACTAAGAGGGATGAGAGCAGAGTACAAGCAGCTGAGATGAGATTCCTGAGAAGTATGGTCCAGAAAACGAGGAGGGACAGAGTGAGAAATGAAGATATACGGAAAGAACTGGGAGTACAGAAAATAAATGACAAACTGGAGCAAAACAGATTGAGATGGTTCGGACATGTCAAACAGATGAATGAAGAAAGGCTACCAAGACGAGCACTGGAACGACGGATGACTGGGAAGAGAGGACGAGGAAGACCAAGAATGCGTTGGATGGACTCGGTGGAGAATAGTATTAGAAAACGGAACCTGGATTGGAACACTGTGTCGGAGGAGGAATGGTGGAACGACAGAGCAAAGTGTAGAGGAACCATATTTGCCCCCACCCAGTGTCAACTGGAAAAGGGGAATATAGAAGAGATATAGAATGCCGGTGAAATATTTCGCACAGCTGCCATGTTGGATTTGTGAGACGTTATAAAATTTGAATAGACCGGTTGGGGTCGTCCAAAATAGTACTATGACCTTACCGATTTTCATTGATATCGCTCCAGCCGTTTAGAAGTTATCAGGCGGGGAGGGGGGGGGACGACGACGACACACGGACGCACACGCACACGAACACAAGGTGATCTCATAAGCCTATTTTTTTTTCATAAATTAAAATAGGCTAAAAATGGCTTCAAACACCATAACATATTTTTCTCTAGTTTATATTCCAAGACGTTGATTATTTCCACAAAAATGTGCTCATGTAGTGTAATTTGACAATATTCTTTGTAATTTTCTTAGTTTCAGTACTTTCCAACGCCTCTTCTATCAGTAACATCAATCGAAACAAATTAATTGTCCAGTGTAGAAGACAGTCTTATCCAGGACTCCCCCCAGTTGCTCACATTTAGTGGGACGTGGGTTGGCGACCACGGGACCCTAGCTGAGTCCAGCATTGCTTCCACTTACTTGTGCCGGGCTCCTCTCCGTCTTCTTTCCTGTCGACCTCTCTTGGTTAACTCTTGTTCTCTTTCGACCCTGACGGTGTAGGGTATCCGAGGCCTAGTGTGTCTCTTCCTTTCCCGCCTTATTGGCCCTTTTCTCATCTTTCCTGATCCCTCATTCTTCGAGGGGTCAGACCTCTTGTTTTTCTTTGAGGTATCTCCTGCCTTCTGCTCAAGGCCCTCAAGGAGGCAGGGTGTATGTAGCCCCACCATTTTTGGTGCACCGTATATAGTGGTACACCCTCAAGGGCTCACAGCTGGCGAGTTCGGGAGTTGGCGATCCCGAGGGATTCCTGAGCTGGGTCTGGTTTTTCCTCTTTTTCCAGTGCCTTTGGGGTGGGCGTCCTTCTGTTTCCCTTTCCTATCTGACTTTCATGACTCTGCTTCTTTCTGTGTCCATCAATCCTCGTTCTTCAAGGGTTGAGGGCATTTCTTTCCCCTTTCTTCTATTTCCCTTACTCTTCTTTTGTTTTCCTTTTCTTCTTCTTCTTCTTCTTCTTCTAGTTTGTAAGCTGTAGTTAGTTTTAGTTGTAAGTCTGTAGTTAGATTTATTTATAGGTTTATTTTCACCTTCATGATCACCCAAACCATTAAGGGCCGATAACAATAAAGTTAGGCTCCATAAAACAACATTTATCATCATCAACATTATCCAGGTCTGGCAAACCATCTCCCTCGTTCGTTTGGGGTTTTCTTCCCGTATGATTGCAAAAATATATACAAGTCTGATGTACTACAATGAAATGGTGCATATTTGATGTGTAAAAGAGAGAAGTGTATTTCTGTAAAATTGCAACAGAATATAGATCACAATATAAATAGCCTATGATTAATTGTCAAAATAACGTCAAGGTTGGTCGAAAAGGAAAAACAAGTAGTTCCGTGAAGAACTAAAGCCTATTTTCATATATCCTACTTATGTTAATTGTCCCTATCAACATACAAAATTTCAGTTTGATTGCTGTGTTAGATTCGTAGATATTGAGAACCATCTTATATTACGGATGGTCACCATGTTGGATTTTTATATATGTAGATCTTAGAGTTATGTACTATTACATGAAGATTATTGTGTACGTGTAGTATTCAAACGTCAATCGCATGATTAGGACACAAGAAGTAAAAACGAGATTTTAAAATTTCGCACAGCTGCCATCTTGTGCTTATGAAAACTATTGAAATAAATTGGATGCCAGTGGATTAACATTTGTATAAGCATTTTACCGTACCTAGTTAAAGATGGTTAAATCGCGAGAAACGTCCAATTAAATATTTATACTTTGCGTCGCTGCCGTGTTGGATTTGTGCTCACTTGGTTATTGAAAGTCCTATAGCTGAACTTATGTTCATAGCCTCTATGAACATAAAAAAATTCAGTTTGATTGCTGCAAAAATTCGTAGATATTGAGAACCGTCTAAATATTTCGGATGATTGCCATTTTAGAATGTTATATGTATAGGCCATAGAGTTATGTACCATTAAAGGAAAATTATTGCGTAGGTTCATTATTCAATCTTTCATTTCTATCGCATGATTACGACACAAGAAATAAAAAAATAATGTTAAAATTTCGCACTAAATTAGATGCCAGTGCATTACAATATGTATAATCATTTACTGTACCATATTGCACTGCGCTCAGATGGTTAAATCGCGAGAAAAGTCCATTTAAATGTTTCAACTTCGCTTGATCGCCATGTTCCTTTTGTACTTTACAGGTTTTTGGAAGTTAGATACATAAACATACAGTAGTGCTCTTTATCACCGTACAATATTTCAGGGTGATATCAGTAATTGTTTCGGAGATATAGAATGCCAGTGAAATATTTCGCACAGTCGCCATCTTGAGGTTATGTAAACAATTGAACTAAATTAAATACCAGTGCATTACAATGTGTTTACATATTTGCTGTACCAAGTTTCATTGCGTTTGGATGGTTAAATCGCAAGAAAAGTCTATTTAAAAGTCTCAACTTCGCTTAGCTGCGATGTTGGTTTTTTAGTTACAAGGTTTTTGAAAGTCTCAAAGCTGACCTTCTAGTAGTGCCCTTTGTTATCGTACAAAATTTCAGGGTGATATCTGTAATAATTTCGGAGACATTGAATTCTGGTGAAATAATTCGCACAGCCGCCATGTTGGATTGGTGAGACGAAATAAAATTTGAAAGGCACAGCCGGGGTTGGCCTAAAGGGTGCTATAATCTTACTGAGTTTCATTGAATTCGCTCCAGCCGTTTAGAATTGACACACACACACCACACACACTCACACACATACACACTCACGGACAAATGGTTATCTCTTAAGCCTATTTTTTCATAAAACGAAAACAGGCTGATAACGGCAGAATATACGATACTCTGAAGGCCCGACTATGGGTCGGATAGTTAGAAGTGGGCCTTTCACCGCTGCATCCCAGGTTCAAATATAGGTCGGTACAAGTGAAGTTTGTTCTGGGCAAAGTGGAAGCGGGATAGTTCATCTATGGACCTCCGTTAGTCCATGTCCATTTCACTCGTATAATGAGCCATGAGAGGAGTGCGACGGGCGTCACCAGTCAGCACGTTTGCAATTCTCGTCGCCAGAGGTGGGATAATATCCTAAACCGGGCATATGGCTGGAATCCGGTTAGTAGATAAATTTAAATAAGAAATAGTTTTCGTCTTACACTGACAAGAAAAAAAAGCCCATAAAAATAATAACCAATCTCATAGTCAAATGTGAAATGCCATGTCCTGTGGTTCGGATTCCACGTAAAAAGGAGGTCCCGTGGCTCATGATCTACAGATTAACGGTCACGTTAAACTACAAACTTCCTTCCTTCCTTCATAGTCAAATAATGTTATTATAAATAACCTTTGGGAAATTACTGCACTGACGAATTTTGCGACAGTAAATATGTAGCCTACTTATTTACAGCAAGTATATTTTAACACTGTACATTATACAACGGTCATCCCATAGCAGCACACCCGAAGCTTATAGCAAGCTCGTACTGCCAGTCCACTCAGCGTCTGTCCAGTAAAGAACGGCAGAAAAAAAAGAGCAGCCTTCTCATTGTCTAATCGGTAGAGAGCGGCAGGAAAAAGAAGGACCTCTCCTCGTGTCCTTGGTAGAGAACGATAGGAGAGAGGAGGCGACCTCTCGGTGTCCTTGGTAAAGTGCGGATGGAGAAGAGAGGAGCCCTCTCGTCGTGTCCTTGCTAGAATACGGCAGAAGAAGGGAGAAGCCCTCTCGTCGCGTCCTTCGTAGAATACGGCAGGTGAAGGGAGCCGACCTCTGCTCGTGTCCTTGCTAGAATACAGCAGAAGAGGGGAGGAAGGAGTCCTCTCGTCGCGTCCTTCGTAGAATACGGCAGGTGAAGGGAGCCGACCTCTGCTCGTGTCCTTGCTAGAATACGGCAGGAGAAGGGAGGAGCCCTCTCGTCGCGTCCTTCGTAGAATACGGCAGGTGAAGGGAGTCGACCTCTGCTCGTGTCCTTGCTAGAATACGGCAGAAGAAGGGAGGAGCCCTCTCGTCGCGTCCTTCGTAGAATACGGCAGGTGAAGGGCGGAGCCCTCTCCTCGTGTCCTTGGTAGAGAACGGCAGGTGAAGGGAGGAGCCCTCTCGTCGTGTCCTTGGTAGAGTACGGCAGGTGAAGGGAGGAGCCCTCTCGTCGTGTCCTTGGTAGAGAACGGTAGGTGAAGGGAGGAACCCTCTCGTCGTGTCCTTGGTAGAGTACGGCAGGTGAAGGGAGGAGCCCTCTCGTCGTGTCCTTGGTAGAGAACGGCAGGTGAAGGGCGGAGCCCTCTCGTCGTGTTCTTGGTAGAGGACGGCAGGTGAAGGGAGGAACCCTCTCGCCGTGTCCTTGGTAGAGTACGGCAGGTGAAGGGAGGAGCCCTCTCCTCGTGTCCTTGGTAGAATACGGCAGGTGAAGGGAGGAACCCTCTCGTCGTGTCCTTGGTAGAATACGGCAGGAGAAGGGAGGAGCCCTCTGCTCGTGTCCTTGATAGAGAACATCACTGGATACGATTAACGATCCTCGTCTCCTTGGTAGAGAACGTCAGGGGAATGGAGAACCTCTTCTTGTCACAAATGTCTGCAAACAACATCCTTTTATTCTAATAAATCATGTAATCCGCAACATTTCTAATGAATTAACAACTATACATCTGTGTTTTCTGCCCTTCAATTTGCTTGGTATCGACACCTAATTGCGAGATACCGATTGAGGTGATTTTTATTTTAAGGGGATGAATATCAAAATCTGCTGCCCCTATTCACCAATATATCAATATTTTAATCTCGGTCAGATCCTAAAGTACTCTGGTAATGATTTTACATGTATTTATGGTTTTGCTTATCTTTACAATTAAAATGTTGTGATGAACCATCTCCATTTGACTAACCTTTGAAGGGGAGGGGCGCTTTGTTCTTTCTCAATTACGTCCACTGTTGGATACATAGAAATAATCGAGAAAACCATGCTTAATTCGTCTCTTGTATCTTACTATCGTTACTGTGAAACCATAATATTTCGATGGTTGAATATTTTGACACAACGTAATGCATAGTACAATAGAAAGGACTGTCATTACTTCAATACGATAGAAGAAAATATGAGGGCGGGAAAAGGCGTAAATTTATGTAGTGCGCATGTCCATGCAATGCGGATGCAGCAATTTATGAGCACCAGTGGAAATAGAGGTTCTGGAGCATGACCGTTATTGTATTATGTTACGAGGTTATTTTCCATTCTGTCAACTCCCTCATTATACATTACCCGTGGGGGAACTTAGGGTAGGACACTTCTCGGGTCGCGCTCAGTTCTTCTTAGTTTTATACTTGAATGGCTATCCTGGGGTAGAGAAAGAGATCACAGGTCTTACTCTACAGATCAACACACATGGATTGACTCAACTTCACAAAATATTATTGTGCTGTACAAGGTACATTTTCACAAGGAACAAGTGTCACCATCAAAATAAATCACAATATGAATTGATCTCAAGTGAATCCGAGTCTAAATGACTCCAGAAAAAAATAACAAATAGATCAACAACACCTGAAGTAATAATACAAATTAACTACAGCTGGAATGAGGAACAGAAAATATCTAGTACGATCTGAAAATTGCTTCTGGTATTCATAACATTGTGTGTGCATTTGTGTGAAGGAGGATGCGATGGTACCCTTTTTGAGAAAATATCCCAACACTACACACTTGGGATCATATTTCGGTGCTAATTATAGTCATCTGTGGGTTGACGTCAAAATAGATCATGAATAACGAAAACATGAGCCCCCATGCACACCTACAATGAATCCTCCTATATGAGCCTCGTACCCGTGAGTGAAATCTCACGTCTCGCCCCACCCCCTCAAATAAAATCAACAAAAATGAAATTTAAAAAAGCAAGCACCTAAGGCTCCTAGATTGACCTCACGTAACCCCATCACACTGAAAGTAGTTCCGTCAAGAACTAAATAGCCTACTTTTACATATCCCACTCTCATTACCATTAAACTCTCCTGCCTATTAAAAGGATTTTCCATGTGATATACTAAATAGCTTTTGGTTCACGACCTATCGTATGTCTTTACCAACACCTTTACAATGATAAGTTATGTGCTAGAATTTACAGCTTTCAATATCGGCGTTTAAGACTGCTACCGCGAGATGGCAACTTTCTGTAACAAACCACGGGAAAATTTTAAGAAAAGTCAAATGGACGGCTTCTATGATTTACGAAAAGTAAGCTACAGAATTTAGTGCCATTAGATAAGGATTGTATCATAGCCTATCACACGAATCATCTTTTCGATCGCCTGAATAACATACGAGAAATAAAAAAAATAAGAATTTAAAATTTCGAACTGATGCATCTTGAATTTTAAAAACAATTGACTACCATTGTATGTCTATACATCAATCACTGAATAAAGATTCGCTGTGCCATGTTTCATTGCATTCGGGTGATTAGATCGCCAGGAAAGTTATTTGAAATATTTGAAAATTACTTCACTGCTATAATGCTTTTGTGTTTCTCAAGATTAGGGAAAGTTACATATTTGTCCTTGTTAAACAGCCTTGTTAGATCGCCAGGAAAGTTATTTGAAATATTTGAAAATTACTTCACTGCTATAATGCTTTTGTGTTTCTCAGGATTAGGGAAAGTTACATATTTGTCCTTGTTAAACAGTCCTCTAACACCATATTGCTTAAATAGTTTCGGAGATAATGAGACGTTTTTCGTATGGACGTCATGTTGGATTGTTTTATATACAGTATAACGTATGCAATATGCCAGCAAATTATTATTATAATCGTGGCTCATTATACCAATCTACATTTCTATCGCTTGTTTAAGACATACATCAACATACAAAATTTCAATTTGATTGCTGTAATACTTAAGACACGGGAAATATAAACGTGATTATAATGAATTAGCACATCCGCCATTGAAGTTCTCATAGAAATTGAATTTAAGTAGACGCCAATATGAAGATTTACCGTGCTCAGTATCACTGTTTTTGGATATTTATGTCACGAGATAAATTCATATAAATATTTAAATTTCGCGTCACCACCATGTCGGATTTGTGTTCATCAGGTTATTAAAAGGCCCATAGGTGAACTTATGTCAGTAGCCTCTATCAAAATACAAAATTTTAATTTTATTGCTGTAATACTCATAGATTCACAGATATTGAGAACCAATTAAATATTTCGGATGATCGCCATGTAGGATTGTTATTGCCTAGGTTCATTATTCATACTTTCACTTCGATCGCATAAATGTGACACAAAAAAAGAAAAAAAACCCTTAATTTTGAAAATTCGCAAAATCGCCATGTTGTTTTTATGAGAACAATTGGATTCAATTAAATGCCAACAGATTTAATCTTGTATAAACATGTAGGGTGTTAAGTTTCGTTGCGCTTGGTTGATTAAATCTCGAGACAATGACATTTAAATATCTTAACTTTGCTTGGACGCCATGTTGGTTTTGTTCTTAACATGTTTTTAAACGTCAAATAGCTGAACGTATCTTAGTATTCTCGGTCACCATACAACACTTTAGAGTGATATCAGTAATAGATTCGGAGATATAGAATGCGGTGAAATATTTCGCGCAGCCACCATGTTTGATTGGTGGAACGTATTTTAATTTGAAGGGCACGGTCGGGGTCGGACAAAATAGTAGTATGTCCTTACTGAGTTTCATTGAAATCGCTCCAGCCGTTTAGATTTTATTCGTCAAATCTAGCTATTACCAGTTGCCTCACCAAATCGAATATATCAGCCTCGTAGGTAAACAGAAATGCAAATCGTAGAATGAAAAGTCTCCATAATTAAATCAGCATGTCAAAAAATATAAATATATACATAAAACACCTCAAAATGGGCTCATCATCCCTTTAACATCAATAAATCGAACCTAAATATGAACCTTCAATCTCACAATCTGGCTATCTGAAAAGATCTGGTTACCAGGCATAGGACGTGACTGAACTCGTCAATACCCCACGTTTGTTTGGCCCATATTTAGCAGTGGACGCGCCATCATTAATGTGGCTACCAAAACATAGGGCGATACCTCTCACAATTCGAGGACCTTAACACAGAAAAATTACAACCTCTCAATACACATATAGCGGGCTACTGAGTTTGACTTTCCAGACCACTGTCAATAACTCATTAACACAATAGGTGATTAAATGGCATTCCGCGAAGCCACCATTCGAAGAATGCGCATGACTTACCACAGTTGGGAGAAAGCAACCTCCCCCAGTTCAAAACAATAGGGCTCCTCCACCCTGCGAAGAAATTGTCAAAAATACTGCCGTAAACACCTGGGTCCAACATCAGACCCATCACCTCGACAAATAATTACCAGAATAATTCCAAATACCAATCAGATTACCTAATCTGATTATAAGTATACCACTGAATATTACCTGAACAGGTGAAGAATCCAAAATGACCCACACATACAAAAAGAAAATGTTACGTCAAACACTGATTGACACGAGCTGATGACCGAACTCCTAACCTGACAAGATGTCTACACTGGTCAATAAACAAATACCTCACATGATCCTGACTGAAATAACACCTCCAAATGAGCGTACCCGTGAGTACATTAAATTAAATACTCCACCAAACTATAAGATAATTTAACCATGAAAATGTTTAAGCTCAAGAGACCAAACTCTCCTGATTTCAACATCTCTGGGGTTACTTAAGAAAACAAATACAGTAACTGTGATACGCTGTGCCTAATTAAATCAATGCTTGGGGCCCATCCTAATTGAATCCTACCCTAATATTTACAACAAAACCCTAATCTAACATACAGTATTTACACTATTCTCCACCCCTGACCAATTATCAGCACATGCTTAATAATTCAGAAAAGAGTACTTATCGACATCACGCTCCATAGTTTAGTGTGAGATCACACACTTCGACACCAGACTTCATGTCTTCAAAAGATAGATTTATGCTTCCAGGTGACGATATATAAGGCACTTATTAAGCCACAGAAACACATACACACATATGTTTCCTATTGTAACAATAATCTATAATCTATAATCTATGGTTCGATACCTGCGACAACTGGGCGAAACTACTGTATTGTCACTCGTTCGTAAACCAGGTTGATACTACCACCTTGATAAGTGATTACACACGCAATCGGCGCATACTGAATCTTGTATATAACTGTCCGTAACATGTGCGAACATGTAAATTACAGAAGTGTTCAACTACTTCGTCAGCTAAGGCGCAGTCCTGTACTGGCGTAATCACTTTTGTGGACTTCGCAGTCTAACTGGAGTCTTTCACACCTGCTTGACGCACCTTAGTGTATTTCAAACGTGCAAGTTCACGTCTGCAATATCAATTAAATTGTTTGTAAAAAGTTGCAAATTACAGTTTATTGTTTCCTTTAATTGCTCACGGCACACGTATTGAACAACTCAGTGGAGCGAAGAAACAGTCCATTTGGCTGTCAAATTATGTGTTGTTCTACAGCAGCAACTGTGTGTTGTACTTACAGTCACCAAAATATCGCACACTTTGTTTGCGCTAAGCACAATTTCTCTACTCACAGTGGCGTGAACTCGGCCTCGTTGACCACTTAAACTGTGTGTCTATGATATCGGATGGTGTCTCGTTATAGTCATAACAATAAAATAAGGTGTTTATTTTCATGAGAAACACTAACTCTTTGCACAGTTTTGAATGTGTTGCTACAAAAATTGTCCTTTCCTTGAAAATTCTTTCTCTATTACAGATTGTACCTGAAATACTGTTAACGAATATCAGGACTGACGTATCAAAAGGGATGCATGTGGCATGTCTGGAAAGTACTGAGTGCGTAGTTCTGAAAGTATTACGAAACATCTAAAACTGGCGACATTAGCCGTCAATACAGCGAGTATGTGACCGGTAGTGGGAGGAGATTAGGCAGCAGGAGTGGATGTATATATTGACTAAGACAAACAGGCGTATGCGTTAGATGCTCGCTGATAACACAACATACACTGTTTACTTCACAGGCAGAGTAGAGAAATCCAGACACATCACGTACTGACAAAGTATGACCCATCTACAGTAATACTTGCCCAAATTACAGCCCATGACACTTCATTGTAGAGATACAAATTGCGCTGTCACAAAGCAGGCGTGTTTACTGTGAACCAGTGAGATATTATTTTGTTTTGTTTTCATAATGATTTATGGAACACATCCCTGCAATCTTGAAGCTTGCTTCAAGGGAATGGATCTGACGAGTTTTGGCCTTTTCTTTCGGCAACGAGACATCTCTGTACACTGGTACAAATAATGCCGTCTCTATGACCTTCAAAGATACGCATTTCCCCATTCATTAACCGTACTTTAGATACACACTGTATATGCATTAGTGACATATAAGTTCAAGAATCCCCCACCTGAGTAGAAATCACTATTAACGTTTTGCTAGGATCGTAGGTTAAGAATACTCTTTCCAGTCGAAAAGAAATAGTTCAAGCTCGTCATACTACGATCCATAGCACTTCCAAAGTCAAGAAAGAGAGCCTATGTCCACATAAAAACTAATTAACAATTGCCGTTTGTGTTTGTGTGCGTTGTACACCCCAAACAGTCGCGCACGTAATAGTTCAATTGAGGTTAGAATGTTTGAAGCCAACACTAACCGTACAACTGATACAGTGTATGAACAAAGGGCACTGAAGATAGACAATCTTGGTATACCCCTGATAAAAATCTCAATACTTGCCAAGTGAACATTTCCTATGATCTAAACCCTTGTTTACAACGAGTGTTTGGAATGCTTCTGAAGAGGGCATATACTGTATTCTGGACCAATAGCTACTGTTTCAGATACATTCTCATAAAACAACTCCTGGAGCAAGTTAACAAACAGTTAATTACTGGAGCCTATATTTACTTTGTATGCGAATGGCAATACGTGAGCGATATGAAATGAAAGCAAACTTTCCCTTTGCCATCACTACAGTAATTGAGTTTTGTATGTTAATACAATATCCTCAGAAGATCGCTGTCCCTGATGTGATTATTCAAGTTGAAATTAAAATTAGTTTCCTTAGGGAGTACAAAAATTCACGTTGGTTGTTTGCGGAATGAACATGTTTTAATCAGAGGATCATTACTGGGATCCACGATTTTCAACTTCATGTTAGAATATGGACAAGATAAGACCAATACCAAGGACAATGACAAGACCAAGACCAAGACCGATACCAAGACCAAGACCAAAACCAAGACCAAGGACAAGGACAAGACCAAGGAACAGCACCTGGACTAAGACCAAGACCAAGGACAAGGACAAGACCAAGGAACAGCACCTGGACTAAGACCAAGACCAAGGACAAGGACAAGACCAAGGAACAGCACCTGGACTAAGACCAAGACCAAGGACAAGGACAAGACCAAGGAACAGCACCTGGACTAAGACCAAGGAACAGCACCTGGACTAAGACCAAGGACAAGGACAAGACCAAGGAACAGCACCTGGACTAAGTCCAAGACCAAGGACAAGGACAAGACCAAGGAACAGCACCTGGACTAAGACCAAGACCAAGGACAAGGACAAGACCAAGGAACAGCACCTGGACTAAGACCAAGACCAAGGACAAGGACAAGACCAAGGAACAGCACCTGGACTAAGACCAAGACCAAGGACAAGGACAAGACCAAGGAACAACACCTGGACTAAGACCAAGACCAAGGACAAGGACAAGACCAAGGAACAGCACCTGGACTAAGACCAAGACCAAGGACAAGGACAAGACCAAGGAACAGCACCTGGACTAAGACCAAGACCAAGGACAAGGACAAGACCAAGGAACAGCACCTGGACTAAGACCAAGACCAAGGACAAGGACAAGACCAAGGAACAACACCTGGACTAAGACCAAGACCAAGGACAAGGACAAGACCAAGGAACAGCACCTGGACTAAGACCAAGACCAAGGACAAGGACAAGACCAAGGAACAGCACCTGGACTAAGACCAAGACCAAGGACAAGGACAAGACCAAGGAACAGCACCTGGACCTAGACCAAGACCAAGGACAAGGACCAAGAACAAGGACGAAGACGAGGACAAGAACCAAGATCTAGGACGAGGACAAGGACCAAGACCGAGGACGAGGACGATGACGAGGACGAGGACGAAGACAAGGACCACGACCATGACGAGAACAAGGACCAAGACCAAGACCAAGGACGAGGACGAGGACCAAGGACGAGGACGAGGACAAGGACCAAGAACAAGGACAAGGACCAAGAAAAAGGACAAGGACCAAGAACAAGGACTGGGACAAGGACCAACTCCAAAAACAAGACCTAGACAAAACTAATCTGATCTTATTGAATCCTGCTAGGATCCAAAGTAAATTATACCTTCTGAACAAACTAGGAAGTACTATCGCAGACACCGAATGTAATGGCAAGAACCATACTTGCGGATGATTTGAAACATTCTACTAAACAAGATTGTGTGGTGTCTTAATAAATATGCACACGAACAAAGAAATCTACTCCTGTTTTGTTTATTATATTACTGTAACTGTAAAGCGCATGGGTGAGAAAATGAAAGACCTACTTTATGATGCAATCTGCAGATGCTATGATAGTGGCAAAATTCCTGAAGACTTCGCCAAAAGCAGAAGAGTTATGATACCAAAGAAAGGAATTAGTACAGAATGCTCTGAACACAGAACCATAACACTGCTCTCTCATGCATCTAAAATTTTATTGTCAATACTAAAAGCCAGAATAAATAACAAACTTGATTTCCAAATTGACCCAGATCAGTTTGGTTTCAGGAAAGGAATGGGAACAAGAGAAGCAATCTTGGCTCTACGAACAATATTAGAAAGAAGAATGGAGATGAATAGAAACACATATATAGCATTTGTAGATATTGAAAAGGCCTTTGATAAGGTAAGTTGGGACCATCTCTTCAAAATTATTAAATCTTCAGGATTAGACTGGAAGGATAGGAGGCTGATACTAAGACTTTATGAAAATCATACCACAATAGTAGACATCAAAGGAAGCAGTCAGGAAATAAAAATCAGGAGGGGAGTAAGACAGGGTTGCCCCCTTTCACCGTACCTCTTCAATGAATTCATCGAAAAAGCTATAAATAAGTTCAAAACGAACACAAAAGGATTTAGAATAAATGGACAACAAATCCATTGTATTCGCTTTGCAGATGATATAGCAGTGGTTGCAGACTCAGAAAAGGAATTATCCAAGATGCTGAATATACTGTCATCATATTTAGTAGATTTATATCTAAACATTAATTTGAAGAAGACAAAAATATTGGTTGTAAGTAAACATCCTGAGCGAAATCACACCAACATCAGCTAACAAAGTAGTGGAACAAGTCACCAGTTTCCCATACCTCGGAAGTTTAATCACAAATGATAACCGCTGCAGCAAAGAGATAAGAAGAAGAATAGCGCTTGCCAAACAAGCATTCAGCAACAAAAGAACTCTTCTGACCAATATACATCTAGATATTGAGATTAGGAAAATTTTTGTGATGTCATTTGTGTGGAGCGTACTCTTATATGGATGTGAATCTTGGACAATTCGAGAACAGGATAGGAAACGGCTTGAAGCGTTTGAGATGTGGGTCTGGAGGCGAATGCTAAAGGTCAGTTGGACTGAAAAAAGAACAAACGATAGTATACTGCGAGAAATCCAGGGAAGGAAACAGCTGATGGTAACAGTACATAGAAGAACAGTTAAATTCATTGGACACACCGTGCGTCATAATACCTTTCTAACCAATCTACTAGAAGGGAAGGTCTTAGGAAAGAAGGGACGAGGTCGACCTAGGAAGTAATTCCTTCAAGCATTGATACAAAACGTAAGATGTGGTTCCTATTGTGAGATGAAAAGACAAGCCGAAGACAGAAGACAATGGTTGAATCGACAAGGCATTGCCTTTAGACATTGATTGATTGTAACTGTAAGGTAAACAAAACAGGCGCTACAATTGTCAAGTTGGTTGGAAATAAAGATTACAGTGTTTCGTACATGCAGGCTGCAAAACATGCCAGTGATCGGCCTCAAGAATCAACTCGAGGACATTTAGCCTATTTTCATTTATCCACTGGCATCTAATTTATTTCAATTGTTTTCATAACCACAAGATATCAGCTGTGCGAAATTTTAAAATCTCGTTTTTATTTCTTGTGTCCTAATCATGCGATTGAAGTTTGAATACTACACCTACACAATAATCATCATGTAATAGTACATAACCTACATATATCAAAATCCAACATGGCGACCATCCGAATTATTTAGACGGTTCTCAATATCTACGAATCTATTACAGCAATTAACTGAAATTTTGTATGTTGATAGAGGCAATTAACATAAGTAGGATATCTGAAAATGGGGTTTAGTTCTTCACGGAACTACTCGTTCCCTTTCAGTGTTGATATGTGGTGTATTTGAATTGAACACGGAATATGGTCAAGTAGTTCTTACCAGGTGCAAAGTGCACTGAAGAATGCAGCGGGCTCCTGGTGTGAGCAGTATTTCAAAGTAGTGATACATGCTGATACTGAAACATTGACATTCAAATATGTGCTGAAATACAGTACTTATAATTAATTACAGGATTCTTATGTAGCCTGAATCACGAGAATTATCCATTTAATTGATACAGTAGTGAGTTGAAATGTGCAATCCAGTTCTGCTAGCATAGCCAAACTTCTGATTTTGCTAGACAAAACATGATATTTGAATTGGATATTTTCCAACCAGCTAAGCAGGCCTATGCACTTTTGTGTGTCGGTCCAGGACTCCTCCATTGGACAGGACTCTGTCAGTGGGTCGTGTTCAGTTCTATAATTGATTTAAATTGTTATACTGTCATGGATGTGAAGATATAGGCTTAATTTAAAAATGAACACACACAGGTTTCCTACTCAGAGAACTACATTTACTGGAACCTAAAAGACACACAAACAAAAATTACCCCACCGAAAACATTTATGAACAAAATGAGTAAGTCCTCCAGAGAAAAAAATGAAATCACATCATCAAAATATAGAAAATAAGCTTGAAAAACAAAGAAATAAAACTTCAGGGGACATAAAAAGCACCACTACGTTACTTTACACAACTGACTGCACAAAACAATCAATTAACTTGAATAGCTGGCTCTTCCTCACAACAAAATTTACATTTACATTACACTCGACTGATATATTGTGGAATGTCGGTATGGCTCCAGAAAACAAGCTACAATTGTGAAAAATACCTCTTTCATGTCCAGCCTTTCCCAAGAAGCAAAGGTGTGGACCGGTAATTCAGTCAACCCTATCAACTGAACAAGGGAAAATATACACAACTGGCGAGTAACGAGCAATCCTGGCTGATTTTGCACACTATCACAATGGCAAGCCTAATTGACTCTAAATAAATCCTCAGCGTAACGTTACTACAACAGCAGTAAATAAAGCATCAGCAATGAATCAGCATGTCGGTAAACCAAACATTCCTCACTATCCAAGCCTACCTGGTGAACAGGCCTCCACAATTTGTGGGGCAATGAATCCAACGCGCATGACCAGTTACTAACTCCAACAATAAAATATGACGACACAACTTTTCTCATAAGGGGCTTTACTCGACCAATATCAGCTCCAACAAAATGCAATTCCTGCGTCATAGCCTACTCATATGTTACATGTGATAGTACTTCAAGCAGCCGAGACAATCTGAATATATTATTCCAAGCCAATGCTGTCTCTTTTGGAGATCCAGCACACCTCCAGAACCACAGAACTTCAAAATACAGTGTGCAGTGCGTGTGTTCAATCGTCTTTAAAAACTTAGGAGCATCTACTATCAATCATTGGCCAGATGGAGGAACAATACCTCTCCACTCTTCAATCAGTAGAAGCTCCAATTCAAGGCGGGCATTGGTTCACAACCAACCACCTAATTCCACAGTATCTGATGTAAATTGGTCTCCTGGCATCTGCACCGTTCAATTCATCGTAGAACCCTCTTGTCACTTGTCATTAAGACATGACCCCATGACTTCCACTAGAAACACACACTCTCGTAGATCATAACCTTATCATAGGCAGCCACCTTGGGCCCCCATGATCTCACTTAGAAAAACACACATTATTGTAGACCAACACACTATTCACACACAACTGGTGATACAACCACATAGTTATCATGTCCTTGTGTTCCCCTTTGCTGTGATCCACTCCAATGAGTGGAATTCTTAATAAGTACATAATATAAACAATAAGATTTACTAGCTTCCATAACTCACTGGAAAATTGGAGGATATCGCAAAGAATTTGTAAGTATGTGTTGTTTTATGTAACATGTTGTTGTTGATTCATTTAAGGGCTTTGCCGCATTGTGGTTATGTAGCCACGAGTACTTATGTGTGTGAAATAAGTGTGATAACCAGTGTTATTGTGATGGATTACTTAGTGCAGGTATTTCTAATTGATGCTAGGATTGGATAGGAGGAAGCCGTGGTGTATTCTTTGGAATACACGGTCAGACTGAGTAAGCTTTTGCTTCTCTTTGCTTTGGTTCATCCCTTCCTTTTTTCGCAAACACCAACAGTGATCTCCTGATTTCTCTTTGTTGGTATATGTTTCTTACACTACCTGTAAGTCTGTTCTAGATATATATCTTCCATGACCCACCTAGCGTCATCTAGCAGCGAATCTCTGAAGTTCCTCAATTTTTCCCTGCACAAGAGAACATCCTTACCAATCTAGCCACCAGATCTCGTCGCTATCGCCAGCTATCATTTCCGTGATCAAGAGAACTTCGTCTACTTTTCACCCACCAGGCTGCGCTAGTGACGCCTGCTATCAACACTTTGAAGACCATTTCATCAAGAGAAATTATTATTTCAAAGTTGGCTATTCTTATATGTATTCCTTTTGTCTCCAATCCCCACCTTTTTCCCTTCCCTGGTCTCTCCGCGCTCCGTTGAGCTGGCCTCACTTGTGCGTCTGAAGTCAAACCAGTCAGTTGGAGCTTAACTAAAGCTCGCCTCCTCTACTGTAGAGGCAAATTTTTAAATTCGACGCCATGTTCGAGTTTTAGAATCAACCGTCAACAGCAACATCGCCTTCTTCATGATTCAAGGATAAGTACCGACTTCAAGTTTTAACCACATTCTCATCGTTTGAAAAAGGCTCAATGCTTTTATTTGGATTTTATAGACAGTGAAAATTGCTATATGTGATAAAATAACTGCTTTCTAGAGATCTTCTTGATCAAACTCGAACTATCAAGTCAAACTTTCAAAATGAAAGATTTTCTGAGATGCTATCTCACATCGAGGGATATTTCTAAAATACCCACTGTCTATAAAATCTAGTTTTCCGCCGAGGGATTCTCTACCAAATTTAAACAAGTCATCATTGCTCTGGAACCTTCCAGAACCTACACTCTATCTACCAGTTATACTGCCACGTATTTTCCACTTGATATGGGAATACTTTCTTCGCCGAGAAACTTATGTGGGATAAACTTCTAATCCACATAAACGTGGGAAATTTTCTGCCGTATTTAACTGCCGCCTATAGAAACTACAACTCATAATTCTCTCAAGCCAAAACTCAACTTTTACATAATTGCAATAACTTTTCTTTCTATAAATTTTTTGTGCTGGTACAGTGAACTTTCAACTATATCAACAGACTATAGTGATAACAGTGCCTGTTCAACTTTTTCATCCACGTCGCGCTCGTCCGAGTACAATAAATACGGCCATGAACACTCTTCCACAATCCCATTTGATCTTTCCCAAACCCTTTACTAACAAACTAAAATAATAAAATCGTTACTTTAGGTCTTTTTTCAATGAGGTGTCACTCTCAATAAGTGCCCTCCCTTACTTGTTCCACGTACAACGAATTAATATCTGTAAAACTTCGTGTTTAGTACACGCCTTAAAGTATATTGTTTCTCCCTTCTAATGAGAGAATCCAATTCTTTCTACTCAAAAGTGAGTTATCTCTAGGTTTCACGAAAGGGAAATTTGCCCTATTTTTCTCGTGATCCCTGCCAACATAGGAGTTCAAGAAACTTCCTTTCAATTTTTCTCTTCAGGTTTCACAATAAGTGACCTGCCCTATTTGTATAATCTATAAAAGTAGTTCTGTATTAATACAAGAAGTTGTAGAAACTTCTATTTCCTTTCTTCCTGTTTTTGTTGTTGTTACTTTCGAAGTTGTTATTTGTTCATATTTCTAAGATACCTATCTAGAAATCCTTAAAGTACACATCTTGTACTTGATTTATTGTTTAGCTTTAATTAAGTCAGTTATCTTAAAATTTTCTATTTATCAATCTTAGCAATATTTCAAAATCTTACGAAGATTTTAAAGCCTATAAAAGGTTTAAAACCAAAAGAATTGTCAATTGCCTGGCGCAAGCTTTAGATGTTTTCGGAGGTCTGCGACCCCAATTGTTTACAAAATCAAAATTATATATTTGTTACATAGACTACTTCTTTTTACATTGTTAAATAAATTAAGATTTGTTCTTTTGATTTATGATTTCTTAAACATAATGGTTAGTCAAGATCCTGTCTTCCCTGACGCTTCCTAGGTTTATGTCCTCTTTAATAAAAATAAATCCATTGATAAGGTTTCCACTACTTGTTGCATTTGAGCAAGAACTCTTAGTTATTAACTTATTAAAGTCTCTCTTAGCTTTGATAGCTAATTCTAACTGGCCAGTAAGGCAAGCATAGCTCGCTACGCCAGCTTCCTGCTTGTGGAGATTCTCTCTACCACTTATGGTTGGTTTTTCAAAATTTAATTGTTTCTCATTGTCAAAACTTTTAGTTGGCGCCTTGCTGGGTAAAAGCTTAGTCATTTCTAAATGCAACTATTGGTACTCTTACCAAAATTATTCCCAAGGGTATAATTGCTTTATCCCTATCCTTCTTGGAAGCATTCGGTCGCTCTTTAGAAGTTCTACAATTTCAAGAACTAAAATATCACGGCTGATTCAAATGATTTGTATTCTTCAAAATACTTGTTTAGAAACAAACTCCTTTGAACAGATACACAATAAATCAGTTACTCTTTGTCTTGCCAGACCACCACCCTTCCCCATAGTAGGTATAATTATTTATGCTTGAGAGGAAATACGCTATAGCAGCTTTCTTGCGAATAGCCCAAGCTCCAGCTGCGTTTCCTGTTAGCTTCGCCCAGGTCCCTACCCACTTTAGGTATCGGAAAGCGGATTTGCAGTGGCAGCTGCCTTTGAGTATACTTAAAGTTAAAATTATAACTTCTGTTGGACTCTTGTCTTATTTCTCCATCCTTTTTTCTCCAGTCCGAAACCCACTTCTTTTTCTTCATCATCTTCCCTTGGGGGTTAGGTTATTCCCAAGCTAATAATCTACCCAAAATTTGGTCCCAGAAACCCGGGAGAGTCCATTTATGACATTTTACTTATCAGGCTTTATTTGTCAAGGGTTATTTGACAATATTTTGCTAATCTTTGGTATCTTCTTTGAATTTTTCAGCTATAGCTTCACCGTGCAAAGCCTGTGAAGGCGAAAGAGGCCGCTCCTGTCTCCTTTGGTGTGTCCCTTTCTTTCAACTTATTTGCTGCTGCCAGTCTGACAGCATTTCCAAGGTTCCACAGTTTCGTAAGTTATACTTTAATTTACCTATTTTGTCATGGCTCCTACAGAAAAGGATAAGGATGAAAAACTTACTTCTAAACGAGCATCCTATAAAGGGCAAATTACCCGATTTAGAAAATACATCAAAGAGCTAGATCCCACAGAAGCTCAATTAGATTTGTTAAAACATCGCGTAATGGATTTTGAACGTTCATATGAAAATTATTGTAACATCCAAACTGAAAACGAAACTTGTATGCTCAATCAAACTGATGATCGAGTCGAAGTAGAAAATCAATATTACGAAGGTATAGGTTCCGCTTTTAAAATAATACGCCAACTCGAAGAAGAACAGAAAAAGACGGTTCTGTTCTTGGTTCCCTTCACGAACAACAAACCTCTTCTCGTGAGGGCACTCACAAGCCCAAATCAATCTTACCTAATATTGATTTACCCCACTTCTCTGGAGACGAATCCACTTGGGATTCTTTCTATGAACTATTTTGTTCTCTTGTCCATGACAATGAAGACATTCAAGTCATCTACAAGTTTCATTATTTGAGATCTATCCTCCGAGGTCAAGCTCTGCAGTTAGTTGAAGCACTCCCATTAAGTGCCGAAAACTACCCCATTGCCTTTAACTTGTTGAAAGGAAGATACGGTAATTCACGGTTACGTATTCAACGCCATATGAAGGCTCTATTTAACTTACCTGCGTCACAGCACAATGACGTCACTAGTTAGCGTACTCTCATTGATACAACACAACTTCACGTTAAAGCTCTATCCCAATTAGATCAACCCACTGAACACTGGGACACTTTCTTAATACACTTAGTGGTTTCTAAAGTCGATGTTGCTACCCTGAAAGCTTGGGAGACTGAACTTTCCAGAGAAGACGATTACTCTTACGAGCATTTAGTCACTTTCATAAATGCTAGATGCCAACTCTTAACTGCTTTAGCTAATCAAAGTGAACTCTCATCACCTAGTTCTAAATTTGAATCAATGTCTCATAAACCTAAAAGCGAACGCTTAGCGTCTAGTACCCAAAAACCTGAGTCCAGCTCATCTAAACTCAAGTCAAACGCCACTGGTTACCCAACTAGGTCTAGTGAACGCCGTATTGCTAGTTCTCTCGTTTTAAACACTCAAAGCGAACCCCGTAAGAGTTTAAATGAACCATTAAAGTGCATACTTTGTAAAGATTCCCACGCCTTATATCTATGTAAATCTATTAAAGAACTGTCAGTCGACGACAGAAGAAAATTGGTTTCCCAGAATAAACATTGCTTCAACTGCCTAGCACCCACGCATTCTGCTTCAAATTGCAAGTCCACCAGACTTTGCTTCCATTGTGAAAAAGCTCATCACACTTTACTACATCGTCATGATCAAGCAAGGTCATCGACCGCATCAACTTCTCGGAAAAGTGACAATGCTAACAGTTCCAATGCTTCATCTTACATTCAAAATGCCAGGTCCATACGTAGTGCCCAAGTACTATTGTCCACTGTCCAAATTGAAGTTCAGGATAACTTTGGCAACTGGGTCCGTGCACGCGGTCTTCTTGATTCGGCGGCAACCCACGATTTCGTTTCTAATTCATAAATCAAAAAACTAGGCCTAACTGTAAACCCCACTTCTATTAACGTATCGGGCATTAACAGCTCAAAATCGCAAGCTTCACAGTTTTCAAAGCTAACCATAAGAGACATTTGTCACAGAAATAACTTTCTCAAACTGAATTGTCTCATTCTCAATAGCATAGGAGAAGATACTCCAAGTCACTCTGTTGATATTTCAGGTTTAAGAATTCCCTCGCATTTAAGGCTAGCCGATCCTCTGTTCAATGTACAAAACCCCATTGACGTACTCTTTAGTGCCAATGTTTTCTGGAATTGCCTTCGTAAACAGGTTCGCAAGTTATCCTCAAACGTGGTTGCCAGAGACACTAATTTTGGATGAATCGTCACCGGTCAACTTCCTCATTATTCTCCCCAACCCGCATCGCAATGTTATTTCGCTAATACTGACTCGGAACAGTTCTGGAGGCTTGAAAGCATTGATTCTCCCAACGTGACCTCTTCAGAAAACGAATTATGTGAGCAACTTTTTCTGAACACCACCACTCGTTCTCCTGAAGGCCGGTTCATTGTCAGATGCCAAGATTACATAATCCCCCTGAACTTATTAATTCTCAACCCAAAGCTCGAAAAGCTCTCTTTGCTATCGAGAGCAAATTCAAGAAAGAACCTCTCGTTAAACAGCAGTATACTGATTTCATGGATGAGTATGAAAGCTTAGACCATATGGAAGTTGTTAGCAAATCTGATGACGAATTGCACCCCCCAATTGAAACGGTTTTCTTAAATCATCATCCCGTGTGGAAAAACCCTCTTATAAAGGATAAAATCCGAGTCGTTTTCAATGGTTCATCACCTGACGTTAATGGCAACAGTCTTAACTATACTCTTTACTCTGGTCCTGCTATTCAGTCAGATTTATCTGCTATAATCTTAAACTTCCGATTATTTCCCATAGCTGTTATAGCGGACATCAAACAGATGTACCGTCAGGTTTTAATTCAGCCTGAACAACGAGATATCCAAAGAATCTTGTGGCGCGACGAAATCAGCAAGCCCATTAAGGTATTTCGCTTAAAGACGGTTACTTATGGCTTAAAGCCTTCCGCTTTCCTTGCTATCCGATCCCTACATTTGTCAGCCTCTCAAGATGGTCATTTATTTGATTCTAAAGCTTCCGAAGCACTAACTACATCATTCTATGTTGACGATTACTTGCAGTCCTTCCCTACTTTGGAGGAAGCTTCTTTCGTGTCACTAGAACTTCAAGCATTGTTAAAGAATGGAGGATTCCCACTTCATAAGTGGAATTCCAACTCCCATGAGTTTCTCGCCCAGTTCCCTATTGAAGATGTAGACCCCTCCTCCGTCGAAATTTGTGGAGACTCCGAGTCCATAAAAACTCTTGGAGTTCATTGGTGCACTAACATTGACACTCTTATCTATAAAGTTTCGCTTGCAGAAGAGCTCCCTAACACAAAAAGACAAATTCTCTCTGAAATTGCAAAAATTTTTGATCCGCTTCAATTCCTTGCCCCAGTTATTGTTATAGCCAAACTTTTCATGCAAGAGCTATGGTCGCTCAAATGTGAATGGGACGATACTGTTCCCCTTTCTTTTCTTAACAGATGGCTCTCTTTTCGCAGCAATTTTCTTGATCTTTCCCTTATTGAAATTCCCAGGAATTTAATTAACGCTCATCCTAATGCATCTTTTTTCCTTCATGTGTTTGCGGACAGTTCCGAAAAAGCTTACGGTTGCTGTGCATATTTGGTTTATCGCGGTTCGATAAATGGATCTTCAGTTTCCAACCTTGTTTGTGCCAAATCGAAGGTGGCTCCTCTTAAAACTATCACTTTGCCTAGGCTTGAATTGTGTGCTGCACTCATGGCCGCAGAACTTGTTAAGAAATTACGGGAAGTCTTAAGGGTCGAATTTTCGCAAACTTATCTGTGGAGCGATTCCATGGTCACTCTTTCTTGGATCGCCAAGAACCCCGTTCATTGGCAAATTTTGTTGCAAACAGGGTTTCCAAAATTCAAACTCTTTCTTCGGGATGTCAATGGAGGCATATGCCCAGGGCTGACGACCCCGCCGACATCATTTCTCGTGGATGTTTACCCTCTCAATTGGCAGCTTCTCAGTTGTACTGGCATGGGCCCTCGTGGTTAATCGAAGAGTCTTCTTGTTGGCCTTCTAAACCTCCAGCTACAAACTCCAACTTGCCTGACGCTAAAGTATCTAAATCTACTGCTTCGTGTCTTATTTCCAACGTCTCTCATCCCTTGTTGTCCCGCTATACTTCCTTTCACAAATTAATTCTCAGATGGAAATATCTTGTGGTTGACCAACCTCTTCTCCCCAAACCACACCTTACCAATCATGAATTGAATCTCGCTACCATTAAGGTTTTGCAACTAACACAGCAAGAAGCCTTTTCTTCTGAATTGTCTTTCCTTTCTTCTAAAAAGGATCTTCCCAAATCCAGTCGTCTTTTGCCTTAGCCCCGTTCCTTGATGACAATAGGTTACTCAGGGTAGGTGGTAGGCTCTCGCAATCTTTGCTTTCTGAGAACAAAAAGCATCCTGTTATTTTGCCTTCTAAACATCACGTAACTTCTTAAATTATAAGTGACTTTCATTATCGTAATCTGCATGTTGGTACACGCACACTGCTTTGCCTCTTAAGGGAAAAGTACTGGATTATAAATGGAATTCATGAAGTTTCCTCTGTAATTCACAAATGCATTCTTTGCTTCAAAGCTAAACCTAAAGTCAATACTCAATTAATGAGCGATCTGCCCTCCTTTCGCTCTTCTCCTATACGTCCATTTGCTCTAACTGGTGTGGACTATATGGGTCCGTTCCAGTATCAACGCAATTCCCCTGAAGCTAAACGCAAATTGTTTGGTAAGCTCTATGTTTCTCTCTTTGTTTGCATGGTTACTGGCGCGATACATTTGGAACTAGTAACGAATGCCTCTACTTCTTACTTTTTATCAGCTGTCTCTCGCTTCGCTGCTAGGCGTGGTGTTCCTTCGGAGATGTTCTCTGATAACGCTTCCACTTTTCAAGGCGCATCTTCCTTGTGGAAGAAAGCTCTCACATCTTCTCCTGCCATGGAACAGAATTCTAATTATTCCTACTCAAAGGGTTTCAAATGGCGTTTTATACCTCCCTACGCCCCTCATCACGGTGGTAGGTGGGAATCCTGCGTAAAGCTCACAAACTGTCATCTAAGAAAAGCTTTAGGTAATCGCATTCTGACTTATGAAGAATTTAATTCGCTGTCTGTTCTGATTGAAGGTGTTGTTAATTCTCGCCCTTTAACTCCGCTCTCCAATGACCCTGATGACCTGCTTCCACTCACACCTGGTCACTTCCTTATAGGCACTTCTCTTTCTGTCCCTCCTCCCCTTCCCAACTCTTACAGGGATTCTAATTTATCTATTGTTTGCCGTAAACTTGAAGCCCTCCGTAATTCTTTCTGGAAGAGGTGGAATTAGGAATACTTAACTTCCTTGCAACGGAGACAGATGTGGTTTCTTTCCAATCCCGACATTAAAGTGGGGGACTTGGTCCTGGTTAGGGATGCTTATCCTCCCTTGGTCTGGATCTCTGGTATTGTGACCGAGTGTTATCCTGGAAGGGATGGGAGAGTTAGGGTAGCCAAGACCTTGACCACAAATGGGCATATTATAAGACCACTTTCTTTAATTGCTCCTTTACCTTTAAGCTTCTAATTTCATGTCTTTGTTCTCTGTTGGTGAATGCCCCTCACAGCTTGGTGTATACTTTGGAATACGCGGTAAGACAGAGTAAGCTTTTGCTTCTCTTTGCTTTGGTTCATCCCTTCCTTTTTTCGCAAACACCAACAGTGATCTCCTGATTTCTCTTTGTTGGTATATGTTTCTTACACTACCTGTAAGTCTGTTCTAGATATATATCTTCCATGACCCACCTAGCGTCATCTAGCAGCGAATCTCTGAAGTTTCTCAATTTTTCCCTGCACAAGAGGACTTCCTTACCAATCTAGCCACCAGATCTCGTCGCTATCGCCAGCTATCATTTCCGTGATCAAGAGAACTTCGTCTACTTTTTCACCCACCAGGCTGTGTTAGTGACGCCTGCAATCAACTCTTTGAAGACCATTTCATCAAGAGAAATTATTATTTCAAAGTTGGCTATTCTTATATGTATTCCTTTTGTCTCCAACCCCCACCTTTTTCCCTTCCCTGGTCTCTCCGCGCTCCGTTGAGCTGGCCTCACTTGTGCGTCTGAAGTCAAACCAGTCAGTTGGAGCTTAACTAAAGCTCGCCTCCTCTACTCTAGAGGCAAATTTTTAAATTCGACGCCATGTTTGAGTTTTAGAATCAACCGTCAACAGCAACATCGCCTTCTTCATGAAGCAAGGATAAGTACCGACTTCATGTTTTAACCACATTCTCATCGTTTGAAAAAGGCTCAATGCTTTTATTTGGATTTTATAGACAGTGAAAATTGCTATATGTGATAAAATAACTGCTTTCTAGAGATCTTCTTGATCAAACTCGAACTATCAAGTCAAACTTTCAAAATGAAAGATTTTCTGAGATGCTATCTCACATCGAGGGATATTTCTAAAATACCCACTGTCTATATAATCTAGTTTTCCGCCGAGGGATTCTCTACCCAATTTAAACAAGTCATCATTGCTCTGGAACCTTCCAGAACCTACACTCTATCTACCAGTTATACTGTCACGTTTTTTTCACTTGATATGGGAATACTTTCTTCGCCGAGAAACTTATGTGGGATAAACTTCTAATCCACATAAACGTGGGAAATTTTCTGCCGTATTTAACTGCCGCCTATAGAAACTACAACTCATAATTCTCTCAAGCCAAAACTCAACTTTTACATGATTGCAATAACTTTTCTTTCTATAAACTTTTTGTGCTGGTACAGTGAATTTTCAACTATATCAACAGACTATAGTGATAACAGTGCCTGTTCAACTTTTTCATCCGCGTCGCGCTCGCCGGAGTACAATAAATACGGCCATGAACACTCTTCCACAATCCCATTTGATCTTTCCCAAACCCTTTACTAACAAACTAAAATAATAAAATTGTTACTTTAGGTCTTTTTTCAATGAGGTGTCACTCTCAATAAGTGCCCTCCCTTACTTGTTCCACGTACAACGAATTAATGTCTGTAAAACGTCGTGTTTAGTACACGCCTTAAAGAATATTGTTTCTCCCTTCTAATGAGAGAATCCAATTCGTTCTACTAAAAAGTGAGTTATCTCTAGGTTTCACGAAAGGGAAATTTGCCCTATTTTTCTCGTGATCCCTACCAACATAGGAGTTCTAGAAACCTCCTTTCAATTTTTCTCTTCAGGTTTCACAATAAGTGACCTGCCCTATTTGTACAATCTATAAAAGTAGTTCTGTATTAATACAAGAAGTTATAGAAACTTCTATTTCATTTCTTCCTGTTTTTGTTGTTGTTACTTTCGAAGTTGTTATTTGTTCATATTTCTAAGATACCTATCTAGAAATCCTTAACGTACACATCTTGTACTTGATTTATTGTTTAACTTTAATTAAGTCAATTATCTTAAAATTTTCTATTTATCAATCTTAGCAATATTTCAAAATCTTGCGAAGATTTTAAAGCCTATAAAAGGTTTAAAACCAAAAGAATTGTCAATTGCCTGGCGCTAGCTTTAGATGTTTTCGGAGGTCTGCGACCCCAATTGTTTACAAAATCAAAATTATATATTTGTTACATAGACTACTTCTTTTTACATTGTTAAATAAATTAAGATTTGTTCTTTTGATTTATCATTTCTTAAACATAACGGTTAGGCAAGATCCTGTCTTCCCTGACGCTTCCTAGGTTTATGCCCTCTTTAATAAAAATAAATCCAATGATAAGGTTTTCACTACTTGTTGCATTTGAGCAAGAACTCTTAGTTATTAACTTATTAAAGTCTCTCTTAGCTTTGATAGCTAATTCTAACTGGCCAGTAAGGCAAGCATAGCTCGCTACGCCAGCTTCCTGCTTGTGGAGATTCTCTCTACCACTTATGGTTGGCTTTTCAAAATTTAAGTGTTTCTCATTGTCTAAACATTTAGTTGGCGCCTTGCTGGGTAAAAGCTTAGTCATTTTTAAATGCAACTATTGGTACTCTTACCAAAATTATTCCCAAGGGTATAATTGCCATATCCCTATCCTTCTTGGAAGCATTCGGTCGCTCTTTAGAATTCTACAATTTCAAGAACTAAAATATCACGGCTGATTCAAATGATTTGTATTCTTCAAAATACTTGTTTAGAAACAAACTCCTTTGAACAGATAAACAATAAATCAGTTGCTCTTTGTCTTGCCAGACCACCACCCTTCCCCATAGTAGGTATAATTATTTATGCTTGAGAGGGAATACGCTATAGCAGCTTTCTTGCGAATAACCCAAGTTCCAGCTGCGTTTCCTGTTAGCTTCGCCCAGGTCCCTACCCACTTTAGGTATCGGAAAGCGGATTTGCAGTGGCAGCTGCCTTTGAGTATACTTAAAGTTAAAATTATAACTTCTGTTGTACTCTCGTCCTATTTCTCCATCCTTTTTTCTCCAGTCCGAAACCCATTTCTTTTTCTTCATCATCTTCCCTTGGGGGTTAGGTTATTCCCAAGCTAATAATCTACCCAAGCCGTGGTCGGAAGTAAGGCACCATCTCGTTATTTTCCTGAAGGGATGTGGGGAAACCAAGGGAAGACCACTTCGAGGATGGCTGAGGCAGGAATCGAACCCACAACTTCTGAATTCTGCTTAATGAATTCTACTTGGCAGAGCCGGGAATCAACCCCCACCTCCAGGGTGACAGTTAAATTTGCTAGCCACTGCGCAACGAGGCTTATGCAACATGAAATCAAGATCTGTCACAGTTGCCATTCGTTTCTTATTGGAAACAACATGTGACTTAATATGGTTCTAAATCTTTCAATTGTTTGTAGCCTATCGTTGGTGTTGTCCAGTATTTCCAAATTCTATATTCTGTAGCTTGACATCAGTTCATAATACTGTATCACTAAATGTACTGTTCAATGGTGAAGTAGGGGTTATGTTTAACTTAAATGTTTCCTGGGTGATGCCATATCGTTGGTGTTAATTCAATTAGGGGCTTGGGACATCTTAGTCATCATCCCCGTGTAGTTGGGAGTGTGTTGTTGATCTTGTCTGATAACCTGTATTCATGTGATGACTGTAGTAGTGTGTGTAACTGTGTTAGGGACAGGGATGAAGTAGGTGACCTGAGACTTTATGTAAGGTACTATCCTGGCATTTGCCTTGAGGGAGTGTAGAAATACCCGGGGAAAATCCACACTCAGGATAGTGGCTGTCAGTGCCGGGATTCGATCCTACTTGCTGCAGCTGCCCTCGTGGCCGTGGTACACGATTTATAGAGTACGGCTAGGCCGCGGGGCTAATGGCATATCCTAGTTGAGTCTTGGCGGGGCATCCACAAAATGTATGTTCAGTGGCATCAGATATGTTTGTCATTTTTTCTTAGTAATATAGCAGGTTCGAACCCACTATACAGTGTATAGATGTGTGCTAAACCGTAAGCTGCACAAAGATGCATAGACGAGTTTTATATATATATATATATATATATGAATTGACAAAAATGTCATATACAGTAGGCCTATTGAACAAATTGTACATTATTTCAAATTCCAAGGCACGCAGACCAAACCTAGTCCCTTATAATTGTAACTGTACACATTACTATAGTAACTAGAATAACACAGGTTATCAGACAAAGGTCATATACACAAATAAACGGTGATGATAATCAAATATGTCCCGAGAACATAATATTAAAGTTGCAATAAGAAGAACAAGAACCACAGTAAAAACACAACCATATCATTAATATGCCGGACGTTACAGATATGAGAGTAGCGTGAATGATTGCTGGAACAAACAAGGAAGCAACAACCGGAGGATATTTACTGTATATTGATGAGGCATAGACAGGAATCGTATGAGCAGATTCATTGATGGGGCCGTGTGATGCGATTGGATGGCGAGACATCAACTAACGAACTTAGCGTAAGCTAAGGAAGCGCTAGCTAGACTCGTTATTTCATGATTTCCATGTGTGAACGAAGAAACGTTATAATTGCAATTAGAGAATCATTGAAGGTACTTCCTTCGCTCACTCAGAATTGCAGATTGCAGTCAATAATGAAAATAAATGAACAAATACACCGTACTGTCATCATCACTATCAGCTTTATCATATAATAGAGTGCAAATAAAATTTTCTGTGTTTTTTGAAAGAGCATTAGTCTTCATAAGTAAACTATCCGATAATCGAGAAAAAATGATTCATTTTCATATGAGTATAGGCTAATTACAATGTTTCTGAAAATACAAGCTGATACATACACTCATTATTACAACGTTCAATACATATTTAGACATTATATCTATCAGTGGAGTTTAAAAGGGCGGGACTCATGCCCATAAAATAGGTTCAAGAGACTTGGACACGTACGAAATAAAAGAGTTAAGACACTAAAATTTACAATAATTCAAAATTCAAAACAGTAGAGGATTACAAAAAACTGCTAATATGGGAGATTCTCTACCGTTGAAGTCATTTTGTACTGTATATTTTGAGCTGATATATTGAACTCTCCACAGAGATAACAGATACACAATATTATGGAACAATTGCATGGAGAAACCGTATTATGAGTCAAGGAGAAGAATCAGGAGGCGGTGGATTCCTGTCAAGGAAGCCTTGTGAATAAATCCAAAATGTACTATAATAGTTATGAAATTTACTGAAATTACGAGGAATATTTTCCAGGACATTTAAAATTCATCACCCCTAAGCCTAGAAATTTGTAGGAAATTCCAATATGAGTTGACATGACTAGCAAATTTATGAACAGGACCACATTGACCAGCCATGTAGCCAAAACGCGTTATGTCACTCTCCACGACTACAACTGGGAACTGAGTATTCGGTAATCCAAGTTTGGTATACCAGTGCTGACAGAAATCATTCTAAGTATGGCTGATCCCCGGTTTTCTCTACTCTCCATTTTTTTAGCGTATGGCTTTTAGTGCCGGGAGTGTCCGAGGACATGTTTGGCTCGCCAGAGCATGTAGCTGCTTCTATGTGGACACCCATAGGGTGAGTTAGAAGTACCATCGCGTGTGTAGTTTTGTCTGGGGAGGAAAGTGTGATTGTAAGGACGAGGAATTGGAAGGCAGCGGCTGTGGCCTATGGGACCAACCCCTGCATTTTGGCTGGAAGGATGATGGTAAACCACAGAAGACCATCTTCAAGATTGCTGGCACCGCGGGGGGATTCAAACCTCCTCGCCTCCCGGATGTGAGTGACTGCCTGCAGCCACGCCGTAACGACCACGGCTAACTCAACCGGTTACTCTCCAATGGTACACTATTTCAAGTCTCGGGTCACTAACACAACCACCACAGAAACACTACATATAAGACTCGCGTGCATCGAGCTGATGACCAAGATGTTCTAAGCCTGGAAAATAAGTAACAATATCAAGAGAAAATGCAATAAAATACTAATGACAACCGGCTCTGAACAATTACGAGTGCCCCTGTTAGGTATCCAATGTTAACCAATTAAGAACAGTTCAATCGTCACGATAACTGGGGATATTTGGTGCACTAAATCCCTTATCTGTAACGTAGGAGTAACTTGATCTCACAAAAGCTCAGTTAATATAATAATGATATGTGACCTACTGGAAGGCCTGGCGCTGCCCCACGGGTGACCTGTGCATCCTGGTGATGAACTAATGATGACGATATCACAAACACCTAGTCCCCAAGCTAGGTGAATAAACCTCAGTAGATTAAAATGAAGCAATGAAGGAAATTTGAGAAAAAATTAAAGTAGGAGTAAAGATTCAAGGAGAAATAATATCAACTTTGAGATTTGCTGATGACATCGTCATCGCAGCCGATTCACCAGAGAACTTGAATGCGTTCTTAAATGGTATGGACTCCATCTTGAGGAAGGAATTCGTGATGTAAATCAATAAATATTAAACAAAAATAATGGAATGCAGCCGGAAGAAATCAAAAAACCCTATGGATGTCAAATTGGTATGTGAAAAGCCAAAGGAAGTAGGAGAGTTCTGTTACTTAAGAAGCAAAATAACCGGTGATGGACGAAGCAAAAAGAATATAAATAGTAAGTTGGCTCAGATAAGGAAAGCATTTCTACAAAAAAGGAATCTGTTGACATCGAATATAGATTTAGGTATTAGGAAGTCAGTTTTGAAAGCCATTATCTGGAGCGTGGCGCTCTATGGAAGGGAAACTTGGACTGTTGGCGCAGCAGAAAAGAGGAGAATAGAAGAGTTTGAAAATGTGGTGTTACAGGAGAATTATGAAGATCAAATGGGTAGATAAAGTAACAAATGGAGGGGTATTAGGATGAGTGGGAGAGGAAGGATCTGGCGACTGCTAACGAAGAGAAGAGATAGGTTGGTAAGACACATACTAAGACACTCAGGAATAGCAAAGTAAGTAATGGAAGGAAGGGTCAAGGACAAGACCTGAAGGGGTAGACCAAGGTTAGAAAATGTTAAACAAATTGTCTCGGATGTAAGGTGCGGTAGCTATGTAAAGATGAAACGATTAGATCAGGACAGGGAGGTGTGGTGGGCTGCATCAAACCATTTTAAAGACCGAGGGCTCAACAGCAGCAGCTTAGATGTGAATTGTACCCAAGGTCCCTAAGGCCAAAGCCTAACATGGTAACCACACAGCCACTAAGCTTGATCCAAACTCGCGAGGCCCACTGGGCTGGTCAGAGTCTCCAAAATTGATATCACTTGTGTGACTTGCAAGTCAATGATACCGTTCCAGTGTCTCAAAGCGGAATTGAATTTTCAAGCAGAGCCAGAAATCAAACCTAATCCTCCAGGGTGATAATCAACGAATCTAACCACTATACCACGAGGTGAACAGAAGCTCAATTGAAACGGTCGTATACAGTACAATCAGCGTTTGAGATTGATGGGCTGCATATGTACCAGGCGTTACCAGTTACTCTTGCAATTAAAATTAATAGAAGCATGTTTTTAGACTTTCTGAATGAAATAGCCGTTCTGTGGAAATTGTGGAAATTTGAAGCTGGAATGCCACATAACTTTCGTGTTAGGAAGCTTCTGGACTCCATTATTCCAAAAGGCGTCACGATGATCGCAGTAGCTTGTGTTAAGAGAATAAACTTTCAGGTTCTGAAGCTAGGTGGCTGGTATCTCTTCCAAAAATTAAAATCAAATCTGTGATATAATGCCTTTGAACTCAGTTATTTAAAGGCTCTGAATTTAAACGTCACATGATGTCGCAAAAAAGCAAGATGACTTGCTTGGGCCATTAGTTCACTGCTCCGTCCATGTGATATTCAATACAACCTTCTCTAGAAACTTATATAATAAATAGAAAACATTGTATTGATCATTGCATAAAAACAGCAAAATATATGGTATGAATCTGTACGAATTTGATCCATATCAGTCTGACTACGTGGCTTGTTGGTAAGACTCTCGTCTACTGTCTTCCCTCCTCCTGACAGTCACCTGAGCTTCGAGGTAAGACGAGAAAACTATTTTTGTTAGCCTCTAGTATAACCCCCATCAACGATGGGTACGCAATGCTAGAGACTCTTTAATGCATTTGGCCACCTCAAATTATTTCTAATTAAAGGCCCCATTTAGAGGCCTATTTACATAGCAGATGAAACGATAGTGTTTTCTTCATACGAATATAAATATGTATGCATAATACATACCACAATATTGTAATAATTGTTTTTGGAAAGAACATTAGTCGTCACAAGTAAACTATCAGATATTCGATAAAGAATGATTCATTTTCAAATGAGTATAATTTCAGTGTTACTGAAAACCCAAGCCGATACATTCATTACTACAACGTTCAATACTTTTTAGTCATTAGATCTATCAGTGAATTATATATGGAGTTTAAAAGGGCAGGGCCTCATGCCCTTAAAATAGGTTTAAGAGAAATGGACACATAAGAAAAGAAGTGTTAAACACTGTATATTACAATAATTCCAAATTCACAACAGCAGTGGATTACAATAAAACTGCTAATATGAGAGATCTTCTATTGTTGAATCCAAGCACAAATGTTTAGTGGGATGTACGTTTTGTACCATATATTTTGGGCTGATATATTGAACCCGTTCATCAAGTCGCTGAAACATCGATCGCGAGTGTGCAACAACTGGCAATCTTCAATCGCACACAGAGATAACAAGACACACAATATTACGGACCGATTGCATGGAGAAAGCGTACTATAAGTCTTCGAGAAGAATCAGGAGGCAGTGGATTCCTATCAAATAAGCCTTGTGAATAAATCCAAAATTTACTATAATAGTTATGAAATCTACTGCAATTACGAGGAATATTTTCCAGAACATTTATAATTCATTACCATTAAGCTCAGAATTCTAGGAAATTCCAACATGAGTTGCCATGACCAGCTGAGTTATGAATATGACGGAAGTGATAACCGAACGTGGACAACACTTCGTTACAGCTCGAGATGAGAGCACGCTGAAAGTCTAGTGTCAGTGAGACCCGTTAAAATTGGGTAAACACGTGCCTTGAAATATTGTGAAATAGTGCTGAAACATTCAGTAATACGATGAGAAGTGATGTGCGAAAGCAGTATTTGCAGCAGAACTAAATAAGTGTATTTTTATACTTTATTTGAAATATAAGTTGGTGTGGTTTGACCACGTGCAGGGGAAAATTAGAATCGTGTTTAAATATTGCACTAATGTGGCACCACATAGTAAAATAATAACGATAGGGTCTGTGAGTACTCTGAAAACAATTTGTAATTAAAATCTCCAGCGTGATTACTTAGATTTCATGAGATAAAGTGATACCATAAAGAAGCGTGATTACTGTAATTACTGCTAACAAGTAAATTCCGTGTAATTGTGAAAGCAGAGTGTATGCGCATTTTTGAAGAGATCTGCATAGTGTAAATTGAGTGTTTTTCACATGCAAGATTTAAGTAATAAATTCCGTGGTTTTCAAAAATATGATTTTATTGAACATCATAAAAGCAAACAACTTCTACAATTCGCTATTGGAGGCCGAGATGGCAGATATAATTTTATGGTCGGGGAATAAATGGGCTGACGGACGATGGCGTTCCAGATCCATGATCCAGGAGTTCGAAACTGTAAAGGTCGAACTAGGAACCCTCAGGAAAGTGAAGTGTTAGCAGCAGGTACAGCAATAAAATGCACAATATGTATTAGACGTTAGTGAATTGTGAATTTTTGATTATCATATAGGTTACAGTATAAGCCGAACGCATTATACCATTGCCGGCTATAATTCTCAAGCCATGCTGTTGTGGAATTGGCAACACTGAGTAGAGTCCTTAAGTTGTATAAACACGTAAGACCACATGATAAGTTTTGTTCATAAATATCGTTTATCGTTTATGAGGTGGACATTCAGTGCCTAGTTTTGGTATATATCTTCATGTGGCCTCTATATTCCAGTACATTATGAACTGTACTCAGTTGGCAAGTGCCTTTAGGTAGATTTCATTAGAAAGCTACCTATTTTTAAATTAAGTGATCAGTGGAGCATTATATCGTTAGACTGTCAACATTAAGCTTGGAGGCCTGTTGTGACTGTGATGAGTGTATCTGCGGACAAAATGTGAAGAATTTATTATCAAAGGCAGTCTCTAAGTTCGTAAGAATAGTCTTAAATAATTTTTCTGAGCGCGTGAATGATGGCAGTGAGCATAGCAGCAAGAAAAGGAAACTTCAGACATTGGGACATTGAGGTACACTACAGTGTTTTATTATAACTTTATCGGGAATTGACAGTACATAGCATGATAATA
This sequence comes from Meconema thalassinum, assembly GCA_946902985.2. Lineage (NCBI taxonomy): Eukaryota > Metazoa > Arthropoda > Insecta > Orthoptera > Tettigoniidae > Meconema > Meconema thalassinum. Next base: position 666,296,929 of record OX336389.2, on the reverse strand, counting down.
TGTATCCTTTATTTGTGATATTTGTGTGTAGATTTAGCGGACGTTATGTTCTGTTGTATTTTCGGAAACATTTGATGTCAAAATCTATGTGTTTACACAGGGTTAGCAATTACCATGTTCTTGCGCTAGGCCTCCCAGATGACAGATGGGCAGTGTTGCCAAACCTTATGATGCGGCTTGAGAATTGTAGACGGCGATGATTATACAGTATCACATTTATGAAGGTTAAGGGAACCGGGAAGTGTGCAATGCTGAAAAACGCTTATCATGGTATTACATCCATTTAAAAATAAAGTTTTCAATGATTTTTTCAATTTTTTCTCAGCCTTTATCAGGGCCTATTCTTTAATTCACAACAGTTTTATTGCTCTAAATGAAAAAAGCACTCAAGTAAATAGGCCATAAATTTACCAAAAAGTCATAAAATTTTTGAAATTTTAGGTACAATTTCTGAGAACATTTTTCAAAATTTGGTCATGAGATTTTTACATGATATTTAACCACTGATACTCGACCTTGATGACTAAATTCATCTTCCTAACTGAAATTGATTTCAGTAAAAAAAAATAATACCATACTCAGAAAAATCTGCCAAATTCCAAAAAATAAAATTATATCTTCGAACCTATTTCAGTTAGGAAATTCATTGAAAACTTTATTTTTAAATGGATGTATTACCATGATAAGCGTTTTTCAGCATTGCATACTTCCCGGTTCCCTTAATGTTGTAGCATTGAAAACGTGTATATTTGAAGTTAGACAGGTCTCGCTTGTTTATGACACGGAGCGCGAGAATGCTGTCACACAGCAAGCAGTGCATTTTAGAAGGCACTGGATTGTTAAGCCCAGTGGTAGGTAATTTACTGACTTTCAAGTATTTTTATAAAGGTTATGAATACTCATGGTCAAGGCTAAACAACATACTGTATGAGCCAGGCTAGGAAGCTGAGCTCGAAACCAATGCTGTAAATTGTCCAATTTTTGACTTTTTTTTTAGCGTATGGCTCTTAGTACCGGGACATGTTCGGCTCGTCAGATTTTATAGCTGCTTCTATGCGGACAGCCATGGGGTGAGCTACAAGTAGCGTCGCGTGTGGAGTGTTGTCTGGGGAGGAAAGTGTGATTGTAAGGACGAGGAATTGGAAGGTAGCGGCTGTGACCTATGGAACCAACCCCTGCATTTGGCTGGAAGGAAGATGGGAAACCGCAGAAGACCATCTTCAAGGTTGCTGGCACCGCGGGGGGATTCAAACCTCCTCGCCTCCCAGATGTGAGCGACTGCCTGCAGCCACGCCGTAACGACCACGGCTAACTCACCCGGTTGATTGTACAATGAATTGAGACGACAGAAGTGACACTTTAGGCTGGTGGCATTATTGACAAGCCACAAGCAGTGGTCACAAATTTAAAAGCATAATGAAATATTGTTACATGAATGAAATAAAAGCTGTTTTATATTTGATCAGATGTGAGACTAGGATATTGTATGAAAGCAGGAGGCTAGGTGTTGAATGTTCACAACGATTTGTATGAGAGGCTTGATGCTGTTAATGAATGTCATACATATTACGGGGGTGCACACAATGCAGGTGATGTACGAGTATAAGACGGCCCAATTTTCAACATCGTTATTTTTATTTTGATGATGATGAATATAGAAGCCGTCATGGGGAGTGAGTCATTGACAGTTGAGTTACATGAGAGGCGTATTGTTGTACTGTCTACGCAGAGTATTGATGGAATTTAAGAATCAAGCACATAAATTATGATTAGTTGGGGGAATAATATTACATTAAATGCTTCCATAAATAAAACTGGTTGATGTGGTTTTATTAAACAGAATATGTAAATCATAACCTCAATCTTTAAATAATCTGAATTATGGCACATTTAATTACATAAAAATTGCTAAGATTAATTGTTGACAATAAATAAGAAAATGCTGACACTAGCTAATTACCTAAAACTGAGACATAAATATTTGCGAGACGACTTAGAATGCATTTGATATGGTGAGATGCACTTAAGGTGTTATGACACAAGACTATGCTGAGGTCCAGATGACAGGGGCATACAGACAGACCTTTGTGTAAGTAGGGGTGTGCAAATTTTACACGAGTAAATATTATTTAGTACAAAGAGTAATTTTGTTTAATATATATATATTTCGGATGTGTGTTTTTGGCTAGATTCGTAATATCTCCTTACCCAAACCCGATACTACCTGAAGCTTAACACTCTTGTGCTGGAACTAGTTCGAATGCATGTATAGTATCTCTGTGATATTTGTTTGCAATGGTCGATTTCGGCACTCGACACCACGGTATAGTCTCGGAACAAACGGGCTCAATATAGCTTGTACAACGTGTATTGGAGTTACGTTCTATGTTTTACCTTTAAATAACTCACCTTGTTATAAAATAAAATAATGATCGTGTGCCTCCGGAGAGGCCTAGTGCAGGTCTTTCTAGTTGACGCCCGTGGGCGACCTGCGCGTCGTAATTAGGATGAAGTGATGATGAAGACGGCACATACACCCAGTCCCCGAGCCACGGGAATTAACCTCAGGAGATTAAAATTCCTGATGGCTCGGCCGGGAATCGAACCCGGGGCACTTTGGGCCAAAGCCTAGCGCGCTAACCACTTAGCCACAGAGCCGGACCACCTTGTTATGATTTGTATTATGAATCTCATGATGTTGGTGTCAATAAGGGAACCTGGCAATAAAACAACCCACCACATGGAAGTTCATCGCATCTCACCTCGATCCCGTTGAAATGAGAACTACAGTATAAGGGGTGGACACATTTATATTCGTACGAATAAAATACAATTGTTTCACCTGCCGTATAAATAAAGGCCAATTAATAGGAAGAAAGGAAGGAAATAAAATTGTAGTTTTATGTCATCGTTAATCTTGCGACCATAGGCCACAGGGCCTACGTTTACGTGGAATATGAATCGCTTGACCTCGAAAATCAGACATGCATTAACTGGCAATCGAATCCAGTCGGTCTTGGTGGTAGCAAGCAGCTTTAAATAGAAATAAAGGTAGGAGTTGAAATACGTTACCGAGTCACTGTATATTGTTATCTTGCGAGTCTGCCTGTACAAATTACGCAAGGGAACTGAAATGATTAAAAGTATCTATTGGACAATTAGTGCACAACGAGTCTACAGTAGGTGGGAGTGAATATTGTCCTTTAGAACAATGCCATGTGTATCCACTATCATTTGTGACTAGATAACCTACACATTGTTTCAGTTTTATCAACTATGCCTGAGTGTTTGTACTTACCGCAGTGGTGAATGCATGTACACAGTCCTTCCTACTTATCTATTACTTTCTATTGGGACATCAGCAAATTCACGAACTGCGTCATTCCAGATTTCCTAACCTTATCGAAATAAATTATTTATCTAGGACAAGCGAATACACAAAATTCTATACTTCGAAGCAGATTACATGAGTGGTAAGGATGTCCGTCATAAATCTATAGTAAAACCCATTATAATAACTCTCTCTTCTCAATACTGGAACTAATGACTAACGAATATACCAGTTAAGGCAACAAAATTACACAGGTTATCACACGCCGACAGTCATTATTCCTGACTGGTGACTACGTCCCAATAATAATAATTTATAATGAAAATGAAAATCCACAGCCTGCTTCCAGTCTCCGACCGGGTCAGGAATGGAATGAATGAAGCCCCCATCTAGCGGCGAGGATATGAACTGTGCCGGCTGCCGAGGCCTGACGCACTCCTCTGGGGCAATGATTAAATGAATGACAGATGAAATGAAATGATAGTGGAGAGTGTTGCTGGAATGAAATTTTGACAGGGAAAACCGGAGTACCCGGAGAAAAACCTGTCGGCCTCCGTTTTGTCCAGCACAGATCTCACATGGAGTGACCGGGATTTGAACCACGGACCCAGCGGTGAGAGGCCGGCGTGCTGCCGCCTAAGTCACGGAGGCTACTATAATAATAATAATAATAATAAATTCACAGTGCGGTTACGTATAGAAGACAGATATCGATTACATAAGGATAACTTGGAATGGTCAATAAAATGCCAGTAAATCCACGGAGATATGCTCTAAGTGAAATTATAAACGACAGAACTCAGGTGACAGTATTAGGACCCCCAGCTTGCAAGTGTACTTAAGCACGGTTGCTGGGACATGCGCATGCATAGTACAGTGAGCAACAGTTATCAGAACCCAGCAATGGGTAAGGTGTGACAGTACTGACGAAACGCAACCCTACCCTGCCCATTTCTAGGCAGTGCAGCATTGCAGCGCACTGGCCCTGAAGCATTTAGTCGCACAGAAACTAGTCGATGCAGCCCTGCCGAGAACTGCAGAGGCTTTAATTTAGTACCTCGCAACCAAACGAGTATTGTACGCTTGTGGACGGCCGTGCTCACTCCATCTGCTGTGCACAGGGGTACACGTAGCATAACACTGAAGAAAACATACACATTTAATAAGATACATTAATAGCAATGACATTAACCACAACTGAGAGTGATACTGAGCCCGTATTCGCTCATGCTGGTGATAGCTTTTGTAAGAAACATGGATTGTATTCTCTGAGAATTTTCGAACGCGTCCTGAAAGCATGTCTCTGCTTCAGAAGCACTTTTGACTTCGTTCCGATGGATGAATATACATTTCTACAAGATTAAAGATTTATTCATTAATATGCAAGTTGGACTACTCACATATTGTAATTCTGCATCATTTGCCAGTTGAATTTGGGCTAATAGTAGGATATAAAGGGCGGTTCTGGCACAGTGGCTAATGGGCAAGATGGCCGCCGCGCGCAATTACTCTATGTTATTCTTATGGAGGGGTCAGTCATAGCTGGCACAGGGGCTAATGGGCAAAATGGCCGCCGCGCCCTGAGACGGTGGATGACGTCACAGGGAGAGGTCGGCCGTGTAGTTGCTAAATGGAATATATAATATTATTATTAATATTTTATTATTATTATTATTGATTGATCAAGTACAATCAAGACCAGCCTTATATTGTCTACGTTGTGATGTAGTGGCTACCATTCTTGGATGTCACCGCTTAAGCCTGAATTTGATTCACTGCTCAGCCAAGAAATGTAATTCTGGTCTCAGATTTGGAACGGGGTACACTCAGCCTTGTGAGGCAAAACTGATAGGAGCTGGGTTTTGATACCTACCTCAACCATTTTGGAAGTAGTTTTCTGTGGTTTCCCACTTTTACTCCATGCAAATGCTTGGATAGGTCCTAAATTAAGACCACGGCCACCTCTTTCCCAATCCTCATCTGAATTACAAATACACACACTAATACAACCAGCACAATGACACAGGTTATCAGACCTATTCCACACTGATCCAAGTACATGGGAACAGAATAATCACGATGTCAAAGCCCTCTCAAATGAAACAACAACAACAACTACATGTCTTCCTTGTGGTGTAGTGGCTAGCATTCTTGCATGTCACTGCTTAAGCCTGAATTTGATTCTCTGCTCAGCCAAGAAATGTAATTCTGGTCTCAGAACTGGAACGGAGTACACTCACCCTTGTGAGGCAAAACTGACAGGAGCTGGGTTTTGATACCTACCTCAACCATTTTGGAAGTAGTTTTCTGTGGTTTCCCACTTTTACTCCATGCAAATGCTTGGATAGGTCCTAAATTAAGACCACGGCCACCTCTTTCCCAATCCTCATCTGAATTACAAATACACACACTAATACAACCAGCACAATGACACAGGTTATCAAACCTATTCCACACTGATCCAAGTACATGGGAACAGAATAATCACGATGTCAAAGCCCTCTCAAATGAAACAACAACAACAACTACATGTCTTCCTTGTGGTGTAGTGGCTAGCATTCTTGCATGTCACTGCTTAAGCCTGAATTTGATTCTCTGCTCAGCCAAGAAATGTAATTCTGGTCTCAGAACTGGAACGGAGTACACTCACCCTTGTGAGGCAAAACTGACAGGAGCTGGGTTTTGATACCTACCTCAACCATTTTGGAAGTAGTTTTCTGTGGTTTCCCACTTTTACTCCATGCAAATGCTTGGATAGGTCCTAAATTAAGACCACGGCCACCTCTTTCCCAATCCTCATCTGAATTACAAATACACACACTAATACAACCAGCACAATGACACAGGTTATCAGACCTATTCCACACTGATCCAAGTACATGGGAACAGAATAATCACGATGTCAAAGCCCTCTCAAATGAAACAACAACAACAACTACATGTCTTCCTTGTGGTGTAGTGGCTAGCATTCTTGCATGTCACTGCTTAAGCCTGAATTTGATTCTCTGCTCAGCCAAGAAATGTAATTCTGGTCTCAGAACTGGAACGGAGTACACTCACCCTTGTGAGGCAAAACTGACAGGAGCTGGGTTTTGATACCTACCTCAACCATTTTGGAAGTAGTTTTCTGTGGTTTCCCACTTTTACTCCATGCAAATGCTTGGATAGGTCCTAAATTAAGACCACGGCCACCTCTTTCCCAATCCTCATCTGAATTACAAATACACACACTAATACAACCAGCACAATGACACAGGTTATCAGACCTATTCCACACTGATCCAAGTACATGGGAACAGAATAATCACGATGTCAAAGCCCTCTCAAATGAAACAACAACAACAACTACATGTCTTCCTTGTGGTGTAGTGGCTAGCATTCTTGCATGTCACTGCTTAAGCCTGAATTTGATTCTCTGCTCAGCCAAGAAATGTAATTCTGGTCTCAGAACTGGAACGGAGTACACTCACCCTTGTGAGGCAAAACTGACAGGAGCTGGGTTTTGATTCCTACCTCAACCATTTTGGAAGTTGTTTTCTGTGGTTTCCCACTTTTACTCCATGCAAATGCTTGGATAGTTCCTAAATTAAGACCACGGCCGCCTCTTTCCCAATCCTCATCTGAATTACAAATACACACACTAATACAGCCATTGCTGTTACACAGGTTATTAGACAAATTCAACACTCAACCAAGTACGCGGGGCTACATGACTATGAAATCACAAAACTCCTAAAAGAACGGGGTACACTCAGCCTTGTGAGACAAAACTGAGAAGAGACGGGTTCAATTCCTACCTCACTCATTCTAAGAGTGTTTTTCTGTGGGTTTCCTCTCTTACACTCTTAAGGAAATGCCGGGATGGTACCTAACTTAAGGCTACAGCTGCTTCCTACCCAATACCTACCTCTATTACAAATACATACAGTAGTACAGACATTACAGTGACACAGGTTATCAGACAGCTCTTTCATACACTCAAGTTCATAGGGTTACAAACCAAGAGGTATTAAGACTAGTGAGAGAGAAGAGATGTTTCTGGTGACTGTTAATGAAGAGAAGAGATAGGTTGGTAGGACACAGACTAAGGCACCCAGGAATAGCAAGCTTAGTTATGGAAGGAAGGGGTCAAGGGCAAGAACTGTAGGGGTAGACCATGTTTAGAATATGTTAAACAGATTGCCTTGGAAGTAGGGTATTGTAGCTACAGTATATAGGGATGAAATGATTAGCTCATCAATCAGTCAAAAGACTGAAGATGAAAACATCAATATAGAATTTGGAATTAAGTTACTTACCTCAGTAATGCATATCTTTTGTTGATAATCTTGTTACGATGTTTTAACATTTCTAACCACACGCTACTCATGAACTATATGTCACTATTTATTTCCTATTCAACTACAAGGGACTGATGATCATGGTGTCTCAACCACTTATCGTGAATGATACACTCTCAACTACACGGGTCTGATGACCATGGTGTTTCAACACACTGACGTGAAAGATACACTCTCAACTATACTGAGCTGATGACCATGGTGTCTCACCCCACTAACGTGAATGATACACTCTCAACTACACGAGGCTGATGACCATGGTGTCTCAACCCACTAACGTGAATGATACACTCTCAACTACACGGGGCTGATGACTATGATGTCTTACCACACATACATGCTATAACGCGTGATTGATGATTGAATTTTGTTACAAGTTTTGATTGAATTTTGTTACAAGTTTAAACAATTCATTTGCAAGCGAACACTATGTGAGTTGAAAGGCGACTGTTCTCTCCAGCGTACTGTGGGAGCTTGGTAGGTGCAAGTTCGCAGAAATTTGATAGCTTACATTGCGTGTAATCTCCGAGGCTGAAGGCTTGGCTCTTGACTGTTAGTGAAACTTTTATATGAATTTTGAATACAGAATTTAACCTTGGTTGTCTTAAAAAATGGATTTTGTGGTTTCCCACTTCTATTCCAAGCAAATGTCGGAATGGTTCCTAAATTAATGCCGGGGCAGCCTCCTTCCCAATCCTTACACGAATAACTAATACACACAATCCTACAGACACCACAATAACACAGATTATCGCATACATTTTGCATACACCCAAGTACAGGGGTATAAAAGACCACGATGTCTAAGCCCTTCATAACAACAACAACAACAACGTCGTAACATGAGACTGTACAAAGTAGACTATCATAAGAGACGACCTCGTTGTGTAGTGGCTAGCATTCTAGGTCGTCACCTTGGAGGCCTGAGTTTGATTTCCGGCTCTGCCAAGAAATTTAATCTTGGTCTACATTAGGCTTTGTAAGGAAAAACTGAGAGGAGGTTTTCCTTGGTTTCCCACTTGTACTTCAGGTGAATACCGGGATGATTATTAATTTAAGTGTCCGCCTGCATCCTTTCCAATCCTCATCCAATTACTAATACACACACTACTGCAGTCATCACAATAACACATGCTATCACACAAATCCTATACACCACGATGTCAAAACCCCTCAAATGAAATGCATATGTACAGTACTTCGAATTGACAGGTGAAAAGCTAATGGAAGTAGGATACTTTTTACTACTTAGAAAGCAAAATAACTAGTGATGGACGATGCAAAGAGGATATATTATGAATTGCAGCCAATGGCCATAGCTGGGCATTTTTGATTTAACGCCCGAGGTCTCCCAACAAGTTCAATTTCAGTTAGGTCCAACTTTAGTTACCAAATGCTACTGTCACTAACTCCAAGTGGCGAACGTTGGAACTTAATAGAGCGTTTCTAATTAACCAATATCGCCTATAAATTTTACTACACACTGCCAATTGCAGTGCTAGGTTCTTTTACGTGGAACAAATGTATGACATGGGACGGCAGGCTTTACTCCCCGCCCCTCCGAAGGAATGCATACTAAAGGAATTAGCGCTTTTAAAAATCCCACGACTTTGTCAGGGTTTGAACCCGTTATCTTGAGCACAGCTATTAACTACACCACCGATACCGCTACATTGACATAGGTAATCACGCATATTCCAGAAACATTATGTACATGGGTTTTAATAAATAGTCACAATATCGGATAAGCCCTAAAATGTGACCCTGTGGCTAATTGGTTAGCATGGTAGACTTTGACCTTGAGGGATTTAGCTTTCACTCTTAGGATTTTAATTTGTTATGGAAATAGGAAACATAATTATGGCAAGAAAGGTTGAGGCTAAGAACTGCAGTGTAGTTCAAGGTTCGAATATGCTAAACAGATTGTCTTAGATGTAGCTTAAATTAGCTTGAGCAGGGAGTAACTACCAACCTTGTGAAGAAAGCTGAGACGTGATAAACTCATTTCTACTTCACTCATATTGTTTCATGGTTTTACCACTTTTATTTAAGGCAAATGCATGGATGATTCTTAACTTAAGGCTATGACTGTCTCGTTCCCAATCCTCACTTAAGTTTAAAAATCTATACACCAATAACTATGCAGGAATCATTTATCTATTGGTTCTTTATTATTGGAGTCGTTGCTCATATAGGTAAGAAGTGGGTCATACTATACTTTCAACTACACTAGTTTCAACTACTTTTCAAGGCCACGCTCACCGAGCATTGCCGAAGACTGCCGAAAGTTAACGATTGGATTAAGAGTGTCAGGCGGGTAACAAGAAACACAAGCGGTACCCATGCAATAGTTTTATTAATTACATATATCTACAATTTTTACATATAATACACTCTTTTCTTTATTTTAATAACATTCATTTTCATTTTTCTACATTTTAACTTAAATTTTTGCTTAAATCTCTTAGGTCCCTTTTGTATCCATTTGTTTAATACGAACAGGGCAGCCCAAATTCTTGATTTGTCATGCATAATTACACACAGAACACAACTCTTTCCTTATTTTTGCTTGGTGTAGTTTTAAGAGCATCCAGCTTAATTTTGATCCGATAATTCAAATCTGTATCCGAATCTTCTAGTTCCTTTTCCAGCCAGTAATTGGATATAAACAAAGAGTCAATATTCTCCATTTCCAACACATATCTAACTTTATGTCTATATACTATTGGTTTTATTCCCTTAATAATTAGTTCTGTTCCTTTTTCCAAACTTTCTAACCGGGAGCACTTTCGGATTTTTATTTGGCCTTTGATTTCCTGCATAGTGATGTTATTAAGCAGATCAACGTCACCTTGCGTATACGATGTCGACTCTACTCTATAGTCTGTTTGAATGCTTGTGAACAACTTAAAATTCTCGATTTTAGCAAACGAGTTACCATTAAATGTAGTAATTCCATTGGTGTTGAATGCTGCAAACGGTTTTTCAGTTTCCAAATGTACAATGTCCAATCCACCACATCGAGTTACAATAAATCCATCCTTTTTAAGCAAGTCTAAATTACCATGACTCTTTAAAAACATAGATTTTAAATATCCTCTTAAGTAGCACACATGTTTACATTTTTCACTTTCTACAAGCACTCCAACGCGTGGATAAGTTCCTTTGTAATTAACAGTAAATGCTGAGAGTTTGTATTTCCCACTCACATCTAGATTTTGCCAGGGACTTTGTTTAAAGTAAACTGTAAACCTGTTTCTTGCATCCACAATCGTCTGTTCTTTCTGCAACACTGCTTCGTACTCTTTCTTTAGGGCAGTAGTCTCTGCAACATACTCCACTTTCCTTTTTTTTTTATCTCAATTTCCTCTAACTCCAATTTTCGTTTCCTTACACATAGCACATTAACTGTACTCAATGGGGTAATTTCCTTAAGAGGGTATGGTTTAAGTCTGTTAGATTTATTGGTTCTTTTTCTCAACACCTGGGGAGGAATATTATTTGTAGGAGTCAATCCTAATTCGCTAATGTTTATGTTTGCGGGAATTGTGGAAAACAATGTCCTGGATTGGGAAAAGAATGTTTCCCCAGCTTTAAGATAGCATTTCTGTATAATGCGAACATTGTTGTTTCCAGAATCATCGTTAACAATTTCTACAAAGTTTACAGGTAAGTAATTAAAACTATAGGCAGAGAGAGCATAGTTTATCATCTTTTCCCGATCTTGTCCATCGCGCAGTTCGATTTGCACACCAGTCAATTTCCGAGTATTTTTATTACCCCAATACACAAATTGCAAAACTTTGTTAAACACCACACAGCAACTATTTCGTAGGTTATCCGATAGTTTGGTCCACATGGACGCGATCGGCACCGAGTACAGGGGCGCTTCTTTTAAGTAATATTTGTTGGCGTTTAATACACTAACACAATCTTCGAGTGGGTCAAATACACCATCCATTTTGTAGTTGTAAATTGTTGCCTCTAGTCTTGTAATACCATGTTCTTTAGCTAAGTAAGACGTAAACGTTTCCCTTAGACGGGAGTCTGGACATCGGATAAAGTCTATAATATGGTTTCCAATGACTTTGTTTACACCAGGACTTGTAATTTGACATATAAATTTGTTATATATCTTTATTCTAGAATTCGAGTTCATCCATGTTAAACAGTCTATACCAACCGTTTTATCATTGTTCACAATCACATTACACTTTTCTCGATACTCTCCTTGCACACAAAAGTTGTGATTCGATGTTAGATAATCACACATCTCCGCCTTGTTAAAAACACCAGCCAAATCTTGGGTTATGTCCAAATCCATAAGATAAAACTCCTCAGCACGAAGCTGTTGCAATATCTCTGGAAGTTCGGCTAACAGAACATCTAATTTAACATCAGCTAGCTCCACTTTGTATGGTATAGCCACAGGATTTTTATACTTTTCCATAATGTTAACCATTCCTTTCTCCCCAAGCTGTGTCCTGAGTCCCCGTGCCATTGCACACTCGTTATTGAGTAGAGGAAATTGTAGCTTTGCCTTAACACCATGTTTAGCAGAGATGAACTTGGAGAATTTACCACGTAAATAGAGGTTGAAAGCACCACACACCTCTTTCTTTAGCAGCACAGACTTACTATTTTCCAATTGTTCTTGGCAGTCCACTTGATCACATATCCTAACCACCATAATGTTATCACAAAACGGCTCCGTAATCGGTGTAAGTAGATTAACATTTTTATCACTTAGGAGCGTCTCGTTTTCTGTGTAGTTTATATTACCAATGTCTGTAACCAGATTGTCCAGGTTTTCCAACAACAACCACAACCCAAACCGCTCGTTGGTAGGCTTTATTCGGTTCCCCATACGTTGGGGGACACTAAACACTTTAGAGAGAGACATCTTCACACTTTCAACTACCACGAAGCACTGATCAAATGCATCTGTAGCGTCTCTTATATATACCATTAATCAATTCTATTTTTAGATTATGACGTAACTGACAACGCTTGTCGGCAGAAAGCAGTACACATATAAATACAAAATCTCTCGAACATTGCCGGAGACTGCCCAAGGTTAACGATTGGAACTCAAACAAGATTTAACTTGTCACATGACGTAACAAAAAGTTAAATGATTTAATTGCATGGGAATGTTGCTTTACCTAAAATGTAACACTATGCAAGTGTTTAACATTTTACAATCAGCTTGTGTATTGGCTTTTTATGTTGGCTTTTTTGTTGGCTTTTGTTGGCTTTTGTTGGCTTTTGTTGGCTTGTGTTGGCTTTTTTGTTGGCTTTTGTTGGCTTTTGTATTAGCTCTCTCATATTTGCTCTTGCTTGTGGGGGGCTTATTATTTGGTCTTGGAAAGTATGTCAGTCCTTTTTTATGGCTGCAAAATGCTTACAGCCATGTTTGTAAGCAGCAACAACAACAACAACACACAAAATCCCCCCCCCCCCCAAAAACCAAAGTACTCTAAGCTTTATCAATGACTCTCAACTCTTACCCTTACCTCTATCCCATGCCTAGTCAAAAAATTAGTGTATTTTTCAAATTTTTCTATAAATATTTGGAAAGTAGGCTATGTCATTAATCTAAAAATCCTGAAAAGACATATGTTAACTCCAACACCTACCTCTATACCACTCTCAGTCCATACTTTCCAAATATTTATAGAAAAATTTGAAAAATACACTAATTTTTTGACTAGGCATGGGATAGAGGTAAGGGTAAGAGTTGAGAGTCATTGATAAAGCTTAGAGTACTTTGGTTTTTTTTGGGGGGGGGGGGATTTTGTGTGTTGTTGTTGTTGTTGCTGCTTACAAACATGGCTGTAAGCATTTTGCAGCCATAAAAAAGGACTGACATACTTTCCAAGACCAAATAATAAGCCCCCCACAAGCAAGAGCAAATATGAGAGAGCTAATACAAAAGCCAACAAAAGCCAACAAAAAAGCCAACACAAGCCAACAAAAGCCAACAAAAGCCAACAAAAGCCAACAAAAAAGCCAACATAAAAAGCCAATACACAAGCTGATTGTAAAATGTTAAACACTTGCATAGTGTTACATTTTAGGTAAAGCAACATTCCCATGCAATTAAATCATTTAACTTTTTGTTACGTCATGTGACAAGTTAAATCTTGTTTGAGTTCCAATCGTTAACCTTGGGCAGTCTCCGGCAATGTTCGAGAGATTTTGTATTTATATGTGTACTGCTTTCTGCCGACAAGCGTTGTCAGTTACGTCATAATCTAAAAATAGAATTGATTAATGGTATATATAAGAGACGCTACAGATGCATTTGATCAGTGCTTCGTGGTAGTTGAAAGTGTGAAGATGTCTCTCTCTAAAGTGTTTAGTGTCCCCCAACGTATGGGGAACCGAATAAAGCCTACCAACGAGCGGTTTGGGTTGTGGTTGTTGTTGGAAAACCTGGACAATCTGGTTACAGACATTGGTAATATAAACTACACAGAAAACGAGACGCTCCTAAGTGATAAAAATGTTAATCTACTTACACCGATTACGGAGCCGTTTTGTGATAACATTATGGTGGTTAGGATATGTGATCAAGTGGACTGCCAAGAACAATTGGAAAATAGTAAGTCTGTGCTGCTAAAGAAAGAGGTGTGTGGTGCTTTCAACCTCTATTTACGTGGTAAATTCTCCAAGTTCATCTCTGCTAAACATGGTGTTAAGGCAAAGCTACAATTTCCTCTACTCAATAACGAGTGTGCAATGGCACGGGGACTCAGGACACAGCTTGGGGAGAAAGGAATGGTTAACATTATGGAAAAGTATAAAAATCCTGTGGCTATACCATACAAAGTGGAGCTAGCTGATGTTAAATTAGATGTTCTGTTAGCCGAACTTCCAGAGATATTGCAACAGCTTCGTGCTGAGGAGTTTTATCTTATGGATTTGGACATAACCCAAGATTTGGCTGGTGTTTTTAACAAGGCGGAGATGTGTGATTATCTAACATCGAATCACAACTTTTGTGTGCAAGGAGAGTATCGAGAAAAGTGTAATGTGATTGTGAACAATGATAAAACGGTTGGTATAGACTGTTTAACATGGATGAACTCGAATTCTAGAATAAAGATATATAACAAATTTATATGTCAAATTACAAGTCCTGGTGTAAACAAAGTCATTGGAAACCATATTATAGACTTTATCCGATGTCCAGACTCCCGTCTAAGGGAAACGTTTACGTCTTACTTAGCTAAAGAACATGGTATTACAAGACTAGAGGCAACAATTTACAACTACAAAATGGATGGTGTATTTGACCCACTCGAAGATTGTGTTAGTGTATTAAACGCCAACAAATATTACTTAAAAGAAGCGCCCCTGTACTCGGTGCCGATCGCGTCCATGTGGACCAAACTATCGGATAACCTACGAAATAGTTGCTGTGTGGTGTTTAACAAAGTTTTGCAATTTGTGTATTGGGGTAATAAAAATACTCGGAAATTGACTGGTGTGCAAATCGAACTGCGCGATGGACAAGATCGGGAAAAGATGATAAACTATGCTCTCTCTGCCTATAGTTTTAATTACTTACCTGTAAACTTTGTAGAAATTGTTAACGATGATTCTGGAAACAACAATGTTCGCATTATACAGAAATGCTATCTTAAAGCTGGGGAAACATTCTTTTCCCAATCCAGGACATTGTTTTCCACAATTCCCGCAAACATAAACATTAGCGAATTAGGATTGACTCCTACAAATAATATTCCTCCCCAGGTGTTGAGAAAAAGAACCAATAAATCTAACAGACTTAAACCATACCCTCTTAAGGAAATTACCCCATTGAGTACAGTTAATGTGCTATGTGTAAGGAAACGAAAATTGGAGTTAGAGGAAATTGAGATAAAAAAAAGGAAAGTGGAATATGTTGCAGAGACTACTGCCCTAAAGAAAGAGTACGAAGCAGTGTTGCAGAAAGAACAGACGATTGTGGATGCAAGAAACAGGTTTACAGTTTACTTTAAACAAAGTCCCTGGCAAAATCTAGATGTGAGTGGGAAATACAAACTCTCAGCATTTACTGTTATTTACAAAGGAACTTATCCACGCGTTGGAGTGCTTGTAGAAAGTGAAAAATGTAAACATGTGTGCTACTTAAGAGGATATTTAAAATCTATGTTTTTAAAGAGTCATGGTAATTTAGACTTGCTTAAAAAGGATGGATTTATTGTAACTCGATGTGGTGGATTGGACATTGTACATTTGGAAACTGAAAAACCGTTTGCAGCATTCAACACCAATGGAATTACTACATTTAATGGTAACTCGTTTGCTAAAATCGAGAATTTTAAGTTGTTCACAAGCATTCAAACAGACTATAGAGTAGAGTCGACATCGTATACGCAAGGTGACGTTGATCTGCTTAATAACATCACTATGCAGGAAATCAAAGGGCAAATAAAAATCCGAAAGTGCTCCCGGTTAGAAAGTTTGGAAAAAGGAACAGAACTAATTATTAAGGGAATAAAACCAATAGTATATAGACATAAAGTTAGATATGTGTTGGAAATGGAGAATATTGACTCTTTGTTTATATCCAATTACTGGCTGGAAAAGGAACTAGAAGATTCGGATACAGATTTGAATTATCGGATCAAAATTAAGCTGGATGCTCTTAAAACTACACCAAGCAAAAATAAGGAAAGAGTTGTGTTCTGTGTGTAATTATGCATGACAAATCAAGAATTTGGGCTGCCCTGTTCGTATTAAACAAATGGATACAAAAGGGACCTAAGAGATTTAAGCAAAAATTTAAGTTAAAATGTAGAAAAATGAAAATGAATGTTATTAAAATAAAGAAAAGAGTGTATTATATGTAAAAATTGTAGATATATGTAATTAATAAAACTATTGCATGGGTACCGCTTGTGTTTCTTGTTACCCGCCTGACACTCTTAATCCAATCGTTAACTTTCGGCAGTCTTCGGCAATGCTCGGTGAGCGTGGCCTTGAAAAGTAGTTGAAACTAGTGTAGTTGAAAGTATAGTATGACCCGTTTCTTACCTATATGAGCAACGACTCCAATAATAAAGAACCAATAGATAAATGATTCCTGCATAGTTATTGGTGTATAGATTTTTAAACTTAAGTGAGGATTGGGAACGAGACAGTCATAGCCTTAAGTTAAGAATCATCCATGCATTTGCCTTAAATAAAAGTGGTAAAACCATGAAACAATATGAGTGAAGTAGAAATGAGTTTATCACGTCTCAGCTTTCTTCACAAGGTTGGTAGTTACTCCCTGCTCAAGCTAATTTAAGCTACATCTAAGACAATCTGTTTAGCATATTCGAACCTTGAACTACACTGCAGTTCTTAGCCTCAACCTTTCTTGCCATAATTATGTTTCCTATTTCCATAACAAATTAAAATCCTAAGAGTGAAAGCTAAATCCCTCAAGGTCAAAGTCTACCATGCTAACCAATTAGCCACAGGGTCACATTTTAGGGCTTATCCGATATTGTGACTATTTATTAAAACCCATGTACATAATGTTTCTGGAATATGCGTGATTACCTATGTCAATGTAGCGGTATCGGTGGTGTAGTTAATAGCTGTGCTCAAGATAACGGGTTCAAACCCTGACAAAGTCGTGGGATTTTTAAAAGCGCTAATTCCTTTAGTATGCATTCCTTCGGAGGGGCGGGGAGTAAAGCCTGCCGTCCCATGTCATACATTTGTTCCACGTAAAAGAACCTAGCACTGCAATTGGCAGTGTGTAGTAAAATTTATAGGCGATATTGGTTAATTAGAAACGCTCTATTAAGTTCCAACGTTCGCCACTTGGAGTTAGTGACAGTAGCATTTGGTAACTAAAGTTGGACCTAACTGAAATTGAACTTGTTGGGAGACCTCGGGCGTTAAATCAAAAATGCCCAGCTATGGCCATTGGCTGCAATTCATAATATATCCTCTTTGCATCGTCCATCACTAGTTATTTTGCTTTCTAAGTAGTAAAAAGTATCCTACTTCCATTAGCTTTTCACCTGTCAATTCGAAGTACTGTACATATGCATTTCATTTGAGGGGTTTTGACATCGTGGTGTATAGGATTTGTGTGATAGCATGTGTTATTGTGATGACTGCAGTAGTGTGTGTATTAGTAATTGGATGAGGATTGGAAAGGATGCAGGCGGACACTTAAATTAATAATCATCCCGGTATTCACCTGAAGTACAAGTGGGAAACCAAGGAAAACCTCCTCTCAGTTTTTCCTTACAAAGCCTAATGTAGACCAAGATTAAATTTCTTGGCAGAGCCGGAAATCAAACTCAGGCCTCCAAGGTGACGACCTAGAATGCTAGCCACTACACAACGAGGTCGTCTCTTATGATAGTCTACTTTGTACAGTCTCATGTTACGACGTTGTTGTTGTTGTTGTTATGAAGGGCTTAGACATCGTGGTCTTTTATACCCCTGTACTTGGGTGTATGCAAAATGTATGCGATAATCTGTGTTATTGTGGTGTCTGTAGGATTGTGTGTATTAGTTATTCGTGTAAGGATTGGGAAGGAGGCTGCCCCGGCATTAATTTAGGAACCATTCCGACATTTGCTTGGAATAGAAGTGGGAAACCACAAAATCCATTTTTTAAGACAACCAAGGTTAAATTCTGTATTCAAAATTCATATAAAAGTTTCA
Source organism: Meconema thalassinum (assembly GCA_946902985.2). Taxonomy (NCBI): domain Eukaryota; kingdom Metazoa; phylum Arthropoda; class Insecta; order Orthoptera; family Tettigoniidae; genus Meconema; species Meconema thalassinum. Next base: position 666,278,572 of record OX336389.2, on the reverse strand, counting down.
CTAACAGTCAAGAGCCAAGCCTTCAGCCTCGGAGATTACACGCAATGTAAGCTATCAAATTTCTGCGAACTTGCACCTACCAAGCTCCCACAGTACGCTGGAGAGAACAGTCGCCTTTCAACTCACATAGTGTTCGCTTGCAAATGAATTGTTTAAACTTGTAACAAAATTCAATCAAAACTTGTAACAAAATTCAATCATCAATCACGCGTTATAGCATGTATGTGTGGTAAGACATCATAGTCATCAGCCCCGTGTAGTTGAGAGTGTATCATTCACGTTAGTGGGTTGAGACACCATGGTCATCAGCCTCGTGTAGTTGAGAGTGTATCATTCACGTTAGTGGGGTGAGACACCATGGTCATCAGCTCAGTATAGTTGAGAGTGTATCTTTCACGTCAGTGTGTTGAAACACCATGGTCATCAGACCCGTGTAGTTGAGAGTGTATCATTCACGATAAGTGGTTGAGACACCATGATCATCAGTCCCTTGTAGTTGAATAGGAAATAAATAGTGACATATAGTTCATGAGTAGCGTGTGGTTAGAAATGTTAAAACATCGTAACAAGATTATCAACAAAAGATATGCATTACTGAGGTAAGTAACTTAATTCCAAATTCTATATTGATGTTTTCATCTTCAGTCTTTTGACTGATTGATGAGCTAATCATTTCATCCCTATATACTGTAGCTACAATACCCTACTTCCAAGGCAATCTGTTTAACATATTCTAAACATGGTCTACCCCTACAGTTCTTGCCCTTGACCCCTTCCTTCCATAACTAAGCTTGCTATTCCTGGGTGCCTTAGTCTGTGTCCTACCAACCTATCTCTTCTCTTCATTAACAGTCACCAGAAACATCTCTTCTCTCTCACTAGTCTTAATACCTCTTGGTTTGTAACCCTATGAACTTGAGTGTATGAAAGAGCTGTCTGATAACCTGTGTCACTGTAATGTCTGTACTACTGTATGTATTTGTAATAGAGGTAGGTATTGGGTAGGAAGCAGCTGTAGCCTTAAGTTAGGTACCATCCCGGCATTTCCTTAAGAGTGTAAGAGAGGAAACCCACAGAAAAACACTCTTAGAATGAGTGAGGTAGGAATTGAACCCGTCTCTTCTCAGTTTTGTCTCACAAGGCTGAGTGTACCCCGTTCTTTTAGGAGTTTTGTGATTTCATAGTCATGTAGCCCCGCGTACTTGGTTGAGTGTTGAATTTGTCTAATAACCTGTGTAACAGCAATGGCTGTATTAGTGTGTGTATTTGTAATTCAGATGAGGATTGGGAAAGAGGCGGCCGTGGTCTTAATTTAGGAACTATCCAAGCATTTGCATGGAGTAAAAGTGGGAAACCACAGAAAACAACTTCCAAAATGGTTGAGGTAGGAATCAAAACCCAGCTCCTGTCAGTTTTGCCTCACAAGGGTGAGTGTACTCCGTTCCAGTTCTGAGACCAGAATTACATTTCTTGGCTGAGCAGAGAATCAAATTCAGGCTTAAGCAGTGACATGCAAGAATGCTAGCCACTACACCACAAGGAAGACATGTAGTTGTTGTTGTTGTTTCATTTGAGAGGGCTTTGACATCGTGATTATTCTGTTCCCATGTACTTGGATCAGTGTGGAATAGGTCTGATAACCTGTGTCATTGTGCTGGTTGTATTAGTGTGTGTATTTGTAATTCAGATGAGGATTGGGAAAGAGGTGGCCGTGGTCTTAATTTAGGACCTATCCAAGCATTTGCATGGAGTAAAAGTGGGAAACCACAGAAAACTACTTCCAAAATGGTTGAGGTAGGTATCAAAACCCAGCTCCTGTCAGTTTTGCCTCACAAGGGTGAGTGTACTCCGTTCCAGTTCTGAGACCAGAATTACATTTCTTGGCTGAGCAGAGAATCAAATTCAGGCTTAAGCAGTGACATGCAAGAATGCTAGCCACTACACCACAAGGAAGACATGTAGTTGTTGTTGTTGTTTCATTTGAGAGGGCTTTGACATCGTGATTATTCTGTTCCCATGTACTTGGATCAGTGTGGAATAGGTCTGATAACCTGTGTCATTGTGCTGGTTGTATTAGTGTGTGTATTTGTAATTCAGATGAGGATTGGGAAAGAGGTGGCCGTGGTCTTAATTTAGGACCTATCCAAGCATTTGCATGGAGTAAAAGTGGGAAACCACAGAAAACTACTTCCAAAATGGTTGAGGTAGGTATCAAAACCCAGCTCCTGTCAGTTTTGCCTCACAAGGGTGAGTGTACTCCGTTCCAGTTCTGAGACCAGAATTACATTTCTTGGCTGAGCAGAGAATCAAATTCAGGCTTAAGCAGTGACATGCAAGAATGCTAGCCACTACACCACAAGGAAGACATGTAGTTGTTGTTGTTGTTTCATTTGAGAGGGCTTTGACATCGTGATTATTCTGTTCCCATGTACTTGGATCAGTGTGGAATAGGTTTGATAACCTGTGTCATTGTGCTGGTTGTATTAGTGTGTGTATTTGTAATTCAGATGAGGATTGGGAAAGAGGTGGCCGTGGTCTTAATTTAGGACCTATCCAAGCATTTGCATGGAGTAAAAGTGGGAAACCACAGAAAACTACTTCCAAAATGGTTGAGGTAGGTATCAAAACCCAGCTCCTGTCAGTTTTGCCTCACAAGGGTGAGTGTACTCCGTTCCAGTTCTGAGACCAGAATTACATTTCTTGGCTGAGCAGAGAATCAAATTCAGGCTTAAGCAGTGACATGCAAGAATGCTAGCCACTACACCACAAGGAAGACATGTAGTTGTTGTTGTTGTTTCATTTGAGAGGGCTTTGACATCGTGATTATTCTGTTCCCATGTACTTGGATCAGTGTGGAATAGGTCTGATAACCTGTGTCATTGTGCTGGTTGTATTAGTGTGTGTATTTGTAATTCAGATGAGGATTGGGAAAGAGGTGGCCGTGGTCTTAATTTAGGACCTATCCAAGCATTTGCATGGAGTAAAAGTGGGAAACCACAGAAAACTACTTCCAAAATGGTTGAGGTAGGTATCAAAACCCAGCTCCTATCAGTTTTGCCTCACAAGGCTGAGTGTACCCCGTTCCAAATCTGAGACCAGAATTACATTTCTTGGCTGAGCAGTGAATCAAATTCAGGCTTAAGCGGTGACATCCAAGAATGGTAGCCACTACATCACAACGTAGACAATATAAGGCTGGTCTTGATTGTACTTGATCAATCAATAATAATAATAATAAAATATTAATAATAATATTATATATTCCATTTAGCAACTACACGGCCGACCTCTCCCTGTGACGTCATCCACCGTCTCAGGGCGCGGCGGCCATTTTGCCCATTAGCCCCTGTGCCAGCTATGACTGACCCCTCCATAAGAATAACATAGAGTAATTGCGCGCGGCGGCCATCTTGCCCATTAGCCACTGTGCCAGAACCGCCCTTTATATCCTACTGCTAATATTTATTTATTTATTTATTTATTTATTTATTTATTTATTTATTTATTTATTTTGCACAAGGGTAAGGTATTACATCGCAGAAATGCGAATGGAATTTAATTAGTCGCTACATGATTCGAGACGTAGTCGACGCCGGAACCCATAGTTCCTGGCCACCACACACCCTACTGTGCGTTTGACCTGATACGACGTACGTTTCTGTTGGTCTTGAAGACCTGGGTGTTAGTCATTGTGAAGAAGGACCATCGAGTCCATTATCAACGAGTAAAATAGTCATCAAGATTGATTATAGCACTTATGTGCCTGTGCATTTATTAAAACCAGTTTTCAGTAACGAGTGATAAGTATTTTCACCGAAATAAGTGAGTTCAGCATTTTTGTGCCAAAGCACATGGTTTATGTGAATTCCACATGGTTACATGCATGTGCATCCGAAATCTGCAAAGTGCTGAAATATCTGCGTAATACTGTGTGAAAGTGAAGTAAAACGCCACTACTATTCTATTAAATCGTGCTCTGTCAAAGCCGATATTTATACGCCCAAGATTACTTTGATATCTTGGCGATTACCATACACCACGTGTGTAAAATCTATGAGCAAAATTAGAATCTGTGCGCAGACACATGGCCAATTTGTTACTCAGTCTGCAATAAATGTAACGCCAGTGTTTGTTAGCATCATAGAGCTAGAATCAGTGATTTACTATAATTTGCTCCATTTTATAAGAATTACCACCTTGAAGTTACTTCTACACCACGTGATGCATATTTCAACTGTCACCATGATGTCTCCTATCGCTAAAATCATCACTAGGAGGAGATGTTGACTGCCTAGCATAACTATACCATGGAGGCGCACGTGAAGATTGTTGGGAATCAGGGATAAGGATCTGAAGACCCTTGCCAAAGTCCTGAGGGAAAGGACTAACCCCTCAGAATGTTCTTTGGTGAACGAGGTGAACAACTATGGTCATCGTGAGACTTGATTCCGATTTTCTTGTCAGGTGGTAGGTCAGTGGTGGATTAGATTTAACAACCGTTACTCAATAACAGTCATTCAGGTAGATTTTCATTCTTGTAGTTACCACTCTTGGTAATTTCATCTTCGATGGGCTTCAACACATTTAGTGTCAAGACCCAGCTCAGAGTTAGACACCTCAGATGTGCTTTCACATAGGTTCACAATCTCAAACTATGTACATTTCCACATCATGGATCATGAATTTGACGAGGAGCATTACTTTTCACTTCTTAGCTCTGTTTTTGAACATATGTTTTATTTGAGTTCCTTTATTGTACTTTACTAGTACGCCACTGTTCGGGCGTATCGTTTTTGGATTGGGAGAGTTTTACCCACCCTACAACATTATTGTAAATAGATTTTGAAGGTCTTAGAACCTTGTGACAGATTCCAGATGAATCATATTTAAGTGTAATGAGTGCAGTATGTCATAACCCACTCTTATTCCCGAATTTCACTACTACGTATCAGTTTACTTATCACCTAAAGTTAAGGTGTTTTTACAGTGCCATTCATAATTGTATTAGTGCCCTAAGTGCACGTTGTGTGAACTTTGAACTCCACAGTAGAGTGGAACATCTTTGTCAAAGACAAAACATGTGATAGGATTGTCTTCGAGTTTTTACTCTTTGTTTTGAGTAACGCAACACATGTCTGTTAATATTTTTAAGAGGCCTATTTCAATGCCTTCTACTATATTATATTATTCTGTTGGGTAAAAGTGTGATACAATTCACATGTGGACTGAATATGATCAATCTACGTCTTTTTCTGAATGTGAAACTGACTTTGCTAACGGCATTAACTCACTCTGTGTGAGGGACACTAGCCAAGGCCAGACACATGACAGGTGTCGCTTTCAAGGCCAGCCCACCGTTAATATTACCCACAACGCCAAGCTGCGTGATTCTCAATGCGAGACGACAAATAAATGACATAACAATCTTTACATTTTCTGAAGGGATATTGTCTGACCGAGCTTTTTTGTAGTCTCGATAGTATTTTGGTCAAGTACCATTTACTAGTATGGGTGACATGGACATTCACGAGCTCATGTTATATTTTTCGCAGTTATGTAAGCGAATGAATGATGTTTTTAATCACTAATGTGATGTTAGTTGAGCTATTATTTGAATGTACCAGATTGGATGTTATTATTCTCACTGTTAAGTGAATATTTATTCCGTGCGTGGACATGATTGGGTTGGTTACCATGTTTGTTGTGAATTGCCGGCCAGTTTCTAAGCTGAGCGCTAGACTTTGCCGAGGTATTTTCTGAATGTGATCCAGGTGGACACACAGATTACTTGTAATGATTGGTTTTTACGGACCGTGGCAACGTCCGTGGTGTTATTGTGAATTATGAGGCTAGTATTTTGAGGAGATTGTACCAATTTCTTGGTAGCTCCATGTTTAAGCCTGCATCAGACGGTCATTCGACATAAGTAAGAACTCGTAAGCCTGCGATAATAATAATAATAATAATTGTTACTAAATCATGAAAGCTCATTATAATTAAAACGCCGATGTTAAAACGTCATTTAATTAATAACAGTCAGTTAAACCTTGATCATTATTGCTTTCAGCTGACCGATGCATCGTGCTAGCCAGATTTTCATTCCTGAAGGAATGATATTAGATAAATACACTTTGTGACTTTGACATGAGTAGTGTATTTGTAGGGGTTCCGCAGCCTCCTCCTCCTCCCCTCCTCCAAGATGGCGGCGGTGCGATATCTCTCGAACCCATGGTTGGATTTTAAAAAATGAGGTGTTGTTGAACTCGGGCTGACACCCCCTTTCCAATGGACAACATATTTCCACCCCAAAATAAAACCTACCCCTACTAGGGGGGGGGGGGGGTGAAATTGTAATTTTTTAGAGAATCTCTCTTTCCAATTGCAACATGTGAGAGTTTGAATGCCGATATGGATTTAAACGTTGTTCTACATAAAGTGCATGTGTACGGTCGATAGTCACTACGAATTAACATGCATGTTTTTGTTTTTGTTTTTTACGCATGCCCACTCATGGCTTTTGTAAGAGGGTGGGGGAGTGGATCCCTATGGATGGGTTATTGTTGACGGGTCATTGTTAGCGGGGTCATTGTTGTCAAGTCTTGTGGACGAGTCCTTGTGGACAAGTCCTTGTGGACAGGTCATTGTTGACAGGTCATTGTGGACGAGTCTGTGTGGACGAGTCCTTGTGGACAAGTCCTTGTGGACGAGTCCTTGTCCCTTTGGACTGATCCCTTTGGCCTGGTTCCTACGGACGAGCCCATGAATTTATTTAAATTATGTCAAAGGGCCTAACTACATTTGTGTGTGTTGAATTGACGTTGTTCACCACTACTATAATGGAATAACGATATGAAAGGAAAGTGACGAAATACATGTGAACACGTGTGAAATGACCTTATTACCGTCCTCCTTGTGAAACAAGTCACATCCTGTTTTGCTTCATACGTTAGAAAATGTGAGTTCGAACCCGTGGTCGGATTTTGACGAATGAGGTGTCATTGAACTCGGGCTGATACCCCCTTTCCAATGAACAACATATTTCCACTCCAAAATAAAACCTACCCCTACTAGGGGGTGAAATTGTAATTTTTTTTAGAGAATCTCTCTTTCCAATTGCAACATGTGAGAGTTTGAATGCCGATATAGAATAAAACGTTGTTCCACACAAGAGACATGTGTTTGGTGGATAGCCACTATGAATTAACATGCTTGTTTTTGTTTTTTGTTTTTTACGCATGCCCACTCATAGCTTTTGTAAGAGGGCAGGCTTTTTAAAAGATGGCGGCTGTAGTGTAACCTAACCTAACCCAACCCATGAGTGGTGATCAAAAAGTATTTTAAGTGACGCTTGTCGATTGGCAAACCAATAATCAAAGAGTGATATGTCAGGCCTTGAGGTGATAGCCCCTTTTTATTGATCCCTGTTGATTGATCTCTGTTGATTTGCCCCTTGGAATGGTCTCTGATGACTAGCCCCTTTTGGACGGGCCCTTTTTGACAGGGGGTCATTTTTGATGGATCCTTTTTGATAGGTGCTTTTCGACGGGTCCCTGTTGACGAGTCATTGCTGACGGGTCCTTGTTGATGAGTCCCTGTGGACGGGTCATTGTTGACGGGTCCCTATTGACAGGTCATTGTTGACAGGTCATTGATGACAGGTCATTGTTGACGGGTCATTGTTGATGGGTCCTTGCTGACAAGTCCCTGTTGATGGATCCCTGTGGAAGGGTCCCTTTAGACCGGCCCCTTTGGACTGGTCCCTATGGACCGGCCCATGAAATTTATCCAAATTATGTCAAAGGGCCTAACTACATTTGTGTGTAAAGCAGTGTGTTGAACTGACGTTGTTCACCAGTCCTTACTACTACAATTGGATAACGATATAAAAAGGAATTGATTAACTAGATATGAGTTAACTACCAACGAAACACTTTGGCGACTCTGCTTGTTATTGACCAATGAGTAGGGTTTTAGAAAAACTGTTTGCTATTTTGGGTTATATACAAAAAATGCTTAGACCTTTTGAGTGACTATGTTTGCTAAACAAGACATTATACCAGACACGATTAGGATTCTTATGTAGCTCAGACAAGGAAAGAATTTCTACAGAATCTGTTGACATTGAATATAGATTTAGGTATTAGGAAGTCATTTTGAAGGCCTTTGTCTGGAGCGTGGCACTCTATGAAAGTAAAACTTAGACAATTGGTGTAGCAGAAAAGTGGAGAATTGAAGTGTTTGAAATGTGGTGTTACAGGAGAATGATGAAGATTAGATGGGTAAATAGGGTTACTAACAAAGAGGTATTAAGACGAGTGGGGGAGAAGAGATGTATCTGGCGACTGTTAATGAAGTAAAGAGATAGGTTGGTAGAACACGTACTAAGACACCCAAGAATAGCAAACTTAGTTAAGGAAGAAAGGTTCGAGGACGAGAACTGTAGGGGTAGACCAAGTTTAGAATATGTTAAACAGATAGCCTTGAATGTAGGGTGTGGTAGCTATATAGAGATGAAACGATTAGCTCGGGACAGATAGGCGCTGAGATCTGCATCAAACCAGTCAAAGGACTAAAGACTCAAACAACAACATGTAAGTTCACTAAAATAATGTTGTGTAACGGTATATGTTAGTCAACGAACAGTAATGCATTACTAAAACCCATGACACGATACCTAAGAGCTTTTCTAAAATGATTTTAAAATGCCTTTAAGCCTATATTGAACACCCAGTTCACAAGACTCATAACTGCAATGTTATGGTAAAACAAAACAAAATCTATATTTCAAAACAAGCAAGTGGTTTAGTCAATGTATACTGGAAAAAGTTTTGTAAACACTCAAGTCCTCAAGACTAATTAAATTAGTAACTGTCAGGTTGACCGAGTGGTTAAGGTGTTTGACTTAAGATCAAATTTTCTGTATAAGGAAGCATGGGTTCGAATCCCTTACCTGACATAACTATTGCCTTGACATGGCTTGGCCACACTGCATTATTATGACACTCGGTACACAAACCATAGATATAGTGTATTGTTTAAGGCCGCTCTCTTTCTGAACATAGTCAGAGACTGTTGATGGTTAACAATTGTATTAATAGTGGGACATGGGGATAGTAATTAAGAAAAACAGACAATACCCATACAATATTTTTATTAAATTCATTTTATAATAGTTACACACTGAATTCAAGTCTATCTCTTTACCATTGTTCTATATAGATTTTTAAACACAACGCTTGTTGTAGATCCTTTTACAACTTTCTCCAGGTACTCTTGCTCTTAAAAACTGGGGAAGCCGCAATGGTTTTATAAACATAAAACCCTCATCCTCTTCTTTTTCATAATTATCATCATCATCATCATCATCATCATTATGAATATTATCATCAAACTTATTATAGTCATTGTCACCATCATTATCATCATCAGCATCATTCTCAACATCACTAGAACTATCCAATTCCTCTTGTTTGTTTTCCACAGGGACCTCTTGTAGAGTCTGCGTTGCTTTTGATAGTGTAAAGGGTTTTTTGAACGATGGTATTTGTCCTAACATGTCTTTTTGAGGTGATGATGAATGCTTTTTAACAAACAATTCACTATCTTGAGCAGCAATATATTTTTCTTGGACTTGCTTTTTTACCTGGGCTAGAGTATTTTGCGTATTTAAATGTGTATTAATTTGAGATTCACAATGATGTTCTTTTGAAGTAAGTACGTTGGAGTCTTTTGTTTTAATCATTCCTCGACACTTTTTGGATCGTTGTTTTGAACATCGCCAAATAACAGTTCCATCTTTATTGGTTGTTTTTACAATATATGTATATCCTTTATAGAAGACACATGGCTTGCCATGACTGGTTGTTGAGACTTCCATATCAACTAATACATATGAATTAAATTTTAGTAAAGTCACATGAACAATCTTTAGATTACAAGTGATTTACACACACACACACACTTTCCTAAATGTCAAGATTTATGGATGTTGTTTTCCGCCAACAGCTGCTTACTGCGTATGACAAGGCTGGAGACTGGTAGGTGAGTTGGTCTTTCACGATGTGAACACTGTAACAGGCAGTAGTCAACTGACAATATTCTTATACCCTAGTCAAGGTTAACAGGTACTTACTGCGTATGACAAGACCGTACACTCGTAGGTTAGACCGTATTTTTTGTTTGTTGCTAAGGATCCCATATATACCCTAGACATGTTAGTTCTGAACACTTATTGGTTAATTGTATATATTGAATTTAAATACACAGCTCATACAAGCACGTTTTGCGGATGGGAGTGGTGAGAGGCTGGCAAAAAAGGAAATGTTTTAGTTTAATGAAACGTCATGTCCTAGTAGGCGTGATTTATAGTAGACGCAATTGATAGTAGACGTAATTGATAGTAGGTGTAATCGATACTAGACGTGATTAATAGTAGACGCAATTGATACTAGGCGTGATTGATAGTAGGCGTGATTTGTAGTAAGCGCGATTTATAGTAGACGCAAATGTTAGTAGGCGCGATTGATAGTAGGCGTGATTGATAGTAGACGCGATTGATAGTAGGCGCAATTTGACATGGGCGCGACTCAGATCATTTTTGATATCATAAAGTTACAGTGTCAATGTTTATACAAAGTACAAGGTAGAGGGTATTTTAAGACATAACCTCAGCTCACTTAACATAACCTAACTTTACCTAACCCTACTTTGTCACGTGACATGTTCTACAAGTTTAGACTTGCTTTAAGACTGATTATGACGTCATAGATTGATGGGAGGGGTGAGAGGCTCACAAAAAAGGAAATGTTCTGGTTTAATGAAACGTCATGTCCTAGTAGGCGCGATTTATAGTAGACGCAAATGATAGTAGGCGCGATTAATAGTAGACGCAATTGATAGTAGACGTGATTGATAGTAGGCGTGATTTGACATGAGCGCGATTTATAGTAGACGCGAAAGATAGTAGGCGCGATTGATAGTAGGCGTAATTAGACATGGGCGAGATTTATAGTAGACGCAATTGATAGTAGGCGCGATTGATAGTAGGTGTAATTGGTAGTGGGCGCGATTTGACATGAGCGCGATTTATAGTAGACGCAAATGATAGTAGGCGTGATTGATAGTAGACGCAATTGATACTAGGTGTGATTGATAGTAGGCGTGATTTGTAGTAAGCGCATTTCATAGTAGGCTCAATTGATAGTAGATGCAATTGATAGTAGACGTGATTGATAGTAGGCGCGATTGATAGTAGACGTGATTGATATGGACGCGACGTAGATCATTTTTGATATTACAAAGTTACAGTGTCAATGTTTATACAAAGTACAAGGCAGAGAGGGGGTATTTTAAGACTTAACCTCAGCTCACCTAACATAACCTAACTTTACCTAACCTAACTTTGTCACGTGACATGTTCTACAAGTTTAGACTTGCTTTACGGCTGACTATGACTATGACGTCATAGATTGATGAGAAGAGTGGGAGGCTGACAAAAAAGGAAATGTTTTGGTTTAATGAAAAGTCATGTCCTAGCAGGCGCGATTGGTAGTAGACGCAATTGATAGTAGACGCGATTAATGGTAGGCGCAATTGATAGTAGGTGTGATCAGGTACTTACTGCATATCAAAAGGCTGTACACTCGTGTGTTAGACACTCTATCTTGTTAAAGACCCCTATATATTCCCTATACAAGGCTATACATGTTAGTTCTAAACACTTAGTGGTTATTTGTATTTTAAATTTATATACACAGGTTATACAAGCACGTTTTTTCACACAGTAAAACTTTGTCAAATAGCCACATGCGACATGCAAAGTATGTTTCCGCTATCTAGCGGTGACTATGCAAACTACCTGAACATATCCTAATCTAATCCTAGCTAACTTCACCTGACGTGACCATACCGGTTTGTAAGCTACAACAACAACACACTAAGATTCCATGAATTCCAGAGTACTTTTAGATTAATTATCGACTCTCAACTCTTATAACTATGTCTATCCCACTCTGTCAAAAACACGATTTTTTTAAAAAAAATTTGCTTGATGTCAATACTAAAGTGATAATGGGTTTTCCGATTCTATCACTATAAATTCATTACCCCCACTCTTATCTCGGTCTCGACAACAACCATGCCTATTTTTATTATGTCAGATGATGTAATGTTCGAGTGCAAAGTGGGTGTAAAAGTGAGTGCAAAGTGAGTGCAAAAGTGAGTGCAAAGTAAGTGTAAAAGTAGTTGTAAAAGTGAGTGCAAAGTGAGTGCAAAAGTGAGTGCAAAAGTGAGTGCAAAAGTGGGGTGTAAAAGTGGTACCCTATTTGTAATGGCTTATTTGACAAGTTATTTTGTGGTACCCTATTCGTAATGGCTTATTTCACAAGTTGTTTTTGTCAATGTATTTAGAGGATATTTCTCTTGTTCATGGAAAGTATCTCAGCCCTTTTTATGATAGCATAATGCTTACCGTCATGTTTGTAAGCAACAACAACACACTAAAATTCCAAGAATCCATTCTACTCAAAGGTTAATGATGGTCTCTCAACTCCATTCCACGCCTAGTCAAAAACATTATACATTTCAAATTTTTCAAAAAAGGTAAATTGAGAAAGTAGACTATATATTTAAACTAAAAAATCATATGCTAACTCCAACACCTACGTCTATCCCATTCTCAGTAAAAAAAAAAATATATATTCTTTAAATTTTTCCAAAAAATATTTGGAAAGTAGGCTATAATTTGAAAACTAATCATCCTAAAAAGTCATATATAGACTCAAACCAATGGCTTTTATGTCCTTAATCGTTAGAACAAAACATGGAATTTGACATTTTTCCAAATATTGATCATTTTTAAAAATGGGCTATATTTTGTAAACTATGAATTACACAAAAAAATGTGTTTGACATAAAAATGACAGGTATTTACCCCCTCTACCCACAAACCAAGTCCCAGGTCTCTGGGACAAAATCCAAAAAGGTTCAATTTTGAAAGTAGACGATATTTTGAAAACTAATCATTCTAAAAAGTCATATATAGACTCATACAAATGTCCTTTAAGTCCCTTAACGTTATAACAAAACTTAACATTTTTTTTCATTTTTTCAAAAAAAAGTCCAATTTTCAAAATTGCCTATATTTTGGAAACTAAGAATTAGTTCCAAAATGGCGGTCGTAGCTTAAATCAACCTAACCTAACCCTACGAGGTGTGATCAAAAAGTTCCAAAATGGCTGCCGTAGCTTAACTTAACCTTTGATTGATCCCTGTTGATTGACCCCTTTTGATTGATCTCTGTTGATGTATCGCTTTGGACTGGTCCCTGTTGACTAGCCCCTTTGGACGGGTCCTTTTTAAAGGGGGAGTCATTTTTTTACGGGTCCCGGAGGACGGGTCCTTGTTGACGGGTCCCTGTGGGCGGTTCCTTTGGACTGATACTTATGGACTGGCCCGTGCATTTTATCCAAATTATATCAAAGGGGCCCGCCCACAGGGACCGGTCAACAAGGACCCGTCCTTCCGGGACCAGTAAAAAAATGACTCCCCCTTTAAAAAGGACCCGTCCAAAGGGGCTAGTCAACAGGGACCAGTCCAAAGGGATACATCAACAGAGATCAATCAAAAGGGATACATCAACAGGGATCAATCAAAGGTTAAGTTATGCTACGGCAGCCATTTTGGAACTTTTTGATCACACCTCGTAGGGTTAGGTTAGGTTGAGTTAAGCTACGACCGCCATTTTGGAACTAATTCTTAGTTTCCAAATTATAGACAATTTTGAAAATTGGACTTTTTTTTTTTGAAAAAATGAAAAAAATGTTAAGTTTTGTTCTAACGTTAAGGGACTTAAAGGACATTTGTTTGAGTCTATATATGACTTTTTAGAATGATTAGTTTTCAAAATATCGTCTACTTTCAAAATTGAACCTTTTTGGATTTTGTCCCAGAGACCTGGGACTTGGTTTGTGGGTAGAGGGGGTAAATACCTGTCATTTTTATGTCAAACACTTTTTTTGTGTAATTCATAGTTTACAAAATATAGCCCATTTTTAAAAATGATCAATATTTGGAAAAATGTCAAATTCCATGTTTTGTTCTAACGATTAAGGACATAAAAGCCATTGGTTTGAGTCTATATATGACTTTTTAGGATGATTAGTTTTCAAATTATAGCCTACTTTCCAAATATTTTTTGGAAAAATTTAAAGAATATATATATTTTTTTTGACTGAGAATGGGATAGACGTAGGTGTTGGAGTTAGCATATGATTTTTTAGTTTAAATATATAGTCTACTTTCTCAATTTACCTTTTTTGAAAAATTTGAAATGTATAATGTTTTTGACTAGGCGTGGAATGGAGTTGAGAGACCATCATTAACGTTTGAGTAGATTGGATTCTTGGAATTTTAGTGTGTTGTTGTTGCTTACAAACATGACGGTAAGCATTATGCTATCATAAAAAGGGCTGAGATACTTTCCATGAACAAGAGAAATATCCTCTAAATACATTGACAAAAACAACTTGTGAAATAAGCCATTACGAATAGGGTACCACAAAATAACTTGTCAAATAAGCCATTACAAATAGGGTACCACTTTTACACCCCACTTTTGCACTCACTTTCGCACTCACTTTGCACTCACTTTTACAACTACTTTTACACTTACTTTGCACTCACTTTTGCACTCACTTTGCACTCACTTTTACACCCACTTTGCACTCGAACATTACATCATCTGACATAATAAAAATAGGCATGGTTGTTGTCGAGACCGAGATAAGAGTGGGGGTAATGAATTTATAGTGATAGAATCGGAAAACCCATTATCACTTTAGTATTGACATCAAGCAAATTTTTTTAAAAAAAATCGTGTTTTTGACAGAGTGGGATAGACATAGTTATAAGAGTTGAGAGTCGATAATTAATCTAAAAGTACTCTGGAATTCATGGAATCTTAGTGTGTTGTTGTTGTTGCTTACAAACCGGTATGGTCACGTCAGGTGAAGTTAGCTAGGATTAGATTAGGATATGTTCAGGTAGTTTCCATAGTCACCGCTAGATAGCGGAAACATACTTTGCATGTCGCATGTGGCTATTTGACAAAGTTTTACTGTGTGAAAAAACGTGCTTGTATAACCTGTGTATATAAATTTAAAATACAAATAACAACTAAGTGTTTAGAACTAACATGTATAGCCTTGTATAGGGAATATATAGGGGTCCTTAACAAGATAGAGTGTCTAACACACGAGTGTACAGCCTTTTGATATGCAGTAAGTACCTGATCACACCTACTATCAATTGCGCCTACCATTAATCGCGTCTACTATCAATTGCGTCTACTACCAATCGCGCCTGCTAGGACATGACTTTTCATTAAACCAAAACATTTCCTTTTTTGTCAGCCTCCCACCCCTCTCATCAATCTATGACGTCATAGTCATAGTCAGCCTTAAAGCAAGTCTAAACTTGTAGAACATGTCACGTGACAAAGTTAGGTTAGGTAAAGTTAGGTTATGTTCGGTGAGCTGAGGTTAAGTCTTAAAATACCCCCTCTCTGCCTTGTACTTTGTATAAACATTGACACTGTAACTTTGTAATATCAAAAATGATCTACGTCGCGTCCATATCAATCACGTCTACTATCAATCGCGCCTACTATCAATCACGTCTACTATCAATTGCATCTACTATCAATTGAGCCTACTATGAAATGCGCTTACTACAAATCACGCCTACTATCAATCACGCCTAGTATCAATTGCGTCTACTATCAATCACGCCTACTGTCATTTGCGTCTACTATAAATCGCGCTCATGTCAAATCGCGCCTACTATCAATCGCGTCTACTATCAATCACGCCTACTATCAATCGCGCCTACTAACATTTGCGTCTACTATAAATCGCGCTTACTACAAATCACGCCTACTATCAATCACGCCTAGTATCAATTGCGTCTACTATTAATCACGTCTAGTATCGATTACACCTACTATCAATTACGTCTACTATCAATTGCGTCTACTATAAATCACGCCTACTAGGACATGACGTTTCATTAAACTAAAACATTTCCTTTTTTGCCAGCCTCTCACCACTCCCATCCGCAAAACGTGCTTGTATGAGCTGTGTATTTAAATTCAATATATACAATTAACCACTGAGTGTTCAGAACTAACATGTCTAGGGTATATATGGGATCCTTAGCAACAAACAAAAAATACGGTCTAACCTACGAGTGTACGGTCTTGTCATACGCAGTAAGTACCTGTTAACCTTGACTAGGGTATAAGAATATTGTCAGTTGACTACTGCCTGTTACAGTGTTCACATCGTGAAAGACCAACTCACCTACCAGTCTCCAGCCTTGTCATACGCAGTAAGCAGCTGTTGGCGGAAAACAACATCCATAAATCTTGACATTTAGGAAAGTGTGTGTGTGTGTGTAAATCACTTGTAATCTAAAGATTGTTCATGTGACTTTACTAAAATTTAATTCATATGTATTAGTTGATATGGAAGTCTCAACAACCAGTCATGGCAAGCCATGTGTCTTCTATAAAGGATATACATATATTGTAAAAACAACCAATAAAGATGGAACTGTTATTTGGCGATGTTCAAAACAACGATCCAAAAAGTGTCGAGGAATGATTAAAACAAAAGACTCCAACGTACTTACTTCAAAAGAACATCATTGTGAATCTCAAATTAATACACATTTAAATACGCAAAATACTCTAACCCAGGTAAAAAAGCAAGTCCAAGAAAAATATATTGCTGCTCAAGATAGTGCATTGTTTGTTAAAAATCATTCATCATCACCTCAAAAAGACATGTTAGGACAAATACCATCGTTCAAAAAACCCTTTACACTATCAAAAGCAACGCAGACTCTACAAGAGGTCCCTGTGGAAAACAAACAAGAGGAATTGGATAGTTCTAGTGATGTTGAGAATGATGCTGATGATGATAATGATGGTGACAATGACTATAATAATTTTGATGATAATATTCATAATGATGATGATGATGATGATGATGATGATGATGATAATTATGAAAAAGAAGAGGATCAGGGTTTTATGTTTATGAAACCATTGCGGCTTCCCCAGTTTTTAAGAGCAAGAGTACCTGGAGGAAGTTGTAAAAGGATCTACAACAAGCGTTGTGTTTAAAAATCTATATAGAACAATGGTAAAGAGATAGACTTGAATTCAGTGTGTAACTATTATAAAATGAATTTAATAAAAATATTGTATGGGTATTGTCTGTTTTTCTTAATTACTATCCCCATGTCCCACTATTAATACAATTGTTAACCATCAACAGTCTCTGACTATGTTCAGAAAGAGAGTGGCCTTAAACAATACACTATATCTATGGTTTGTGTACCGAGTGTCATAATAATGCAGTGTGGCCAAGCCATGTCAAGGCAATAGTTATGTCAGGTAAGGGATTCGAACCCATGCTTCCTTATACAGAAAATTTGATCTTAAGTCAAACACCTTAACCACTCGGTCAACCTGACAGTTACTAATTTAATTAGTCTTGAGGACTTGAGTGTTTACAAAACTTTTTCCAGTATACATTGACTAAACCACTTGCTTGTTTTGAAATATAGATTTTGTTTTGTTTTACCATAACATTGCAGTTATGAGTCTTGTGAACTGGGTGTTCAATATAGGCTTAAAGGCATTTTAAAATCATTTTAGAAAAGCTCTTAGGTATCGTGTCATGGGTTTTAGTAATGCATTACTGTTCGTTGACTAACATATACCGTTACACAACATTATTTTAGTGAACTTACATGTTGTTGTTTGAGTCTTTAGTCCTTTGACTGGTTTGATGCAGATCTCAGCGCCTATCTGTCCCGAGCTAATCGTTTCATCTCTATATAGCTACCACACCCTACATTCAAGGCTATCTGTTTAACATATTCTAAACTTGGTCTACCCCTACAGTTCTCGTCCTCGAACCTTTCTTCCTTAACTAAGTTTGCTATTCTTGGGTGTCTTAGTACGTGTTCTACCAACCTATCTCTTTACTTCATTAACAGTCGCCAGATACATCTCTTCTCCCCCACTCGTCTTAATACCTCTTTGTTAGTAACCCTATTTACCCATCTAATCTTCATCATTCTCCTGTAACACCACATTTCAAACACTTCAATTCTCCACTTTTCTGCTACACCAATTGTCTAAGTTTTACTTTCATAGAGTGCCACGCTCCAGACAAAGGCCTTCAAAATGACTTCCTAATACCTAAATCTATATTCAATGTCAACAGATTCTGTAGAAATTCTTTCCTTGTCTGAGCTACATAAGAATCCTAATCGTGTCTGGTATAATGTCTTGTTTAGCAAACATAGTCACTCAAAAGGTCTAAGCATTTTTTGTATATAACCCAAAATAGCAAACAGTTTTTCTAAAACCCTACTCATTGGTCAATAACAAGCAGAGTCGCCAAAGTGTTTCGTTGGTAGTTAACTCATATCTAGTTAATCAATTCCTTTTTATATCGTTATCCAATTGTAGTAGTAAGGACTGGTGAACAACGTCAGTTCAACACACTGCTTTACACACAAATGTAGTTAGGCCCTTTGACATAATTTGGATAAATTTCATGGGCCGGTCCATAGGGACCAGTCCAAAGGGGCCGGTCTAAAGGGACCCTTCCACAGGGATCCATCAACAGGGACTTGTCAGCAAGGACCCATCAACAATGACCCGTCAACAATGACCTGTCATCAATGACCTGTCAACAATGACCTGTCAATAGGGACCCGTCAACAATGACCCGTCCACAGGGACTCATCAACAAGGACCCGTCAGCAATGACTCGTCAACAGGGACCCGTCGAAAAGCACCTATCAAAAAGGATCCATCAAAAATGACCCCCTGTCAAAAAGGGCCCGTCCAAAAGGGGCTAGTCAACAGAGACCAGTCCAAAGGGACAAATCAACAGAGATCAATCAACAGGGATCAATCAAAAGGGGCTATCACCTCAAGGCCTGACATATCACTCTTTGATTATTGGTTTGCCAATCGACAAGCGTCACTTAAAATACTTTTTGATCACCACTCGTGGGTTGGGTTAGGTTAGGTTACACTACAGCCGCCATCTTTTAAAAAGCCTGCCCTCTTACAAAAGCTATGAGTGGGCATGCGTAAAAAACAAAAAACAAAAACAAGCATGTTAATTCATAGTGGCTATCCACCAAACACATGTCTCTTGTGTGGAACAACGTTTTATTCCATATCGGCATTCAAACTCTCACATGTTGCAATTGGAAAGGGAGATTCTCTAAAAAAAAAATTACAATTTCACCCCCTAGTAGGGGTAGGTTTTATTTTGGAGTGGAAATATGTTGTTCATTGGAAAGGGGGTATCAGCCCGAGTTCAATGACACCTCATTCGTCAAAATCCGACCACGGGTTCGAACTCACATTTTCTCACGTATGAAGCAAAACAGGATGTGACTTGTTTCACAAGGAGGACGGTAATAAGGTCATTTCACACGTGTTCACATGTATTTCGTCACTTTCCTTTCATATCGTTATTCCATTATAGTAGTGGTGAACAACGTCAATTCAACACACACAAATGTAGTTAGGCCCTTTGACATAATTTAAATAAATTCATGGGCTCGTCCGTAGGAACCAGGCCAAAGGGATCAGTCCAAAGGGACAAGGACTCGTCCACAAGGACTTGTCCACAAGGACTCGTCCACACAGACTCGTCCACAATGACCTGTCAACAATGACCTGTCCACAAGGACTTGTCCACAAGGACTCGTCCACAAGGATCTCGACAACAATGACTCCGCTAACAATGACCCGTCAACAATAACCCATCCATAGGGATCCACTCCCCCACCCTCTTACAA
The DNA here is from genome assembly GCA_946902985.2 of Meconema thalassinum. NCBI lineage: Eukaryota > Metazoa > Arthropoda > Insecta > Orthoptera > Tettigoniidae > Meconema > Meconema thalassinum. Next base: position 666,258,676 of record OX336389.2, on the reverse strand, counting down.
AAGCCATGAGTGGGCATGCGTAAATAACAAAAACAAAAAACATGCATGTTTATTCGTAGTGACTATCGACCGTACACATGCACTTTATGTAGAACAACGTTTAAATCCATATCGGCATTCAAACTCTCACATGTTGCAATTGGAAAGAGAGATTCTCTAAAAAATTACAATTTCACCCCCCCCCCCCTAGTAGGGGTAGGTTTTATTTTGGGGTGGAAATATGTTGTCCATTGGAAAGGGGGTGTCAGCCCGAGTTCAACAACACCTCATTTTTTAAAATCCAACCATGGGTTCGAGAGATATCGCACCGCCGCCATCTTGGAGGAGGGGAGGAGGAGGAGGCTGCGGAACCCCTACAAATACACTACTGACATGAGATCACCGGCTAACCGAAAGTTCGTAACTACGGGGCCGCGTGACCTTTTCAGGTGGATCACTGTGTTGACAGGGGATTCCTTTCATTTGATTATACGATAGATGACTAATGAAAAAAAACAGTTCTCCATTTTGGTGCAGGCAAGTGAATAATATGCTTTTTGTGTGTACTATTCTTTATTTGAAGTGTATAAACACAATTGTACCCTACTGTTTTTCTTGTAACTACTGTTTGTACAGCTATCTTTGGTATGCTTAGAAATGAATTACGATGACTGTTATTAACCTTGTAACTAGTTTTTGCTAACACGGACGCCTATCGCCGTTGTTGTTTGTGATAGGATTTATTTAGCTGAGTTAACCTTAAATGTAAATAAGGGGTGGATGCCAGCTTCATTTAGATTTTGTCGTCATCTTTGCATGTATTCATTAAATTAGGGTTTTTCTCACCACTTCCTAGCTTTGCCATGATCTTTCTCTTGTAACTAGGACTGATCGAAGGGGTATTCCTTCAAGCTAGGGTTTGTTTTTCCTTTTTTATTAGCTATTTGCGCATTAGCCGATTTAGGCCCTCAGATCTTAGGCTAGGGGTCTGAATTTCTTAATAAATTAATCAACGAAATTTACTTAAGCCTGGATATTAGTTATTTAGTAGTTTGTTCTTTTGGGGGTGCATTTCTTTGGGTGCCTTTGACCTTTCATCGGAGTGAATTCCGATCCTCTTCGGCCATGTGTCTTGAGGGCGAGGACATCTGGGAGGCCACGCATCGGTTGACGGTAACCAGATAACGTCCTCTGACGGGCACATAACGCAGTGTTTTTTTTTGTCCTTTTCAGTTTACACTGTATAGCCTACATATTACTGCTGTTGTTATTTTGCGACGTTTTGAAAGTTTTGAATGGGGGCTTTGTGTAGATAGACTGACTGGGCAGTTACAAATCTGCGGCACAGTGTCCTGGCCATCACTAAAGTGCGGTGATGAGGAAGGAGGAGGGGGAGGAGTAACACCTCGTTAAAAAACCTGGGTACATCTGGCTCCGGATGGTAGCACCCTGTAAGGGCCCCTGCCTAGGGTTACTAGGTGAAAATTGGTCAACGGTCCTGATGGCGGAAGAGGAATCTAAGATTCCCAACGATGGATGGAGCGGAAGATCCAGGTGGTTTCCCCACCAATAAAGAACTCTAAATCCAAAAGCGTTTGTTCCCAGATTGGGCGGCTTATGGTCAGCGTCTGTTCACCAAGTGGTGCGGCTGTAAACATGCTCCAGGAACTAACAATCCCTGGTTCTAAGAAACCTAGTGGATAACAACTAGACCCCATTTCTTACAAGTAACCATGGCACGTGCAAGTAATACCAGTTTTACCCCAGGTGGTAACCAATCCATCCGTCAACGGACGGCACCCGGGCGTTCGGACTCTGGGGGACCCTGGCAACCACGGCCACAGAGAAAATCGGAGTTCTCTGGCAAACTTCCACATAAGACACCAACATACGTAGGCACTCTAAACATCAACACTCTCATACAGCCTGGAAAGTTGCACAATCTAGTGACAGAACTCGATAGACAGAAGCTTCTAATCCTCGCGCTGCAGGAGACACGTATCACAGATGAAGACACCATGGACTACGGCAATTACCGCTTGTTCAAGAGCAAGACTGACAGGCGCATTGCCAAAGGCTTTCCACTTCTGGGGATGGCCTTCATGGTCCACAAGACCATAGTAGAATTCTTAGAAGAAGTTACTCCAGTAAACAACAGATTGATGAGCATGCGCTTCCGGTGCGCCAACAAAAAATACACACTGATCAACGCACACGCCCCCACTAACCAAAGTAACAAGAGCGATCCACAGTCCACAGAAAAATTCTGGTCGACCCTTGACACAGTGATGTCCAAAGTCCCCAGGGATGACGTCAAACTCCTCATGGGCGACTTCAATGCACAGATCGGTAGAGAAAAGTTGTACAGGAAAACAGTCGGAAACTATCCCGCACATAAATTCACAAATAAAAATGGCACACGACTCATAGAACTCTGCCAGCAGAATAACCTCAAGCTCATGTCAACATCTCTTAGAAAACATCCTAAAAACAGAAAACCTGGCGTTCTCCAGTCCAGCAGTTAGGTGAGTTCCAAATCGACCATGTGGCAATATCATATCCAGTACAGAAGGAGATTCATGATGTACAGGTACGTAGAGGAGCCAACATTGACTCTGACCATTACCTAACCCGCGTCAAGGTCAAGTTCACCCCAAAGAGAACTTTCTGTAAGAAAACCCCCCTACCAAAATTTGACACAAAAAAGATTGCCGATTCTGGAGTGAAGGAAGCCTGGGAAAAAGAACATGCCAATGACTGGCAAAATTTCCACCGAAAAATCATAGAAACAGCACAAGCTCTCATTCCTTTGAAGAAGAATTCCAAACATCCTTGGTGGGATGTTGATTGTGAGAATGCACTCATTACCAGGAAATTGGCATATCAGAAATACAACAGTAAAAAATCCCCAGAAAATTTACAGACCTTCCATGAAACACGAAAAGCAACCGCAAAAATTATCAGACAATCCAAGAGGAGATACCTGAAGGAACAGTTGGACTCCATTGAGGACAACTTCCGTAACTACAACGTAAGGGACTTCTACAGAACGTTTGCAGGACACATCAGAGGGTACACACCACCAAACCTTTGCTTCAGAAAATGTGATGGAAAATTAGCACTAACGAATAAGGAGAATTGCAAGGTGATGGCACAATACTTCTCTGATCTTCTCAACTGTCCAGAACCAATAGAGAGATTCTCAGAGGAAGAACCTACAGTCAAGAACGCAGACTCATTACCTCCGACACAAGAGGAAGTTCACAGGCACATCATCAAACTTAAGAACAACAGGGCATCTGGTGAAGACTGCATAGTGGCCGAACTACTGAAAAATCTAGGGCCACACTCACTTAGGGAACTCACACACATTATCACTGACATCTGGACATCAGAAAAGCTACCAGATGAGTGGAAATGTGCATTGATCCACCCATTACACAAAAAAGGCGACCGCTCTGACGTAAACAATTACAGGGACATTTCACTCTTACAAGTTACGTACAAGATCCTCTCAGCGTGCCTACTCCAAAGGGCTCGGGACCAGCTGGAACACAAGATTGGCGAGTACCAGGCGGGATTTCGTCCTGGTCGCTCCTGCGCGGAACAAATCTTCAACCTAAAAATTATATTGAAAATCAAAGCCCTCAGGAATACTCCAGTTATATGTACCTTCGTTTACTTCAAGAAGGCATATGACTCCATTGACCGTCAGTCATTGTTCAACATCTTACACGAGCAAGGTTCGGATAGCAAGACATTGCGATTGATCAAACAGACACTGACAGACACGACATCAAAAGTGAAATTCATGGGGGAAATCTCAGAACCATTTCAGATCAATACAGGTGTTCGCCAAGGTGACGGGCTCTCTCCGCTCCTCTTCAACCTAGTGCTGAACAAAGTTATCAAGGAATGGGAGAAAGAGCTGAGACTTCAAGGTTACTGGAGGCCAGTGCGACTAGGACGACCAAAGGACGAACTGGAGGTTGGATGTCTAGCCTTCGCGGATGATCTGGCTCTACTCTCAGATAACGAAACCACATCAATCAGACAGAAGTACTCCAAGAGTGCGCCGAAAAAGTAGGACTACAGATCTCGTTCCAAAAGACAGATTTTTTCTGTACGAAATTCGACATACAGAATTTAAACACGAAATATGGCAAGATCAATAGAGTCGCCCACTTTAAATACCTAGGTGAAGTGCTTGAACCGACGGGAAAAGAGAAAATCGCGCAGAACACTAGGTTAATGAAAATGAAGAGAGCCTTATACAAGACACAGAGTGTCTACAACAAAAAATGTCTGTCCACATTCACTAAACTTCGTCATTACAACACGGTTATTAAACCTGAGGTGCTTTATGCTAGTGAGACGTTGACGTTACACACTAAGGGCGACTTGGAAAAAATCCTCACAGAGGAAAGAAAAATAATAAGGAAAATAATTGGACCAAAGTACACAGACGAAGGATACAGGCTTCACTCCAGAGACACCACAAAGAAATTGTCCAACCTCGCAGCAGACATCAGAAAGAGGCGACTAAAATTTTACGGCCACATCAGCAGACTCCCACAAACCAGACTCACCAACAAAATTCTTAGATACATACAGCGGCTCAAGATTACTACACCCTGGATAATGCAAGTCAAAATTGATCTAGTAAAAGCACAGGTCGACCCAGAAGACGTCATAGACAAATGCGTATTTAGACACAAAGTATACAAGTGGGAAGTGTTGTCAGAGAGAGCTGCACCTACAGCCCAAAGACCAAAGTGGACCGAAGAAAGGAAGAGGGCCTTTAGTGCACGAATGAAAGAGTACTGGAAAGACAGGAAGAACAAAAAGTCATGATTGCTTCGCGTGGTCTAATAGGCCTGTAACGTGTAAAATAAATAAATAAATAAATAAATAAATAAATAAATAAATAAATAAATAAATAAATAAATAATAATAATAATAATAATAATAATAATAATAATTAGAATTATAATACAATTTTTACATTCAATGGAATTTATTCTTTTGCAGGTATAAACATTGTTACTATTTGATGACTCCACGAGATAAACGGGGTAAGTCACAGTCTGTAAATTTTTTAGGAGAGTGAATTTAAACTTTCATCACTAAAAATAAATACTTAAAACACCCCAATTGAAAGTAAACAATAAGCTTTTTTGCCAAATTTATTTCTTATGAAGGAAGTACATGTAAAACAATTAAAACCTAAAGTTACATGATGAATAAGTGATAGGATTTGGGTTCTTTCGCTTTCCACTAAAAATAAAACCGCTGTATCTCGGTGACATTCCACTTTATTTGAAATTTATTTCAACTGATCTGTAGTAACGATGGCAGGCCACTAGAATGTGCCATAATCCCATTCATGAAAAAATGGACTTATTCCGTTCTTTCCGTGGGGTCTTCATTTGCATACTTTCCATATATGTGACAGATTATTGTCCATACGATATACTATTACTATTATACAGACGACTCTTACGTAGCTCAAAATGTCCAAGACAGTTACGAGAATGACACTAATGAACAATATGAAATGAAAACGTCCACGTTATGTAAGGAGATGTTTGAAGTTAAAAGGTGTCCCAAAATTGGCTAGCTACCTACCGAGCAAGACAGCAGCTCCTGCACCAAGCTCCCGCCAAGATCAGCGAATACTTCGTGAACCGACGTCAATTGATGATCCACCTTCCACTGAGACTCTGACTCATCGATACCATCCAACCCTACCCAGACATTAGTCATTTCCCAGCCCGCCCTGCATTATCAAGCAACAATACCATTCCATTCCAACCGTTATCCATTATAGTCCGCTACCAAGCAAATAGCCCAACCTCAGACATTACAAATCAAGCAAATCCTTTCGCCCCGAGTTGCAGGCAAGCTCTACTCGTCCATTCTCACCCCTGCAGCTAATATATACTGTAATTAATAAATCATTAATTAATTATGACATTTAAATTCTACCAGCTCGTCCACTCTCGCAGCCCCTCTGCTTAATAACTGGAAACCTTGGACGACTGGTATTTCTCTTGGGCGAAGCCAAATCTATGCCCCCCTAAGGTCTGCCAAGCATTTGACCTATTCATCCATTCTCTTCTCATACTTTCCGCTTCACTAAAACAGACATGAACTCTCAATGTAAACACAATCCTGAGGAGTTCGACCCAGCAGATCCTGCCTGGGATACCTTCCGGGATACACCTCGCACTCGTTCACGATCCAACTGGATCCTCGAAATTGACACATCAGAACAGCTATTTACTACTCATCCCAATAAACCAGTTCCCGAATGGAACGGCATGGTCATTCATGATCCACCCTCCTCGCAACATGGATCCCGTCACACTTAGACAGGCCATATGCCTAGCACTTGTCTCCCATCTCCACAACGTGGCATGCATCGAGGAGACTGTGCAGCATTATGTAACGGTCATCCCAACACATGGGAGATCTCTCGGCGCCCTAGGCGAAGCGCTCAAGTCTCACTCAGCTATTCCCCCATTCAAGTACTTGAGCCCAGACGTTTGCGACCCTCCAGATAAGCTCATTCCAACTGAACCCAAGCAGACCAGTGAGGAGCAATCTCAAACTATCCCAATCCCGCCACCTATGCCTAAGAATTCGTCAGTAAAACAGACTCAAACAGTTCATACACAACCAACAACTCCAACAACACAGATCTCCCTGGTCTCTGAAAAACACTCTTCAGAAAAGCCTAAACGCAATCATATGACACAAACCGATCCCCCCCAAGTCATTCTACCACGCACGCTACTGACACAGCGCCAGATGGCCCTACATTACCCAAATCGCCAGCCCACAAGCAGCACTCTTCCTCAGGACAAGCGTCGCGCAATCACAAGTCTCCCAACAATCAAAAGACACCAACTAAGGCGCCGCGACGCAGCCCAGCGATCATACAACATACCTCACTCATTATAAGGTGATTTAAATGCCACATCGCCACATAAATTGTACGGTAGCTAAGGACAGCTCCACGTGTGTAAACTGTGGGGGCAATCATGTGGCGTCCTACGCAGGGTGCAAGTATATTAAAGACGCCATCAAACACAAGCAAAAAGCATTCACCAGGCATCGAACCCGTCCCAACATTCCATGGCTACTCTCACTCAAAGTAGCCCCCCCCCCCTCCCACAGCCCAGCCCGCCACTGCACTCTCCCAGCTACTACAACTAATCTCCCAACTCCTCACCGTTACACTAGCTTAGCCATGATCGAACACAGGACTCCTGATCGCTGGGTGCCTGCCTGGGGATTGGGCTTAAGCCTGATCGCCTGGGATGTCTCGTAGCGACCTGTTTTTCGGCTGGCTATAGTACTAAATTCCTCTCTACACGCAAAAAACAGTATATTTACAGTTAAACCAATCAATAATTAATCACAAAACAGTAACATTCCACTAGCAAAGTCTTTAAAAACACATACAAAGCAGCCAGGCAGCAGCCAGGCACTGCCAGGCCCTAATTAGCTGTTTCAAGACCCGAACAGCCAATCAGGGAAGAGCTCTTCGAAATTCAAACTCCCCGCTTCAGACCTATACTGAAATCAACAATAACACAGCCGGTTAACTCACTACATTGTTTATACTCGTCTCACGACCTCGCGGGGTATCTGCCTGAGGGGTAGGCCACGGCCGGCTCGCTCGGGATGGTGCCCAGTGGGTCGTGAGTTCGATTGAAATATCACGCATTCAGCACATACCGCCAATCCATTTTCATAAACATTATTATTCCCCAAACCAAAGCGAGGCTTATTAAAAACTATTATTATTTCAATCAAAAACCTACTGCAGGTCTGTTTTCTCCTTTCATACTAAAAAACCAACCCACTAGTGGTCTCTCTTACTTCCTAAAGACTTATTTTAAAAACTTAACAGATTCAGATCTTTTCCATTATTTTATTCTTATTATCAAGCTGAAGCTGCCGCTTGTAAACGACTATTAAACCATCCACACCATGGCGAGCGGGAAAGATAAGTAGCTATGCTCCATCTAGCATAATAAGCAAACATCACCCCAAACTGCAGTGAACAAAAGAGCGAAGTTGTGACAGTCTATAGCTGAGTCAAATCAAGAAATAATTAAATCCCATTAGTCATTATGCGAAGATTAAGTCAGATCCCCCATTGTTAAACTCCTTAATCAAGTCAAATTATATAGTAACGATTATTTCTAAATATTAATCACTTCAGATTATTTATTAATCTAAACTTCTATCTAGCCCAAATTAGATTCAAATCCAGGCAGAGGAGCGCTTAACGCACCGGTACCTGGCGCATAACATAGCTGCGGTCGCTTGCTTCGCGAGCGGACCGCGACTATGTCATTTCAGACTAGTCAAAAGGTGTCCTTTAATGATTTGTAAGCACAAAAAGAATTAGGAAAAAAATACATCGCCTCCTTCCGTAAAATGAGTGTAAACTGAGACACCTGTCCCAAAGGGCCTAGGTTCGATTCTCATCCCTGACAGAAAATTTAATTCTGATCTGGGGGCTCGAAAGGGGACACTGCGTCTCGTGAGGATAACTGAGAAGAGGTGGGTTTGATTCCATACCTAAGCCATCCTGGAAGTGGCTTTGCATACTTTTCACTCCTACTACATACATATACCGGGATGCTACCTAACATACGGCCTCAGCCGCCTCCTTCCCGACCCTAGTACGAACAGGACAAGTATGCTATGATAACCCAGGTTATCAGACAGATTCCACATACACACAAACCCAAGTATTTGAAGCTAATGACTACCATGTTACCTGCTTATAACATGAACTGCCACAAACAACTCCAATTACTTTCTACGCACAGCATTACAAAGAACACATTTTGATTGGCAATTTTAAAGAACAATTAGAATCAAATTAAAAGGTCATAATATAATAGATAAGGTAACCTACATTAGAATATACAGTAGTTGTTTCCTAATTAAATTGTAAATTTTGTATTCTGTAGCATGTTAGATTTTTGGATTTTGTGTTTTGTAGCAAATAATTTGAAGCAGTTTGTTTATTGTGGGACAAAGACTATACCGGTAGTTCATCACTGTAGCTAACAGAGAATTTCTGACATTTTTGTGTGTTTCTTTACACATAGCATTCTTCGATATTATATACGAATCGTCCCTTATTTGGAATGCTTCTTCAGTGTAGAGTTCATTTAAATTTGAAGGGAGGCGTGGTGGTGCAGTGGTCAAGCTGCTTGGCTCTTACCAAGGCGGACCGAGCTAGATTTCCAGCCAATGAACGTGAGATTTGCGAAATGAAATATCACGTTCTGTTGTTCGGATTCCACGTAGAAATGAAAGTCCGTGGCTCATGGTCGCGAGATAAACGGCCACGTGAAACTACAAGCTTCCTTCCTAAGTTTCAAGGAGTTGTGTAATTTAATCTTTTAATTATTACTATTATTATTATTATTATCTACCCTGGTGCGCACTTACAGATAGTCTAAGAAGTAAGGCACAGGTGAAGTGAAGTTGTCCTTGGCTCTCCCTACCAGCCGCCAGCGACGTGAGCCAGCCTGCAAACTAAGAAGAGTTGGCTAGATTGCCACCACAGCCATACACAACATTGTTTTCCGTGGTTTCCTGCTTCTATTCCAGGCAAATGCTGGATTAGTCCCTTACTTAAGGCCACGGTCGTCTCCTTCTTAATTGATCTCGATTACAAACATACACTGTACTACAGATATAACAATAACACATGTTATATTCCTCTTCACCTCGCCTAGTACGCCTCATTATTGCGCTATAACATATGGGGATGCATTTTGAGGATCGAATCAACCTCTGGGCTGACTGACGGACAATTTTAAGATTATTATAGGCTACTGGGTTTCACAGAGATCGGATCATTCCTTTACAAGTTAGAGGAATTAAACTGACATGCACGCCATCCAGTAGCGTAGCCAGGATTTTAGTTTGCAGTAGGGCCATTAAGTCGTCATCTTTTTTTTTGCAGGAGTTCATATATTTTAGCCTATTTTCATTTATGAAAAACAAAAAGGCTTATGAGATCACTTTTGTTCCTGTGTGTGTGCGTGTGCCCCCCCCCCCCACCAGTAATAAAATCTAAACGGCCGGAGCGAAGGTAGGAACTACTTGAAATTACCGTCTGCAGTCCTTACTTGAATTACAATCAGAAAACACACACTAATACAGTCATAACAATTAACACCGGTAATCAGACAGATTCTCCACACGCACACAAAGTACACGGGGCTACATGACCGCATTGTCGCAGCCCCTGAACTAAGGAACCAACCAACCATCGGTAAGCATATACTAATATCTCGTCCGACCTCGACCGTGCCTTTCAAATTTTGATACGTTTCACCAATTCAACATGCGGGCCACACGAGATATTTCATTGGCATTCTATGACTCCGCAACGGTAACAGATATCACTCTGAAATTTTGTACAGTGATAAAGGAAAAGGAAAAAAGGTACTACTAAAAGTTTACCTATGCGACTTTATAAAACCTGTTAAGTACAGAACGAACATGGCGGCCAAGCGAAGTTGAAACATTTTAATGTATATTTCACGCGATTTAACCCGCCGAGCGCTGTGAAATTTGAAACGGTAAATGTTTTTACAAATTCTAATCTACTGACATCTAATTTAGTTCAATTGTTTATATAACTTCAAGATGGCGGCTGTGCGAAATTTTAAAATTAATTTTTTGTGTCCTAATCATGCGATCGAAGTGAAAGTTTGAATAATGAACCTACGCAATAATTTTCATCTACACCTCATCCACGGAATCTGTGAAGTAGATTTGCGAATGACGTCACACAGAGGTAGTGAAAAGAGAATGCTATGGGTGGAGCTTGGCAGCCCAGCCGTTGCGAGAGTTAGTTGAAGCCAAGGTCGCGTCTCCCTCCTGCGCTTATTATTCAGTGGCATCGCGTCTCATTGGCCGGTCAGCGGAGTTTCTCCTTTGTGCAGACTACGTATTTTCACACTGGCATTTCGCAGATTGCTTGGATGGAGTTTAATGCTTGGATGGAGTTTATGGTACGGTACATAACTGTATGGCCTACATATATAAAAATCCAACATGGTGACCATCCGAAATATTTAGACGATTTTCAATATCTACGAATCTATTGAAGCAATCAAACTGAAATTTTGGATGCTGATAGAGGCTATTAATATAAGTTCACCTATTGGACTTTCAATAACCTGGTGAGCACAATACCAACATGGCGGCCAAGCGAAGTTAAAACATTTAAATGGAATTGGCTCGCGATTTAATTATCCAAGCGCAGTGAAACCTGGTACGGTAAATGTTCATACAAAATCTCCTGGCATCTAATTAGATTCAATTGTTTCATAACCCCATGATGGCGGCCGTGCGAAATTTTAAAATTGAGTTTTTATTTCTTGTGTCCTAATCATGCGATCGAAGTGAACGTTTGAATAATGAACCTACGCAATAATGTTCATCTAATGGTGCATAACTCTATGGCCTACATACAGAACAATCCAACATGGCGTTCCTTTTCATAGGCTGGAGATTATTTTAATAAAGAAGACCAATAGGATATATGAAAATAGGCAATATAGTTCTTCACGGAACTACTTGTTCTGATTATAAGTACTTTTGGGTTCATTTTTAGCTTAGGACAAAACTCTTCAGTCTGTTCATGTCTGTCTGAATTCCGCCCTTCGTTGCTTTGTTTTGAGGCAGCTCACAGCTGTGTCAGTGTCTATATTTGTCTGTCGCCCATATTTTCAATGATCAGTTATCAGAATACTACTATTATGGCATATCACACGTTTCAGTTCAGAAAGTTCTTTACATTAATACCGTACTATGTCTTGGTGTCTTTTAAATAGTTTATTTACCAGAAATGTTTTTAGTCAATTGAATGAATATGTCCAAAAAACCCATCAGGAGTAGATAACAGGAAGAAGGGACACTGATAAATGCATCTAACAAAGAAGGTAAGTTGCAAAACATTTAGGTCTATTATTGGTAGTATAATTGAGCCTCCGTGGCTTAGGCGGTAGCGTGCCGGCCTCTCACCGCTGGGTCCGTGGTTCAAATCCCGGTCACTCCATGTGAGATTTGTGCTGGACAAAGCGGAGGCAGACAGGTTTTTCTCCGGGTACTCCGGTTTTCCCTGTCACAATTTCATTCCAGCAACACGCTCCACTATCATTTCATTTCATCTGTCATTCATTTGATCATTGCCCCAGGGGAGTGCGACAGGCATCGGCAGCCGGCACAATTAATATCCTCGCCGCTAGATAGGGGCTTCATTCATTCCATCACCTGACCCGGTCGAAGACTGGAAGCAGGCTGTGGATTTTCATTGGTAGTATAATTGCAGGCCTCCAGGAAGAAACTTGGAGGGGTCCTCACACCACCAGAGGACCTGGACGAATGGGAGTGTGACGCGATGATGCAGACAATCAAGCATCAATAACACAAGAATTTCAGAAGAAGAGAAATTCTCATAGCCTCTCCACTCCAACTCCAAACATCAACCTGCCCGGGGTGTCCCCTGCTAAGCCGAGCAATCCAGTGGAAGGTTGGGTAACCAACCCCAGCGGGAAACTGGGTCGGTGAACAGATGGGTGTTTGGTGGGCTGAGAATTTTATTTCTCAGCTGAATAGTAAGCCCGAAAAGTTGGAAACGGGTTGGCGTCAGGAAGGGCATCCGGCCATAAAACTAAATAGCCAAAACCGTACAAATATGACAAGTTCTACAAGCCTAGCCTCGGAAACTGCTAGGGCGTTCCCCGGAAGCGACGCGCAAGGATTCCGCCTGTCCCTTGTGAGAAATGAGCGAAGGCTACCGGGCCATGGGCGGGCCTGGCTAAAGAAGCAAGTCCAAATGAGAATTGGTACCCTGAATGTTGGATCTATGACTGGTAAAGGTAGAGAGGTTGTGGACCTAATGATAAGGAGAAGGATTGGAATCCTGTGTGTTCAAGAAACTAGGTGAAATGAAAATGAAGCAAGAGAGCTTGGCTGTGGCTTTAAGTTGCTATACAGTGGAGCAAACAGTGCAGGTAGAAATGGTGTTGGAATTATCCTTTCAAATGACTTTGCCACCTGCCTGGTCAGTGTAAACAGAAGAAATGACAGAATAATGAGTGTGAAGCTGTGCCTTGGGGAGGAGTTCACAATTGTAGCTGCTTATGCTCCACAAGTTGGTTGTGAAGAGCAAGAAAAGGATGACTTCTGGAGAGACCTGGAAGAAGAACTTTCCAGCATACCAGCAAATGAAAAAGTATTTTTGGGTGGAGATCTGAATGGACACGTTGGAACCAGTATCGAAGAAGAAGGAATGAGAAGAGTACATGGAGGTTGGGGATTTGATGCGAGAAATGAAGAAGGCGAGAGAGTGATAAATTTTGCCTTGGCTACAGATCTGGCAATTTGTAACACCTTCTTCCAGAAAAGCGAGAGGCATCTATTGACATACAAAAGTGGAGGATGGGAAAGCCGAATAGATTTCCTCTTGTGCAGAAGAATACATCTGAAGGAGGTAAAGAACTGCAAAGTCATACTAGGGGAAGACGTGACTCCACAGCACAGAGTGCTGGTGCTGGACTATGAATGCACAGGCATGAAGAAAAGAGCAGTACGGAAAATGACTCCAAGAATCAAATGGTGGAGATTAAAAGGGGAAGTGAATTCAAGGACAAGGTGCTCCAAGAAACACATTTAGTGGAGGGTGTTCAGAAATGGTGGACAGTAAATGCTGAGGCTATCAGGAAAGTTGGTGTGGAAGTTCTGGGTAAGACGTCTGGGAAAGGCGCTCCACTTGATAAAGAAACATGGTGGTGGAATGATGAGGTCCAGGATACGATCAAGGCGAAAAAACAAGCCAAGAAGGCCTGGGAAGAATCCGGAATGACCAAAGACAGAGAACACTACAGACAAGCAAACAAAGCTGCGAAAAGAGCAGTTGGAAGAGCAAAGGCAATGGCATGGAATGAAGTCTACGAAAATCTAGAGACCAAAGAAGGCGAGGCAAAGCTCTTCAGAATTGCTAAGGCACGGGACAGAGCATCAAAAGATCTTACCCACATCAAGCAAATAAAGAATGAACAAGGAATGGTAATTCGAGATGAGAACCAAATTAAGAAGAGATGGGAGGAGTACTTTGAAAAGCTGCTTAATGAGGAGAATAAAAGGCTTGTGTTTGAAGATGGTATTCAAAATTATAATTTAACAACTAACATTTGCAGGGTAGAGATTGTAACTGCTATGAAGAAAATGAAAAGTGGAAAAGCAACGGGCCCCGATGAAATCCCCGTAGAGGCCTGGAAATGTCTGGGAGAAGAGGGAATAGATATGTTGCTGAGCCTATTCCAACAAATATTTCAAGAGGAAATAATGCCCAACGAATGGCGGAAGAGTACCATAATTCCCATCTATAAAGAAAAGGGGGACATTCAGGATTGTGCAAATTACAGAGGAATAAAACTCATGTCGCACACTATGAAGATCTGGGAAAAAGTCATTGAAGGTAGGCTTAGGCAAGAGACAACAATAGCAGAAGAACAGTTTGGATTTATGCCAGGGAAAGGAACCACAGATGCCATTTTTTCTCTGAGACAGCTCATGGAAAAACACAGGGAAAAGAAGAAAGAATTACATATGGTGTTCATAGATCTAGAGAAGGCTTATGATCGTGTCCCCCGTCAAGAAGTATGGAGATGCATGAGATTCAAGGGAGTACCAGAGAAGTATGTGCGCATTATCCAGGACATGTACCATGGGGCAAAGACGCAAGTTAGAAGCAGTGTAGGGCTAACGGGAACCATACCAGTTGAAGTTGGTCTCCATCAAGGATCTGCACTGAGTCCCTATATCTTTGATCTGATAATGGATGTTATCTCTGAAAGCCTTAGAGATCCTGCTCCTTGGTGCATGCTATTTGCAGATGACATTGTACTATGTAGCACTAATCAAGAACAACTCGAACTTAAACTAGAACACTGGAGAAAAGCATTAGAGGACAGGGGTCTTAAAATCAGCCGGAATAAGACTGAATACATGTGCCTCGGTGGAAAGGGAAATGACAGTGTGAAGATGGACGGAAATCAGCTCCAAGCAAGTAATAGTTTCAAGTACCTTGGATCAACGGTATCTGACGATGGCAATCTAGACCTGGAAATTACCCACCGAATTCAGGCTGCCTGGTTAAACTGGAAAAGGTTGTCTGGTGTCCTCTGTGACAGGAGACTAAATGTCCAAGTAAAGGGGAGAGCCTATAAAAGTGTGGTGAGACCTGCCATGCTATATGGAGCAGAAACATGGCCAATAGTACAGTCGCAAAATAAACGGCTGGATGTAGCCGAAATGAAAATGCTGAGATGGATGTGTGGTGTTACTAGGAAAGACCACATCAAGAACAGCTTCATACGAGGAAGTGTCAAGGTAACCCAAGCATCAAGGAAAGTTCAAGAAAGGCGGTTGCTCTGGTATGGTCACATTAAGCGCAGGGATGAGACCTATGTGGGAAGAAGAGTGCTGGATCTTGAGCTGGAGGGCAGGAGGGAGAGAGGCAGACCTAGAAGAAGATGGATGGACTGCGTGCGGGAAGACTTCGCAGAAAAGCAGTTAACCGAAAACACCATTTGGGACCGAGGGAAATGGAAAAGACTTGCCAAAAACGTCGACCCCGCATGAGCGGGAAAAGATGAAGAAGAAGAAGAAGATTGGTAGTATAATTGCTGTTTTAAGATAAGCCTAACGGTCGCCGTGGACCTCATTCTTATTTATTCTTATTATTCAGAGGAAACTGTAACACCCTTTAAATAATAATTAATAAATACAAACCGTTTAAAATAATCGAATAACTTTACATTCTATTAGTGAGCAATGCGTTTTTCTCGTGCAGAGAAAATTATTTGTAAAATCTGTGCCTATATAATGCAATGGGGGCTTCAATTTTCTACACCTACGAGTAAGGGACCAATCCACCATTTGCCTGGAATCATCTAAACACTCGCTAATGTGACAAAAAGAAGAAAGAAAAGAGCAACTATCAAACAACTCTCGACTCTTCCCCAGTACTGCCACTTACAAACTGTATCCCTCCTCTCACACAGACACACAACCACCGTAAATCCCGACAGTGGCGACAATCAACCACGCTGCGCCAGTACTGTAGCCTGGGACAGTTTAACACTGCTATTTCCAGGAAATCGAAATTAAAAGCTGACAAGATGATGTTGATAATTGTTGTTTTAAGGGGCCTAACATCTAGGTTATCGGCCCCTAATGGTCTGGGTGACAATGACAATGCAATGGAAACCATAACGAAAATTAAAGTGACACTGAAAAAAACTTATAAAATTGAACTCAGATTGAAACGACTCACAAAATGGAGAGTGGTAATACGTGCAAAATGTAATTTACAGTATAAGGAAAATACTCACAAATGGAATAGATTGAGAAACACGCACAACAAGTAGTTTAGGTTCAAAATACGTACAAAATGCAATGTAGAGTCGAAATACAAAATGCAATTGAAATTAAAAATGGTTACAAAATGCAAATGAGATTGAAAATACGTACTGTTCCCGTTTGGACCGAAATCCAAAGACCACATTTTGTAAAATACCGAAATCAGATTAGCACGAGAAAATCTATCTCAGGGTCTATTTAGGTGAATACTTGGGTCTAATCTGGCATCCCTGATCTCGGTAATTCACAAGTAAGATAAGGAAAGAAATTATTTTGAAAGCAGCACATTTCTTAAAATCTCAATTTATTTATAGATAAAAATATTAATTGACTGGCAAAAACCTCCAACACAAATAAAACATATCACACATGAGAAATCAATAGACCCTAAAATTATATTCTAACGTCGCAGACTTGATAATCAGAAAATTCATTAGTCCATTCTGATATCAAACGAAAAAATAATTTTCAAATATTTACACTGGGTAATCACTGTTCAATAAAGAGTTCCGAGTGATCCCTTTTATTCACATGTTTGTAGTTCACTTTTCGAAGAATTGCATTTGATTGTTCAAGTATTTGTTGTAAGATATTTAAAAAAAAATAGTCACTTGATTCATTCGATGTTGTTCCAAAATTTGAATTATTTGGAAAAAAATATTATATCACTGTTCATTGTATCACAATAACAATATCAATATTAGACTGACATGAAGTCGAATGTTAATATTTGTTTGTAAATATTTAATTTCTAAAACAAAAATTTCTTATAACCTTTGCATAATAATTTGAAAAATTAATCTTATTCTTTTCTCACATTCATTTGCTTCAATGTCATCAAAATTTTAAATTTTATTCATCTGTCATGTTTGTTAGCAAAAATTGTTGTTAACAATAATTTTCTTTTTTCAATATAAATTGTTGCTCTCCAATATCGGTGGATTAAATCATTATCTCTTTCACCAAAATTTTTCTATCATTCAGAAAATTCACACAAAAAAATATTAATCATAAAATTTATTATTATTATTAATTAATTAATTTCAAAATTTCTCATCACTTTATTTATAACAAGTTTCATCACTTTAATTATAACAAGTTTCATCACTTTATTTATAACAAGTTTCTCACCCTCTCATATTGTGAATATTTTAATTTGCTCATTTCCATTGTTATTATTATTATTATTCCTAGCAAACAAATAAAAAATTCACTCATTTTTTATTTTATATTATTTTATTTTATTGCATTTGCACTTCTCATTTGATTTTTTTTCTCGGTCAGGTTCAACTCATGTTCTCCAATTATTTAGGCATACTATTTGAAATTCGAGTTGATCCAGAAAAAGAATATATTTGAATTGACAGTAAAATGAAATCTGACAAGAATATGGGGCGGTCCTCATTGCCTATCCCTTCTTTTACAATTGAGCCCACATGCTCTTTAATAACACACGCACATCCTTGTGTGCCCACAACTATGGGAACAAATGTCCTCTTGGATGACCCCCAAGGTCTCCACAACTTTAAGTGTCGCCAAACGCACACTAAAATCACCACATTATTATTTGACTCCAAATAAACTTCACCACACAACATCATATTAATTTTTTTTATCATATATTTTTTCTGTGATATTCTGTCATAATTACTATACTGTATTCTTCAGTTTTATTTTACCAATAAAAAGATGTATTTAAATCTGGTCAATCTTTCCTTGCCTCCCATCTACATAAACTCGCCCTAATTTATATATTTAATACCTGCCGCTTCCTATCTCTTCATCTGAATATTTTAAGTGCTTTTGGAAAATATTTCTGAGCTCAAAATCTTACTATTTCACTTTCTTCATCCATAAACTGATTTAAATTTATTTGTAAATCCAAACTTTTATTCCAAAAATAAACAAAGTTATTTTATTTAAATCCTTCCGATTAATTAAATTCATCCATAAATTATTATTATTATTATTCCACAAATTATTTAAATTTTTCCAATAAATTATTATTATTATTACCGAAAAATATTTAGGCATCATCATCATCTTCAGAATGATTATTATCGCCCTATTTCCTCAATAAATAAATATTTAAATCCTATCTGCAAATGATTATTAATAATATCTCACATTCTGATTATTAATGCATTACTATTTAATTACAATTAACAATTAACAATTTAATTTAATTCCTAATATTTGGTGCCATCACTTCCTAAATTATTTCTTTATATCTTTATATGGTGTAGTTATATTTATAATATTATTAACTTATTTACTTCACAGTTGTTTATAATAATAATAATAATAATAATAATTATTATTATTATTATTATTATTAAATAAATCAAATTATTTAAATAATCCAAGTTGTAATTACGTCTCCTCTCAAAAATAAGAGTTAAAGAAAAAAATACTCCTATCCCTTGGAATAACTGAAACATTTCATGTCGGAACACATGAATTAACTGTCTGTCCTGACAAAAATCGAAAATAGAATAATAAATTGTCAGACAGCATGCTCCATTTGTCATCCTGGCAAATATAATAGACGTTCTAGTTACGATGAAAATTGTGTTGATAATTATGTTGATTTCTTATCGTGACTGTGTTAAAAATGGAATTCTCTAATACTACAGGTTAGTGGATAGTACATGAATGGTTGTCTTACTTCATTCTTGATGTGCAGGAAGAGCGTGTCCTTTGGTGTACACTATCCCAATAGTGTCCTTTCATGGCCATCTGCTGTATCCGTATAACTTCATCCGTCTCCATGTCCTACCTATCCTCGAGTAATTTAACGGCGCATGTTGATATATAAAGTCACTCGTTCGAAACAACTCCCGTTATCATCAGCACAGTATAACATGATGAAATGTTGTGCAGTCATAGACTGGTACAGTACTCTTGTAATATTGAGAATAATTCTCACATTCGAAAAATGCGGTTTCGTTTGCACGCTAAGATAGGAACACCTATTAGCTACATAAAACGAACTGATGAATAAATTATTCCTGATGAAATTCGAAGTGCCGGATGTATTGTCACCACAAGAAATACATCACTCTGTAGGCTAACTTCTGTGAAGGTTCTTCGACACTACCATCACCTGACCGGTTAGAATATTTGACCTGAAAGTCAGTTGATATTCTAAGTCCTTTCGCTGCCACAAGCAATGTTCATTCACCCGAACAGAAACTAAGTCCTACTGACCACTAGTTCAGCGACTAAGTCCTTCGACGGTCAGAATCTCGGCGTGTATATTCGTACTTTCACGTTGCGTAGCTCCGCACCTGAACAAATGCTCCGTTGGAATACAATCTGTCTTGAAATCCTCGCTCCTTATATAGTCGAACCGTCAAAACTTCCAGAAACTTCCATCTCGTATCTCGGCTTCTACTGGACCGATTTTAATGCTTGATAGCTCAAATTCCTTCTCTTGTAATTGCCAGTAAACTGTACTACTTTTCTAGCGTCCATCTCTTCTCCTAAAGGAAATTCCAGAAAAATTATCGTGACGTATGCGGGCTCCACGTCACAAACTCACGTCACTCGCCCCTGCGATGCATGCTTCCCTCAGTACTCTGAGTCTCCTCCGCGCGCTATTCAAATATCAGCCATTCCCTCACACAAATGAATCAACATCTCTACATTATAATAATGACGTCAACAATGTCACGGACGTGTGAACGATCCGGGTACAGTACAAAATGCAATTGAGGTTCAAAATACAGTACTTACAAAATGCAACTGAAATTGAAAATACACAAATGCTATTTAGATTGAAAAACACCAATTTCAGATTCAAAATACTCACAAAGTGCAATTGAAATTCAAAATACTTACAAAATGCAATTGAAATTGAAAATGCTTACAAAATGTATGGTAGATTCAAAATACTTAGTTGGATTGACAATTCTTACAGAAGGAAATTTAGAATGAAAATACTTACAAAATGTAATTTAGATTCTAAATACTCACAAAATGCAATTGAGAATTAAATACCTCCTTACAAAATGCCCACCATGCAAAATGCAATGTAGATTGAAAATACTTGCAAAATGCGGATTAGTTTGAAAATACTTACAAAATGCAATTGAAATAAAAAAATCACTTATGTGCCAGTCCCTACATTGAAGGACTTACTAAAGAGCAATTTAGATTGTCAATTCTTACAAAATGCAATTGAGGTTGAAAATACTTGCAAAATGCAATTTGAATCTAAAAGACTTACAAAATGCAACTTAGATTGAAAATACCCACAAATTGTAGTGTAGATTCAAAAAATTCGCTTAAGGTAATTTGGATATACGGGGAGCCAATTAGCGAAAACAGTGCGGGAATCTTACAGAGAAAAGGAAATATAATGAAAAGAAAACAAGAAGTCTGACCCCTCGAAGAATGAGGGATCAGGAAAGATGAGACAAGGGACAATTTAAGCGAGGAAGTGAAAGACTCTCTAGGCCTCGGATACCGTAATATCGTCGGGGTTGGAAAAGAACAAGAGTTGACCAAGGGAGGTCGACAGGAAAGAAGACGGAGAAGAGCCCGGCACAAGTAAGTGGAAGCAATGCCGGACTCAGCTGGGGTCCCGTGGTCGCCAACCCACGTCCCACTAGATGTGAGCCCCTGGGGGAAGCTGACAAGAAAGTGTAAGCTGATAAGCTATAACTAGCCCCCTCCAGAGAGGTCTCTTGCTAATTGGCAATCTCCTAATTTCTTGGTAGACTTTTGCCATTATCACCTGGTTGTATCCCCAGTACCGAGGCAACTACTGTTCTTGGAAAATCCTCCTCGTCACAATCCTAATTGCTACCCTGTTATTTCAGTTCCTCCAAGCAGTGCAGACACGGAATTGATGACTGGCCGTGCAGAGATTGTTAGTACATTCTTTGTCAACGCATTTACTTTATTTAACTTTTCGTTGCAGGTTCTAAATTTGTTTGAGCCGTAAGAAATTATGAAGGCTTAAGCCCCCACCCCACCCTCTGGCTACGCCACTGCCGCCATCTATAATATGCGAAAAGGGAGCAGAGATATATAAACCTGCATGTTAAGGGGTTTACTATCGATTGCTAGATAACGATACATTAAAAAACATGTTTTTTTAAAAATTGCATAACATTTTTCATAGCAATTATTGGATTACATTCGACTCCAATGTTTTAAGCTTTACATACTTACTGTGCAAAGTTTCATTACGCTCGGATGGTTTAATCGCCAGAAAAGTCCATTCAAATATATTACATTTCCATAGCTGCCTTTTTTTAAAGTTTTTTTGGTGATGTGCTTCTTTGGTTTTGAAAGTTACTTACCGATATATGAATTTTCTTTTTAGCCTTTGATTACCCTGAAAAAAATTCAGGCTAATCACTGTTATATTTTCGGAGATATAGCCCATAATATCGGGAAATATTTTGCATGGTTGCCCTGATGGGTTTTGACAGTTATTGAAATTGTAAAGGTACGGTCGGGGTTCGACGGGTCAGTAGTACGAGTAAGTCCTTACGAAGTTTCAATGAATTCGGTTCAGCCAATCAAAGTTTATTATAAGACAAGCGCGCACGCAAACTCCGAAAAAAAAAAAAAAAAAAAGATATAGTCAGTCTGAAAGACCAGACGTTATACCATTTCAAATGACGCATGCTACAAATGCTACACATGTTATAAAGGCCCAGGACTCTTTCAACAGACTCCATTACCCATTAACTTAGGCTTCCCGCGCGGGCACCTCTTTAAGGGTCACCCTGTATTTGAGTCTGACATCTTTTACAACTCTTTAAGGGTCACCTATTATTTGAATCTGATATCTTGCAAACCTCTTTAAGGGTCACCCTGTATTTGAATTGAATCTAACAGACTGTACACCTCGTTAAGTGTCACCCTGTATTTTGCTCTGACATCCTGCACACCTCTTTAGGAGACACCCTGTATTATCTGGCATCTTGTATATCTCTTTAGAAGTCACCTAGTATTCTTGTGTGACATCATGTACACCTCTTTAGGAGTCACCCTGTATTCTTGTCTGACATTTTGTACACCTCTTTAGGAGTCACCCTGTATTCTCGTCTGACATCTTGTGCACCTCTTTAGGAGTCACCCTGTATTCTTCTCTGCCATCTTGTACACCTCTTTATGAGTCACCTTGTATTCTTATCTGGCATCTTGTCTATCTCTTTAGGAGTCACCCTGTATTCATATCTGGCATCTTGTACACCTCTTTAGGAGTCGCCCTGTACTCTTATACGACGTCTTGTATATCTCTTTAGGAATCACCCTGTATTCTTGTGTGACATCTTGTACACCTCTTTAGTAGTCACCCTGTATTCCTGTCTGACACCGTGTACACCCCTTTAGGAGTCATCCTGCATTCTTAACTGAAGTCTTGTATATCTCTTTAGGAGTCACCCTGTATTCTTGTGTGACATCTTGTACACCTCTTTAGGAGTCACCCTGTATTCCTGTCTGACACCGTGTACACCCCTTTAGGAGTCATCCTGCATACTTAACTGAAGTGTTGTATATCTCTTTAGGAGTCACCCTGTATTCTTGTGTGACATCTTGTACACCTCTTTAGGAGTCACCCTGTATTCCTGTCTGACACCGTGTACACCCCTTTAGGAGTCATCCTGCATTCTTAACTGAAGTCTTGTATATCTCTTTAGGAGTCACCCTGTATTCCTGTCTGACACCGTGTACACCCCTTTAGGAGTCATCCTGCATTCTTAACTGAAGTCTTGTATATCTCTTTAGGAGTCACCCTGTATTCTTGTGTGACATCTTGTACACCTCTTTAGGAGTCACCCTGTATTCCTGTCTGACACCGTGTACACCCCTTTAGGAGTCATCCTGCATTCTTAACTGAAGTCTTGTATATCTCTTTAGGAGTCACCCTGTATTCTTGTGTGACATCTTGTACACCTCTTTAGGAGTCACCCTGTATTCCTGTCTGACACCGTGTACACCTCTTTAGGAGTCACCCTGTATTCCTGTCTGACACCGTGTACACCCCTTTAGGAGTCATCCTGCATTCTTAACTGAAGTCTTGTATACCTCTTTAGGAGTCACCCTGTATTCTTGTGTGACATCTTGTACACCTCTTTAGGAGTCACCCTGTATTCCTGTCTGACACCGTGTACACCTCTTTAGGAGTCACCCTGTATTCCTGTCTGACACCGTGTACACCCCTTTAGGAGTCATCCTGCATTCTTAACTGAAGTCTTGTATATCTCTTTAGGAGTCACCCTGTATTCTTGTGTGACATCTTGTACACCTCTTTAGGAGTCACCCTGTATTCCTGTCTGACACCGTGTACACCTCTTTAGGAGTCACCCTGTATTCCTGTCTGACGTCACGCACTCGCCGTTTCCCAGGAGTAAACTCAGACTCGGTGCATATGCACTGAACAACATGATGACGTCATACACGCCGTAACCGTAACCGTAACGCATAACGTTAGACCCAAGCATAACGACGAAGTCGACAAGATCATTTGAAATGATAAAAAATAGACGATCCTATAATACTGTATTTTATACGATGGAAATAGGCTAAGATACCCAAATATACTGTAAGGTATGTGGTATGTGGTACCCTACTCTTTGTGTATGTGTAGACCTTGTGAATTGATTAATTCCCTCTGCTTCACCCAATAACCTACAACAGAGGGGATTTTGTTGTTGTTGTTGTTTCATTTAGGGGCTTTGCGACATCGTGGCCATGTAGCCCCGTGTACTTGTGTGTTTGTAGAAAATGTCTGATAACCTGTTTTTATCGGAGTGCCTGTAGTAGTGTGTGTATTTGTAATACAGTTAAGGATTGGGAAGGAGGTGGTCGTGGCCTTAAGTTAGGAACCATCCCGGCATTTACCTGGAGTAGAAGTGGGAAACCACGGAAAACCACTGCCAGGTTGGCTGAGTTGGGAATTGAACCCACCCCTTCTCAGTTTTGCCTTACGAGGCTGAGTGTACCCTGTTCCAGCTCTCAGACCAGAATTAAATTTCTTGGCAGAGCCGGAAATCGAACTCGGACCTCCGGGACAACAGCCAGGAATGCTAGCTGCTACACGAGGACAAAAAGAAAGAAAGAAAGAAAGAAAGAAAGAAAGAAAGAAAGGAAGGAAGAAAGAAGGAAAATCACATACTGTATCTTGATGAATATTGAGGACGACACTGGTGGCGCTCGTACTTATGAATCAGCTGTACAGGAAGTACGCGTGAGGTTGCCTACACCAATACTGATCGAGACAGAATTTTTAGCGCGTGGCCTGTCACACGCAATTGCTTCTCCCCTTTCGCACGCCTCGGAAAATAAACTGAGTCATACACCACGAGAAGACAGGACTCTTGGAATATTTACGATTGACTGCAGTGCCCACCCACCCGGTTAGGAGCATGATAGCTCACTCGCTTCTTGCCGGGTTTGATTCTAAGTCAATGTATGAGGGAGTATTAATGTCAAGTGGTTCAGATTGTACCTATAAAAGAGGCCTCGTGCCTTACGATCACGAGGGGAAGAGTTGCGCAAAACTACAAACTTCCTTTACAGATAGCCTATGCAAACATAACCACCCCATACCATTCTACACTCTGCATTCAGATACAAATTTTACGTTTGGGGGAAGTTAATTTTCAAGACAGAAGAATTGGATTCCTATTACGATACTAATGTTGTTTAATTGAGGGGCTTTGCGACATCGTGGTCATGTAGCCTCATGTACTTGTGTGTGTGTAACCTGTGTTATTGTAATGGCTATACTAGAGTGAGAATTTGTAATTGAGGCTAGGGTTTGGGTGGGAAGCGACCGAACCCGGTACCATCCCAGCATTCGCCTGGAGTAGAAGTGGATAGCCTTGGATAACTACTTCAGGGATAGCTGAGTTAGGAATCAAACCAACCTCTCCTGTGACTTCCCTAACGAGGCTGTTTGGTCCCCGTTCCAGTACTCAGTATAGAGTTAAATACCCTGGCAGTGCCGGGAAGCAAACCCTGACCTCAGCGGTGACAGTCAAGAAGGCTTGTCACTACGCCACGAGATGTATACGATGTTAATGTATTCTCGAAATGGAACAACCCAGTCTGGCCACTTCTGGAATAATATAATTTTCTCTGTCAAACACAGATTGGTAGTTAATTTCGGGAATTCCTTAGCATCGTAATATCAGGTAATGAGTGGTGCTGAAGTTTTGCACCAACTAATGTTCCGAGTCCATCTTAGTAAGGTTGACATTCCATCCCACTGTCTTTCCACGCTAACTGCCCGCGGCCAGGTTTTGGTTCTTCCACTAATATCAACCTCCACGAATTACCATTTGCAAAAACTGAAAGCTGTAGAAGAATGTACTAGAAGAATGACTGACTTTCGCCTGAATTTTCTCAAAACAGGGCTGTGAAAAATACAGCACAAAAAATAAACCCATGGCCCATTAAGGGCTTTGGCCAACCAAGCGAACGCAGCTCAGCCATTTGACTTACAGATTTCCGGGTGATGTGTGGTCAGCGCGACAAATCTCCTCGGCCGTTAATTTTGATTTCCTTGAAAGAGGCTATGCCTCTCTGATCAGACAGCTACTCAATTATCCTCACGAGGCTGAGTTCACCCTGTTCCAGCCTTCACGTTAGGTTCTAAAATCCTTGACCGAGCTGGAAAACAAAACCGGGGCTTCCGGATGAGAGGCAGGCGTGCCACCTTCACACCACGGGGTCGGCAATCTAACACAAAACACCGAAACAAATCCTGTGCTAAATGCTTTTAAAAGGACACAGCAGTTCGAAGGGGCATGGCATATTACAGTATTATTATTATTATTATTATTATTATTATTATTATTGGCGGCCCTGAAGATCTCCTGGTAGCTACAACATCGAATTTTAAGTTATGAGTAGTGTGTTTTGGATGGTTCAAAACCCTCCTCCTCCTCACCCTCCTCACAAGATGGCGGCAGCCCGATAACTCCCGAACCCGTGGTCGGATTTTGACGAATGAGGTGTCATTGAACTCGGGCTGACACCCCCTTTCCAATGGATACATATTTCAACCCCAAAAATAAAACCTAGCCCTACTAGGGGGTGAAATTGTAATTTTTTAGAGAATCTCTCTTTCCAATTGCAACATGTGAGAGTTTGAATGCCGATATGGATTTAAACGTTGTTCTACATAAAGTGCATGTGTTCGGTGGATAGCCACTATGAATTAACATGCTTGTTTTTGTTTTTTACACATGCCCACTCATGGCTTTTGTAAGAGGGTGGGAGAGCGGATCCCTATGGATGGGTTATTGTTGACGGGTCATTGTTGGCAGGTCATTGATGACAGGTCCTTGTGGACGAGTTTGTGTGGACAAGTCCTTGTGGACGAGTCCTTGTGGATGAGTCCCTTTGGACTGATCCCTTTGGACCGGTCCCTTTGACCTGGTTCCTACGGACGAGCCCATGAATTTATTTAAATTATGTCACAGGGCCTAACTACATTTTGCGTGTGTTGAACTGACGTTGTTCACCACTACTATAATGGGATAACGATATGAAAGGAAAGTGACGAAATACATGTGAACACGTGTGAGATGACTTTATTACCGTCCTCCTTGTGAAACAAGTCACATCCTGTTTTGGTTCATACGTGAGAAAATGCAAGTTCATGTGTAATATGACCTAACACACAAGTGTACACATGTGCACGTGCACGATAAGAGCTAACAAGTCACAACCTGTTTTGACAGTGGTGGGAATAAGGCTAGAGACATGTACAAGTAGTCAAATTACTCCGGCAGACAACCCCTTTCCAATGGATAACTTATTTCCACTCAAAATAAAATCTACCCCTACTAGGGGGTGAAATAATAATTTTTTGGTAAAAGTCGCTTTCCATGTGCAATATGTGGGAGTTTGTATGCCAATATGAAATTAAACTCGTTCCACATAAAGTGCATGCATACAACTGAATGCCGCTATGATTTATCATTTTTGTTTTTTGTTTTACGAATGCGCAATTGTTTTTTTTGTAAGAGGGCGGGCTTTTTGAATAATTATTTATAGATACGTTTTTTTCACGAATTAACCAAAGATCCAAAAACTAATAGGTCATCGGCTTTTTAATATCTTATGAACTAAAGCTAGGGACTTGTATGAGGGGGCGTTGGACTTGGGGTGACGCCCTGTTTTTGAATGTATTATTCATTTTTTGTCAAAAGGGCCTAACTGCACTTTCGTTGATATCTCGCTAACCAATAATCACAGAGGGTCAAGTGAGGTGTCATAGGACTTAAAATGGCCAACCCCTCCACATGACCAATGAATTTACCCTAAATAAAACAGCAAGGTCATTAACCTAAGATTTTATCAACTAATAATCAGAGAGGGACAAGTGAGCTGTCACAAGACTGAGGATGGCCAACCCTTTTCCATGACCAACGAATTTACCCAAAATACCCAAAACAGCAAGGTCATTGACCTAAGATTTTATAAACTTATCAGTAGAGAGGGTCAAGTGAGGTGTCATAGGACTACGAATGGTTAACCCTTTCCCATGACCAATGAATTTACCTCAAAAATTCAAAACAGCAAGGTCATCGACCTGAGATTTTATAAACTAATAATCGGATATCAACATGTGAGGTGTCATAGGATTTAGAATGGTAAACCCTTTCCCATGGCTAATGAATTTACCCAAAAATACCCAATACATCAAGGTCATCGACCTGAGATTTTATAAACTTATAATCGGATATGGACATGTGAAATGTTTACAGTGAGTGATGAAACATAGCTAGGTAGTGAAAGAATTATTGTAGGCTACATGTATGGTGACTGACAAATCTTTCACCATTGGAACTTGTTTTCAGATCAAACTGCAGTACAGAGAGAGTATAGGTTGCAGGTATGGGATAATAAATGACAAATGGTGTATACAAACTCTGATTTATCGATTCAAGAAATAAGAGTAGACAATCTTTAATTGATTGGTTAAAGAGGATAGCTAAAATCCAAAATGGTGATTCCATTGAACTAAACTGAACCAAGCTGAATCAAACCCAACCAAACCGAACCAAACTTAATCAAAAACAAGCCAATGGTTTAAGTGTAAAACTTGCGGGTGAATGTGGTCATTGGTAATGTCAGAAAGGAAAGGGATAACGCTCTACCTATAGAGGGTAAGGTAAAGCTAGTGCATGATGCTAATGCACACACACAAGTACATGAACCACACACAACTATCCTATGCAGTTATTATGGGTTGACTGTTAAAACTTGCTCAGTGGTTACTGGGACAAGATGGTCGCTACACACAACAAGCTTTAAATACCTGAGGCTAATAATCTATACACACACTCACACACACTTGTTCTAAACTAAACTGTCTTGCTGGCAGAGCTCACACAGTAGGTAAATGACAGAAATGCTTGGCTAACAAAAATACAATCATTTTCGGTCGTCTAATGTTACCAGCTAAACATTACGTGCTATAGTGGTGAGCACATGTGCCTCTTTCCCTGGAGATCTTAACTCGATTTCTAGCTCTAAGGCCTAGAACGAATGAAACTAAGAAAAAAGGGTATGGTGACGCAGTGGTTAAACTGTTAGCCTTTCACTAAGGTAGACTAGGGTTTGATTTTAGGTTAATATGCATGTCATAAACAAACAAATAAAAGCAGAGATAATGTTTAAAACTGATTACACTTGTCTCTTTTCAAATTATTACTTAGATTACAAATACAAACGTGGACTGGATTTGACATACAGTTAATGCCTCCTATCACATACTAGACTGTAAGAAAGCCAAACAAGCAAAAGACGTAGGTAGAGCAGTGGTAAAATCGCTATGTGTAGAGAAATACCTAACGGTTTTATTAACTGGCAAAGGTATGTCGCATAAACAGTGCAGGATACAATCCAGCAACCATAATTTTTATCTCGTGGACAAGAGAAAACATATATATAGAGAGAGATATATAGAAAGCTTGTGTGTGTGTGTGTGTGTGGGTAGCATTGGTTGTTTGACCAGAGAAAATACGGTGAGGTAGGGTGGGGAGAGGGAGAATTAGCACTTATATATGAATGGAAAATAGATTTTTTATCAATCGTTTTGTTTTTCAAATGCAGTGGTAGATAGGCGTTTTTTGTAAAACATTCTTACTTGCAGTAGTAATAAGCCTCTATGGTTCCGCTAACACATAGATAGACTGTATTATTGCCATGGTCAAGCACTCACATTAAGATCATTTACAAAATCATAAAATGAAAAATAAAAAATCTTGTTTTGGAAATATCGTTTTTCAACGTACACACAAAATAAATATAAAAAAAATTTGTAAACAGCAAAATGGAAAATCCATGTTTCCATATAGACAAAATTTAAAAACCTTAAACGGACATTTAAGAAAATATATGCAAATGGGAAATTGACAAATGTGTAAATATGAAAATGGAAAAATCCATGTTTCTATATCATGAAATTGAAAAACATCAAACTGTCATTTTAAAAAATGCAAATGGAAAATTGACAAATTGCAATGTGTGAAATGTGAAATTGAACAATTGGCTATCATTATTAAAAAAAAAAAGAACATGGTGCTCTATGGTTGAGGTGTGAATCAAACCCTCTCTACTTATTTGGACCACTCGAGACTGAGTAGACTAGTTTTAGTTGTCATACCACTTTTAAAAGTTTGTGTTAAATCTAGGAATTGAACCCAAGAGCTTGTAGGGGGGATCCAAGGTTATAATATGTTAAACAGATAGCCTTGAATGTAGGGTGTGGTAGTTATATAGAGATGAGACGTTTCGCTCAGGGCAGGGAGGCATGGAGATCTGCATCAAACCAGTCAAAAGACTGACGACTCAAACAACAACATGTAGAGCTCACCAAAATAATGTTGTGTAACGGTAAATGTTAGTCAACGAACAGTAATGCATTACTAAAACCCATGACACGATACCTAAGAGCTTTTCTAAAATTATTTTAAAATGCCTTTAACCCTATAGTAAACACCCAGTTCACAAGACTCATTACTGCAATGTTATGGTCAAACAAAACAACATCTATATTTCAAAACAAACAAGTGGTTTAGTCAATGTATACTGGAAAAGTTTTATAAACACTCAAGTCCACAAAAATAATTAAATTAGTAACTGTCAGGTTGACCGAGTGGTTATGGTGTTTGACTTATGTTCAAATTTTCTGTACAAGAAAGCAAGGGTTCGAATCCCTTACCTGACATAACTATTACCTCAACATGGCTTGACCACACTGTATTATTGTGTACTCGGTACACAAACCATAGATAGAGTGTATTGTTTAAGGTCACTCTCTTTGCGAACATAGTCAGAGACTGTTGATGGTTAACAATTGCATTAATAGTGGGACATAGGGATAGCAATTAAGAAAAACAGACAATACCCATACACTATTTTTATTTATTTAATGTAAGTACTTGTACAATAGTTATATACAAACTACAACTCACTTTTGTCTATTACTATCTAGTCCTTTTCGATCCACTTGCATAACAAGGCAGATGACTTTGTAGATCAGCCCCTTAAAACAACAACAACACTACCTCTTGCATAGTCTGTGATGTTGATGACTCTTGAGGCGTGGAAGATGGATACAACATAACTTTTACAACAGGGGTTAAACGTTGCTCAACAAACAATGCACTATTTTGAGTAGCAACACCTTTCTCTTGTACTAACTTGTTAGCATTCTGATGATTTTTTGCCAACACCATCAGTGTTTTGTCTGGTGCACTACATTGATGATCACTCACACTTAAAACCACACCATTTCTACTTTTCATATTGCCTCGACATCTTGTTGATCTCTGTTTTGAGCATCGCCAGAATATTATTCCTTTTACATTTTGTCGTCTATAGAAGGGTAGCCTTTATATAGTACACGTTGTTTACCTCGGTTAGTTGTAGTAAGTTCCATAGTAGTAACTAACCTGTTAGTATGATTTGCACACTACAAAGGTTATCTCTGTTCTGGTAATAGAATTATTTATCGTTGGCTTTTATATTTAATATGTACAGTTAAAAGTGATAGAAAAGTGGTAGAAACGTGGTAGCAAAGTGGTAGACAAGTGGTAGACAATTGGTAACATAGTGGTAGAAAAGTGGTAGCAAAGTGGTAGCAAAGTGGTAGAAAAGTGGCAGAAAAGTAGTAGAAAAGTGGTAGAAAAGTGGTAGCAAACTAGAAAAGTGGTAGAAAAGTGGCAGAAAAGTAGTAGAAAAGTGGTAGCAAAGTGGTAGAAAAGTGGTAGCAAACTAGAAAAGTGGTAGCAAAGTGGCAGAAAAGTAGTAGAAAAGTGGTAGCAAAGTGGTAGAAAAGTGGTAGCAAACTAGAAAAGTGGTAGCAAAGTGGTAGAAAATATTACATGTATTGTTAAGAAATAGTTTAAGCGGTTACATGGATTCATTACACTATAATTTTTGCATCACGAAGCTCATTTTCTATATCCAAAAGTTCTTCCCCATATTTAGTATGACCAGCCTGTTTACAGGTATGCAAGTACTGAAGCCGCTGGATTAGCTTATTGGGATTGTTCCAGTAAACAAATTTAACAAATGATTTTTTTGGGTGTAAACCATTATCATCATCATCATCATCATCATCATCATCATCATCATCATAATCATCATCATCATGGTTATCATCATCAATATAATCATCATCACTATTACTATCTAATCCTTTTTGTTCATCTTGCAATGCAACAACCTTTGGCATAGTTTGTGTTGTCTTTGATAGTGTTAGAGGTTTCTTAGACGTTAACGACTGTCCTAACATGTCTTTTTCAGGAGATAATAAATGCTCTTTAACAAATAAACTATCTTGAGCCACACTATTTTTTTCTTGGTCTTGTTTTTTACCTTGGTTCGAGTATTTTGTCCATTTAAATGAGTATTATTTTGAGATTTACAATGATGATCGATTGAAATAAGTATGTTGGAGCCTTTTGTTTTAATCATTCCTCGACACTTTTTAGATCGTTGTTTCGAACAGCACCAAATAACAGTTCCATTTTTATTAGTTCTTTTTACAATATATGCATATCCTTTATAGTAAGCACATGGCTTACCATAGCTAGTCGTTGATACTTCCATGTCAACTGTTAAGCATAAACTAATCTCTAGTAAAGTTAACTCGATAATAAAAATGATAGTTTGTAGTATGTGCAGTTTAAAGTAAGAGTAAAAGTGAGAGTCAAATGGTAGAAAAGTGTTAGCAAAGTGGTGGAAGAGTGGTAGCAGTTTATAGTAGTCATGATCTTTTTTACCAGAATGTTATTTGAGTAAATGTAATTTATAAACCTTAGCAGTGAGTAGTCAGTTAGTCTTGGTTCAGACAATCGTAAACAGTTCTCCAATGAATCAGAGATCATGGTTTTCATTATGAAACAGTTGTGTAACCAATTAGGTATCGGTACTTGATAGCTTCACACATGAACAAAAATTCCAACATATCTGACATGAATTACATGATTTGAAAGTTGACAAAGAATATCCAATCAACCATTGTAGTTGCAATGTCAAACACAAAGACAAAATCAGCATGCACTTTTAAGTTACAGGAAAATTCTATGAAATAGACTATGCAGGAAATTTGGAAATACACATCAGAAGTTTTGCAACACCATCCTTCTAGCCTATATAAATTATCGACATGGAAAGTGTGCACTGCCCCTAACATTAAACCAATTTATCAATAACGCAAGTCAACAATCAAAACATTTTGTGTTGAGTCTATCATTTAATGCATATATTCTGTCTACATTGAACAGTAA
The DNA here is from genome assembly GCA_946902985.2 of Meconema thalassinum. Classification (NCBI taxonomy): domain Eukaryota; kingdom Metazoa; phylum Arthropoda; class Insecta; order Orthoptera; family Tettigoniidae; genus Meconema; species Meconema thalassinum. The sequence goes on along the minus strand of OX336389.2, from coordinate 666,225,437 downwards.
CAAAAACGCCATTCATAATTAATTAAGTTTGCTTTAATTCTTTATGTAATGATAAATACATATTTAAAGTTTTGGCTGACTGTTCAGGGTGAATCGGCTTTTGAACACATAAGAGAGGGAATATTTTAAGACTTAACCTCAGCTCACCTAACATAACCTAAATTTACCTAACCTAACCTTGTCATATAGGTAAGAAACGGGTCAAGCTATGCTTTCGACTACCGAGTTTCAGCTACTTTTCAAGGTTACTCTCCCGAACATTGCCGGAGACTGCTGATAAACACCTATGTTCCCACGGCGGCGGCGCGCAACGACTTACATGACGCGCTTCCCCCTTTTCATTGATCCCTGTTGATTTGTCCCTTTGGACTGGTCCCTGTTGACTAGCCCCTTTGGAAGGGCCCTTTTTGAATGGAGTCATTTTTGACGGGTCCCTGTGGACAGGTCCTTTTGGCTGATCCCGTTGGACCGGACCCTTTGACATAATTTGGATAATTGCATGGGCCAGTCCATAGGTACCAGTCCAAAGGGACGACTAGCTATGGTAAGCCATGTGCTTACTATAAAGGATATGCATATATTGTAAAAAGAACTAATAAAAATGGAACTGTTATTTGGTGCTGTTCGAAACAACGATCTAAAAAGTGTCGAGGAATGATTAAAACAAAAGGCTCCAACATACTTATTTCAATCGATCATCATTGTAAATCTCAAAATAATACTCATTTAAATGGACAAAATACTCGAACCAAGGTAAAAAAGCAAGACCAAGAAAAAAATAGTGTGGCTCAAGATAGTGCTTTGTTTGTTAAAGAGCATTTATTATCTCCTGAAAAAGACATGTTAGGACAGTCGTTAACGTCTAAGAAACCCCTAACACTATCAAAGACAACACAAACTATGCCAAAGGTTGTTGCATTGCAAGATGAACAAAAAGGATTAAATAGTAATAGTGATGATGATTATATTGATGATGATAACCATGATGATGATGATTATGATGATGATGATGATGATGATGATGATAATGGTTTACACCCAAAAAAAATCATTTGTTAAATTTGTTTACTGGAACAATCCCAATAAGCTAATCCAGCGGCTTCAGTACTTGCATACCTGTAAACAGGCTGGTCATACTAAATATGGGGAAGAACTTTTGGATATAGAAAATGAGCTTCGTGATGCAAAAATTATAGTGTAATGAATCCATGTAACCGCTTAAACTATTTCTTAACAATACATGTAATATTTTCTACCACTTTGCTACCACTTTTCAAGTTTGCTACCACTTTTCTACCACTTTGCTACCACTTTTCTACTACTTTTCTGCCACTTTGCTACCACTTTTCTAGTTTGCTACCACTTTTCTACCACATTGCTACCACTTTTCTACTACTTTTCTGCCACTTTTCTACCACTTTTCTAGTTTGCTACCACTTTTCTACCACTTTTCTACTACTTTTCTGCCACTTTGCTACCACTTTGCTACCACTTTTCTACCACTATGTTACCAATTGTCTACCACTTGTCTACCACTTTGCTACCACGTTTCTACCACTTTTCTATCACTTTTAACTGTACATATTAAATATAAAAGCCAACGATAAATAATTCTATTACCAGAACAGAGATAACCTTTGTAGTGTGCAAATCATACTAACAGGTTAGATACTACTATGGAACTTACTACAACTAACCGAGGTAAACAATGTGTACTATATAAAGGCTACTCTTCTATAGACGACAAAATGTAAAAGGAATAATATTCTGGCGATGCTCAAAACAGAGGTCAACAAGATGTCGAGGCAATATGAAAAGTAGAAATGGTGTGGTTTTAAGTGTGAGTGATCATCAATGTAGTGCACCAGACAAAACACTGTTGGTGTTGGCAAAAAATCATCAGAATGCTAACAAGTTAGTACAAGAGAAAGATGTTGCTACTCAAAATAGTGCATTGTTTGATGAGCAACGTTTAACCCCTGTTGTAAAAGTTATGTTGTATCCATCTTCCACGCCTCAAGAGTCATCAACATCACAGACTATGCAAGAGGTAGTGTTGTTGTTGTTTTAAGGGGCTGATCTACAAAGTCATCTGCCTTGTTATGCAAGTGGATCGAAAAGGACTAGATAGTAATAGACAAAAGAGAGTTGTAGTTTGTATTGTACAAGTACTTATATTAAATAAATAAAAATAGTGTATGGGTATTGTCGGTTTTTCTTAATTGCCATCCCTTTGTCCCACTATTAATGCAATTGTTAACCATCAACAGTCTCTGACTATGTTCGCAAAGAGAGTGACCTTAAACAATACACTCTATCTATGGTTTGTGTACCGAGTACACAATAATACAGTGTGGTCAAGCCACTTTGAGGTAATAGTTATATCAGGTAAGGGATTCGAACCCTTGCTTTCTTGTACAGAAAATTTGAACTTAAGTCAAACACCATAACCACTCGGTCAACCTGACAGTTACTAATTTAATTATTTTTGTGGACTTGAGTGTTTATAAAACTTTTCCAGTATACATTGACTAAACCACTTGTTTGTTTTGAAATATAGATTTTGTTTTGTTTGACCATAACATTGCAGTAATGAGTCTTGTGAACTGGGTGTTTACTATAGGGTTAAAGGCATTTTAAAATAATTTTAGAAAAGCTCTTAGGTATCGTGTCATGGGTTTTAGTAATGCATTACTGTTCGTTGACTAACATTTACCGTTACACAACATTATTTTGGTGAGCTCTACATGTTGTTGTTTGAGTCGTCAGTCTTTTGACTGGTTTGATGCAGATCTCCATGCCTCCCTGCCCTGAGCGAAACGTCTCATCTCTATATAACTACCACACCCTACATTCAAGGCTATCTGTTTAACATATTATAACCTTGGATCCCCCCTACAAGCTCTTGGGTTCAATTCCTAGATTTAACACAAACTTTTAAAAGTGGTATGACAACTAAAACTAGTCTACTCAGTCTCGAGTGGTCCAAATAAGTAGAGAGGGTTTGATTCACACCTCAACCATAGAGCACCATGTTCTTTTTTTTTTTAATAATGATAGCCAATTGTTCAATTTCACATTTCACACATTGCAATTTGTCAATTTTCCATTTGCATTTTTTAAAATGACAGTTTGATGTTTTTCAATTTCATGATATAGAAACATGGATTTTTCCATTTTCATATTTACACATTTGTCAATTTCCCATTTGCATATATTTTCTTAAATGTCCGTTTAAGGTTTTTAAATTTTGTCTATATGGAAACATGGATTTTCCATTTTGCTGTTTACAAATTTTTTATATATTTATTTTGTGTGTACGTTGAAAAACGATATTTCCAAAACAAGATTTTTTATTTTTCATTTTATGATTTTGTAAATGATCTTAATGTGAGTGCTTGACCATGGCAATAATACAGTCTATCTATGTGTTAGCGGAACCATAGAGGCTTATTACTACTGCAAGTAAGAATGTTTTACAAAAAACGCCTATCTACCACTGCATTTGAAAAACAAAACGATTGATAAAAAATCTATTTTCCATTCATATATAAGTGCTAATTCTCCCTCTCCCCACCCTACCTCACCGTATTTTCTCTGGTCAAACAACCAATGCTACCCACACACACACACACACAAGCTTTCTATATATCTCTCTCTATATATATGTTTTCTCTTGTCCACGAGATAAAAATTATGGTTGCTGGATTGTATCCTGCACTGTTTATGCGACATACCTTTGCCAGTTAATAAAACCGTTAGGTATTTCTCTACACATAGCGATTTTACCACTGCTCTACCTACGTCTTTTGCTTGTTTGGCTTTCTTACAGTCTAGTATGTGATAGGAGGCATTAACTGTATGTCAAATCCAGTCCACGTTTGTATTTGTAATCTAAGTAATAATTTGAAAAGAGACAAGTGTAATCAGTTTTAAACATTATCTCTGCTTTTATTTGTTTGTTTATGACATGCATATTAACCTAAAATCAAACCCTAGTCTACCTTAGTGAAAGGCTAACAGTTTAACCACTGCGTCACCATACCCTTTTTTCTTAGTTTGATTCGTTCTAGGCCTTAGAGCTAGAAATCGAGTTAAGATCTCCAGTGAAAGAGGCACATGTGCTCACCACTATAGCACGTAATGTTTAGCTGGTAACATTAGACGACCGAAAATGATTGTATTTCTGTTAGCCAAGCATTTCTGTCATTTACCTACTGTGTGAGCTCTGCCAGCAAGACAGTTTAGTTTAGAACAAGTGTGTGTGAGTGTGTGTATAGATTATTAGCCTCAGGTATTTAAAGCTTGTTGTGTGTAGCGACCATCTTGTCCCAGTAACCACTGAGCAAGTTTTAACAGTCAACCCATAATAACTGCATAGGATAGTTGTGTGTGGTTCATGTACTTGTGTGTGTGCATTAGCATCATGCACTAGCTTTACCTTACCCTCTATAGGTAGAGCGTTATCCCTTTCCTTTCTGACATTACCAATGACCACATTCACCCGCAAGTTTTACACTTAAACCATTGGCTTGTTTTTGATTAAGTTTGGTTAGGTTTGGTTGGGTTTGATTCAGCTTGGTTCAGTTTAGTTCAATGGAATCACCATTTTGGATTTTAGCTATCCTCTTTAACCAATCAATTAAAGATTGTCTACTCTTATTTCTTGAATCGATAAATCAGAGTTTGTATACAGCATTTGTCATTTGTTATCCCATACCTACAACCTATACTCTCTCTGTACTGCAGTTTGATCTGAAAACAAGTTCCAATGGTGAAAGATTTGTCAGTCACCATACATGTAGCCTACAATAATTCTTTCACTACCTAGCTATGTTTCATCACTCACTGTAAACATTTCACATGTCCATATCCGATTATAAGTTTATAAAATCTCAGGTCGATGACCTTGATGTATTGGGTATTTTTGGGTAAATTCATTAGCCATGGGAAAGGGTTGACCATTCTAAGTCCTATGACACCTCACATGTTGATATCCGATTATTAGTTTATAAAATCTCAGGTCGATGACCTTGCTGTTTTGAATTTTTGAGGTAAATTCATTGGTCATGGGAAAGGGTTAACCATTCGTAGTCCTATGACACCTCACTTGACCCTCTCTACTGATAAGTTTATAAAATCTTAGGTCAATGACCTTGCTGTTTTGGGTATTTTGGGTAAATTCGTTGGTCATGGAAAAGGGTTGGCCATCCTGAGTCTTGTGACACCTCACTTGTCCCTCTCTGATTATTAGTTGATAAAATCTTAGGTTAATGACCTTGCTGTTTTTTTTGGGGGGGGGTAAATTCATTGGTCATGTGGAGTGGTTGGCCATTTTAAGTCCTATGACACCTCACTTGACCCTCTGTGATTATTGGTTAGCGAAATATTAACGAAAGTGCAGTTAGGCCCTTTTGACAAAAAATGAATAATACATTCAAAAACAGGGCGTCACCCCAAGTCCATCGACCCCTCATACAAGTCCCTAGCTTTAGTTCATAAGATATTAAAAAGCCGATGACCTATTAGTTTTTGGATCGTTGGTTAATTCGTGAAGAAAAACGTATCTATAAATAATTATTCAAAAAGCCCGCCCTCTTACAAAAAACCCAATTGCGCATTCGTAAAACAAAAAACAAAAATGATAAATCATAGCGGCATTCAGTTGTATGCATGCACTTTATGTGGAACGAGTTTAATTTCATATTGGCATACAAACTCCCACATATTGCACATGGAAAGCGACTTTTACCAAAAAATTATTATTTCACCCCCTAGTAGGGGTAGATTTTATTTTGAGTGGAAATAAGTTATCCATTGGAAAGGGGTTGTCTGCCGGAGTAATTTGACTACTTGTACATGTCTCTAGCCTTATTCCCACCACTGTCAAAACAGGTTGTGACTTGTTAGCTCTTATCGTGCACGTGCACATGTGTACACTTGTGTGTTAGGTCATATTACACATGAACTTGCATTTTCTCACGTATGAACCAAAACAGGATGTGACTTGTTTCACAAGGAGGACGGTAATAAAGTCATTTCACACGTGTTCACATGTATTTCGTCACTTTCCTTTCATATCGTTATCCCATTATAGTAGTGGTGAACAACGTCAGTTCAACACACGCAAAATGTAGTTAGGCCCTGTGACATAGTTTAAATAAATTCATGGGCTCGTCCGTAGGAACCAGGTCAAAGGGACCGGTCCAAAGGGATCAGTCCAAAGGGACTCATCCACAAGGACTTGTCCACACAAACTCGTCCACAATGACCTGTCCACAAGGACTCGTCCACAAGGACCTGTCATCAATGACCTGCCAACAATGACCCGTCAACAATAACCCATCCATAGGGATCCGCTCTCCCACCCTCTTACAAAAGCCATGAGTGGGCATGCGTAAAAAACAAAAACAAGCATGTTAATTCATAGTGGCTATCCACCGAACACATGCACTTTATGTAGAACAACGTTGAAATCCATATCGGCATTCAAACTCTCACATGTTGCAATTGGAAAGAGAGATTCTCTAAAAAATTACAATTTCACCCCCTAGTAGGGGTAGGTTTTATTTTTGGGGTTGAAATATGTATCCATTGGAAAGGGTGTGAGCCCGAGTTCAATGACACCTCATTTGTCAAAATCCGACCACGGGTTCGGGAGTTATCGGGCTGCCGCCATCTTGTGAGGAGGGTGAGGAGGAGGAGGGTTTTGAACCATCCAAAACACACTACTGTTATGAATCCTTCTCGGACTATGAACACGTTTATCTCAAATATATGTTTTTAAGAAATTAAAATTATAAAATTCGTACCTTTGCAACCAAATTATTGAGCTACAGAGATTCGTCCTTATACCAAACTAGCCATGTCATGAAGTTCCAAACTGATTATTCTCGACAAGAAATCTTAAAACATTGAGGTATTCTTGGTTGAGATAAATTAAATACTACCTTAAACCTCCAGTGGTCGCTAAGTGAGATTTTGTCTTGTATGTCTACCCCTCATTATTCCCGTTTCAACGGAATGGAGATGATATGCAATACATTTCTAGGTGGCGGATGGCTTTTACGACCGGATGCCCTTCCTGACGACAACCCCATGAGAGGAGTTAATGAGTTAAGTTAGGAGTTAACAATGAATGTTAGCAATGTTTTCCTTCGTCTAGTTGAGTTATCCCATTCCCTTCCGCAGGCATGACAGATGTGACCGTGTCCCACGCATCGTGCGACCGCTGGCGTAGTCCTCTACAGTCGCCGTACCCCTTGTCTGTTCAATAATGCTAAGTAGACAAAGTTGAGTATTTTTAGAGTGCGTACATTATATTTGTTGTTTCATTCAGGGGCTTCAAGTACCATGGTCATCAGCCCTATGTACTTGGTTGTGTGTAGAGTTTTTCTGATAACCTATGATATTGCTATGATTGTAGCATGTGTGGAACTGTAATTATGAAAGCCTAGGTTTGGGGTAGGTGTCTCTGGGTTTGAAGTAAGAAACCCAAAACCATCCCAACATTTGGATGGAGTAAGTGAGGAAAAGGCCGGCCCCATGGTGTTAGGGTAGTGCGCCTGCCTCTCACCGGGAGCCCCCGGGTTCGATTCCCGGCTCCGTCAGGGATTTTAGAAATGACATGGGGGTTGGAATGGGGTGCACTCAGCCTCGTGAGGACAATTGAGTAGCTGTCTGACAGTGAGGCAGCACCCCGGTCTCGAAAACCATGATAAACGGCCGCGGGGACCTGATATGCTGACCACGCGTCACCCCTATATCTGCAGGCCAAATGGCTGGGCAGCGGTCGCTTGGTAGGCCTAGGCCTTTCATGGGCTGTAGTGCCAGGGGTTATTATATTATTATCTATAAGTGAGGAAAAGCAGTAGAAAACATTACACTCAGAATTGGCCTGTTAGCACCGAGATTTGGAACTCAGGTCTCGAAATTCCAGCTACCCAATCCATCCATGTGTGTGCTGAGTTTAATATGCTACATTTTATAACTCTATGGAGTGGGTGTTACAGTCCACATGCTATCTTAAAGTAATATCGTCTCCATTCAACCACTTCAGTAGATAATTAAGACGCTAGGCTCCTCAAAACCACAATAATCATTTCAGTTTAGTCTATAGCATATTAGGCAGACATAGCGCGTATTTAAGCTAACATTTTGGACTTGATTTCTCTAAGAATTAGAACAAAGTCTCTCGTATTACTACTCGCGTCACATATCGGCTAACATCTACTCACAGGTTAAGCAAGGATATTTAGCTTATACAGACTTTGAAAGGAAGTAACCAAGAGTATGCATCAAAACAATAACAACATGTCTAATAAACATGGGTACTACAGCGCCTACGTTCTGAGATCTAAACACGTGTTTATACGAGGCGCAGATCATAGTTGATATATCTGGCATGGAATATTGATACGTCACAAGGACTAATGGAAATAAGTTTGCCTGTGAATATGAGCAGAGCTGTTGTATTTGCGATCCGTCAAAGAAGGTCAGTTGTGTAGTTCTAGCAGTGGCGTTACTTGGGTTATTTTCTGGAAGGGGATGGAAGCAAGGAAGGAAGCTTTTAGTTTTACGTGACCGTTAATCATGCGATCATGAGCTACAGGACCTCCTTTTTACGTGGAATCCGAACCACAGGACATGGCACTTCACTTCGAAAATCTCACATGAATTGACCGGGAATCGAACCCGGTCCACCTTGGTGAGGGGACAACAGCTTGACCGCTGCGCCACCACGTCCCATTGGAGGGGGTGAGCTGGTCAAAATTACATTGGGGGAGGGATTGAGGACTCGGACATAATGAAACGCAAACAATGAAAACAAATAGACGATCCCGAAGTTTCAATATCTCCGATCAACATTTCTTCGTGTTTGATTTCATTATAATTTGATACGTTGCAGCCTATTTGCACTTATCAATGTGAAAATGCTTAAAAATTAACAATGTTTGTTGATATTCAATTATAAAGTCCTGTTTTTGTCGTGAAATCATCTGACCCTTTTTATTCCCCGACATTGTGTAAATATTAATGAACTACAGTTTCAAACTAAGTTTAACGTAAGACAGCAATACCACTTAACGCAATGTAATCCACTTTTTAAAATGACACTCACGCTCGGATACTAACACAATGGCGTATTTTTGGAATGTGATAACTGAACAGATGTTCATGTTTCTCGTCCATTAAGTATAAAGTTGGGGTGTTGCTAAACATTTTACACGAGTGAAAATAAATACTTTGAAATTAGTAGGTATTGACTTACATAATCCAATCATTTGCCATTAATCCAAAGATTGGTTTTATTAAAAATTAAAAACTTCAACAAATTTCATACCTCTATTATTTGGCTTTGAGGGGTTATTGAACCCCTTGATCACTCCCCGTAGTTACGCCACTGAGTTCTGGTCATGTGTCAGTGTACACTACCCTCAACTCTAGGTACGTACCGTGGCGTCTTACGGACCTGGAAGGGTAGAGAGATGCATTGCAATGAATGGACATCACATCGAACACCTCGTATGAATAAGTGCTCAACTCTCAGAAAGTAGGAGCTGTATTGGGCATTTTATTCTTGTATACTTTCACCTTATAACATTTCAATGTTGCTGTTTCAATTTAGTTATTAGCCCCCGAGTGTGACAGCTACTGTAGGCCTATTACCTTGCAATGACTCGGGCTAGACACGACGCTGATTTCATAGTGTTTTGTAATACACCCTCTGTCAGAAAAGTTCTGTGAATGGGTCTATATGACGAATGGATTGTTGGCTTACCTGAAACGGCCGTTACTATCCTTCGAAGTAATCCCCGCGGATGGTTATGCACTTCTTAGAACGGCCGTACAAGTCCTCGCATAGTGTTCCTGAGGGATAGCCTTCAGTTGGGTCGTCACATTACGTTGGATGTCCGAAATCTCCGAAAACCTCTGGCCCTTCAGGGCTTTTCGGCTACCCTGGACCCCGACACTCCAGACTTTGACGCTTGCCTTCGAGGTCGTACCTCAGGCCCCAGGTATCGTCACCCGTGACGATGGTTTTCAGGACCATTCCATTCCACGGATCATTCACCCTTCTCACTGCCACTCGTCGAACAGGTGTGCACGTTAGGTTGCATAAATTCACCCTTATCACTGCCGCCCATCAGGTGTGCAAGGCAGGTTGCATAAATTTACGCTTCTCTCTTGCTTTCAATTTAGAGTTTTGACGACCCAAACTGAAGGCTATTGCTAAAGAAGACTATGCCAGGAGTTTCCAGGACTTGTTCAGTCGTTCTCAGAAGTGCATAACCATCCACGGGGATTACTTTGAAGGATAGTAACGGCTGTTTCAGGTAAGCTCACAATCCGTTCGTAATATAGACCCATTCACCGAACTTTTCAGACAGAGGGTGTAGTTTGTTGCGTGCATAAGAGACCCAGAATCTCATTCCTTACAGACCGAGTCGAAGTTCTAGAAACATATCATTAAGGTCTGTTTTTAAATCAAGATATCTACATTCTGAAATGCCTTCACTACGTAGATATTTGAAAGATCATACAAGTATGATATCAATCTAAATTATCTGATGAGAAGAGACGCTTTGTCTGGTTTTAACTTTCGCAACTTCCAAGAATGTTGAACATTGAAGGATGAGATGATATAGGAGAACTTGAGGAAAGTTGGCTCAGTGAGTTAATCTTATTACAGCGGTGAATGCAACAGACTAGAGATGCCAGGGACATAGTTTATTCAGTTTATGGAAGTTAATTTGAAGTTGAGCGGTGGAACTGTGGAGAAAATTTACCCAGATATATTTCACTCCCTTCATGTTGCCATTTAAGAATTTCTCAGATATCGTAGAAGTAAACGAGTACTGTAAATGGCGTAGAGCGGATAATGAATCCAAGTTTGTCATTCCCTCAAAACTCCTAGAGGGAATTTGTTACAAGCCACAGACGATTAAGGTAGAGTTAACTTGTCACCTAACGTACCGTAAGTTTATATTGCTGATGAAAGAAAAATCTGTGCATTCTAAGCTATATTTGAATTCTCAATGAACGTAAATGATAGGGGTCAGACAATCTCGATATTCCGTTCATCAAAATACCAATCACCACCAACAATATTATTGTTGTTGGTTCATTTAAGGGTTTTGCGATATCGTGGTCAGGTAGGTCCGCCAGCTAGGGTGTATGTGGAATCTGTCTGATAACCTGTGCCATTGTGATCTCTATAGCAGTGTACGTATTTGTAATTGAGGCTCGGATTGGAAGGAGGCAGCCGTGGCCATAAGTCAGGAACCGAAATTCAGTTACACGTCTTTCAAGTTGCCATGTACATCCAGCTATTTGACGAAATGAAAAATCAACAAATGCTGCTAATTGTACACTGTACAAAAAAAAAAAAAAAAAAAAAAACACGACGCACCAGGAAGGAATTGTCCGATGGCGATAAAAATCGGTGGATGTGAGGAACAGACAGAAAAACAAACGATCAAAAGTGCAGAACAAAAATCGAATGGTTTATTGCAGAGTTAGTGCGTTACAAAGTGAGGACATCAATAAGGTGTTGGTCCACCCCTGGTCTGGATGCATGCTATCACTCGACGTGGCATGGACTGATAAAGTTCCCGGATGGTGTCCTGTGGAATTTCGTGCCAAATGGTCTCCAACTGTTGGGCTGAATTGGCGACATTCTGGGATGTTCGCAATCGCCTTCCCATGACGTCCCAAATGTGCTCTATGGGAGAGAGATCAGGCCACCGAGCTGGCCAAGGAAGGATAGGGCAAGCTTGAAGACAGTCCATAGCAACACGTGCCGTGTGCGGCCTGGCATTATCCTGTTGGGAAGTTAGGCCTGGATGTCACTAAAGGAACGGTAACACAACCGGCCGCAGAATGTCATCAACATACCGCTGTGCTGTCAGTGTGCCAGGAATGACTGCTAGAGGGGTCCGGCTATCAAAGGAGATGGAACCCCCAGACCATCACCCCCTGTTTTGGGGTTGTGGGGCGTGCGATATTCAAGGCAGGATCCCCACGCTGGCCTGGACGTCTCCAAACACGTCTGCGGTTGTCGTCAGGGCACCGTTGGAAACGGGACTCGTCACTAAAGACTATACGTCCCCAGTCAGCCGAGTTCCACGTTGCTCGAGCATGGCATCACTGTAATCTGACTTGACGGTGAACTGACGTGAGTGGTAAGTGGCGTAACGGGCGGCGCGAGCGAAAATTCCTGTCGCTCTGGCGTCTGTTAATGGTCATGGTGGACACATGTGTGCGGGTCACACGCTGGGTCGTTGATAACAACGAGTCCGGTGCTGTGACAGCTGTTCTGACAATCGCTCTGTCTGCCCATGCTGATGTGGCCCTCGGTCGACCATTGCCGTCCTGACGCTGATGCCTGCCGTTGCTGACCCACGCTTGCTAGCATCGTCTGATCGCCGCATCACTTCGACCCAAATGTCCAGCGACAGCTCAATTCGACCAACCAGCTTCTTTCAATCCGATCGCACGACCTCTTTCAAACTCTGGCATCTGCTCGTAATGAGCGCGAATCCTTCGGCGTGGCATTCTTACAGCCGACGTTCAGATATCGCAGTCAAATGCAACAGCTACTTTGAGCATACGCTTCAGAATCGCGCTTTATATACACCTGATGCATGCGCAATTTGGATGAGCGGGAGCTTCCGCTATTCATTCATTGGACACGAGGCTTTAATCCGTTGCATGTTCGGTTCGAATGTCTTTGCATACGGAATTTCCTTACAATCGGACAACGCCTTCCCGGTGCGTCGTTTTGTTGTTGTTATACAGTGTATAACACGGTGCTTTACCAATGTTTAACAGGGCTCTGGAAGGTAAATATTTACTCTTCATTTGCGTCCCTATATCTATAATAGGCTACTACTAGTTGTGCATAATAATTTTTGATACATAAATCGATCTAATTACTCTTTAATATATCAATAGTCGCTGGATTGTCTTGTGATATGTTAAGATTGATTTCTTAAGATCTATTTGACAAAATACAGTTTGTAACACTTTCCCAGGTCACATCACTTCAGCTTACAGTTAGACTAATTCAGAAGTTTCTCAAGGCAAAAATATTGGACCAAATGGTTTTCCGTTATTTATCAACGATCTGCCAATTGTTATCGTGTTGGAAGCCATTTTTCAGCTTTGCCTTAGTAAATGAAATTCAAATGCTTTTCAGTCGGTCAACACGATGTATTAATTCAATATAATACAATATACACCATGTATACATTAATATCACGTAATTTGTTTCAGGTGTAGGGAATAAAACCCATTACCATTTAGGTACAATTGTGCTGACCGACTGAAAAGCATTAACATTTCATTAATCTACCGATTATAGTAAAATGTTTCAAGTGGCTGCGTTTTCCCGGCGATCGAGGGATTTGTAAGCACATTTCTGCGTATGAAGATACTGTGAATTTCCATAATGTTTTCTTTTGTCTATTATCAATTTCTGAAAAGCAGGCTTACGATATTCCGCTTGTTTGTGTGTGTATACATATATCTCTGTCTACCAAATACCCTTTGATCAACTGGACAATTAATGTTAATGCAATTTCTTAGTAAATTAGTTCCATCTTCGGACATCTCAGTCCGAAATTACTGTAGTTCTGAGTCAAACCTTTTGGTTCCATTTATTCACTCACCTATTTGTTATATTGTGTTTAAGGGATGCACCATTTGCCATTTTAAGGTATTCACCAAAATTTTCACCCAGAAAGAATTACATTGATTGCTTATATTGCATCAACATTATTTGTATTATATACTTGTTAACATATCTTATACCATTCTTATAATTAATCTTATACCATTCTTATAATTGCGGAGATTTTGTATATCATGATATACTGTGTTATAGATGTGGTTAATAATCTTGAAGAAAGCGTTCTCTAAGTTCTCATGAAACTTCTGAAGCGTTCAAAAAAGTGAGCTCCAGCAAATGTAATTAATTTCTATCTGGTAATCCCGCTGTACACCCTCCCGTGCTATTGAGTTTCAATTCTCTCGAAGGAATACACACAAGGTATTTTTTATTTAAGTAAGGTATATTTACAAAGAAATTTGTGTCCAAGATGCTGAGTTAACCTCACTGTGTTATTAAACCTAATGAACTGCATATAGTCAATAACATGTAGCACCATCCAGCAGTAGTTCATACAGAACGACCATTTATCGTCATTTAAAGCGATGCTGTGTAGTACTTTAAATTTCTCAGCGTGATATCTCCCATTAGTGTCCACTGCTAATCCTATGACAGACCACAGTAGGTGGTAATTTGGTAAAGATATCTGGAGGAGGAGTCACCTGACATTGGGTAAAAATGGAAATGAACAACAGACATAGAAATACTGGTGGTCTTTCCACATAATGTGTTCTAAGGTAAGCTATTACGTTACAGTAGTTTGGGTGACGGTTTAAAAATTTTGAGTTAAGAAATACACTTCAGTAATGGGGCGTGAGCCTTATGTACTGTATTTTTGCGTGTAAAGGTATTTACGGGATGTACATTAAGTTCGGAAACACTTAAATTATTTCTTGCAAAATACCTACAAATCATACTTGTCAGTTTGGATACAAGATCTGAAAGGTTTCTTTTGCCTCATCAACCATCAATATGGTACAATGCTTACTTAGTTTAATCTGATTTGGCGTAGTTAGCTGTTTCTACCTTTCTAGATGCTCCGAACGTATTCGGATTAGCGTGTGTTGCGGCAACTCCAGTAAACAATCACCAATATCTGCTGAAAATAATTCTTTTAGGAACTGTAGTGAGCTGTCAGAAAAGAGCTTGTCTGAAGATTCTAGTGTTCACAAGATTAGCAGAATGAGAGAAAACACATAGTAAGTACGCGAGTATATCAGGAATGAAAACCGTCATTCCGTGAAGAACTCAGTTAATCTCATAAATAATGTCGCGTGTCCTCCTGGGAGGCCGAGTGCAGGTCTATCTATACCTGCACATTTCTCTTTCAACCATTCTTCTTTTGCTACCATGGGCTTCTTGTTAACCTCGTGTCTCAGACGTCTGTATCCTGCTTTTCCCCTATCATCTCTTACATTCTTGTACTTCCACCTTTCGTCCATCAATACTAGTATATCTGCGTGATGTACGATTTTCTACCTATTCTTTCTTTACTACCAATGTTTTCTTCTGCGGATTTTGTTGTTTCATTCTTCAAAAGTGCCTAAACCTCTGCAATTGAAGCTTGTTCAGGGTTTTTCATTAGACCTTCCTCTATACTCGTCTTGATACGTTTGTTCACGTCCTTCTCATTCAATCTTGCTATTATATTATATTATATTATATTATAGTAGGGGGGTAAGGATAGTTCTACTTCACTTGGCGTGGCTGTGCCCAAAAAATCAACGTGGCCGCCTCAAGTAGTTGAAATATTTAAATAGACTTTTCTCTCGAACCCATGGTCGGAGTTTCACGAATGAGGTGTTGTAGGACTTGAGGTGACACCCAGTTTGCTATGGAGCACTCTTTTTTTTTTTTAATTTTCAAAATTTTTGTTTTCGAAAGTAGGCGATAGTTTGAAAACCAAACACGGTAGAACGTCGTGCCATTGTTCAAACGAAAGGTCTCTATGTCCTGTTTTTTAAGAAATGTATTTTTTATGTTTTTTGAAAACAGTCCAATTTTTGACATTTCTATATTTCGGAAACTAGGAATTCTACAAAAATGTTTATTTGATATAAATGAATGACCCTAACCCCCTCTACCGCCAAAATAAGTTTCAAGTCTCTAGGACAAAAACTGTGCAATAGGGGGATGTGGGGGTTCAAACGCACTCATTTTATTTGTACGTGACTATACCCTTAGCTATGTTAAATAATATCTGGCGAACCCATGGTGGGATTTTAACAAATGAGGTGTCGTTGGAGTCGAGCTGACGGGGGGGTTTACCATGGACCACTCATTATATATTTAAAAAAAATTTGGAAACTCGATTTTGGGGTAAACAAGTGCTTATTGTGATTTTTGCTGATATTTGATGAACCAATAGGGCAAGAGACTTGTATGAGGTGTCATTATTTTCGTCGCGTTGCCCTCTTGCTGTGGATACCTGTGTCGAGTAGGATCAAAAACCCATTTTGGGGTTAAAATGTGATTTTAGACTTTCTGTTATATCTCGCGAACTAATGCTGCTAGGGACGTGTACGAGGACTCGTAGGACTCGGGGTGACGCCCCCTTTCGAATGTGGTACTTATTGTTTTGCAACAAAATAATTCACAAAGGGCCTAACGCCATAAATGTTGAAAAAATAATAATTGTTTACATGTTTTTTGAATTTTAAATGATGCGTGGTTTTCAAGACAGACGGTACCACTGGCATGTGTGTTAACGAGCCTGTCGCCAGCTATGGTGGCGGTATCCCAATAGAACAATGGATATTTTGACAGGACGGTGGGTCGGTTTGCGACGGTTCGCTTTTCGATATTTGTTATGGCGGACGGATGAATGCTAATATTTTAAAACGCGTGAAGCATGCTAGGATTGTTTTTAACACCTAAAGGGGATCTTTAACCTGTTAGTAAACGGTTATCAGTGACACGACTCTGTGGCATTCAAGCATGCTCATAGGCCAGCGGACAGTTGTAGGATATGAAAACGTATACCATTTGGTTGGGGAGATGTTGTGCGTTGTATTTTTGTCATGTTGAACTTTCACACAGGGAAGAAGGGGAAAACCCTTTAGAGACAATTTGCGATGGTCTCTTCATTGTCCTTACATGCTTGGAAACAAGTGGGTATCATACCAGTGTATCCATGTTACCGAACCACAAGACCATTCGCTACTACTTACGCTGCTGAATCACAAATAAATAATAAAAATGGTGTATTACCAGCCAATGGTAATGTAGATATATAGGGTTCATATGACATAGACTGTGTTGAATTGGCATGTGCTTTTGAAAAATTGGGAGTTTGGAAGACTAAAGCACTAGCACACCCAGAGTACAGCTCTGTTGAAAAACGTTTATAATCTTATAAAAATGTTTGGCCATTAATATTAAAACACCTCACAAAACAGCTAAGTGGAGCTGGATTTTTTATACTAGTGAAGGGGATGAAACATTATGTTTTCATTGTGGATTTGTTTTAAAGGACTGGCAAATGACTGATGACCCTTTTGTGGAACACGCTCGTTAGTTACCTAACTGTAGATACATGGTGTTGGTTAAAGGCCAGGTATTTGTGAACACTATTGGTAAAGAAAACGTAATTGCATCACGAGAAACAAAAGTGCCTTTAAAATTAGAACACGCGGTACAAATACACGAGGCTCAAAAAAGAGATGTGTCTGACAAACAGATACAAAAGTGTGACCAACAGTTATGTAAAATTTGTTATCAAGAAGAACTAGGTGTTGTATTTTTGCCTTGTGGACACTTGATAGCCTATGTCAAGTGTGCATTAGCACTTAACACATGTGCTCTATGCAGAAATGTAGTATCTGCTACAGCTAGGGCATTTCTTGCATAAATAGTATAATTTATTAGCAATGCCTAGTGCAAAATATCTATATGAACAATATTATTACAAGCTGTTGTAGAATGTAATAGATATGCTTTTGTTTTGTTTTGTTTAGAGACTACTACAATGAATGTTTTGAATGCTGTGGGACAAGCATGTGGCTTAGAGACAAAGAAGCTCAGCGAATTGCCAACGCATATTCCATTCCGGATTATCAAGTTTCGGAAATTGAAAACAGCATATGGTGATCGTGTACTTTGTGTATGCGAAAATTTTGAGACATTTCTGCCTACACGGTTTAATGATATGACGGAGAGTGTTTTTGATGAAGTGAATAATGCTGTGCAACCTGTACACTTAATTTATGAGGGTTTTTAAAACAATAGGTGCATGGTGCGTTTTAATTAAATAAAAATTGTGAAATTATAATGGAAAAATATAAGTGATGACAATAGACTGAAAGAAAATAAAAATATGTGTACGGAATAATAATGTTTTAGTTTTTAGTATTGTCTTTAAAAATATTATCATGAAACAAATATATATATATAAAGTTTGTAAATAAATGTAAATGATGGTACAATGTTGTATCATTTTATACAAAATTAGAATATTATCATTGCAGAGTATACATGATTATGACAATAGATGCACACTGAATACAACTCTTTCTCTGTTTTCGATAGTTTGTTATAGTTTTTTAACACAAGGCCTGTTGTAGATGTTTTATAGCAATGTCCATTGACTGTTGTTTTCTAAAACTGGGCAAGCCGCAATGGTTTCATAGGCTTAAAAACCTTATTGTTATTACTATTTAGTCATTTTGATCCTCTTGCAATACTACGTTTTTGCATATCAAGGCAGATGATCTAGCTGTTCCACTCCTTAAACCGAAAACAACAACACTACCACTTGCATAGTTTGTGATGTTGATGGCTCTTGCGACGTGGAAGATGGATTAAACATAAATTTTAGAACAGGGGTTAGATGTTGCTCATTAAACAATCCACTATTTTGTGTAGCAATATGGTTTTCTCGATTTTTTGTTGACAGCAACTGTGTTTCATGCCGTACACTACATTGATGAACACTGACACTTAAAATCTCACTATTTTTACTTTTTAAGTCACCACGACAATGTTTGGAACGTTGTTTTGAACAACGCCAAATAACAGTTCCATTTTTATTGTTTCGTTTCACAATATATGAATATCCTTTATCGTATGCATAAGGCTTACCATACCTAGTCACTGATACTTCCATGTCAACTGTCAAGCATAGACTAAGCTCTAGTAAAGTCAACTTGGTAATAAGAATAATAGTTTAATGTGAGAGCAAATTTGGATCCAAAGAGTTAATGTAAAAGTGGAAGAAAATAAGCAAATATTAGAAACAAGAGTGGGGGTAAAAGTGCTAGCAAAGTGGTAGACCCATTACACAATAATTTCAGCACGACGAAGCTCTTGTTCAATTTATTTGCTTTCCCAATCGTGAGCGGTATGCCCAGCTTGTTGTAAAGCATGCAGGTGCCGAAGCCGTTGAATTAGCTTACTGGGTTTGTTCCAGTATACAAATTTAACAACTGATTTTTTGGTGTAAACAAAGCATTACCATTATCATCATCATCATTATCATAATCACCATCATCACTATTACTATACAGTCCTTTTTGATCCTCTTGCAATACCACTTCATTTATATTCTGTGTTGACTTTGATAGTGTTGAAGGTTCCTTGGACGTTGACAACTTAACATGACTTTTTGAGGACTTGATAAGTGCTTTTGAACAAACACTGCACTATCTTTAGCCGCAATATCTTTTTCTTGAACTTGCTTTTTAGCATTTTGATAATTGTTTGTAAACAGCAAGCGTGGTCCGTTTCGAGCACTACATTGATGAACACTCACACTTAAAACCTTTCCATTTTTACTTTTCAGATTGTCTCGACATTGTGTTGACCTCTCTTTTGAGCATCGCCAGAATATTATTCCATTCACATTCTGACGATTATAGTTATAAGAGTAGC
Source organism: Meconema thalassinum (assembly GCA_946902985.2). Classification (NCBI taxonomy): domain Eukaryota; kingdom Metazoa; phylum Arthropoda; class Insecta; order Orthoptera; family Tettigoniidae; genus Meconema; species Meconema thalassinum. The sequence goes on along the minus strand of OX336389.2, from coordinate 666,205,897 downwards.
CTTGATAGAGTGCACGATGCCTACCTTTGTTGGTTGTAGTAAGTTCCATAGTAGTAACTGACTTATCAGTACGATGTTCACACTACAAAGGTTACAACTCTTTTGGTGATGGAGTGACTTACCATAAACATATATATTGGCTTATGTGTTGTGTTTTGTGTTGGCTTTAGTGTTGGCTTTTGTATTGGCTTTTGTGTTGGCTTTTGTATGGGCTTATGTGTTGGCTTTTGTATTGGCTTCTGTATTGGCTTATGTGACAAGTTATTGTTGTCAGTGTATTAAGTGGATTTTTTATTGGTCTTGGAAAGTATCTGAAAGAGAGGGGAATATTTAAAGACTTAACCTCAGCCTACCTAACATAAACTTACTTCACCTAACCTAACCTAACTTTACCTAACCCCACATAACCTAACCTAACCTAACCTAACTTCACCTAACGTAACCTTTCAACTCTCAGATAATAATTACATTGAGTGCATAGTTGAGTTGGAACCCAAGACCTCAGGGGTAAAAACCAATTATTTTCGGTGGCTTATTTTGGTAGCTTATTTTCATGTCTAACCTAACTTTACCTAACCTAACCTCAGCTCACTTTGGATATCACTAGTAAGTGTTCATATCCACCGCTAGGTGGCATGCTAGTTGTTAAGGTAGCGGAAACATACTTTGCGTGTTGCATGTGACTCTTGTGAAGTTTGAGCGCGTGCAAGACGTGCTTGTATAAGCTCTGTATATCAACTAAATATACAATTAACCACTAAATGTTCAGAACTAAAATATATAGCCAGTTTAGGGTATATAGGAGACCCTTAGCAAGAAAGACTGTCTACAGCCTTGTCATACGCAGTAAGCACCTGTTGGCAGTAAATCCTATAACACGTTGTTCATTACATGGCACTTAAACAGGCTCTAGATCATGGACTAAAATTGGTTAAAAATCATCATGCGTTAAAGTTTAAACAAAGACCTTGGCTAAAGGCCGCAATGAAAACATATTGTTTTATCCCCTTCACCAGTATAAAAATCCAGCTTCACTTAGCTGTTTTGTATGGTGTTTTAGTATTAATGGCCAAACATTATTATAAGATTCTAATCGTTTCTCAACAGAGCTGTACTCTGGGTGTCCTAGTGCTTTAGTCTTGCAAACTCCCAATTTTTCAAAAGCACATGCCAATTCATAGATATGATATGTCTATGGCATATGGACCATATATATCGACACTACCGTTGGCTGGTAATACATCATTATTATTATTTATTTGTGATTCAGCAACGTAAGTAGTAGCGAATGGCCTTGTGGTTCGGTAAAATGGATACACTGGTATGTTACCCACTTGTTTTCCAAGCATGTAAGGACAATGAGGAGACCATCGCAAATGGTCTCTAAAGGGATCATGCCCTTCTTCCCAGTGTGAAAGTTCAACATGACAAAAAGCACAACGCACAACATCTTCCCGGTTGAAGTAACAGAAACCAGCTCCAGCAAGTTTATGTGTTGACAAAAAGCCTACAGGCCAAGGTTCAAATGTTAACCGACGATAATTTTCTGATTTTAAATTTAACCCACGTGCTAAACCAACTTGCTCACTTGCTGTATTTGGTACTAACGCCATGTGTTATAATATAACTTTTAATGCAAGTTATTAACGTTGCACAAGAGCACAGAGTACTTTAAAGCATAATGTATGCTTGTTCACTGTCTGTTCAATACGTTAATGGCGCATGACCACACCTAAAACAAACAAAATAACCCATCACTCAATCAATCAATCAATCAATCAATCAATCAATACTTGTAAATAAAACTTTAACGTTAATTGACATTAAATGAAAAACACCATAAAAATTATAATAAACTATATGTCGGCACTAACAGTAACCCATGGATTTATTTTCTTTTTATAAAGCTGCAGTCATTTACATTCCCCTTTAACCAATACATAAACAAAAATGACTGTCATGTCATTTTTTTTTCAGAATATCATGTTCAAACCTGTAGATATTCGTCGAGTCCATAGGGAACGACATAACAGTTGAATTTAAATGTTTGTTTTTTTAGAAAATCCAATATGGCCTTGTACTTTCCCGGTAAACAACCAATATGGTCGTGTACCAGTTGCCAATACATAGTCATTAATCAAGAAAGCTATCATCGTCTCAGTCATGTACAGGTAATGAATATTTTTTTGTCTATGGTTTTTCATTAGTGGTAAAATGGATTAGCATTTTTAAGATAGACATACCTGAGTTTTCAATAGTTCACTGCCTGGAAACAATGGTTGCACTCTACTGCGTCTCGGGTTTTCAGTGACTGCTACGGTGGTAAAGATTTTCATTCCAAGTTTCTAAAATAAATAAATAAATAAATAAATAAATAAATAAAATAAACCGCTATAAATACCTTAATTCAGGTTAATAAATGCATTTCATAAAAAAATATCAAACCAAAATGGAACAAGTTAGTTAAAAAATCTCACCTTGACTTGTACTGGGTTGTTGCTGTTTTCTTCTAGAGGGCTCAAAAGTGCAATGGTCTCTCTCTCAGACATGACAGCTATACCGGTTATCTGCAAACAAAAATCATTAATTACCTTATCAATAACTATGAAATTAAGTTTCATTAGCATGATATCATTAAAATAATCATTAATATGTACTTACCAAAAAAGAAAAGGATTTTATTCCAAAGTTCAGTTCAGAGCTCTACTCTATACATCTGTTTGCTAAAACGACAAGTGCATCACTAATGCAATCCTTATCAGTCTGCTTAGCAACAGAGAGAGTTGCATTTTCTGAGCGTTTTGACCTTGAAAGGTTCTCTGTCTCTCTCTCTCTCACATGTTCCCACGCCTCGCCACATTCCTCAAGCGCGATAAGATTCGCGTACCTTATACTAGTTTCATGTTTTTAATAAGGAACCAAAATGGCTGCCTCTTATACATCAGTAGTACGACTGCATAAGAACCAACATGGCGGTCTCTGCTTAAACGTCACACCTGCTAGCCACCAGCCAAGTAACCTAACACTGCACTTCCTGCCCACGTATACATTTCTGTCTTATCAGCAGTTGCTCCCACCAAACCAGCAAGGCCTCTGGCTAGGTACAGTATTCAGTGTCCAGCAAGCAACACGGTTCTGTAGCATTCAAAACGTGTGTGTGTCCAACATTTATTATTATTATTATTCTTAAACATTTTACTGTAATAATCATTAGCAAGTGGCCACCCTCAATACATTTACTCATTAATCATACACTTTCACCATGTCCAATAATTAGTTTATAAAATCTCAGAGCAATGACCTTACCCTTTCAGCTCTTTGGGTCATGCACATCACTTGGTCAACCAAATGGTATACGTTTTCATATCCTACAACTGTCCGCTGGCCTATGAGCATGCTTGAATGCCACAGAGTCGTGTCACTGATAACCGTTTACTAACAGGTTAAAGATCCCCTTTAGGTGTTAAAAACAATCCTAGCATGCTTCACGCGTTTTAAAATATTAGCATTCATCCGTCCGCCATAACAAATATCGAAAAGCGAACCGTCGTAAACCGACCCACCGTCCTATCAAAATATCCATTGTTCTATTGGGATACCGCCACCATAGCTGGCGACAGGCTCGTTAACACACATGCCAGTGGTACCGTCTGTCTTGAAAACCACGCATCATTTAAAATTCGAAAAACATGTAAACAATTATTATTTTTTCAACATTGATGGCGTTAGGACCTTTGTGAATTATTTTGTTGCAAAACAATAAGTACCACATTCGAAAGGGGGCGTCACCCCGAGTCCTACGAGTCCTCGTACACGTCCCTAGCAGCATTGGTTCGCGAGATATAACAGAAAGTCTAAAATCACATTTTAACCCCAAAATGGGTTTTTGATCCTACTCGACACAGGTATCCAGAGCAAGAGGGCAACGCGACGAAAATAATGACACCTCATACAATTCTCTTGCCCTATTGGTTCATCAAATATCAGCAAAAATCACAAAAAGCACTTTTTACCCCAAAATCGAGTTTCCAAATAAAAAAAATAAATAATGAGTGGTCCATGGCAAGGCCCCCGTCAGCTCGACTCCAACGACCTCATTTGTTAAAATCCCACCATGGGTTCGCCAGATATTATTTAACATAGCTAAGGGTATAGCCACGTACAAATAAAATGAGTGCGTTAGAACCCCCTCATCCCCCTACTGCACAGTTTTTGTCGTAGAGACGTGAAACTTATTGAGGAGGTAGAGAGGGTTAGGGTCATTCATTTATATCGAATAAACATTTTTGTAGAATTCCTAGTTTCCGAAATATAGAAATGTCAAAAATTGGACTGTTTTCAAAAAACATAAGAACTAAATTTCTTTTAAATAAAAAATAAAGGACATAGAGACCTTTTGTTTAAACCATGGCACAACGTTCTTCCATGTTTGGTTTTCAAACTATCGCCTACTTTCCAAAGCAAAAATTTTGAAAAAAAAAACGAGTGCTCCATAGCAAAGGGGGTGTCACCTCAAGTCCTACGACACCTCATTCGTGAACTTCCGACCATGGGTTCGAGTTAAAAGTCTATTTAAATATTTCAACTACGCGCGGCGGCCATGTTTTTTTTTGGGCACAGCTACGCCAAGTGAAATAGAACTATCCTTATACTTATTATATTATAGTAAGATTATGTTAGCAGATTTCTAGAGAGTGCCCCATTCTGAAACACAGTTGCCATCATGGCTAAATGTACTGTGCCTCCCATCAGCACATCCCCAGCATTGGAAAACGTGATCGAAGTTACGTAGCGAATACCTATTAAAAATACAATGGATAGCACATTATATAGACATGTACCGGATTATTTAGCTCGTCATAGTGTTATATTCTGTCGACGTTTTCAGTGGCCTAAGCAAGAGAAGTTAACTTTTAGAAATCAGTTGTTATTGCTGATCCGATAGGGGCTTTGTGACATCGTGTACTTTGTAATGAGTGCAAAACATATTGGTGGAGACGCGGCTACTACGCACAGTAAGGGTAGGACTCATACAACGAGCCCTCGTAGTAGAAACGACCCCTACCACACGCAGCCAAGCGAGACTAATTTTTTTTTTCTCTCCTACATTACGTCCCACAATTTTTCTTTATTACACAGGGATTTGTATTATTACACCCACCCCCACCCTCCCCATAGTGCAAAATCAGTGGAAATTAAATGACCACATTTAGAACCACACTAAGAGACTTTGCGCACCATTTGTCGGCTAGTACAACTCCACTCGTGCCGAAGTTAAAAATTAAGAGCAGTGACTTGATAACTGACCAGACTGCAGTACAACTCCTTAGGGAACTCGAATTCAAGACATCAGAGATCCGCGCTCAACACCCTGCAGCGGCAGCACAAGTCATACATTTTACACGATCCCAGGCCAGTTAACACAGACAAGAGTCACCAATATCCAGCGCTAGTGAAGTAGATTGCTTGCCAACGCTCCACCCCCTATTGTTGCAGCAACTACAAATCACAGAGCAGAAAACTGATAATCTGCTCGAGCGCATCACACAGTTACTAGATACAGACACTGTTAGATCAGACAATCACACGACAGAGGAAGTTCTAGACATCCACACTATTCTGGAAACAGTGAAACAGGATTTAGACAGGACTGTACACGTAGTCAAATCCACACAGTACGACAACACACCATCAATCAGTACCGATATATCAGATGACGAGCCACCTGGTAACGTAACACAAGTGTCGTACACGGGGAGTGAGGCTAATTCCCCTCAAACCAACACAAACACCTTGTCACGCGACAGCGTAAACAGTTTAGAACCTTTACACGGCCAACGAGTGACAGCTGAACACGAGATGAACGGACACACAGAATATCCCATGATCCACCCCACAAAGTTCACGGGGGAAGGCCAGGATCCCGAGGAATACCTCAAGGCCTTCAATAGAACGGCTCGGATCAATGGTTGGAGCGAGGAAGTCAGAAAACGGCTCCTTCCTGCATACCTCACAAAGGCGGCCATGACATGGTATGAGCTTCATGAGGACAACCTAGAAAATGCCACATGGGAGGAAATCACTTTATTGTTGAAAAGTGAATTCCAGCTCATACCAGATGATGACGACCTGTATGACCAAATTAGACAGAGGTCACAGGGACCTAAATAAAGCGCCCAGTCGTACATCAACGTAAAGTTGCTAATGTGCGATAAATATAACGCAGCTATGACAAATAAGCAGAAAGTCAAGCTGCTAATGCAGGGCCTCAGACCATCCATAGTGGACAAGTTGTGCATTATGAACAACCCCACGGTCCAACACATGCTGAATAACATAAAGACAATAGAGGCAGGGAAAAAGATCACGGAAAAAGCTACGGAGAAAGCCGTGGATCAGCACTTTCATCCACAAATGGACGACACTAGTCAGAAGATGGATGAATTAGTGGACAGGATGGAAAAATTAACCATGGCTGCCATCCAAGCAGGCGGGAGACCGCTAAGGGATGAAAACACAGACACGAAAGAGCACTATTATCCTGAGAGGGACAGGGGGTACACAGAGAGGAGACACTACGGGAGGGAGGAAAATTACTACCCTCAACAGCGGCCAACAACGCCACACGCACAGGACAGGCCACACTACCCTCCGCGGTACTCACCGGTATCATACGCGGACACAGAGCCGACATACCCCTCACGGCGACCACCATCCCCGTACACACCGGAATACTACCCCGAAGAGTACGAGCACACCATCCCCCGGCGAAGCAGCCCGCCACCAAGCAGACAGGGCTATGCTGCCCCACAATACAGGGCAGACAGGGAATATCGGGAAAACTCGCCCCCAAGCAGGCAAGGCTATGCAGCCCCGCAATATAGGAGAAATGGGGAGTATCGGGAGAACCCGCCCCCACGCAGGCAAAGCTATGCACCCCCACGGTATAGGGGAAATGGGGACCGTCGAGGAATCCCACCCTCGACCAGACAGGGGTATGCACCTTCCCAGTACAGGGAAAAGGGGAATCGCCGGGAAAACCCGCCCCAGCAGCAGCAAACATACACCCCACCCTGGCGGAGACAGGAAAACGGACCACCGGGCAATAACCGGCAGACAAGAAAAACCACAAAAGGACGGGACAATACAAATACATACCCAAAGGGCCTGGAACACTACCCCCTCCCTGACGAACACCCGAGGGAGTTTAGGGATGAGGCACCCCGTCGGGCAGATAGGGGGGCAAAACTTCCCACACCTAGCTACACACCGCAAACGGGGAGTTGGCGCAGCCACCCCGAGGGGGGGGGGGGGGCGCACATACAGTACAGGGAGACGAACACCCACGTTTCAAAAATACGCTTAGACGGGGAGGTTCGGCCAGCTGATAAAGCGGCTGAGGTTCCTCCCCCAACACAACACCAGAGAGGCCCTTCCCCCAAACAAACTCGTAAGAGTAAGGGGAAAAAGCAGCCAGCTAAAGCCAAGGCTGACGATCCGCCCCCGGGCCGTTTCCAGACACACCCCGTACAAGGAGACGGCAACTGTCTGTTTAGGGCCATGAGCTTCCTTGTCCGGAACACCGAGGATTATCATGGGGACTACAGACAGAAGACGGTCCAACATGTCCTGGCCAACTGGAAAGAGTACCGGGATTTTGTATCGGACGAGCGGGAAAACCCATTCCAGACCGGGGCGGACTACCAAAAATACATGGGTAGGGACGGTACCTATGCCAGCGCCGTAGAGGTGACCGCTCTCGGCAAGGTACTCCAAGCAAACATACATGTATACACTGATGTGCACTCGCCACCGCTATTTACAACTGCGGGATTTGACAGGGACCTACACATACTGTTTACAGGGAACCCTTGGGCGGGACACTATACGCCCCTCACAATCACGCGCGAACAGACTGAGAGCCACCCCCCATCTTCTACTAAAACCCACCCCAACTGACAAACATCATAAGACCAGAACATCACTTTTACACGGCAAGTGGCGGCCACCCAACTCGGGAGGTTAGCCAACCACTTGCAACACATTCATAAACATTAACACTACAACTAACTGGGGCAGCTACGTCAATGGAATGCTGACTGAGCAACGGCAGTACCTATAAGAAGAGAGGCCTTTTTGGGAGCATTATCTGTCATACAGTGTGTGTCGCCGAAGGCCCTGCTCCAGCTACCATCATCAGGTGAGACTCAGCAAGTGTTCAGATATCCTTTACTTTGTAATCACCCATCCACAATCTTGTACACTTAACTTGTATCAGTACTTACATTCCCCTAAAAGGGACTTACAATTTCACACTCACTGACCAATAAACACATGGTCAGTAAACTACACTTGTCTTGATAATTACACGCCTCTTTACATCCTCATACCCTTCCTGACTCTCGTCACGATTGACCGTGACCATAGTAGCAAGTAATCGCTTGCTCAGGTTTCATTGTGCTCCCGCAGGCGACTCGACTGCATAGCAGCGAGCCGCTGACATAAGCACGTCTGTTATATCATTCACTCCGTCCAGCTGGCAGGCCGGCATATTAGCCTGCACTCTGAGGTTCATCCCCTAGTAGACTCTTGCATCTTTGCGGGAACACCCCCTAGCATTTGAACACCAAACAACACGCTACACTGGTAAGCTCTCCCAGCTACGGGAAGCTGCCATCATTTAGAAACAACCTACCAAATTAGCACAGTGACACTAATGTTTTATCCCTAAACTACCCCCCCCCCCCCAACTAAGGGATCTAAAACATACCGATGTCTGTACTAGTGTGCGTATTTGTAATTGAGGTAGGGTTTGGTTAGGAAGCGACCGTGACCTTAAGTTAGGTACCATCCCGGCATTTGCCTGCAGTAGAAGTAGGAAACCATGGAAAACATTATTTTTTGCATCGTTGAGGTTGGAATCGGACCTGACTCTTTTCAGTTTTTCCTCAAAAGGCTGAGTGTACCCCGTTCCAGCCCTTAGACCAGAATTAATTTTCTTGGCAGAGCCGGGAATGAAACCCGGACCACAGAGGTGACAGATAAGTATGCTAGCTACTGCTCTACGAGTTAGTCACTGAGAAGTTGAGTTTGTCTGCTGGACAGCGGAAGTAATTGCAAGTTATCACTTTTTATAGCCATTTGTCTATATAACCTTGCCTTTATATTCATCAGTATTTTGAAAGGGATGCTTGATCCGCAAAGCACGACTAAAGCAGGCGTTTATGTACTGGTCAATCAACAACAGAAATTAAAATGGGAAGCTCTGGCGTGTAGTAATACATATTGGATATTGACCCTAGTGAGAAATATGTTATCTTCCCAGCGAGAACACATAAGGAAGTATAGCGTGAATCTATTTTAGTTATAAATGAGATTTAGATTTGTAGTAGTCTGAGCATTATGCCATAATTTCATTAAAGTAAATAAATAAATAAATAAACAAATAATTGAATAAATAATTTTACCAAGGAGTTAACTAATCACCATTAACTCATCAGGTAGGCCTACGTAATACAGTTGATATATAAAGTAATGCCATAGGAAAAATTCCGAGAATGCTTTGATACTGTACAGAGTAGTTAAGAGTACTGCAGTTCCTTGGGAAACTTAATAGCCTATATTCGTATATTCTGCAGGTTTTATCAATTTAAAGTATCTCGTCTCTGATGTAGATTTTCCGTGTGATGGCTAAATAGCTTTTGGAACATGACCTACATTCCAATAAAGTATAAAACAACGGTTTCAAACTCAAAACTCAATGTCCAAACATTGTAGTAATTTTAGAAAATAACCATAAAATAATACTAGGACAAAGGCGTTATTGTGGTAAGCTATTAGTGTTTGTCCCTGTCTTAAATCAAAGCTTTCATCGTTGCTCAAGATAACTCACATCAACACATAGTCACAGCCGGAAAATATTTATCCAAAGTCAAACGATATGGCGTTATCCATAATACATTAATATTATGAAGCCTCCGTGGCTTAGGCGGCAGCACGCCGGCCTCTCACCGCTGGGTCCGTGGTTCAAATCCCGGTCACTCCATGTGAGATCTGTGCTGGACAAAACGGTGGCAGACAGGTTTTTCTCCGGGTACTCCGGTTTTCCCTGTCAAAATTTAATTCCAGCAACAGTCTCCACTATCATTTCATTTCATCTGTCATTCGTTTAATCATTGCCCCGGAGGAGTGCGTCAGGCCTCGGCAGCCGGCACAGTTCATATCCTCGCCGCTAGTTGGGGGCTTCATTCATTCCATTCCTGACCCGGTCGGAGACTGGAAGCAGGCAGTGGATTTTCATTTTCATTATAAAGAATTATGTACCGGAACATTTACTGGTTTATCAGCTTTCCGAAAGTCCATTTCAATAGAACACCAGTAAGAGATGATTCTTCTCAGAAATAAACATGCGTTTAATCTATAATAATATTTACGATGCCAACACTGGAAAATTGCAGCAGATGACCTCGACGTTCTACCTCGTGATTCTAGGCATTATGCAGGAGAAAACATTTGTACTGAGAAGAAATATGAAGGACATTTTCTCTGGCTCGGTTATCTCAGTCTATCATCATAGATGTAGCGATAAGGTTTCTTCAGATTGGCAGATAGGCCTTCCTCGATTAATTCGTAGGAGGACCCCTTTTTGCCCAGACTGAAACAAATGACAAGTGTGGTGAGCTGGACTCGCAATGATGAGAAGAACAACTCTCCTGCCAGAATGATCAGCAGAATATATACTGTAAACACGCTCATAGGCATTCCGTGTTGAAATGCACTACTGATGGACGTGCTCCCTTCCAACATGGATTTATCAACCTGCAGCTACGTTCGAGGCCAATAAAGTGTCGGGACATGATTCCTTTCATTAATGAACCATTCAAGTGCAGTGTTAGCTTAGCTTCGGCCTGAGCTATCACTGACTGTCACGACGAACAATCCAAGGAAGTCTACTTTCTCTCCTGGCCAGCAAAATCTGCCAATTCGAATCCTATTGAACAAGGAGACAAGTGGAAGCTGAGGGATCCCAGGATCCTCATTGAACTTCAGGATAAGTTCATAACAGAGTTTCTTCAAATCGGTGTAAACCTCATTCAGCGACTCTTCAAATCCCTATTTCGAAGAATTATTGCCGATCTTCGCCCCAAAGGTGAAACAACCCTACGATAGCTCGCGCTTCCCAGCGTGATCATTATTCCTTTGTTTAGTGGGAGTTCCTCCGACAAACTATCCACTGTAAACATAAATTGAAGTTTTTTCAAGCGTGAGCCTCAGCACATAACAAACCAAAGCAATTCAGTGGATATTTCCCAAAACGCAAACTTAAGTGTTTATGGATGACCTTCTACTGAACAGCCAAGGGTTGACACGGTAGAACGGACTAGAATATTTCTTCTCATGGACGTATATAAACTTGATAAGTTACAAAAGCCATCCTCCTCTCGATCAAAGATTGATTTCTCAGTAGACAAGAAAAATCATGAAAACTGGCACCTCTGCGTTTGAAAATAACCACGGAATTTCTGTATTTATTTGTTGAAACTATCAACGCACTACTGTATTTATTGAAATATTAGCAGCCATTTTGTTTGTACACATGAAAGGCCAGTTTCGTTCGTCAAGCGAACATCATCAGATCTTGCTCACTTAGGCTTAATTTAGGTTCAATGGATATGTACAGTATATACTGTAACACGTATGTACAGCATTATTTACAATTATCAAGCTACACAAGTTTTTAATTCCACTTTGCAACGATTCAGATTTCGGATTCCACGTAAAAAGGACGTCCCACGGCTCATCATCGTGTGATTTACGGTCACGTAAAACAACTATCATCCTTCCCTTCGATTCAGACTTCTTAACCAATTATATTTTTTATTCCATTAATCTATTTCACTTCTATACGAGTTGCGTTTAATGTTAATATTTTTTATGTGTACAAGTGTGAAACCCTTTTGAAACATTAACTTCTAACGTAGCGAGCTATTGAAGTGATTGCGTTCTAGACCGTTATTTTTCATTTTTTTAATTTACTTGGTGAACTTTTGCAGTTGGCTAGTTTGGTGAAACACTTAAATGTAGCTGAGTTGACACTGTGGTTTAGTTGAAAGCCGATTTTTGGCTGTTTCTGTGTCCACTTAACTACACCATTACAGTACAGTTAAGTTTTGGAATTAAATTTGACAGGGTGACAGGGGAAAATCTGTCTGCCTCGGCTTCATACGGCAGCATTTCACAAGCCTTGACATAGATTTGAGTCCAGAATGCAGATTTAAAAGGACAATGTGAACCCTTATTGCTATTATCATAGAATAATTGTTCATATTTTATTTTATGCTGTATTAAAGTTAGCAGTCAAGTCTGAAGGAAGTGGGTACATGATGTTGCAAGAATTGAGCAAGTTGAAGAGAGGGAGTTATATTTAAATTTCCTGGTAAGCGAGGTTAATGAGCGGAGAGCAAAGCGTCTCCTAGTGACGCAGAAGGACTCGGTACCCTTATTAAGCAACGTTAGACAACGAGGGCTTTGAGTGGGGAAGAGAGAAGATGATAGAATTATGACGTCAAGATGGGCGGAGTTTCGGGACGACTGAAACGTTATTGAATATTAATCTGTGAATCGAGTTGGACCAAGCCACTTTTGGCGGGAAGGAAGCGTGGTATCAAAAAGCGAGGGAACGCTGGATTATGTTAATTCACGACGGGATTTAATTACGCAGAGCAGGACTGGAACCTGCATGGAAAAAGAAAATCTTTGATACCGCTTGCAAGCCTGTGCGCCAATTCCTTAGATTTATTGTGATATAATAGTCCCCAGCCTAGTACCATTTGCCAGATCTGTATAAATTAGGTGCTGTGCTAGCGAACTTATGCATTTTCTTGTGACTTTGATCGACACGAGGTGTCAAGTATTCATTCTTTGGTTGACGCGAGACGTCATACTTACACCTTTTCTGATTTAGCTCGATGCGAGTTGACATTTTTTTGGAGTGCATTCTGCACGAGTGAAAAATTTTAAACTTTGAATCTCGGATGAGATTTCGTTCTGCAGTGAACATAATAAAAATTAATGTAGACATCTGGTCTAAAACTATAACATTCACACTTCAGTTATAAAAATGTTTATGCGTGTGAACAGTGCGTGTGTAATTAGAGCATGATTGTGTATTTAGGGAAGTTGGCACCGTAATTAATTACTTAGGACTAAGAGTGAAATTAGTAGCTCTGATCGTAATTATAGAAGGAAACATAGTATTTAATAATTTGAACTTTGATTTTCCATCTTTAAGAAGGCATCAAGCTGATCGGTTGAGGACAACTTCTGGGATGATGACCAATCAATCTACGGAAATAATTACTATGGATGTGTAAATATCCAGTGGGCCATGGAAAGTGACATTCGCTGACGTGATGACTGTTTATGGATGAGTACTGAACATTGATTTATCAATTATGTAGATATTTTGGCATGGGAGCATTGTATATATTCTTCTTGTGATTTTTATTCTTGTTTTAATTCTAGTAGATTTTAACGTAGTGTTCCGACACTCAATGGTAAATGCGCGAGGACACGTGACCACTAGTTTGATTTGTTTTTGTGTAATAGTAATCCGTGTACTCCGTGTACATGTGCGTGTATTTTGTTTGGCGTACACATGAATTGCGGCCAGGGTGAATGTGGAGTGGTTTAAATGTAACGATAAAATAGTAGGGGCAAAATAAGTTCGTAGTGATGTTTTGAGTGAACAAGTATTTTAATTTAGTTGCCTTGTTGCGACAGATTTTGGAAAGAACCGTCCGTTCTTTTATTTTAATTTAATTTGGATTTTGAAGTCAGTATGGCTTTATTCTTCGGTCGGAATACTTAGATCAGACGCGCCAGGTGTGTGGAAACTATTTGAGTGATTGTATTCCAGGTGATTGTCAAACCCTAGCGTGTGATATTGTGTGTCTGTGTGTCTTGTGTGAAATGTTGAATTTATGCGCGGGAGATTGGCATAGATTTGCCAAGTCTTCGTCGGCTGCAATTACGGATGGCAAGTGATGCTCCGCGGAGACCTTGACCAGTCCAATTGGATCTTGTAATTCCAAACGGAATTAATGAGATATTATTTATTACACACACATGTTAGCTGAATTGGCAGCTGTATTTCGTCGTATCTTGGAGCCGAGCATATGCTGGCCTGGGATGTTGTTGACACGAGGGTGATTGACAGGTGTATTGAGAGTCCACACTGAGCGCTGATCTTGGGTATTTCTGGACACTAATTGGAGCAGGGGGAACGGCCTAGCCATTGACCCAGTCTGTTAAATATAGCTTGCTTGTTCATTTAAAGCCTTGATAATATTAAAGGGTGATGTTCTTCACGTCTGCGCAGTAATTTCATGTTGTCACGTTCAGATGAAAATGTTTCGTTTTGTAAATAAGTGCATTTGTTTTGAGCATTTATTGTGTATTTATTTATTCTCGATCTTCGATTCTGGTTGACACCTTGTTGTGTTATTTGTTGTAAAATAACATGCGGTCATTTTTTTTTTTGTAGTCGTGGTCATGTTAATCATTCTTGTGTCTATTTGTCAAGTCCTGAGTTGAGGCAATCTTGTTGTGTGGTGGGCACATTTGATCCAGATTTCACCGGAAATCATTGTTGTAAATAATTAATTTTAGCAAGTGTCGATAGTGTAAATTTATTTTGTTGTGTTAGTTCCCCTCGCTAATTTTATCTCAATACAGATTTGTGGCCTGACGTTTACGGCATGATGGCACCAAATCTCGTATCTGTATTCATGCCATATTGCATGCTTTATCACACCACGCACGCACATGACTTGAAGAATAATCAGGCCAAATCTCCGGTCCTGAACTTTGGAAATATCTGAGATATTGATTTTGCATTTAGTCATTTGATTTAAATGTGCGTGCAAATTTAAGGGAGTGTTTTTTTTACTTCTTTGTTGTTATATTTTGTTATGAAATTAAATTTGTTTTTGTTTATTTTGGTTTCACTGTCTTTCTTTCCACCATATATTTAGGCTATGTTACCTTGTACCTCATAAGAAGCGTATTTTAGCAACTATGAACCGTACATTACCCCGAAAAAGAGTCTCATAAAATGTTTCTTGCAAGGGTTCATAGATCTAAAATGGCTGCCAAAGTGGGATTTGTTGTTGATTTTGCTTGCCTTATAATTATTTTGTGAAAAAATGATGCCAGGCAACGCATAGTTAATTAGTAGATTCAGTAAATATAGGTGAAGTCTTTCCACCAAAACGCATAAGAAAAATCATTGAGTTCATTTAAGGTTAGAAATACGAAACAGAGTTAGATTTGAAATTGTATTGATTTAAATGTGTTTCTGGCGCCCAGTTATAATAATAAATTAGTGATTATTTTGATTCAATGAACTCAGAAATATTTAAATGACAGGAAGGTGTTGCCTTAAAATTTTAATTAACAGTGGATAATTAAAATATGTTTACGTAAATTCATTCAGATTAGGAATTTATGATCAGAACGAAAAGGGGAATTAAAATTAAATTTAAATTCAAATATTCATTGATGCTTTGATTGTTGGGTTTGTTCTTTGTAACGTAAAATTAAATGGTTGAGTATGAATAATTGATAAATATCAAACATGTGTGTGTGTCCAGTGGAGGCCACTGGTTGCATGGACCTATTTCTCAAGAAGTGTATTTGTGTTTGAGATGGCGACGATTGCTGAGATTAGTGAGTTGATTGAGAGGGCCTCAGCTAAAACGCAAAGGCAGTTGGCTCAAATGCAGGAAAACAATAGTAAACAAATATTAACACTAGAAAATAGAATGCAGGAACGTAATAGTGAACAATTATCAACATTGAAATTAAAATGCCGGGACACGATAAGGAACAATTAAAGGAAATGCAGGAACAAAATAGTGAACAATTATTAACATCAAATAACAACATTACGGAACAGTTAAATAATAAACATGCAGAACAAGCGATAGCACAGACCGAAAATTTAAGCCAAATCACGCTTGAAATTAATGAGAGTACTAAGACACAATTAGACAGACTGGCAACTGAGATGTATGATAATAATAATAAGCATTTGGGGCAAGTTAAATCCATAGAATCTACATTTGACTGGAAATTGATCGAGCTTGACGAAATGGTAGCTGCGAAGTTAGAATAAATCGAACAGGCTTGCACGAACAACACTACGGGGATAAAACCACGCAGGAGGAATTGCAGGTAGAATTTGAGAAAATCGAGGCCAAGACGGCAAACATATAGGAGCAAATTAAATCAGTTGACAGTAATGTATTGGGGTTAATTTAAGAACTCGATCGGCTGGAAATTAAATCCACGGTTAGATGGGCGAACTTAGAAGCTGACCAACAGCAAATTAAGAAGAACATAGAAATCAATTGAATGCAGATCGACGACCGGCTAGAAAAAATAAAGGTAGGTCAGGATAGAAATCAAGAGCAGTTGGAGGAACGACTAGAAAAATAGAGACAGGTCAAGATAGAAATCAAGAACAGATGGAAGAACGGCTGGAAAAGATAGACGAACGATTGGATAAAAACCAGGAGCAGATAGAAGAGGGGTTGAAAACACTGAAAGAAAATAACAAGAAAGATTGGAAGCAGCAGGCAGAAGAAAATAAAGGAGATAGGTTATCTATATTAAAGTGATTGGGAGACAATAATTCTCGTATGCAAGCGCTGGAGGAATACATGAAAACCAATTTCCAAGTGCACGCAAATTTAATTGTCAAGAATGAGATTAGTTCATTAGAGAATGCCACTCTATTTTCGTCAGGTAGCAGGTTAACTTTTTAGTATTGGGAGCCCAGAGGCATTTAACTCTACGGGAAATACAAGTCAGGAACACTGTCTTAATGCAGGCGGCGATACTGAAGCTTTTCGCAACAACAGAGGCGAAACGTCAACACCGTAACCGAATGTAACGACACAGCAAGTAATCCAGGTGATTCGTGGGAATGATTTCAGACCAGGAAAATTTATAGATTGTCAAGGAACTACACCAAAAACTTTTCTTTGTGAACTTGATGATTATTACAATGACAATCAGATAAGTCCAATTAAACAGCTCAGGATGGCCGAGAAATTCTTACAAGGTTCGAGTCTCGTCTGGTTTCAGAGTTTCAAATACACATTTGAATATATGGCCCAATTTAAAGAAGCGTTTTTGAAGAAATTTTGGAGTCCTTCATTATATCAGAGCCCCAGGATGGATTTATATGCCAGAAAGTATCACAGCACGCATCCTACAAAATTTTCGGAGTGTTTCTCACAACAGATGATCAGACTTAAGATTTAGACTAGCCGCCTTCAGAAGAGTATTTAATATTAACAATAGGCAAACAATTACCTATTAACATCCAACAATTTTTAGTCGCAGCAAACGTAAAAACAGCGGTCGATGCAGAGGAGATTCTACGGCATTTGGATGAAACTAGTATGGTAACGTCCCAAAGTCGACAAAGAAACATCGAACGCGTCAATACAGCAGAAATCACAAACCAGAATAATAATAATAACCAGCTTTCGAATACCAGGTCGCAAGCGACGAACACGCAGCTCACGCTAAGGAGGCAAAAGTATTACGACAACAGGGGTCGATTCGAGCATAATAACAATAACAATTACAACCAGTGTTACAATAATAATAATAATAACCGCAGACCGTACCAACGAGGATATTCTAATTGGCGAGGAAATAGGCGGAAAGAAAGGCCGTACCAAAGAAATGGTGACACACGTTTCTGGAGAAACCAGCGGGATAACATGCAAGGGGATCCAAGGGGCTGTAGGAATAACTGGGATGAACGTTACAGGGTATCGCATAAATACTTGCAAGAAATGCACGCCAATGAAGAATCAGAGAAAGAGAAGTGGGGGCGAGCTATGGAAAATAGAACAAATCCCGATAATCATGGTAGTGACTGCGCAGATAGTTTGCTAAAGCAACAAGAAAGACAGAATAATGGCGGGCGAAACTCACAGAACGGGGTTCGAGATATAGATCTCAAAATTCGAACTAGGAGATAGTCTGGAAATGGGAGTGGCTGATGATCGTGATGATGTGATTATTGCTAACATCGAGGAGTGGATAGCTTTCCCAGAAGATTGTCTGGAGGATGTAATAAAACCGAAGGAGAATGTTATCAGACAGTTACCAGTTATATATGCAAGGATAGGAGGATTGAAGTTCCGCTGTTTAACGGATACCGGTAGTCAGGTCAGCTTGGTATTGGAGGCATTAATCAAAGAAGCGGGGAGGAATCAGACTGTACCACTAATTCCTGTACATCAACTAAAAGTACGAGGAGTCATACCTGAAAGAACTGTAATATGTAAACACCAGGCATATTTGGAGTTAGACATTCTAGATCACACATTCGCACAAGCTTTTATTGTGATGGCAAAGATGAGTTACAATATTATTTTAGGTGGAAATTTAATCTGCGATTATCATGCAATAATAGATCTCCAAAATAACACAGTCAGTTTCAAGCAAGTAGAAGATTTGAGTCAGATGGGGCTGAATATGGAAGAGACAACATTGGAGCGAGAGATCGGCACTTGGCCGCTTGAGGCGATTACGGATGACGTCATTGATGAGATATGCACACAAGGAGAAGATGTAATTAGTACAGCAGTAGTGGAACTTGGAAGTCGAGATGTTTCACAAGAGCTTTGGACATATTTGGCAGAAGAAGATCACTCTGGATCAACATTTGAAAACCTAATTCAGGAGCGGCTTAGAGAAACGAAATTGGGGGATCCTGATACTTGAAATTAGAAATTATTTTACGCCGTCATAAGGATGTATTTGACACCATACCAGGAAAAGTTCTCAACTTTTAGTATGCAATGCAAGTAGATGACTGAACACCTTTTAAAAGTAAACTTTACCCAATCCCGGAGAGACATCATTCTCAGGTGAAGGATATCATTGACAATCTGCTCGAAGCGGGGATGATCAAGAAATCGCCGACACCTTATTTTAATGCTATTTTGGCAGTACCTAAGCCAAATGGGTCTATTAGGCTTTGCGTAGACCCACGTCTTTTAAATAGCGAGCTGCTTCCCGAGCACAACAAAGCGCCGCTTATTAAAGATGTACTAAAAGGATTCAGAGGAAAGAAGATCTATAGTAGCGTAAACTGACAAATAGTTTCCATCATCTGGAGTTAGAGGAAAAATCCCAGTTGCTGACAGGTTTTTTATTTGATAACCAATGCTATATATGGCAGAGGATGCCCTTCGAAAAAAAACAGTGGGTTGTGCCCTGATTAGAGCCCTGGATAGGAACTTAACCCATGAAGTAAAGGAGTTCACTACGAGATACGTTGACGTCATTCTGCTCGCTACTGAAACAATGGAAGAACACATGGTGAACCTTAACAAACTTCTGGACAACCTGAGAACTATGAATTTTAAAATCAACCTCAAGAAATCACACTTCTTTCACAGTGAATTATTGTATTTAGGACACATCATTGGTAATGAGGGTGTGAGGCCTAATTCTGCCAAGATTGATGCTATTAAAAAATTTCCGACACCAACTAGAGTAAAGCATGTGAGAGCATTTTTGGGAGTCACAGGCTTCTTCAAGGAGAACTGTCCAGGGTACACGGAGACAGTAGCGCCGATGCAAGAGATGTTGAAGAAATGTAATAGATGGTCATGTAGTGAGGAGTGCGACAGATCTTTCAATGCCACGGAAGAACTGTTAAAAAGCTGCGTTAAATTAGGATGCCCGGACTTCGGAAAAAATGTGTAATTCAGACTGACGCATCGTTAATTGGAATTGATGCGATGTTATACCAAGAGGACACTTCAAATTTAAATCATCGATCATATTTGGCATTTGCAAGTCGTAAATTGTGCAAGCATGACAGGAACTACACGGTTACTGAACTAGAGTTATTGGCGATACTCTATGTACTACAACAACGGAGGAAGATTGTTTTTGGATATTCCATTATTGTGAGAACCGACCACTATGCATTAACAATCTTATTCAAGACCGCGATGGTGAGTGAAATGGTAACTCGTTGGTCCACTTACATCCAACAATTCGACATTACTATAGAGCACTGTCCAGGGAAAATGAATGTCATTCCCGATGCTTTAAGTAGGAATCCCGAGCAGGAGAACGAGATAGCAGTAGAAGTACATCATCTGGAATTAACACTGAAGGACCAAGAGTTTTTTAACACACTCAAGAACATTCAACAGGAACAGGAACGAGATCCATGGATGCTGCTGATGATGAAATATTTCAGGAAATAAATACAACAGGGGACACCTGAATATCGAGAAGCAAGAGTGAAGGAAGCCAAGTACCAATATTTCAATGGCCTTCTACACAAGTTTGTGGACGAAGAGCACACCAAACTCAGGATTTTAGTTCCAGCTTCTCTTCAGAGAGGATTAACGTGGCACGTTCATGAGACATTAGGACATGTTGGCATAGATAAATCAGAGGCGACGATTGGGGAATCGTTTACGTGGCCAAGAATGAGTTCTACTATTGTCGAGGTAATTAAGACTTGTGATGCATATCAGCTCACTAAGCCTAATAATTACCTCATGAAGCAGTATCCAAAGCCTTTATTACCGCAGAAACCTTGTGAGCTGCTGGCGATTGACAGTCTAGGAACTCTGCCCAAAGGAAGGCGTGGGTGTAAACATCGTTTAGTACGTGTAGATGTCTTTTCCAAATTTGTGGTATTATGCCCAATCCAGAATACCACGTCAAAACAAGTTCTCAGCAGGATTAAAAACAAAGTCATCCCTACACTAGGAAAACCGGAATACATTTTTTCAGATCATGGTAACTATTTTACCAGTTCAGTTTTCACGAAAGTAATTGAGGACCTAGGAAAAAACACATTTTATCAAGCATAAGGCACGCTCAAGCCAACCAGCGTGAAAGAGTGATTCGTTGTCTTGAAAAATATTATCACGCTCTGATGCCTAATGAACATAACAAATGGGTAGATAAAGTTGGTGACATCGAGCATTGTATGAACACAACCAAGCGTGAGTCTACAGGACAAGTACCATTACTAGTGCACCATAACAAAATACCAGAGAGATCTTGGGACAATATCATTCCATGGCCTAAGGATACATTGGTGGCACACGAAATAAGAATCCAGAGGAACGTATGATAAATCAGGCTGAACGACGGCTACGCAGGTATCGAGGGAAGAAATTTCACCGTGAACTTCGCGAGGAGGAACTAGTACTTGTATGGCGACCACCTATATCTGACCCAAAGAACAAAGTATTTACAAAATTTAGTGCCAACTACGTGGGCCCGTTCCGCATCATTAAGAATCTAGGAAATAATGCCTACAGGATTGAAGAACTGAGCAGTGGAACGAAGTCAGTCTTCAACACTGCAAATTTAAAACTATATTATGAAAGAGAGCCATGGGAACAAATTGAAAATGAAGCAGTTGAAAATGCAGGTGCAAATTAAAAAAACTCACACAAATGTGAGGATGAACGGAGAAATGAATGAGCGAGTCATTGTTTACAAACAAGTCGACGAGACAGGCAGGTCTACGTGCTTGTTAGGACAGAGAAGGAGATACCGGGAAATGACAGGTGATTGACGGCTCGGCGAGCACAAGGTACTTTAGTCAGCACACTTTGGAAAAGTAATTAGTGGACTGAGGTATGCAAGACACTCAGACTGGAAATGGGACATTTAATGAATTGTGAAATACACACTTTGAAAAATTATGTCTATGTGGGTGATTGAAAATTCAAATCAAGATTTTGTTCGTATTTTAAACTTTGCAGCAGGAAAATGAACCCTTATTGCTATTATCATAGAAAATTTTTTCATATTTTATTTTATGCTGTATTAAAGTTAGCAGTCAAGTCTGAAGGAAGTGGGCTCATCATGTTGCAAGAATTGAGCAAGTTGAAGACAGGGAGTTATATTTAAATTTCCTGATGAGCGAGGTTAATGAGCGGAGAGCCAAGCGTCTCCTAGTGACGCAGAAGGACTCGTTACCCTCTTCTTTTCGCAACGTTAGACAAGGAGCGCTTTGAGTGGGGAAGAGAAGACGATAGAATTATGACGTCAAGATGGGCGAAATTTTGGGACGACTGCAACGATATTGAATATGATTCTGCGAATCAAGTTGGACCAAGCCACTTTTGGCGGGAAAGAAGCATGGTATCAAAAAGCGAGGGAACGCTGGATTAAGTTAATTCACGACGGGATTTCATTCCGCAAAGCAGGATTGGAACCTGCATGGAAAAAGAAGATCTTTGATACCACTTGCAAGCCTGTGCGCCAATTCCTTAGAGTTATTGTGATATAATAGTTCCCACCCTAGTACCATTTGGCAGATCTCTATAAATTAGGTGCTGTGCTAGCGAACTTACGCATTTTCTTGTGACTTTGATCGACACGAGGTGTCATGTATTCATTCTTCGGTTGACGCGAGACCTCATACTTATACATTTTCTGATTTATCTCGATGCGAGTTGAAATTTTTTTTGGAGTGCATTCTGCACGAGTGATAATTTTTAAACTTTGAATCCCTGATGAGATTTCGTTCTGCAGTGAACATAATAAAAATTATTGTAGACATTTGGTCTAAAAACTATAACATTCACACTTCAGTTATAAAAATGTTTATGCGTGTGAACAGTGCGTGTGTAATTAGAGCATGATTGCTTATTTAGGGAAATTGCCACCGTAATTAATTGCTTAGGACTAAGACTGAAGTTAGTAGCTCTGATCGTAATTATAGAAGGAAAACATAGTATTTAATAATTTGAACTTTGATTTTCCATCTTTAAGAAGGCATCAAGATGATCGTGATGAGGACAACTTCTGGGATGATCGATCAATCTACGGAAATATTTACTATGGATGTGTAAATATCCAGTGGGTCATGGAAAGTGACATTCGATGACGTGATGGCTGTTTATGGATGAAAACTGAACATTGATTTATCATTTATGTAGATATTTTGGCATGGGAGCATTGTATATATTATTCTTGTGATTCTTATTCTTGTTTTAATTCTAGTAGATTTTAACGTAGTGCTCCGACACTCAATGGTAAATGCGTGAGGACACGTGACCACTAGTTTGATTTGTTTTTGTGTAATAGTAATCCGTGTACTCCGTGTACATGTGCGTAATTTTTGGTTTGGCGTACACATGAATTGCAGCCAGGGTGAATGTGGAGTGGTTTAAATGTAACGATAAAATAGTAGGGGGAAAAATAAGTTCGCAGTGATGTTTTGAGTGAACAAGTATTTTAATTTAGTTGCCTTGTTGCGACAGATTTTGGAAATAACCCTCCGTTCTTTTATTTTATTTTAATTTGGATTTTGAAGTCTGTATGGCTTTATTCTTCGGTCGGAATACTTAGATCAGACGCGCCAGGTGTGTGGAAACTATTTGTGTGATTTTATTTCAGGTGATTGCCAAACCCTAGAGTGTGATATTTTGTGTCTGTGCGTCTTGTGTGAAAAGTTGAATGTATGCGCGGGAGATTGGCATAGATTTGCCAAGTCTTCGTCGGCTGCAATTACGGATGGCAAGTGATGCTCCGCGGAGACCTTGACCAGTCCAATTGGATCTTGTAATTCCAAGCGGAATTAATGAGATATTATTTATTACACACACATGTTAGCTGAATTGGCAGCTGTATTTCGTCGTATCTTGGAGCCGAGCATATGCTGGCCTGGGATGTTGTTGACACGAGGGTGATTGACAGGTGTATTGAGAGTCCACACTGAGCGCTGATCTTGGGTATTTCTGGACACTAATTGGAGCAGGGGGAACGGCCTAGCCATTGACCCAGTCTGTTAAATATAGCTTGCTTGTTCATTTAAAGCCTTGATAATATTAAAGGGTGTTGTTCTCCACGCCTGTGCAGTAATTTCATGTTGTCACGTTCAGATGAAAATGTTTCGTTTTGTAAATAAGTGCATTTGTTTTGAGCATTTATTGTGTATTTATTTATTCTCGATCTTTGATTCTGGTTGACACCTTGTTGTGTTATTTGTTGTAAAATAACATGCGGTCATTTTTTTTTGTAGTCGTGGTCATGTTAATCATTCTTGTGTCTATTTGTCAAGTCCTGAGTTGAGGCAATCTTGTTGTGCGGTGGGCATATTTGATCCAGATTTTACCGGAAATCATTGTTGTAAATAATTAATTTGAGCGAGTGTCGGTAGTGTAAATTTATTTTGTTGTGTTAGTTCCCATCGCTAATTTTATCTCAATACAGATTAGTGGCCTGATGGTTACGGCATGATGGCACCAAATCTCGTATCTTTACTCTTACCATTTTGCTTGCTTTATCACACCACGCACGCACATGACTTGAAGAATAATCAGGCCAAATCTCCGGTCCTAAACTTTTGAAATCTCTGAGAAATTGATTTTGCATTTATTCATTTGATTTAAATATGGATGTAAATTTAAGGGAGTGTTTTTTACTTCTTTTGTTGTTTATTGTTATATTTTTTTCTGAAATTAAATTTGTTTTGGTTTATTTTGGCTTTACTGTCTTTCTTTTTGCCATATATTTTGGCTATGTTACCTCGCACCTGATAAGAAGCGTATTTTAGCAACTTCATTTTGAACCGTACACTACCCCAAAAAAGAGTCTCATTAAAAGCTTCTTGCAGGAGTTCAAATGCATAATCGTCTGAGCCTTCTAAAGTTTAATATTTCTTCATTACGATTCATGGAATCAATCAGACCTACAATTGACAGTATCTACTAGTACCATTCATTAAATATTTCGACACATTATTCATTAGAGCCGTGTTCATAAATTGAGTGTTTTAGTTTCAAACCTCACAACTTCCTCCTGTGAATAAATTTTACGTTGATTCGTATTTCACCTATTTCAAGATCTGGGATTGAATTTCACAAGGAACATCTTTAGACACAAATTACAAGTCAAAACCTTATCATGGCTTGCCATGGACGAAAACAAACCTTGGATCTCAACGAGCCTTCTCGTCCCCCAAACTGCTCAGCAAGTCACTAAACGTTCAAGTAAAATATAATTACTGAACTTCCCCAAGAGTTCTCGTCTGACGCTAATTATGTCTAATATAACACTGTTATGCTGGAGAGAAATATCCGTGCCATTCTATTATAACACTAAGTTGATATCGGAATCTCTAAAATTAATAAAGTAACTAAAATACTGTATATAGCAAGTGATTTTATGAGGCCCTTATTACCGTTATTGAAAAAGAAAACAGAACATTGGTATCTTTCAAGGCTTAGAAGATATTTAAGAAGAGCATCGTAGGTGGCTAACCCTGTATAGCTCTCTGAAATAGTGTTCGAGTTCATTAGTCTACAGTGGGGTTGCTAATCCAGAAACATTAATTCGTGAGATCCAGGATAAGACTTGTGGCGTTTGGAGGACAAGGTAAACAATTTACCATTAGTTTGGGGTACACATATTGATACATCATACGCACGAAGACCGTTACCTAAACGTTTTATAATAGGTGTTATTGCACTCTTCGCACTGGCGTATTATCGATGTCGAGAGTACACTTCACGCACAGTTTATATTTTGTGATGATTATACTCATTCCTTGCTTAGGCTAATATAATGTACATTAAGTAGGAAAATACAAGCACATTCTTAATCTCTAATACAATGCTGCAGATAACGGCACTGTCCTACACAAATCGCTGACCTTGGGCACTATGGTTTTCAGCCCCCTACAATGTCAAAATCTATACCGTCCTTTCACCTAGCACTTCAGACACTGTCTACCCTCAAGTACTATTTTCATTGAAAATGCCATCAGTCTTAATGTCGACTGTGTACTAACATTGATTGTGGTACTATCAAAATGTTCATACGCAACCTAGCGCTGATAACCTATATCTTAACCACACGCTCACTGTAATGTTCAACTGACTGACATAACAGCAGGAAAATCTGGCGTGAATTTACCTCAGCTCTAAGCTGGCTTTATATATGCAACCGTATAATACCACATATAAATTTCACGTTTTTACTCTCGAGACTGGCGCGGCCGAAGTAACAGCTCTCGGCTGACTTGGAAGCTGTATTCTAACCCTTATCACTTTGTAATTCGCGCTCCAAAGCGCTGACGAGTAGCGTGAACACCTCCCACGACGTCTGACAAACTGTGTGTTCCTCATTCTATTGTGTTGGGCTGAACAACTCCCGGCTGAGTTTTGCTAGATATTTTGACATAGTATCAGCTATTATTTTGTTTATTAGTGGTAGTATTTTTTTAGTAGAATTTTAGTATTTTGTTGTTAGTAGAACTTAGGTATATTTTCATTAGTAAATGTTTATTATTTTATCGTTAGTAGAATTTTAATATTTTGTTGTTAGTAAAATTTTAGTATTTTATTGTTATTAGAAGTTTAGTATTTCGTTAGTAGAATTGCTTTATTACTTTATTCTGAGGGGGAGTATCAGCCTTTCAGAATAAATCAATTACTTGTCCTGTAGACGGTAAAGATATTGTTAGTATTAGCCAACTAATGGCTACACTGCGTTCTACTGCACGACTGACAGCAACGGGAAACTACAGCCGTAATGATCTTCCCGAGGATATGCACCTCTCTGAGCATAATTACACGTGGTGATGGCCTCCTCTCGTGTAAGAATCCAATCCGGAAGTAAACTAGTCCCCCGTTCGGTTCTCCGGGTGGGGACTGCTCGAGAGGGGGTCAACATCACAGTAGTGACAAAGAGGAAATCTGACAATCTACGGAACAGAGTGTGGAATATTAGAAGTCTGATAGGCAGTGGAAGTTTAGAGCTTTTAGAAAGGGAAATGGATAGGTAGAGGATGAATTTGTTTGGGATTAGTGAAATGTGCTGGCAGGAAGAACAGGAATTTTGGTCAGGAGACTATAGGATCATTAGCACTAAATCAAACAATGGCCAAGGAAGGGTAGGGCTCGTATTGACTAGGAAATTTGGACAGCGGGAGGAATATTATGAGCAATATAGTGAACGGATTATTGTATCTAAAATCAATACAAAACCAACGTGCACCACAGTGGTACTCGTACACTTGTACAGCGTGTTCCGATTCAATACGGAACTGTAAAAAGGGTAGCCTACCCACCCGCAATCGGCTTGAAATCTGCTCGCAGCGCGCTAGCGACGGGGCTGAGTTCGATTTCACTGATTTCCGTCTTCTTATGCAGCATTGCAAAGTATTTTGCTCTTTCAAAATATATTTACACAGGCTTCACAATAAGTCTGAACGATTTATGTTTCCGAACTTGTTATTATACGCTTCTGTTAATGGCTTTTGCAGAGCATTTCTATGAAATAAAATTTTATTTTACAAAACAATGTATTTTTGTGTTGTATTTTATTCACACCACAATTTATTGCTTTTTAACCCAATACCACAAAACGAGATACAATTTGGAAATGATTTGTTACAAAATTGCAATCGGTCTTCGATGCGACTAAAAAGTTAATTTATCACAGACGTTACATCTACTACAAATTGACAAATTGACGTAGCCCCAAATGAAGAAATCCAGGACTGTCAGATCAGGCGAACGTGGCGGGAATTCTATAAAGCCGCCAATTCCTATCCACCGGCCAGGAAACAAACGGTTTAAAACTTCTCTCGCCAGTCTGGAGAAGTGCGCTGGATGACCATCTTGTTGAAAAAGCATGTTGTTCAACTCCGCCAATGTAAAATCATCCAAGATGTCCTGGAGTATGAAGTAAAACTAAACTGCCTGTGTTCGTTGTTCTATAATTTTGCATTGTTACAGGTAAATAGCACTGAAATAGAAATCGTTGAAACTTATTCTTAATTAAACTCAATTTTGTAACAAATCATTTCAAAATTCTATCTCGTTTTGTGGTATTGGGTTAAAGAGCAATAAATTGTGTTGTAAATAAAATACAACACGAAAATTCATTAAGTTGTAATAAACTATGTTGTAAAATAAAATTTTATTTCATTGAAATGCTCTGCAAAACCCATTAACAGAAGCGTAAAATAACAAGTTCTAAAACATAAATCATTCAAACTTATTGTGAAGCTTGTGTAAATATATTTTGAAAGAGCAAAATACTTTGCAATGCTGCATAAGAAGGCGGCAATCTGCGCTGCGAGCAGATTTCAAGCCGATTGCGGGTGGGTAGGCAACCAATTCTACAGTTCCGTGTTGAATCAGAACACGCTGTATATGCCTACCAGTCAAGCTGATGATGAAGATGTTGAAAGGTCTACGAAGAAATAGATGAAATTCTGAGGTATGTCAATGGTGATGAAAATGTCATAGTAATGGGAGATTGGTATGCTGTGGTAGGAAGAGGAAGAGAATGAAAGATAGTAGAATTATTTGGATTTGGTGAAAGGAATTATTGAGGAAGCAGGCCGATGGAATTCTGCACTGAGCATAAGTTCGTCATAGCTAACACCTTATTCAATAACCGTAAAAGAAGAATATACACTTGGATGAGACCACTAGATACTGTGATATCTACATAATTGGGTCTTATTATTATTATTATTATTATTATTATTATTATTATTATTATTATTATTATTAATCACCGACAGTAGTGGCTACGCTGGCTAACACGCAGCATTTGGTCATGGGGCCAAGCTCTCTGCTGACTCGGTAGACGCGTGGGTTCGAGCCCCACCGTCGGCCGTCCTTGAAATGGTTTTCCGTGGTTTCCCATTTTCAACACCAGGCAAATGCTGGGACGGTACCTTCTGACAGGCCACGGCCGCTTCCTTCCACATCCTTGCCCAATTTCATTCACCATCATTCATTTCATCTCTCATTAACTCCTCTCATGAGGTTGGCGTCAGGAAGGGCATCCGGCCGTAAAAACCATCGCCACAAAGACCTCATCGCATCTCATCCCCGACCCCGTTGGAAAACGGGAATAATAAGGGGTAGACATACATACATACATACATTATTATTAATCAACTGCATAACAGTGGGAAATATCATAGCCACCCACATAATTTCCTTTTAATTTACAATTGTAAATATTTTATTCGGATCAGTTTAATAAGGAAGGAGAAGAAGTGTTTACCATATGTACCTATTTAATTTAATGGAAGATTTTCAATTCATATATCTAATAATTTTAACGTGTGGGAGAATCTAGCGAACGCGAAAGCTTTTCAGTCAAGTAGCAGTAGAGAGTATGTTGCAACTTGAGTTAACTTGGCCGGACGCACCACGGGAGATTTTCTTACAAGCCAAGGGGGAAAACTCAGGACGCTTCCTAGCCTCGCGTTTCTCAGAAGGCAGTTCACCAGAGGTCATATTCTCAAGAACAAGGAAATCTAGCCTCTTGCAGGGACCGGAATATCATATTTTGGCCACTAGACTGTGATTCTCAGAATTTGTACCACGCCATGTGACAACGAATCAGAAGAGGGACGCCAGTATATATCGGAAGGAGAAGGGTAGGTGTCAATGAAACACAACAGGTGATTGGTCAGCGACCATGTGAAAAGTGCACTGTGGAGAGGGTTACAAAAAGTTATAAATGTTGTTACCCGGATCTCGAGAGCGACTTATTGACTCTTGATTTTATTTTGAAAGTTATTCTGATACTCCATCAGCTCCCTGCGGCAGTTCGAGTTGAAAATATGTTGGGACATATATCGCCCATACATATTAATTAATGGTGAGAGTTGTGAATTTTGGCTATCATCATAAATGTGATTTATGAAGCTAGGACTTCATCACACTGAACTCAGTAATTTTAAACATCAATTAATACAACATCAAGATGACCGCGAAATTCGGCAGCAGACAACAGATTTGCTCTGGGAAGAGCAAATCCTATCTCATGAAGACATCATCGGTGAGCTCACTGGCAACAGCACATATTCTCTGTTTTTTTTTTAAATTAGTAACTTTGTTTGGGCCCAGTAAATGTAAATTCAATAGCTTCTGTCATAATTTAACTTCACTCCATGCATTCGTATTCGCTTGTGTTTGGCCACCACGTTAGTTGTAAATTCATTAATTCTTTTTCTATTATGTCTTCCTTCATTGTGCTTTTTATATTATTAAATAACTTCTTTAAATTCATTCTCCGTGTATCCACCTTGTAGTTAGAACTAGCTATAAGACGATCCTATCCTCTCATCGCAAATACTATACTGGTTGGAAATTTAATTTCCCTACGGGATGAGTTAAGAAGAGTCTACGTAGGCGAGGTAATATGATAAGTGGGTATGTTTTCTTTATTTCGGTGTTCAAATGGCATTGAACCCAATGGCGCATATCCGGTATAAAGTTTTATTGTGGTTTGTCTACGGTACTCCAGGAAGGCGCAATTACATTTGTATGCCCAAGTGCGGCAAGTACCAACATAACTATTACAATACAGGGCGTTACCATATCGATTTCATTATGGCCAAGCAGAGATTTCGAAATTCGATTTTGGATTGCAAAACATATCTTGGTGCTGACATAAACACTGACCACATTCTCGTTGTTATGATATGCAGATTTAAGTTGAAGAAAGTCAAGAAAAGTCAAAAGCCAAACTGGTGGGCAATATACATCCTGAAAGTGAAGGAAGTGAACAATAGATTCAAGACTAGTATAAAGGAAGGATAACGAAAAACCCTGAACAAACGTCAATTGCAGAGGAACGGATACTTTTTAAGAATGAAATAACAAAATCCGCATCAGAAATAATTGGCAGGAAAGGAGGAAAAGGTAGAAATCCTTGGATAACTCAGGATATATGGTACTAGAATTAATGGACGAAAGGCGGAAGCCCAAGAATGTAAGAGAAGGGGAAAGCAGAATATAGACATCCGAGAAATGAGGCTAACAATAAGTGCAAGGAAGCGAAAACAGAATGGTTGAAAGAGGAATGTGCAGGTATAGAAAATCGTCTGAAATTAGGAAATGAAGATACAGCTTAAGAGTACTTTTGGGGAAAGGAAGACTATGTGCTGTAATATTAAGGACTCAGATGGAAAACCTATAACCAGGGCCCGGATAGTTATGTGCTTAACTTTCCAGAAATATGTATTTATTTATGTGCTTAAAAGTGGAAAATTATGTGATTAAGTTTCCAAAATATGTTCTTAAATTTGTATCATATTTATGACCCCCCAGTTACTCGAAATATAGTTGAAACGTCTAGCTGCTATAATCCATAATCCTGTCTACGGTGCAAAATATGTTCCCGCTTAATAGGCCGGGGCTTGCGTCAGTTTCCTAATCCTACAATACTGCAAATGCGCGATACGAAATCAAGTATGTGCTGTTTTCAAATTTAATTCTCATGAGCATAAGAAAAGCTCACTTCAAAAACATTCGAAGAATTCTTGTCAATACCCACAAGATTCGCAGACTGTTGTGTATTTACTTCAGTTAACATGAACATTCTAGAAAATGTTGTGTAGCCTATTTACTTGAGATAACGCGAACATTCTAGTCACTATGCCCAGAACATTCCAATCTGGAACATTCGAATCTGGAACCTTCCAGCTACTATGTATATATGCACCTGCGGACTGTAGACGACAGTTCCGCTCAATTTAGTTCACCTTGTGTATCGTTGTGTATCAACTAGTGTTAAATAAACCGTTGTTTTATATTAACAAGTGTATGTTATTTATCTTGTATCTCCCACGATATAAAATTGGTGTCAGAAGTGAGATAAGATAGGTAACGTTGTGAAACTGAGTGACTTTCTAACCTCAACGCAAGTGTGTGCACCGAACTAAGTTCATCGCAAGTGCTTGTTAGAAATACTGTACTCCACCATGCCGGACTTAACCTCTGAGAAACTCCAACAATTCTCGGCAATCATCGCCGATGCTATCCGACAGACAACAATTTCAACAACGTCATCATCACAGCTTCGACCGCCACAATTCACAATGCAGTCGTATCGTACAACCGACGTGACGACTGTAGACGACTATTTCACTCGCTTTACATGGGCGCTCAACCTGAGCAAGGTACCAGCGGATCAACACGCACATTTCGCACGAGTTTACATGGGATCTGAACTCAATGATGCCCTGAAGATCCTGGTGAGTCCTGATGATCCGTAAACTTTTTCATACAGTGAGATTCAATCTTAGCTGAAAGGCCACTTCGACGCCACACGCAACAAGTTTGTCGAGAGCATCAAATTTCGGAGTGTAATGCAGAAGCAAGGAGAAACCATCGCTAGCTTCACCTTAAGACTGCGGCAGGCTGCAACGTTTTGTGAGTATGGTACATTCCTTGATCGCATGTTAATTGAACAAATGCTCGCAGGTTTGGAATCACGAGAAATGTGCGACGAGATTATTCCAAAACAACCAGAGACCTTCTCCGCGGCATATGAAATTCCGCACGCACTTGAAGCTACTCGCATTACCACCAACGAGGTCAAAACGGCTGCCGCTAAGTCTGAATCAACCAATCGGATTGGATACGAGAAGCCTCTGTCCAGGAAGAACAGCAACCAGCAGCCGCCACGCAGCAAGTCAGCTCATCGAAGTCAAGGGTCTTACTACCTAACCAGACAGCACCAATGGCCACACCAGGCAAACCAGGGTGCATCCCAGGACAACCAATCAACGTGTGCAGGGAGCGGTGAAGCTCACCCTCGTAGTCAGTGTAGGTTCCTGAACGCAGAGTGCCTGAAGTGTTGCAAGAAAGGTCACATCAGAAAAGTTTGCCGATCGAAATCGAGGAAACATCGAACAACATACCATGTGACCGAAGAAGAGCTTCCAGCAGAGAACCTCGACGTTGTGGACTACCTCAGCAAAATTGAGGTCATCGGATCGGTCAACGCAGCACCTAAGCAACTGGTTGATGTCAACATAGAGGGAACCACCGTCAAAATGGAACTTGACACTGGCGCCCCCTGCTCAACCATGAGCAAATCAAAGCTAAGTATGATCAAACCAGGTTTTGTGTTGCAGAAAAATGATCGTAACTTCGTCAGTTACACCGGTCATCCGATCAAATGCATTGGCAAAACGTCAGTGTGCACCACCATCGGAACTACAACCAGGAACCTGAATCTCTACGTGGTTGACGATGAAGTCGAATTGCTCTTTGACCGAGAGTGGATTTCGGAGTTTGTACGGGAGATCGACTTTGGTCACTTTTTCAGAAAACCCGACCCAATCTACAAGCTCTCAGACAAGCAGGCTCTGACTTTGGAACAACAGAAGCAGCTCGACAACATTCTATCTCGCTACCAGGATGTGTTCAGCGACACCCCCGGGAAGATCTCAGGTCCCCCAGCGAAGATGCACCTGAAGGCTGGAGCCACACCTGTTGTCGCCCGAGCTCGAGACGTACCAGTTGCCCTCCGCGATGCCTACGCCAAGGAAATCGAGAAGAAAATTGCATCTGGCTTCTACAAAAGAGTGGACTACTGTGAGTGGGAATCGACAACGCACGTCGTCGCCAAGAAGAACGGCAAACTAAGGATCACAGGCAACTACAAGCCTACTCTCAACCCGCAGATCATCATCGATGAACATCCGGTTCCCAAGGTGGAATATCTGTTCAACCGAATGCGCGGCGCCACTCTCTTCTGCCACCTGGATATCACCGACGCGTACACTCATCTCGAGGTCGACGGTGAGTTCAGCCATGCTCTCACGCTTCACACCCCAACTCACGGTCTGATCCGCCCAACGCGAGCAGTATATGGAGCAGCTAACATCCTCGCTATCTGGCAGCGGTGAATGGACACAGTCCTGCAAGTTCTCCCAAACGTCGTAAGTTTTTTCGATGACAGTGCAGTTTTTGCTGATAGCTTTGAAAATCTGATGCAGGCCCTCAGCACCACTCTGGAACGGTTTCGGCAACACAACCTCAAGCTCAACCGAGCCAAATGCGTTTTCGCTCAAACATCCCTGGAAGCCTTTGGCCACAAAATCGATGCGTCAGGCATCCACAAGTCTGATGCACACATCCGAGCTGTACGTGATGCACCGAAGCCGACTACACCAGAAGAACTCCAACTGTTCCTTGATAAAGCAACCTCCTACAGTTTGTTCATCCCCGATTTGTCCACCAGAGACAGACCACTCAGAGACATGCTGCTCAAGGACCCTCTCACCTGGACACCAGAAGGCGACAGGGCATACAAAGACATCAAGAACGCCCTAACCTCGCCCCAGGTACTCATGCAGTATGACCCAGCGTTACCACTCCTGTTGGCCACGGACGCCAGCAAGACTGGCCTGGGCGCCGTACTGTCACACCGGTTCAGCAACGGGCAAGAACGTCCAATCGCTTACGCCAGTCGACCGATGACAGCAACGGAACAAAGGTACCCTCAGATCGAAAAGGAAGCACTGGCCATTGTGTGGGCTGTACATAAGTTTTTTAATTATCTGTATGCTCGCCAATTTACCCTCATCACCGATCACAAGCCTCTCACACAGATCCTGCGACCCGAGAAGTCTTTACCGGTCCTGTGCATCAGTCG
The DNA here is from genome assembly GCA_946902985.2 of Meconema thalassinum. Taxonomy (NCBI): domain Eukaryota; kingdom Metazoa; phylum Arthropoda; class Insecta; order Orthoptera; family Tettigoniidae; genus Meconema; species Meconema thalassinum. The sequence goes on along the minus strand of OX336389.2, from coordinate 666,171,391 downwards.
CATGGCCAATTATGCCGACTATCTAGCACACTTCGACTACGACGTCATCTTCAAGACATCCAAAGCCAACACCAACGCTGACTACTGCTCCCGAGCTCACCTACCAACAACAGTTAACCTCATCAGGAACTTCTTTTCTCCACAGGAGGAAGAGACGGACCGTTTTGATGATTTTGACTTTTTTTTGCAGTCCATCAGATCCAACAGCTACCAGGTAGGGCGGAAGATGATGATGATGATAATTGTTGTTTTGAGGGGTCTAACATCTAAGTTATCGGCCCCTAACAGGGCAGAAGCAATCGCACGCGAGACCAGGAAAGATCCACATGTGGGCAAAATTGTCCAGATCATCGAAGCAGGGCAAGACCTCACCCGCCAGCATTACAAGGCACCAGAAGCGAAGTACACCCTCGCCGCAAACTGTCTGATGTTCGAGCATCGAGTTGTTGTCCCTCCTTCACTGCGAGACGTGATCCTCAACGACCTGCACATGGCTCACCTGGGGATAGTCAAGATGAAAGGCATGGCACGTTCCTTTGTGTTCTGGCCTGGAATCGACAACGACATTGAGTCTCTCGCCAAGGCTTGCGCCGTGTGTGCAGCTCATGCGCATGCGCTACCCAAGTTCCGAGATCACCACTGGGAATACCCGAAGGCACCATGGGAACGGATCCACATTGACTACGTGGGCCCAGTGGCTGACACCATACTGCTGATTGTTGTCGATGCATACAGCAAGTGGCTCGAGGTGAAACTCATAACATCAACAACATCAGCTGCAACAATTTCCATCATGGATGACCTGTTCACGGCCTATGGCGTGCCAGTCACTGTCGTCTCGGACAACGGTCGACAATTCGTCTCAGACGAGTTCAAGACCTTCCTAAGAAATATTGGTGTGAAATATCTCAAGTTGTCAGCGCCATACCATCTCTCAACCAATGGCCAAGCTGAACGTTATGTTCAAACGGCGAAGGACGCCCTCTATGCGATGAAGACAACTAAGGGAACGCTCCGCGCCAACCTGAACGAGTTCCTCCGTCAATTCCGCAAGGCTCCACACTCCACCACTGGCCAATCTCCAGCCCAGGTTTTCTTGGGACGAGATCTCCGCACGAGACTCAACTTGACCAGACCTGATAACGTCCACACGAAGGTTACAGAAAAACAACGAGCTGAAATGAGCTCAACATTCCGCATTCTGGAACCTGGACAGAAAGTCTACTTCGTGTCTGGCAATATCAAGCTGGACAAGTGGCTCCCTGGAACAATTGTGAAACGCACTGGTGACCTTCACTACGTGATCAACTACCAGGGAAATCGATTGAAGCGCCACATTGATCAGATCAGATCGTTTGCTGGCACCAACAAATGCAAAACCAACTTGGACAACGATCAAGAATCAACCAACGATCGAGAGTCAACCAATCATCAAGCACCAGCCATCAAAGAACCGAGCCTGAAACGAGTTCGCTTCACCAAGATACCAGCAACAGCCCAAACACCACCAGCCACACCAGATACACCTGTAGACAGGGCACCGACTATTTCGCAAACGCCTTTTATTCCCCGTAGGAGTACTCGCCAGCGCCGACCACCGTTGAGATTCTCTCCTGATTACGTTTCCTAAATCATCCATTTGAAAGAGGGAGGAAATGTTTTGTATTTACTTGAGTTAACATGAACATTCTAGAAAATGTTATGTAGCCAATTTACTTGAGGTAATACGAACATTCTAGTCACTATGCCCAGAACATTCCAATCTGGAACATTCGAATCTGGAACCTTCCAGCTACTATGGATATATGCACCCGCGGTCTGTAGACGACAGTTCCGCTCAAGTTAGTCCACCTAGTGTATCGTTGTGTATCAACTAGTGTTAAATAAACCGTTGTTTTATATTAACAAGTGTACGTTATTTATCTTGTATCTCCCACGATATAACGCAGACCACTGTAATTTCAGGTAAAATTTCCTGTCAAGGTAAAGGACTATTGTTGGCTTGATGAGACTGCTGAACTCAGCCCACTGCTATACTTAATGACCGGGGAATTCCTGTCTTGAAATACTACTAAAATACAGAGGGAAGGATGCATTCACAAAATGGGGAAGCAAATTACTGGAATTGCCAAGGGTCGAAAATGTGGGCAGCAGTCATTTAAGAACTACAACATACCACCAAATATAGGAAAAATGTACTTATAAATAAATACGTCAGAATATGTATTTATTTAGAAAAACGGCGAAAATGTGTAAATAAATAGAAAATATTTCGTTAAATAAAAAACATTTAAACACGTAACTATCCGGGCCTTACCTATAAAAAGATAGGGAAGAAAAGGTTGGCAGATGAAAAGCTTACAAAGAGTGTTTGCATAAGAGAAATGAGATTGAGAATCATGTACTGGAATGGGAAGAGGAAATTGAAGGGGATGAGAAAGGAGATTTAATATTGAGATCAGGATTTGATAGAGAATTGGAAGAATTAAGCAGGAGAAAATCACCAGGCATAGATGACATACTGATTGAGTTGCTACGCTGCATAGGTGGTGAAGGTCTGATAAGGTTATTTTACTTGGTGTCTAGGATTTATGAGATAGGCGAGGTACCCTCTGATTTCATGAAGAATGTTATCAGGCCTATACCGAAGAAAGCAGGAGCTGACAGATGAGAAGATTACCGTAAAATCAGCTTGATCATTCATGCTTCAAAGATCATGACAAGAATAAATTACAAGAGGATGGAAAGACAGATAGAAGAAGAGTTGGTACAAGAGCAGTTTGGTTTCAGGAGAAACGTAGGAACAAGGGAAGCAGTACTAAGACTTAAACTGATTTTGGAAGGTAGAATAAGGCAAGATAACAGAATGTCCATGGTATCTGTTGACTTAGAAAAGGCTTTTGATTACGTTGATTGGAGTAAATTATTTGACATCTTGAAAACGATTGGAATGAAATAAAGGGTTAGGAGGATCTTCTACAATCTATACAGAAACAAGACAGCAGTTATTCGAGCCGAAGGACTTGAGAGAGAAGCTGATATTCGGAAAGGTGTAAGGTAAGACTGCAACTCACCACCCATACTTTCAATCTACAAATTGAACAGGCAATGAAGAAAATTGGAGAAAAATTCAAAGTAGGAGTAATGATTCAAGGAGAAATAATTTCAACTCCGGTATTTGCTGATGGCATAGTCATCTAAGCCGACAAACCAGAGGATTTGAATGAGTTTTTAAATAGTATGGACTCTGTCTTGAGGAATAAATTCATAATGAAAATTAATAAATGTAAAACAAGAATATTGGAATGCAGCCGCAAGAAATCAGACACCCCTATGGACGTCAAATTGGCAGGTGAAGAGCTAAAGGAAATAGGAGACTTCTGTTACTTAGGAAGCAAAATAAATTAGTGATGAACGAAGCAAAGAGGGTATAAAAGTAGGTTGGCTCAGGCAAGGAAAGCATTTCTACTGAAAAGGAGTCTGTTGACATTGAATATAGATTTAGGTATCAGGAAGTCATTTTTGAAAGCCTTTGTCTGAAGCGGGGCACTCTATAGAAGTGAAATTTGGACTGTTGGTGCACCAGAAAAGAGGAGAATTGAAGCGTTTGAAATGTGGTGTTACAGGAGATTGATCAAGATCAGATGGGTAGATAGGGTTAGAAATGAAGAGGTATTGAGACGTGTGGAAGAGGAGAGATGTTTCTGGCGACTGCAAATGAAGAGACGAGATAGGTTGGTAGGACACAAGCTAAGGCACCCAGGAACAGCAAAGTTAGTTTTGGAAGGAAGGGTCAAGGACAAGAAATGCAGGGGTGGACCAAGGTTAGAATATGTTAAGCAGATTGCGTCGGATGTAGGATGTGATAGCTATGTAGAGATGAAACGAATAGCTCAGGACAGGGATTCATGGAGCGCTGCATCAAACCAGTCAAAAAACTGACAACTCAAACACACACATGACAAGTAACGGTTGATGAATGCCTTCTATTAACATGAAAAATACTATGATTTTATATATTGGATATAAAATGGGGCCGTAATGATAGTCCACGGTAGTCCTCATGTGGTTCTAAGGTGGACTATTAGTCCCCAATGTAGAAGGTCACAATATTCAGTCTAGGATAATTATGAGGTTACCGGGAGATTATGTAACAATTCATTGAGCCGCATATTTAGACATCACAAGCACTTATATTTCTGCCAAAAATAAGATTTAATATTTGAAAATATTCCACCATGTCAATACTACTGTATTTTGATATTATTTTGGTTCATCAATCAGGTTTTTTACAGGTAGAATTACATTACATAAGTTCCTGTAACGACAAAGAGAACACAATACCGTAACAATATGAATTATTATTTCTATGACAAAATTAACTATTGCATTTCATTAAAAATACTTCTGCTCCATTTTATATACGTGAGAGCAGAAGAGAGGATGCTCACTAGATATTGTGTTTGTTTACTCATAAAACCTTACGAGCGCTGATCGTTCGCGAAATATGTGTCTGTTCACACGTATTCATAAAGAAATAAAGGCTGGCGTTATTGAGGGTATGAGGCCATGTGTTAGAAACTTTAAAATGAAATATTGATTGCTTTCTGGAAAATAGCAGTGGAAACACGCTCGGGGCTGAAGTAATCAAAGACAGCTATTTGCTAAAATGTGAAAGAAAGTAGGAAGCATGCTCACAACAAGGAGGATTTCCATGTATAAAAGAAAAGAAAGAAATATCATAACCAGGCAGTGTTGAAGCTGACAGCTACGAGACGTTTCTGAGTATCTGTGTGGAGGACATAACGTCTTCTTCCCCTTAAGTATAATAGATTGTATTTTAAGTGTATACTCTATCTATGCACGAGCTTGTTGCATATACAAAGCAATAGCATTATTCGTGCGTTGGGTTATCAGAAATTAATTCCAAAACTAAATGGCAGTCAAAGTGAAAGGTCGTGTTTTTCCCGAGCTCTCAGGTGTGCTGAAATGGGTTGTTCTCTGGAGTGTTATCGGGCGAGGATCGGACTGTGGTATGCGAAGGATAGTCGGGATTTCCGTTGTTTGTGTGTGCGTACGGGACCTAGCAACTTGAGGTTCATAGCCCTAGTGATAGCTGCATTGCTAGTTATTGGTGGAGTGGAAGTGAATCCAGGGCCTGTTACTCCAAATGTGAATCAGGCAAATGATCCAGTGGCAGCTTTAAAGTGTTCGACGTGCAGTAAAACATTGAAGAATTGTGTTGAGTGTGGACTATGTGAGAAATGGTTTCACTTCGGCTGTATTAAGGTCAAGAAGGAGGATTGTGATGTCGGAAATTGGTTTTGTAAAGTATGTGATACGCCGGACTGTTTGATGGTGCAAATCAAAGCAAGGGATCAAATAATACAGGAACTTGGAGCAAAGCTTCGTGAATCAGAAGAAACGGTGAAGGATGTGACTGAACGGCTTTCTACTGGGATCAATGTGGAAGAGGGCGTGCAGGAGCAAACTGAGGATGACGTTATCATAATGGGTGATTCTATGATACGATGGAGTGCGAATATCTCGAGGAAATCAGGTGCGAAAGTGCGGTGTTATCCGGGGATTAAAATTGGCCAGCTTGCCCAACAAGTGGAAGAATCAAATGTAGAGGACTGTGAAAAAGTTAGTGTTGTTGCTACATGTTGGGACGAACGATTTGAAGAAGAGGGCTACAGCTGATTACATCAAGGGGGAGCTCTACGAACTAGGCAGAAAAGCTAAAAGCAAGTTTAGAAATGCAAAAATTATAATGAGTGGCATTGTTCGGCGGGGAGATATTCCGTTAAGGCGAGTTAAGACTGTAAATGACCGCATGGACTGGGTATGTGCACAACTGGGATTAGTGTACGTAGAAGCTGACTGCTGGATTGGTGGCCGTGACTTCGCCCGAGACGGGCTGCATCTAAATCGACGGGGCGCTTTCAACCTAGGGAGCCTACATGACAGGGTCATCGGTTCATGCCGGCTTTTGTGAGGAGGAGCAGGTTCAGAGGTTGACAGCCGATGGGAACAGAAGGAGCTATTTCGAGATATTTGCTGCGGAGGTAAGACTCTAAGATTACTGCAGGTTAATTGTCAGAGTTTAGGAAATAAATGAATTGAATTTTGGAATCTTGTAGAGACGTATTCTCTGGACATTGTCATTGCGACTGAATCTTGGTTATATGAGGACATAAATAGTAACGAAATAATTCAAGGGACCTACGAAATGTACAGAAGGGATCGGGGTAGCGAGGTGGTGGGCTATTTATTTGTGTGCGCAAAAATATAGTTAGTTTCTTAAAGTGGGCTGATATGGATCATGAAATGTTATGTGTACAAATTTCGGATAAAGGAAATGCATTCTCTCTTCAGGTGATAGGGGCGTATAGAGCACCGAAAGATAACTTTTCTCTCCTCGAAACACTGTATGATAAAACTTGTACGGGTAATGCTATGAAAAAGAGCATAATAATTGCTGGAGATTTAAACCTCCCCAAAGTAGACTGGTCTGGTGAGTCAACTAGCTGTGGTCAAGCTCAGAGCGCTGCAAATAAATTCTTAAGGGAGGGGGGGGGGGGATTTTCCCAAGTAGTTGACTTCCCAATTAGAGACAATAATACCTTAGATGTTTATCTCGTAAGGCCTGTAGAACTGTATATTAACTGCCTGAAAGTACCAGGAATTAGTGACCATTCTGGGGTTGAATTAAATATTAGATATGGTGACATTACAAAATAAGACTCTGATGTAGCAAAAAAGATCATATTCCAGTATCGCAGAGCGGATCAGGGCAAGTTTCAGGGGTATTTGAATGAGCTATTCGTAGGATGGGCATCGAAAGGAAATCACATTAATATCCTGTGGACTAACTTTTTGAAAAATTTAAATAGCGCTGTTGATAAATTTGTCCCATTTAAATTGCTGAAACAAAACCCAGATCCTGAGTATTACACACGAGAAATTAGGAGTCTTAAACGGAAAATTCGTAAATAATACAATAAAAGACAAGATAGTGACAAGTATATGTTGAAATTTAAGTCCTTATCAAGAGAGCTCGTCTTAAAAAAGAGGGCTGCTCATGACAGTTATATGCAAGGTTTACTTGGTTCGGGAGGTGATGGGTGGAAAAAAATTTACAGTTATGTTAGGAGAAGAAAGGGAAATTCAAATAATTTGTCGATGATAATGTCCGGTGACGGTAAATTAGTTACTGAGAAACTGGCCATTGCTAATGAATTAAATGTCTTTTAGGGTAGTGTGTTCAATAAATCCAATAGCTGTCTGTTGAACCTTAACGACGAATCAGGGACTCCCCTGTTCCAAATAAACCAGTCAGCAATTGTAAAGCTAATACAAAAACTACGTTTCAATGTATCAAAGGGTCCTGATAATATTCTTAGTGAAGTACTTAAACTAGGAGGTAGGGCCGTGGCACGATACTTGGAGGTGATGTTTAATGTGTCCATAAACAATGCGCACATCCCAGATGACTGGAAAAGAGCTACGGTAGTCCCAATATTTAAGGGAGGGAGCAGACTTGAATTGGGCAACTACAGGCCGGTTAGCCTTACGTCCATCGTTTGTAAACAGATGGGGCATCTCATTTGCGACTACTTGAGGGAACAGTGGGAAACATTATCATGGTTTAATGATAGGCAACATGGATTTCGGAAAGGTTACTCATGCGAGAGTCAGATGCTATCACTTTTTCAAGACATTAGCGAATCGTTAGACCATGGAGTTTCAGTCGACGCCGTGGTTGTAGATTTTGCGAAGGCATTTGATGTCGTGCCGCATGACATCCTACTCCATAAATTAGCTTCGACGAAGATTGATAGAAGAGTAATTTTATGGATCCAAGAATTTTTGACGGGTCGTTCCCAGAACGTGAAAGTTGAAGGCATATTCTCGGATGAAATTACCGTAACGTCGGGTATCCCTCAGGGCAGCGTAATCGGAACTTTGTTATTTTTGGCGTTTATAAATGACTTACCAAATGGGATTCGCAGTGACTGTCGATTGTTTGCGGACGATTGTGTAATTTTCGAAAGGTACATGACTCACAAGACAATGCAGTGCTTCAAGAGGACCTGAACCTGGTCTATAAGTGGGTGATTGTAAATAAAATGAAAATAAACACAAGAAAAAGTAGTCTCTTAAAAATAGGGAAAGTGCGAAGGCAGGATTTTCAATATAACATTGGCTCGGAAATACTTGTAGAAGAAGATTCTTGCAAATATTTGGGCGTTCACGTAAGGAATGATATGAAATGGAGTAGTCAAGTAGGATGTGTAGTTTCAAAAACTTACAAATCCCTGCTCTTTGTAATGAGGGTATTAAAAGGAAGTAGTACCTCTGCTAAAGAATTAGGCTATTTGTCACTTGTAAGACCTATTCTGGAATATGCCTCGGCAGTTTGGGATCCATATCAAGTAGGGCTCATCAATGAGTTGGAAATGGTACAAAGAAAGGCCGCTAGATTTGTGATCAGTGACTTTAATCCCAGAAGCAGTGTGAGCCGTATGTTAAAGAAACTTGGGTGGGAATCACTGGAGGCTAGGAGGATGAAATCTAGACTCTGCGCTATGTACAACACGTATACAAATCAACCAGCATGGGGTGAGCTTAGAAAACGATTGGGAAAGCCCATTTACATGGGTAGGAGCGATCATCTTTCAAAGTTAAGGGCCGACCGCAGCGAACAAATTATTGTAAATATTTTTTTGTAAACCGTGCCATTGATAACTGGAACTCTCTACCTGCCGCAGTCTTAGAGCCTTTTCCCAAACTTATAGGTGTGTTTAAGAAAAGACTGACTATTTGTGTAAATACTCCAGTTTAATTGTTGTATAATTGTTATTGAATTGTTATGTATAATTATTTATTTGTTATGTATATCCAATTTGCCACCGGGGGACACACCCCCCATTGCAAATAAATGAATGAATGAATACGGCTGGTCCCAACTCGAGGCTGCAGCTTCGTTGCGATAGTAAAAAAAAGTGGGTTGCTGCACCAAGTGTGGCACAAATACTTATCACAAGCGTAGAGAAAACATGGAAATGAGCCCGATTGTCGAGATTTCAGCTTCGTTGCAACAGTGAAGAAGTGAGTTGCTGCCCTTGGTGTGGGACAAATCTTTATTGCAAGTGGGGAGAAAAATAGTACATAAGCCTGGTCCTTGAGACTGCAGCTTGGTTACGACAGTGAAGAAGTGAGTTGCTACACTTGGTACGGGAAAATCCTCATCGCAAGTGGAAAGAAAACAAGTGTATAAGCCTGGTCCTTGAGACTGTGGCTTGGTTACGGCAGTGAAGAAGTGAGTTGCTGCACTTGGTGCGGGAAAATCCTCTTCGCATGTGGAGAGAAAACAAGTGTATAAGCCTGGTCCTTGAGACTGCAGCTTGGTTACGACAGTGAAGAAGTGAGTTGCTGCACTTGGTGCGGGAAAATCCTCTTCGCAAGTGGAGAGAAAACAAGTGTATAAGCCTGGTCCTTGAGACTGTGGCTAGGTTACGGCAGTGAAGAAGTGAGTTGCTGCACTTGGTGCGGGCAAATCCTCTTCGCAAGTGGAGAGAAAACAAGTGTATAAGCCTGGTCCTTGAGACTGCGGCTTGGTTACGGCAGTGAAGAAGTGAGTTGCTGCACTTGGTGCGGGCAAATCCTCTTCGCAAGTGGGGAGAAAACAGGTGTATAAGCCTGGTCCTTGAGACTGTGGCTTGGTTACGGCAGTGAAGAAGTGAGTTGCTGCACTTGGTGCGGGCAAATCCTCTTCGCAAGTGGAGAGAAAACAAGTATATAAGCATGGTCCTTGAGACTGCGGCTTGGTTACGGCAGTGAAGAAGTGAGTTGCTGCACTTGGTGCGGGCAAACCCTCTTCGCAACTGGAGAGAAACTAAGTATATAAGCCTGGTCCTTGAGACTGCGGCTTGGTTACGGCAGTGAAGAGGTGAGTTGCTGCACTTGGTGCGGGCAAATCCTCATCGCAAGGGGAGAGAAAACAAGTGTATAAGACTGGTCCTTGAGACTGCGGCTTGGTTACGGCAGTGAAGAGGTGAGTTGCTGCACTTGGTGCGGGCAAATCCTCTTCGCAAGTGGAGAGAAAACAAGTGTATAAGACTGGTCTTTGAGATTGCGGCTAGGTTACGGCAGTGAAGAAGTGAGTTGCTGCACTTGGTGCGGGCAAATCCTCATCGCAAGTGGAGAGAAAACAAGTATATAAGACTGCAGCTTGGTTACGGCAATGAAAAAGTAAGTTGCTGCACCTGGTGTGGGAAAATCTTCATCACAAGACATACGGACCGAAAAGATTTCGTCAAATCTGTGAATACATCATGGTGTTTGACTTTCGAATATGTTGTGACTTACGATAGTGTTAACCTTTGTGTAGATGAATTTGTGCTAATGTACTGTACTCACTTAATCGACTAGGTAGATACAGGCACAAGGCCCTGCGGCTACGCTATCGCCCCCTTCCTCGTCAGCCGTCCTTGAAATGGTATTCCTAGGTTCCGATTTTCAACTCCTGGCAAATCCCAGAACGGCATCTCTTAAAAGGTTACGGCCACTTTACTCCAGGTTCATTCATCTTCAATCATTCCATCTTTCATTAACTGCTCTGATGAGGTTGGCGTAAGGAAGTATAACCAACGTCAAAACCGGCCGCCCCATCTCACCCAATCCCGCACCCCGTAGAAATACTAAGGGATACATCTGCATAATGCATTTCTTTGAACCGTAACTTTACTTACCGTAGGCCAGAAAAGGGAATGAATAACTTAGAAAGCTGCCTTTGCTTAATACAAGTATTTGGACTTCACCACATTCTATCCACCTCCCCATCTTATGAAACCCGATTATATGTCGTCATGGTTACAGACTGCTTCTCTCGGAGCCCTCTGTTGTGACTATGATCTAGAATCACTGTCAGTCAGGGCGGTAAGAGGATCAGACTTGGCAAAGTTAGCCAAACGAAGTTAACCTAATTAAGTCTTTGAGTTTATGGCTGAAATCTGAAATGGTCAAAGTTAACAGTAACCCTTGTAAATAATTAAGTTATTAGTTTTAAGCTAAAACTAAATTGACGGATTAAAATAAAGTCTTAACGAAAAAAAAATGCAGGCCTATTTGTAAAAAATCATAATCTGAAAATGATTAATGGTTTAATTTCGTTTTTAGCCTATTTTAATTTATGAAAAAATAGGCTGATGAGATCACCTTTTGTCCATGTGTGCGTGTATGTGTGTGTGCGTATGTGTGTATGTGTGTGCGTGCGTGTGTGTGTGTGCCCCCTAACAAAATCTAAACGGTCGGAGCGATTTCAATGAAACTCGGTGAGGACATAGCGCTATTTTGTCCGACCCCGACCGTGACCTGCAAATTTTATTACGTCTCACCAATCCAACTTGGCGCTTGTGCAAAATATTTCACCAGCATTCTATATCTCCGGAACTATTACTGATATCACCCTGAAATATTGTACGGGAATGAAAGGCACTACTAAAAGTTTACCTATGTGATTTTCAAAAACCTGTTAATTATAAAACGAACATGGCGGCCAAGCGAAATTGAACCATTTAAATAGACTTTACCCGCGATTTAACCATCCGAGCGCAGTGAAACATGGTACAGCAAATGTTTATACACATTGCAATGCACTGACATCTAAGTTAGCCTAGTTTAATTGCTTATGTAACCTGAAGATGGTGGCTGTGCGAAATTTCAAAATTAAGATTTTATTTCTTGTGTCCAAATCATGCGATTAAAGTCAACGTTTGAATAATGAGCCTACTTCACAATCGTCTTCTAATAGTACATAGCTCTATGGCCTACATATAAAAGAATCCAACATGGCGACCATCCGAAATATTTATACGGTTCCCAATATCTACTAATCTATTAAACCAATCAAACTGAAGTATTGTATGTTGATAAAGGCTATTAACATAAGTTCACCTATGGAACCTTCAATAACCTGGTTGGCACAAATCGAACATGGCGGCGACGCGAAATTTAAACATTTAAAGGGACGTTTCTCGCGATTTAGCGCAGTGAAACTTGGCACGGAAAATGCTGGTACAAATTATAATCCACTGACATCTAATTTATTTCAATTGTTTTCATTAGCTCACGATAGCGGCTGTGCGAAATTTTAAAATCTCGTTTTTATTTCTTGTGTCCTAATCATGCGATTGAAGTTTGAATATTCAACCTACGCAATCATATTTATCTAATAGTACATAACTCTATGGCCTACATATATAAAAATCCAACATGGCGACCATCCGAAATATTTAGACGGTTCTATATATCTACGAATCTATTACAGCAATCAAACTGAAGTTTTGTATGATGATAGATGCAATTAACATAAGTAGGATATATGAAAATAGGCTATTTAGTTAATTATGGTACTACTTGGTGAAACATGTATTACAGACACAGTAACTAAATATTAAAATAAATGTCCAGTTAAATATTATCATTAATTATTATTTAATAGCATACACTCTGATAATTTTTCAATCGGTTAATCGGAGACGGGGCAGTCATTTCTTTCTGTCAAGTCAGGTGGATCGAATTCAAAGCAGTATTTATAACGTTAATTTATTCGCTTATTTGGGACAACTCGCTACTTAGTTGGTCGGTGAAACTATCGGTGAAATAACTTTTGATGCATGGAGTGCAACCTGCATAAAGTAGGCCTATAACTTGCTCAATATGATTTTATGAGTGTTGAGGAGGAAACTCTTACGGAAGGAAGGAAGGAAGGAAGGAAGGAAGGAAGGAAGGAAGGAAGGAAGGAAGCTTGTATTTTTACGTGACTGTTAATCATGTGATCATGAGCCACGGGACCTCCTTTTTACGTGGAATACGAACCACAGGACATAGCATTTCACTTCGAAAATCTCACATACATTGACCGGGAACCAAACCCGGTCCACCTTGGTGAGAGCAAACAGCTTGATCGCTGCGCCATCATGCCCTATGAAACTGATACAACCTGCCATAGGAATATGACAGCTTTTAATTTCATACTTGTTTTTATAAGTCATGATAACTTCATTATTTTGAGCATGTAAGTGCGGATGGCGACCATAAATAGGCCAGTATGTCGAGATAGCAGAGTATGTGGGTGGATACCATGTTATGGTAATCTCTTGTCCCACAGCATTTGCAATATCAACTCGTATCCCAAACCATCTACCATGTAATGGTTCCTTGGTCTTGAGTATCAAGTCGAAATCACACCGAGAAATGTTTGGTGAGTATGGTAGGTGCTCCAAATACCTTTCAACCCTAGCATGCTATTGGCTGTTGAACACATTCTACTGTATGTGCTCGTGGATTGTCCAGGAGATCCGGGCTTTCCTCTCAAATGTCAGAGTGTAGCATACCAAATGCTACAAGAAGTCTCTGGAATAAACTGCTGTTACTGGTGTGAAAACGAAGTTTCACCCAAGCACTACTCTGACGTCATACGTGACTATCACCATCAACGAGTTTGACGGGACTTTTGCTTTCGTGGTGACCCTAATGTTTCAACTCTGCAGACTTGCGTTTGAGCTCAGGTTCATACGCCCTGGCCTAAAGTCAATTGCCATCGATGATTTTCAATGAGAACTTGACGCCTTTCTGCCCATAGTGTGCTTGCCTGGCACAGATGATAGTATATCGTGCCCATTTTTTAAACTTCTGTGAGTGCGTCACCCAATTTGACAAATCAGTACGGATGTAAAGATGTTCCCTCAAGATCTTGTGAATAGAATGTTCCTCGATGCTGCTTTCGTTCTTTATCTCACGCGGCGTGCATCGTCACTCGGTCTCTGGCAGCACATTCATCCTCAATATCACATGTCGGACTGCCCGTCACTCGGTATCTAGCAACACATCCATCCACACTATCACAGGTTGGACTGCCCGTTATTAGGTATCTAGCAACACATCCATCCCCGCTATCACAGATTGGACTGCTCATTAGCGGCCACTCGTGGCCCACGTTATCAAGGAATTCTCGACCTACCTCGCGACTCTTCGGTAAGGAAGAGCATTATTCCCGACAGTTGCTACTATTTCTCTGTGTCATTCTGTAGCATTCCTCTCCCGGAGAATGGTAATTTCGATATTTGACACATCCATTTTGCACGGTGGTCGACAACTATTTTGCCAGTGGGGTGCAAGGAAGAAGCCTCCCCGAAGATTGTATAATTTACACTATGGAAAACCACTACAATCGGGCGCATCCTGGGCAACGTTGCATAGCAGCGGCAGATTCTTCCACTACCGGTCAACACAGAAGTAGTAATCTCCCTAAAGGGTCTTTTTTAAGACCACTTGTTATAGTCTCGATTAATATCGAGGGATTCTCGCGTGCCAAAGAGACCTTATTGGCTGATTTGTGCAACGAATGTAAATGTGACATACTCCTAATGCAAGAGACTCACCGGGGCTACAACAGCCATCGGCCCAAAATCGCAGGCATGGAGCTTGTTCTGGAAAGGCCCCACGATAAATACGGCAGTGCCATTTTTACCAAACCAAACCTAAATATCACATCAACCTCGCTGACTGGAAAGGATGACATCGAGATTCTTTCAATATCTACACCACACTTTTGCGCTACTTCTATATACAAGCCCCCCAATGTCGACTTCACGTTTGAGGAACCTGCCAACTTCAACTACCAGGACGTAAACTTCATCATTGGCGATTACAACTGCCGAAGCACATCTTGGGGATACCCAGATTCAGATATAAATGGCGAAAAACTGGAAACCTGGGCAGAGAATCATGATCTTCAGCTAATTCATGATCCAAAGCTGCCAGCATCCTTCAACAGTGGCCGATGGAGGAGAGGCTACAACCCCGATAATATCTTCGTGTCATCCAAAGTTGCTGGGAGTTGTTTGAAGATGATGGGTAAGCCCATTCCATCTACCCAACATAGGCCCATAATTTGCACAGTGAATGCCATGGTTGTGCCAGAGGAGGTGCCTTTCAAGCGAAGGTTTAATTTTCAGAAGGCCGACTGGGAAAGATTTGCCAAAGAACTTGATACAGAAGTTGCCAAAATCCCGCCGCAACCTGAGATGTATGAGGCATTTGTCAAATGCGTCCATACAGTTTCTAGAAGGACTATCCCAAGAGGTTGTAGAACAAGCTACATACCAGGACTGACTGATAACAGCAAACAGCTGATGAACCACTACAAAGATCTCTTTGAGGCAGACCCATTTTCTGATGATACTATCCATGTTGGCGAGGAATTGTTGCAAACTATCTCAGCACATTGTAAAGCTAAGTGGACCTCACTGGTAGAGAATCTCGACATGAAGTTAAATAGTAGGCGGGCCTGGAATCTCCTGAAAAACCTCAGCGGTGACCCAACGACATCTAGAAACTTCACCACAATAACAGCAGACCAGATTGCAACCCAATTACTCATGAACGGGAAGACTAAAGGTCGGAGCTCACGGGAGCAACTGGAACGAACCTCAGGACATGAGAACCATAACCTACGAGAACCTTTCACCTTGAATGAACTAGAATCTGCCATCTCCACGTTGAAATTGAATAAAGCTGCTGGCATCGATGACATCAGAGTAGAACAGATCAAAAAGTTCGGCCAGACCACCCTACAATGGCTGCTTACGATGATTAATGAGTGTGTATCTAAGCTTTATATCCCCAGGCTCTGGAGGAAAGCCCGAGTGGTTGCACTGCTTAAGCCTGGTAAGGAGCCAAACGATCCTAAAAACTTTCGCCCAATATCCTTATTATGTCACTGTTTCAAGATCTTCGAGCGCCTTATCCTCAACCGAATTAGCGGCATCCTTGAAGATAAGTTCATTCCCCAACAAGCTGGGTTTCGATCTGGAAAGTCATGTTGCAGTCAGATACTGAACCTCACTCAACACATCGAGGATGGGTATGAACAAGGTGAGATAACTGGAGTTGCCTTTGTCGATCTAACAGCTGCTTACGACACTATCAACCACAGAAAGTTGCTGAGGAAAGTGTACCAGACCTCCAACGACTACCAACTAACATCCCTTATTGGCACTCTCCTGCAGAATAGAAGGTTCCAAGTCTTTCTCCATGGTAAAAAGAGCAGATGGCGCATACAAAAGAACGGCTTACCTCAAGGCAGTGTACTCGCTCCTGTGCTATTTAATATTTACACTAACGATCAGCCCATACCAGAACATTCTAGGCTCTTCATCTATGCTGATGATACTGCAGTGGCTGCCCAAGGAAAAACATTTGAAGAGGTGGAGGGAAAGTTGACTTCTGCACTAGATACCCTTGGATCTTACTATGAAGCCAATCATCTTAAGCCAAATCCCAACAAGACTCAAGTATGTGCATTTCACTTAAGGAATAGAGAAGCTCGGCGGGAACTGGATGTTACATGGCAAGGCAAACAACTCCAACATTGTCCAACACCCGTGTATCTAGGTGTTACTCTTGACCGAACACTGTCCTTCAAGAAACATTGCCATAAGACCAGGCTGAAAGTTAGTTCACGGAACAATATTTTGAGGAAGCTCACAGCCACCACCTGGGGGGCAAGTCCTCACGTCCTAAGAACTTCTGCTCTTGCTTTGTGCATGTCTGCTGCAGAGTACGCTTCACCTGTGTGGAGTGCATCCAGTCACACCAAGCAGATTGACATTGCCATCAACGAGACCATACGAATCTTGTCGGGATGTATGAAGCCTACTCCAGTCGACAAACTTTACCCGATTGTTGGGATAGCTCCCCCAACTATCAGAAGGGCTGTTGCTGCTGATGCAGAGAGGGCGAAGCAGATTAATGATCCCCATCATCCACTGCATAATCATCAGGCTGTTGTCCGTCGACTGAAATCAAGAAAGAGTTTCATCGCCAGGACTCAACCACTGGAGGGAACATCGGAATCTAACCGCACCTCCAGGTGGAAGAGCAAGCTGCCGCCGGATATCCCTGTTAAGGAAGAGCTAGCCCCAGGAAATGACCTGCCTTACCCTGTTTGGAAATCACTTAATCGTCTCAGGGTGGGCGTCCCTCGTTGCAAGACCAACATGCAGAAATGGGGTATCCTTCCAGCTGATGGAGACACGTCCTGCGAGTGTGGAGCAACACAAGACCCAGCCCACCTGCTCATTTGTCCACTACTAGAACAACCCTGCACTACCCAGGACCTCATCGAGGCAAACAACAAGGCCATCGGAGTTGCTACATTCTGGAAATGATCGGACACGGAAATGAATGAATGAATTTTGCCAGTGCACTCTGTGCACTAACAGTGACTCACTGAGCCATCTAGTGATATATATACATACTATGGCTGTGAGGATTTTGTGCGACGTTTGCAATCTAGTCCTACTCACTGCCTGTTTGTGCATTTATTCTTTGAGTATCCTTATCTCTTACACTGACCCCTTCTTTTGAGGGGATAGGAAACTTTCGATCATCAGTCCTTTAAATTTGTATTGGGTATATTTTCTTTGAAGTGAAAGAGAACGTCCTGGAGAGCCATAGTATATCTCCTGTGCCGAATACGGAATTCTGCACCTAAACGAATCGATATTCTAATCGAATATAAAAATCATGATGTTCGTTTGGCTGATATGATTATAGTATTTTTCGCCCCGGAAAGTTTGTTTAGCACACTGGCACTAGTATCTTTCTTTTAAGTACCATTAAATGCAATTCAACTGTGCAAGGACTCTTCTTGCCAACTTGAGCCTGAATCTTAAACACAGAAGGAGAGTGATCAAAGAACAACACCCCACAACCGGCCAATCGAATTGTAGAGCTGCGGTACTTGACCCATGGCTTGGAGATGAAATAAGCAGGGAATTGCTAGATGCCACATACAGCCGATATATTGAAGCCTTATTATACTGTATGATGCTTTTATAATAATGTTTCATATTTTCATTTTATACAGTGGAAAGAATATTTGAGACAACTTGAAGTTACTGCTATATGTTGAAATAGACAGGTGCAAGGCAAGCAGGGAACGGAAGGATTAAAATGCCAAGAATTTGGTGAGACAAAGTTAGACAAAGTGTCCTTTATTTTTGAAGTCTCAAGGGAGACCTACGTCAGTATTTATGTCTCAGAAGAGACTTATTTAAAGATACGAAACACAGTTATATTTGATATTTCTATTAATTTTGTGTTGTGTTTCTGGCGCCCAGTTAAAATAATTAGTGATTGTTTAGAGACAATGAACTCAAAATATGTGAACGTTAGGAAGGTGATGCCTTGAAAATTTTAATTAACATTAGGTTAATTAAGATGTTGTATTTTAATGTCAATAATGTTAGGAATTTAATAACCAGATCAAAAGGGGTGAATTCGAGGAGTGCGTCAGGCCTCGGCAGCCGGCACAGTCCATATCCTCGCCGCTAGATGGGGGGCTTCATTCATTCCATTCCTGACCCGGTCGGAGACTGGAAGCAGGCTGTGGATTTTCATCAAAAAGGGTGAATTAAATTAAAAGTAAAATGAATACTCAATGATGCATAGATTGCGGGAATTGTAACGTAAAGTAAACGATTTGAGTATATCAACCAGTAAATGTCTAAATATATGTGTATGTGTGCAGCTGACATTATCCTAACGCATGACCCTTATTCTCAAGTGTGTATCTGTGTTTGCTATGGCAACCATTGAGGAGATTAGGGCTCAGATTGAACTTGCTTCGGCAAGAACCCAGTAGCAGTTGATGGAGATGAAGGCTGAGATGAAGGACGCTAGTAAAGATCAATTTTTAGATATTAATTAAAATAATAAGGAAAAATCGTTAGAATTGAAAGCGGAGATGAAGGACAATACTAATGAACAGTTATCAGTTTCAAAGGCAGAAATAAACAGTAATATTTCGGAGCAGGCAGTGATACCGAACAATAAGATCGCGGAACAGTCAATAATTCAGAAAATAAAATTACGGAGCAGTTAGCAGCTCAAACGGAGTAATTAAATCAGATTACGGCAGAAATTAGAGACGGTACTGAGAAACAATTAGAGAAATTGGCTAATGAGATGTACGAGAATAATAGTAAACAATTAGGGCAAATCCAAAAAATTGAAAATGAATTTGACACAAAATTAGCCGAGCTTGATGAAATGGTGGCGGCAAAATTGGGACAGATAGAGCAGGCTTGCGTTGCGAGTACGGCGGATATAAAAATCGCGCAGAACAAATAGGAAGGTAGGTTTGATGATTTCGAGGCTAAGACGCTAAATATTCAGGAGCAGATCGGATCCGTGGATAATAACGTAATGGGATTAATTAAGGAGATGGACAGATTGGAACTTCAGTTGGCCGTCAGATGGGAGAAATTTGAGATAGATCAGGACCATATAAAGAAGAACATGGATGAGAATAAAGAGCGGATAGAAGAGAGGTTAGAAAAAATAGAGGCAGGCCAAACTGAAAATAAGGAACAGAATGAGGAAAGATTCAGGTCACTTAAAGACAAAATAAGGAAAGATTGGAAACAGATTAGCGAAGATAGTAAGGAAGAAAGATTGATTATAATTAGAAGATTAGGGGATAATCAATCATGTATCCATGCTCTCGAAGAAAATATTAAGATCAAATTTAAACAACACGAAGATATGATAGTGAAAAATGAGCAGCGGTCAATGGAGCAGGCTACTTTAATCACGTTTGAACGAATCGAAGAAATACCGGAGAGCGTTGGTAGCCTAGGGCAATTGAACACAGCAGGGGGAATGAGTAATGATCCGAGTCCAAATACAGGTTGCAACACGGAAGCATTTCGTGACTATAGAGGTGAAGCTTCAACACCACAACAAAATATTAGCACCGCGCAGATAATTCAAGTCATTTGGGGGAATGGTTTTGAACCTGTAAAATTTAATGACGGCACAGGCATGACACCTAAAGCATTTTTACGGGAATTGGATGATTATTTTAATGATCAACACGTCAGTCCAAACAAACAGCTCAGGATGGTCGAAAAATTCTTACATGGAAGCAGTTTAATTTGGTTCCAGAGTTTTAAGTACACATTTGAAAACATTAAAAATTCAAGGAGGCATTCGTAAATAAATTTTGGAGTCCCTCACACCTACGAAGCCTCAGGATCGAACTCTATTCTCGAAAATATCATAGTACCGATCCAACCAAATATTCGGAGTTTTTCGCGCAACAGATGTTAAGGTTGAAAGAACTCGATGAACCACCATATGAAGAGAATTTAATTTTAACAATTGGGAAATGACTGGCAATGAACATACAACAGTTCCTTGTAGCATCACATGTAAGCACAGCAGTGCAAGCTGAAGAAATTCTGCGACACTTAGATGAAACATGTATGACAACACCGTAGGCAAGACAAAGACAGCTGGAACACGTAAATACGGCGGAAATAGTTAAGAATAATAAACCGAGTACAAGGTCACAGGCGACAAACACGCAAGTTACACCTAGGAGGCAAGACTATGTCGAGAACAGGGATCGTTATGATAACAGAAATAATAACGATAGAAATAACTATAATAATAATCAACGACAGTACCAGCGAGGATATTCAAATTGGAGGGGTAATCGTAGGCAGAACATGTCATATCATAGAAATGGTGACACGCGGTTTAACCACAATTGGAAGGATAAACGGAATCACATGCAAGAGGAACGAAGGGAGTACAGAAATAATTGGGACGATCGCCATGCAGAATCGCAGAAATACTTGCAGGAGCTGCACGGTAATGAAGACACGGAACGCGAAAGATGGGCTCAAGCCATGAATAACCGAAGAAATCCGGATAATCACCTGGAAGAAGGAGCGAAGAGCTTAGTTCGGCAACAAAAAGACAGAACGGAAGAAGGAATTCACAGGATGGATTCCGGGATAAAAAATCTCAATAAATGAATGTGGAGATAGCCTGAAACCGAGAGTGGCTGATGACCGTGATGATCGAAATGTGGCGCAGATCGAGGAGTGGGTTGCATTTCCGGTGGACTGCCTGGAATAAGTTGTAAAGCCGCAAAGTGATGCTTTAAGGCAAATTACCAGTTATTTATGCAAGAATAGGAGGTTTGAGAGTGAGGTGTTTACTTGATTCAGGTTCACAAGTTAGCCTGGTTTCTGAGGCCCTTGTTAAAGAAGTAGGAAGAAATCATAATGTACCATTGATTCCTGTCCCACAGGTTAAAGTCAGAGGTGTTATACCTAAACGCTCCGTGGTATGCAAACATCAGGCATTCTTAGAACAGGACATATTTAATCATACTTTTGTACAGACGTTTATCGTAATGGCCAAGATGAGTTTTAACATTATCTTGGGGGCCAACTTCATATGCGATTATCATGCAGTTATTGATCTGCACAACAACACGGTGAGCTTCAAACAACTGGATGATTTATATAATGTAGTCTTGAACATGGATGAAATGACTCTTGGACGTGAGGCAGGCACTTGGATGCTGGAGGCGGTAACGGATGACGTCACAGAAGAAATATGCAAGCAGGAAGAAGAGATGGTTGAGACAGCTGTTGTGGAAATAGGAGACCAGGATTACTCTCAGGAACATTGGACGTTATTGGCTGAAGAAGAAAACAGTGGATCTAAATTTGAAGTACTATTACAGGAGCGGCAGAAGAAGCAACATTGGGGGAGTCCGACAGAAGAATATTAGAAGAGATACTACGTTGTCACAAGGAGGTTTTCGACACAATTCCAGGGAAGATTTTGAATTTCAAATATGCTATGCAAGTTGATGACTGGACACCTTTTAAGAGCAAATTGTACCCGATCCCAGAGAAACATCATTCTCAGGTGAAGGACAATATAGATGGTATGCTTGAATCCGGCATGACTAAGAAGTCACCTACACGTTATTTAAACGCTATTTTGGCAGTAGCTATGCCAAATGGATCTTTTAGGTTATGCCTAGACTCATGCATTTTAAATGTCAAGCTTATACCTGAGCATGACAAATCGCCGCTTATAAGGGATGTTCTAAAAGGATTTAGAGGAAATAAGATCTATTCTTCTGTAGATCCTACCAACAGCTTTCACCACCTTGAACAGAATGAAAAATCACACCATTGACGGGATTTTTATTTGATAACCAGACCTACATTTAGACTAGGATGCCGTTCGGCGTTAAAACAGCAGGTTGCACCCTTATAAGAGCTCTTGATCGTAATTTGACTGATGAAGTGAAAAACTTTACTGTGAGATATGTTGATGCTATTCTTCTAGCATCTGACAATATGGAAGAACATCTGGTAAATTTGAACAAACGTTTGGATAACTTGAGAACCATGAACTTCAAAATTAATTTAAAGAAGTCGCACATTTTGCAGAGTGAAATATTATACTTGGGACATATAATTGATCATGAAGGTGTGAGACCGAATCCGGTGAAGGTCGAGGCAATCAAGAATTTTCCTACTCCGACAAGAGTGAAGTACGTGAGAGCATTTTTGGGAGTTACCGGGTTCTTTCAGGAAAACTGTCCAGGTTATACAGAGACAGTAGCACCAATGCAGGATATGCTCAAGAAAAGCAATCAATGGTCATGGAACGAGGAGTGCGACAGGGCTTTTAGAGCTACGAAAGAACGTTTGGAAAATTGTATTAAACTGGGGTACCCATACTTTGGAAAGCTATTTATAATACAGGGAGATGCATCTTTCATTGGCATAGGAGCTATGTTATATCATGAGGATACAGCAAATTCCAAGGATCGCTCATATTTGGCATACACAAGTCGCAAATTGCGCAAACATGAAGGAAATTACAGAGTCACCGAGCTGGAATTATTAGCTATACTCCATGCTCTGCAACAATGGAGGAAGATAGTTTCTGGTTATTCCATTGTTGTGAGAACTGATCACAAAGCGCTGACATTTCTTTTTAAAACAGTAATGGTCAGTGAAAGAGTGACTCGTTGGTCTATTTATATCCAACAATTTGATATAGAAATTGAACACTGTCCAGGAAAAATGAACATAATTCCCGGCGCATTAAGTAGGATTCCTGAGGAAGATGACGAGATAGCAGTGGAGGTACAACATTTAGAACCAACAGCTAAGGATCGAGAGCTTTTGGATCAATTGAAGAACATTCAACAGGAACAGGAACGTGAACCATGGATGCTGATGATGATCAGATATTTCAAGAAGGAGATACCACTGGGGACAGATGTTCATTGGGAGGCGAGATCGAAGGAAGCAAAGTACCATTATTTCCACAATCTTTTGCCCAAGTTTGTGGACGAAGAACATACGAGATTCAGGATTCTAGTTCCATCTTCTCTAAAAAGAGGTTTAACTTGGCATGTCCATGAGTGTCTAGCTCATATAGGCATTGGCAAAACGGAGGCTACCATTGGTGAAACATTCACGTGGCCAAGGATGAGATCTACTATTGTTGAGGTGAGTAAGACTTGTGATGTATGTCAGCGTACCAAGCCTAATAATTACCTCATTAAACAATATCCAAAACCTTTGTCACCGCACAAACCATGCGAACTACTGGCGAACGACTGTTTTGGGCACCTCCCCAAAGGAAGACGGGGTTGTCGACATCTATTGGTATGCATAGATGTATTTTCTAATTTTGTGGAGCTATGCCCTATTCAAAAGACCACATCGAAACAAGTACTAAGTAGGATAAAGAACAAAATCATACCTACTCTTGGAAAACCTCTCTATCTATTATCGGATCATTGCAGTTATTTTACCAGTTCTGTATTTAAAAAAGGGATTGATGATTTGGGAATCAAACACATATTATCATAGAACCGGCACGCCCAACCTAACCCGAGTGAGAGAGCAATTTGTTATGTGGCTAAATTTTATCATGTACTAATCCCTAATGAAGACCATAGACGGCTGGATAAAGTTACCGACATTGAGAACTGCATAAATACCACCAAGCACGAGTCTACTGGGCTGATTCCTTTACTAGTACATCACAATAGATATCCCGAAAGATCTTGGGACAATATCATCAACTGTCCGAAGGATCCATTTTTGGCGCATGAATTGAGAGTGCAGAACACTGTGGACTACATGAGAAGTCAGGCTGATCGACGTTTGCGCCGAGTGAGAGGAAAGAAGTTCCACCGTGAACTAGTGGAAAACGAGTTAGTGCTCGTCAGGAAACCACCAATTTCAAATCCTGCGAGCAAGGTGTTTGCCAAATTTTGTGAAAAGTATGTGGGCCCGTTCTGCATTGTTAAGAATCTGGGTAACAATGCATACAGAATTGAAGAATTGAGCACTGGGAAAAAATCCGTCTTCAACATTGCTAATTTAAAGCTATATTATAAAATGGAACCATGGGAGCAAATCAGAAACGTTGCCGCTGCAAATGTGACCGAATTTGAGAATCCACATTCAATGTTACGGCGCCACTGAGCGTATTGGAAGAGCAAACAGCTGTGTTTAGAAACAAGAGGGAAGACACGAAGGTCAAGCTTGTTTAGGGAGACAGGGGAGACGCCACGAGGAAGACAGGTGACATGCAGCTAGACGAGCACGAGCTGTAATGAGTCAACCACTCTAAGAAGGCGATTAGTGAGCTGAGACATTCGAAGCGCTCATACTGGAAGTTGGACATTGTTATTGAAATGAAATAAATTACTTTTTTGGAAAATTTGAAGAAGTGGGAAATTGACATTCGACTCAAATCCTTGAGTTCGACTTTCTCTTTGCAGGAGGTAAATGAACCCTTATTATTATATGATGCTCTTATAATTATGTTTCATATTTTCATTTTATACAGTGGAAAGACTATTTGAGACAACTTGAAGTTACTGCTATATGATGAAATGGACAGGTGCAAGGCAAGCAGGGAACGGAAGGATTAAAATGCCAAGAACTTGGTGAGACAAAGCAATATTCTAACTTTGGTCATGTTGACTTCTTGGAACTGTAGGGTCAATGCGCTGGGAGCGTGGGGTTGCTTCGTGGCGTAGAGGGTAGCAGTGCCTTTGTCCGGCAGTGAAGAAGTGAGAGGGTAGATGTTGTGAGAGGAAGATGAAGCATCCGCAGTTACACCCACTGGGAGGAGTCAACGATTTTAGCGCAAAAGTTGGAAACTAATCAACGAATCAGAAGGGATGACGCCGAGGAGCCCGCGAAATGGGCTTGAGGTCGGATTTGGAGGGAAGTTGATCCTGGATTAATCCACGATCGGTTTTAGTTCCAAATACCTGAGCCGGATCCTGCGTGATAAGACAAGCCCTTTGTTATAACTAGCATGTCTGTAGTCCAATTTCTTCGATTTTTTATTTTGAGTATTCCCACCACTAGATTTGTTCCGCTTTTATATAAATACGGCTACTGAGCTAGCCAAAGTGTCCATTATTTTTGAAGTCTCGAGGGAGACCTACGTCAGTATTTATGTCTCAGAGGAGACTTATTTAGACTTTGAAAATCTGCGAGTTGAACTTATAAACTGTTCGAAGTTAGAGATTAGTATGGCAGTGAATAACAATTCTCAACACTTAATTTTATCTCCCTTGAAGTTAAAGATACAGTATGCGTGTGAACTTAGAAGCTATTAAGCTATTATTTAGGGCAATAGTCGTCAATTTAAATTGCTCAGGACTTATGAGTGAAATTAATAACTCATCGGCATTTTAGTAGGAAATAGATAGTGTATTTTACAAGTTATTAATAATTGAACAATTTTCATACTCAGAAGAAGCTTCAAGATGATTGTTGCCAGGCCGACCTTTGGAATGATGACCGTACTTTCTACTCAGACGGTGACCCATAGGGCCATGCAGGGTGATGCGAGCTGAGTGGTGTTCCAGAATGGATAAGTACTAAATTGGATTTATTTCAATTAGCGGAATAGCTTGGTTTGTGGGAACAGAGTGTACATATTTTCTTGTGTGTTTTTGTGTACTTTTAATGTTTGAATTTTCTTGTTTCCGACACTCAGTTTAGAATAATGCATCGTGACTACTGGTTTATTTGTGTATTCTATAGTTGTCATTTTAAATTTCATGTACTATGTGAGTACAAGTTGTGTGCGATATTTTATTTCACTAGAGCATTGATTGTGGGTTCAGTGATATATGGAGCTGCATTAAAGTTAAAGTAATGATAGAGATAGTGGGGTAAGGAGATATTTTGTGTTGCTATTGAATTAAACAGGCTATTTTGAGTTTGACTTGTTGCAACTATTTGCGGAGAACCATAAGTTCTCTAAGTAAGACGTTTATGATATTGAATTAACGAAAGTCTTGAAATCGTTCGGTTTATCTTGAATCTGTTGCGTCAGGTGTGTGTATTTTTAGGTGGAGTTGAGTCATACCCAAGCAGTCTGTTGATGGTGTCATATTTTGGTATTTTATTGCGCGGGGAAGAGTGGCATTGCGACCAAGTTCCTGTCTGCAGCATTTTGGACGACAGATATACTCTGCGGAGGCACTGATCGCTTCTCGACGAGTCGTATAATTCATTGTTTGAATTATTGAGACAATTGGTATTTTTGGTGACACAGGTGTTATTTCAGGTGGAGTGGACATGAGGATTATGCGGCCTTGGACTGCAGTTGTGCAGGCACGGGATATTTGGTAAACACGCTGGGTTAATGACATGTTGCGACGAGTGCCACAGAATACGAGCAGATTTAAGATAAGGCTTGCTAATGAGGAGAGGGCCAGCTGACTGGGACCCGATGTTTAAAATAGATACGCCTGTTTGGTTAAACTCAAGTTATGCTGGAACCGTACATTCATGTGTCTCCTTGTAATAAAATTTTATTTGTTGTACATATTGCCGGTGGGCATTTGTGTAATTGTGTTAATTCATTTGTTGATTTTGTGCCTACACTTGTGATGTGTAGTTATTAAAATGACGTTTGGTCATTTTGGTTGTGTTTTGTAATGTAGTCACGTGTATTGCTTATGTAATTTGCTAAGACCTAATTTGAGGCATTTATTTTCGTGCATTTAGGCACGCAGTCAAGAGATCTGTGTTGTATTATAGAAGGGTAGCGAGTGTCGGCATTGTTTATTAATGTAGAGCCATTTTGCACTGTTTCCCGGACGCCAAGTCTATATTCGCATACATACGGATTCGCCACTTGTTGGATGTGCCATATGGTAGTGAATCGCGTATTTGAGTACAGTCATGTCCCGATATATTATTTTTCAATCTCTAGAGATATTTTTGTTGATTTATTATGGTTGATAAGAGGGTGTAAATTTAAGGGTGATGTGTATTATTTGTTTTATTTGTTATTTGATCTGTTTTTAAATTTATTTTATCTAAATGTTGGTTCACTTTGTTCCTAATAGTTAATTTTACCCTATGTTACCTTGTTATTTATGAGAAGCAATCGACGAAAGCAACTAAATACAAGAAACGAACACTTTCCCCGAAAAAGAGTCTTGTTACGCTTCTTTACAAGGGTTCAATATCTGGGTCAAAAGTTCTGAAGCGAAAATGTAATAGAATATTGTTTGGGATAACATGCTAGATGAGCAAGCATTGGATGCATCTTTCTGTGAGTGTGCCGTCTATCTTCTATCTATTGCGAGCGAAGGAGACAGTGACTGATGGTGTGTAACAACTCCTTCCCTCAAAATTGTGTTTGATCGAACATTGTTGGAGTTAGAATGTCATTTCTTACTTCATACTGACAATGAGATGTGTAATTCTGAAATGGCTCTTCTTCTATCACCTCACACGAGACAGATGACCTCAATGTTCTGCCTCTTGAATGTATTAATAAAGAACTGCAATGGAGGCTAATGAGCCCCTATATGTGGCGTATACAAAAGGTGATCTCGTAAGCCATTAATTCAGATAAGAAATTGGGACCACAGTCTGGATTTTTCCTCAAATTGTTTGCATTACGGGCATACAAATTAGGTCCTTCCAATAATACACCTGCTATAAATGTACTTACTAAAATTGTAATAATTTTTTAACAAGTTGTAACTTCTTTTGGCAATAGATTTAATGATACATTAGGTAGGCTATTTCTTTAATTTGAATGCTTGCAGGTATAGTCAGAATGGACTATGGTTGGATACATTAGTCAGTTTGAACAATACATCCTGTAGTAATTAAGCTGATTACATCCATTATTTGTACTAGTAAATGAACTGTTCCGTTAAGCAACAGTCCAGAGAGCTGATAGGGATGCATCCATTAGACACATATAGGTAGTGCAGTGATCCAAATTCTGCATTGCAATACCTGGCGTACTTCACTTCAATCATGTTAGCTGACACCACATCCCACATACACCATCCGTGGACATCATTGCAGTCAGAATTCGAGAATTAATTTTTATTTTCTTCTTTGCATGTGAACCTATTTTATTTTCTTTTTGTTGAATCACATTATACCTATAAATAAACTATACTTTCAGTCTGATAATTTTTAATATTTGGCTAAAACTTCGTATTTATCCCTAATGAGTTGTTTAATGGCCAAATATACCTTCGGCTTTTTATATTTGTTATGGATTGGACTGGAGCGGATGGCATCTCAAAAATAATACTGTTGTTGTTGATTGAGTCTTCAGTCTTTCGACTGGTTTGATGCAGTCTCCATGCTTCCCTGTCCTGAGCTAATGGTTTCATCTCTACATAGATGATGATGATGATAATTGTTGTTTTAAGGGGCCTAACATCTAGGTTATCGGCCCCAATTCATCTCTACATAGCTACCACATCCTACATCTGAGGCAATCAAACATATTCTAACCTCGTCTACCCCTACATTTCTTATCCTTGACTCTTCCTTCTATAATTAAGTTTGTTATTCCAGGTTGTTTTACTAGACTTACCAACCTATCTCTTCACTTCAGTAGGAGTCGCCAGAAACATCTCTCCTCTTCCACTCCTCTTAATACCTCTTCATTCGTAAACCTATGTACCCATCTGATCTTCATCACTCTTCTCTAACACCACATTTCAAACGCTTCAATTCTCCTCTTTTCTGCTGCTCTAACAGTCCAAGTGTCATTTCCATAGAGTGCCACGCTCCAGACAAAGGCCTTCAAAAATAACGTCCTAATACCTAAATCTATATTCGATATCAACAGATTCCTTTTCTGTAGAAATGCTTTCCTTGCCTGTGCTAACCTACTATTTATATCCTCTTTGCTTCGTCCATCACTGGTTATTTCGCTTCCTAAGTAGCAGAAGTCTCCTACTTTCTTTTTTCTTTTCACCTGCCAATTCGACATCCATAAGGGTTTCTGATTTCTTTCGACTGAATTCCAATATTTTAGTTTTACATTTATTAATTTTCATCATGAATTATTTCCACAAGACAGAATCCATACCATTTAAAATCTCATTCAAATCCTCTGGTGGGTCGGCTAAGATGACAATGTCATCAGCAAATCTCAGAGTAGGCAGTATCTCTCCTTGAATCTTTACTCCTACTTTGAATTATTTTCCATTTCCTTCATTGCTTGGCTACTAAGCTACTAATTATTTATGTAATATTAAGGGGTGAGAGGTTAAGAGGAAGCCTGAAATCCCGCCAGTAAGGCAATTGCGCATTTAATATCCATCTCTTGACATGAAGCTGCGGGCCCCGACATGAATTCGCAGACGTGCATGGAGAAATATTGATATTGCTCAACACTCCCGCAATAAGGTGAGAAGCACATCTTTATGATATCCCTATCAAACAGCCATCGAATGTGTCTATAAGCACGCTACTTATTCTCTATCTGCCAGGAGCAGGGACGATCGCTTTTTTCATAGCTATTTTACGACTGCACTGAGATTTTCTAGAGAAAGGGCGTGCTAACATTGATTTCTTGCTGTACATTCCAATGCTAGTTGATACTTAACTCTTCAAGTAACACCGTGTTAGTGCAATTTATTCCATTACTAGCTACCCGACCTTGCTTCGCCCTGTATCCTGAACGGTTTACCCAGCGTAAGCTTAAATGGCGCATGGACGGCAGGCCCCAGACGTAATTCAGAACAGCCGAGGTGAACAGCGAAACTCCAAACACATATACTCTTCTCTGAAGTTTTAACTCGACAGGACTCGACAATTTGATGCTGGCCGAAGCTGGAGTGTTAGGCTCACTCGCTAGCTCGTAAACTCGTTCCGATGCAAGTAGTTTAAATTTCCACTGAATGGAGATTGATGCAAGAAATTAAAACGTATTATCACTTATAGTGGGCGACGTATTGAAGATAGAGGTATTCTGTCGCGGAATGGTCGGTAGAACTTTTCATGCTGAACAATTCTTACACTCATATTATATATATATATATACCAATTTTTAACGGTTTACCCAGCGTAAGCTTAAAAGGCACTTGGACGGCAGGTTTTTCTTCGACTCGATTCACTGAAATTGTTAGGCATACTGCTTGACTTCCTTTGACCATGAATTAATGTTTTTTTACAAAATCTTTTACAGAATGGTGAAAATCGCATTAAAATCCATCCGGTGGTTCTCGACATTACCCGTTACATCCAAGAAAATTCTTGCTGTGGTCCGCATAACCTGTCCATCTTTCCTCAATGAATGACGGATAACGAAAGCTAGTGTTATGTAAATAAATCAACTGCCCTCAAAGATAATAAATCATATTATGAAGGCCTACATAGTCTAATATCACATCTTTATCAAAGACTGCTTAATATTCCACTTGAGACAAACAAATTAAATAAGTCATATGAGTTCAATTAAAAACATGCAATTGATTCTCGAGAGTACTAAAGCATGGGAAAGATAACTGCAGTATAATGACAAAGGTAACAACTAAAGAGCCTACGTTTCTTAAAATGTATGATTAATACCAAGGATTGATATATATAGGCCTATCTAGAATAAGGATGACATTACAGTACATTGGTAACTGTGGCATTTATGATGTGTTCGAAAAATACCTGAAAAATTGCAGCCTAATAGAGCGCTACAGTTGGCTTGAATTAGTTTTCTTCTATGGATTCTGATTTACTGAGAATCTTCGGTTCAAATGCTCAGAGAGAGTTATTAGGTAATTGGTAGCTTTGCTGCCTCTGGAAATACGCACTATTATATTCCTTACGGCACACACACAATATATAAAATTTGTTACTTTTCCATTAAATGTTAAGGACGTTAGACGCACTTAGGCATTGAACCTATCAGCACGCGTATTATTATGTTGGCAACACTGTCTTGTGTGGGTTGCTCGAAATGAATCTGCAAATAGGTATCGTCTATACACATGTGCCAAATTTTGATATGTTTGCCTGCATATATTGAGACTAGGGTTCAACCTTATCAATAGCATTTATCAACAGTTGGTGGCCCTGATGACTCCAAACGCATGACGAATTATATCTCTTGATACATACATTATACATGCTCGTATGTTAGTCTTAAAAGAGCACATTTTACACCCGACTTTATAGGTAGACAGTTAGTAGTCTAGTTTAATCTCATTCTTATTCAATAGCTTTGACAACGGCACAGGTTATGCAGTACAATTCACCGATAACCATTGTATATAATTACTATGAAACAATCTTGGAGAGGTCTAAGGAGGCCACACATTTAATTTCAAGAATTATGAGCGGAATATCTTTCATTTCCGACTATTTGCAGTTCTATTTTTTCCCTGCAAGCATATGCAGCGATTTCCACATTTTTAGTTCAACGAAATATTTTATTTTTTAATTCCATAATGTGTGAATGGGTTATCTTTTACGTCCTAATCTTTGGACGCCTATTATGTCTGTAAAGGCTTGTAAGCCTTGTATGGAATACACGACAGATTTTGACGTATCATTTTAAATTGTTGTGGAGTAGCACACTGTTTTTTTAAATCATTAAGTTAGGTTTTTGTGTGGAATCTTTGTAATGTTTCCAAAACCTTTGGAATAGCCCGTATTAATTCAATGTGAAGTAAAGTATTAATCGACGTGTTTTGTATCAGCTAGATAGAATGAGAATGTCACATTATAAGAGTGTGTTTGTCACAGCCAACTAGATTTTTATGCCTGTTATATTTACAAGGCAGTGGACACTCGATATTACCTAGCAGAAACCTGTTTCATTCTGCACATCTGTGTTCACGAAGACAAAGCCAGGCATACTGTAGTTTAAAAAGATTACAATTTTGTGAGACGACTAAATGCATATTATGAGGCTTAGTCTTGACTTATGCCATGTCCTGAGTTCGAGGAAAGTTTGAAGTCACAGCCGACTTGACGCTGTATATTTCTATTGTATCAGAATAACCAATGCTAAATTTAACTACGATAACAATGTTTCAGGAGAGGTTTTGGACCATGATTTAATTTTGATGAATGAAGTAACAGATAGACTCCATTCCAAGTGTTAATGACCTATGATGTATAACGTAGGGCGATGCAATTCTTTTGTGTATTCCTTACCGTAGATGCTTTATTCCTACGAGGTTTTCCGCTAGTAGAGCGAGGTTCTGTTATTGAATTAAGGTGACATGAGGCCGTTTTGCCCAGTCAAACGAATTGCTAATGAGCTATTAGAATCATTATGTGACGTCATTAGGAGGATGTTTTTTGTGGATCGCTAACTTGTACAAATTGAGAGCTATTTTCTCCACTTTTGATGGTAAGACTGGAATGTTTTTACTATTAGTCAACACATATTGTGGAGTTCTACATCTATTTAAATACACTATGAGGGAATAATATTTGACCTAATACTGAAGCTAAAAATCATGGAGCATAATTCTTTGGCTAAAATTTGATCTAATTACTGAAACTTAATTAATCTTTGATTGTTTATATGATATTTGATTTATTGACGTTGTTTTTCTGCGACGTTCTTTCTTTCTATATTCGACCGATTGATAGGTATTTAGACACAATTGGACAGATTTTACACGATTTTGAGACGACTGATTGTAATCACTGTGAGAACCTGAAGGCACAGGCGATTAGGAATCACACGATGTGAGTCGTAGTTTTCACTACGCTTTCGCCACCCTAATGAACATGTGCAGATGACAATTTAATGCAAACAGCATTAAATGTGGGTAGGCAGGCATGCAAAAAGCATGAATATTAGGAGTGTACTATTTATTTATAATTGTGTACCCATATTACGATCCATGGACGCACAAACTAACGGTATGGGACCCCAGAACAGGAAGAAGGAACGTGGGTAGACAGAGGACCCGCTGGGATGACTCAATCGTAAGGAAGACAGGCAAACACTGGACGAGGATAGAACGGGAGAGACAAGAATGGAGACGTATGGAACTATAAGAAGGGAAGAGAAGGAGAGCTTCAACAATGAAAGATCCTAGTAGACAGCACACCTATGACATGAAAGATACACTTCTGCAACCTGTAACAAGCCAAACAATGCACGTAAAGCGAAGTGAAATGTAGTGTTAGTGAAGTGAACTACAGTGAAGTGTAGCAAGTGGAGTAAAAACTTCTACACAACTCCTTAGGACTTGCTCGCCTAACGAGTTTAAACCAGAGCACGTCCCTGTTCGCAGGAGGCCTTTGCCCTTATGGGATTATCTAGGCTATATTTATTTTATTACGTACCCTGTATGTATTACTTATATGATGTTTTTATAGGACTAAAGTCATGCCAGCTTTGATTTTTTATTTGATGTAGGTGCATCTCGCCTACAGTTTACTTAAAAATAAGATTTAGCTAACCAAATTAAAATAATGTTAAATGTTGGAAGTGATACTGTCATAGCTTAGATATTTTTATTGGTGCTATTTAATGTAAATTGAACAATTTGCTATTGTTGACGATTAAATTCATTTGTTTTGCTGTAGATTCAGGGTGTGGTTATTGTTATTTTTCATGAACCTTTGTAGTGCTTAGGGAATTGTTTACGTATCATATTCCTAGCTGGATTGCAGTTTAATTATTTTCTGAAAGGTCTTCGAGGGGGTTTAACTTGAATTAAGTTGAGGCATTTCTTTTTTTCATTTTAGATTTGCGTACTAGCCGATTTGTACCCTCCGAAGTAGGTTAGGGATTTGTTTTTAATGAATAAATTTTATGAACTTTTACTTACGACTGGACTTATTATTGCTAGCTTTAAGTTTTTGGCGGTATGTTCTCTTTGAGCTGGTTTTTCATAACCACGGACCTCTCACCGAACCTGACACTACCCGTGTGTAGCAGTCTCGTGCGGGATAGTCTGAGAATATATTCCATTCTCTGAGTGTATGAGTTCGACGGATGGGGACGTCGAGAAGGCCGTTGGTGGTCTGCGGTCCCCCGACATTCCCATCTGATCGGGCACAATATCTAAATGTAAGGCGGTAATTTAAGTCCTGAATAGTGTCTACGAGTGTATTTGAGGCCGTAAGGTAAGTCCTCAAAATATATGAAATGGAATAATGAAATTAATGAGAAAGGTGAAAGGCAAGTCCTGTAATAATGTCTGCGAGGAAATATGAGTAATTAAGGCTATTGGTAAGTCCTGGTAATATTGTCTACGAGAAAGGCGAAAGGTAAGTCCGGAAATAAGGTCTGCGAGGAAATAGAATGTTAAATGCACCATTTACCCAGATTGTATATAGTACTCTATAGATGAAAGGTCACGATTATTTGATGTGTTCGGCAAGCAATTTTTACAATTAGGCAGATAGATACCTCTTGATGTGAGTTATACGTGATCCATGTTACCTTTTCTGATATAAGTATAAGTTCACCCGCATATAATTAAAGATAGAGGCATTGGCCATACGTAACGAAATAGTTATTAATTCTTACATTGCTTTTTGTGGTAGCGAATTTCCGACTTAAAATGCGAAGGAGATTTGTGTTTGAGTGTATGTCCATATCGTGTCTTAGGGACGTATACAGATATATTTATTTCTTAGATTTGAATTTATTGAAAGGGAACGACAATCGTCACTCCATAACTGTAGTATCATGTTTGTTGCTAAGGGTCATCGAAATCGCACCTTGAGCTATTGCCTATCATGGCATAGTTATAAATGTAAATATAATTCTGGAGACTGTACGCAACTTAGATGAAGTAATAGTAATAAACATATACTTACGTACGCAGCAGACGTCAGTGGAAACGTAGCTGAAGCTCTTCCCCTATCCCCGAAGAAATATAAAATAAAATAACATAGAAGAAAGAAAAACGGGGAGATCGCAGTCTTGTTTGACTTTCGCTGGGCCCAAATTTTAAAAGGCAAACCAGAAAGCAATCCCAAAAGGAAGGGGGAAAGCTAAATAAAATTAAACTACAGTAAAATACAAAGATGAACAAATTTAAATCAGAGGCCGTGTAGGTCGTATTAACGTCTCAAGTACACAAACCAAAATATAGCAAAAACCAGACAAAACTCGAAGAAGGTTACTAAAATTAAAATAAGGCGTGACGCAAAAGCAGAGATACTTAGGCAAAGATAAAATGTATTAAAACAACAACCACAATGTACAACGATCCCAGAGATATTAAAAGCAAGAAGAGAAATGACCAACAAATTAACCACAAAATTAGTTTACCGCAAGAAAAATACAAATTAGGAATAAAATCGAAAATATACTAAATTAAATTATATTAAAATGAAATAAAATAAGATAAGTTAAGATAACGTGTTCAAGGCAAGATGAAACGATGACTAAATGTAAGTATGTCGCATTTAGATAAAAAGACAAAACTCAGAAACGACTACACTCAACGAAGTCAAGATACGTTCTAAAAATTTAGACAAAGCGTGTCAAAGAGATGAACAAAATAGGAGGGGGTACAATGGTTCAGAACGGGGCGGAGAGGGGTGAGAGGGAGGGGAGGCATGAGGAAAAAAGACGCGGAGGCACATGCAAGATCGAGTGAGTTACGAGAAAAAATAGGAATTTAGACAAAAGGAAAAATTACATTAAATTATCGGCAAAACCAAAAATATACTTTAAAAATTGAAAGTATGCTTAGGAGATAAGGGCACACAATGACAACAAAAATATGTGATGCGCAAAAATATGGGCATGCACAGATACAAGAATATCACAGGTTAGGTCACCAGCAAATAGCAATGGTGAGACCTCCTTTTGTGAACTCTTTGAGATAAAGAACAAAGCATTACGGGAAGCAAGAAAAATAATCTCCAATCCCGTTATGTTGTTCTACGGTAAGATACACTCTGGATGACAGACTCAAAGGTGCCCCCCACAAGGTAGGCAAACCCACCGTCAAGCACTCCAGAGTAAAACGAAGACAGCCCACATACATAACTTTCAACCCTTAAAGTACAAAAACTACGTTATCAAAATACATGAAAATAACACTACCATACAAAACAAAAACTCACCAGCAATTACACGCACACAAAGGACGGGGGGAAAATATCGGGAGGGGGGCAAGTACACGCGACCAAAAGAAAATAACACAGAATAAGAGTATTAAATTGCCGAAATATGAAACTGGACTACAGTAAAGCAATATTGATTACGACATACAGACACCTCGCCATGGTTTCACCTTGAACACGGGCACTTCCCCTAGAATATGGGAATACGTCTAGCCTACTTGGCTGCAAGAAAGAAATGCCTCGGGGCAAAGCAAATGACGACGCAACACAAAGGTAACTGCGTGGTAAAATTTGATTGGTCACGACCCCTTCCAATATATAAATCACTGGCCAATAAGGGGACAAGATGTAGATATGTCCATATATGGTATTAAGACATCAGAGGGCTATTAATAGCTTCACAGACCAAGGTTTCACGCACCACAAAGGCGTTGATTCATCACATCAGATAAAAATGACACAAAGAAGTAAATCATAGTTCTCATAAAAATGGCTCAAGACCCAGTCACAAGAATAAGTTATTCCCTCGTTCTTTGGATAGATGAGATTGGCAAATACTCTCAGAACAATGGCCTAGCGCCATACTTTAAACATTGTGCATCATTTCCCAGCCAACACCATTTTTCAATTTTTAATAGTTTTTATATTATAAAGGTAAATTAAATTTTTGTGGACCCAGTCACAATAATACGCTATTCCCTCGTTCTTGGATAAGATTAGGGTTGACAAATGCTCACAGAGCAATGGCCTAGCGCCATGCTTCAAGCTATGGGCAACATCTCCCATCTAACACCACTTATCGATTTCTAATAGTTTTTATGTTATAAACGTAAATTTAATTTTGTGGACCCAGTCACAATAATAACTTATTCCCTCGTTCTTGGGCAAGATTAGGGTTGGCAAATTCTCACAGAGCAATGGCATAGCGCCATACTTTAAACAATGTGCATTATCTCCCAGCCAATACCACTTTTAAATTTTTAATAATTTTTATCCTATGAAGGAAATGTAGGACATTTACATTGTGTGTATTTAAATACCCAAGTAATTAGTCTGCTTAGTCTTTTGTACAACTCCATAATAGTATTCATGGCAATTATGTGATGTTTGTTTTTAAATTATAAATATTGTCAAATTGTCTTTTGTTTATGTAGAGGGAATTTTAGTAAACTTTAGATCACTGTTCAACGCGATGTTTTGAGGGAAATAGATAGACTTTGGTTCGTCTTGACTGGTTATTTGTGTGATTTTCCATTTGGGAAATTGTTTTGATGTGTGGTTTGTTTGTTTTTTTGTATTTTTTGTCTGTTGTGAAAATTAAATTTTATAAATATAAACTACGAAGAATATGTGTTAGTCATTTCACTACTTTTAAGAACCTGTATGTAGACCTCCAAATGGGCTGTAGTGTTTTTAATCCGAAAGAATCCGATATGACCTCGAGGTCTGGCTGATATTATTTTATTAATGGTCTGCATCATTCACGAACGGTCACAATATGGGATGCTCAAACTTAACCCAAAATGTTATCATCTTATGTGCCAATTTTGAAAGAAATTCATTTGTTGGTATGGAAGTTACATGTAGTTAATAACTAAACTTATTAGCACGCGTAGAACCATATTGCCACCACTGTCGTATATTGGTTACTCAAAATTAATCGACAATTTCAGGTTCTATAATATGTGTGCAATGTTTAGAGCTCATGGATTTCTGATATATTGAGATTTGGATAAAAAATATAGAGAGCATTTTTCAACAGTTGGCAGCCCTCGTTACTCCAAATAAAACGCATATTCAAACCTGTTGTGGTACAAAAAGCACATACCACATTTGGTTGAAATCAGAATGATAGTATGGATGTTACAGGTATTTAGAGATTGAACCTATGAGCAGGCGTAATCATGATGGCAACACTGTCATATATAACCCCCCCCCCCGTGGCACTACAGCCCTTGAAGGGCCTAGGCCTACCAAGCGACCGCTGCCCAGCCAATTGGCCTGCAGATTTTGGGGTGACGCGTGGTCAGCGCGTCGGGTCCCCTCGGCCGTTAATCTTGGTTTTCGTGACCGGGGCACTGTCTCACTGTCAGACAGCTACTCAATTGTCCTCACGAGGCTGAGTGCACCACGTTCCAACCCTCACGTCAGTTTTAAAATCCCTGACGGAGCCGGGGATCGAACCCGGGGCCTCCGGGTGAGAGGCAGGCGCGCTACCCCAACACCACGGGGCCGGCACTGTCATATATGGGCTCTTGTAAATTAATCTGAAGTATTATTGTCTATATGTGTGCCCATTTCGGAATAGCTCCCTCCTATGCATACCTTCCGAGATATTCAACATAGAGCTCACATTTCAATTGCGATTTTTCATCAGCTGATAATACTGACGTCATTTTCAAATATGGCCGTAAGATGTACTGGTATAGATCTTTAATCATACCAAATTTGGTTTCGATAGCTGTAGCCATTTAGGAGTTGATAGGGGACACACACAGACAGAAGGACAGACAGACAGGTGGTTGGACAGACAGACAGATAGAAGTGACAGACAGACACACATCTGCCTGCGTGATGTCATAAGACTACTTTTTCATCATTTTTGCAAAACGTGAAAAGTAGGCTTATAGAAACAATGATGTGATTGTTGTACCTCAAATAGAAGAATGAAGGAAGATTGTAGTCTAACGTGACCGTAAATCTTGTGATTATGAGTTACGGGACCTCCTTTTTACGTGAAATCAGAACCACAGGACATGGCATTTCACTTCAAAAATCTCACATGTATTGACCGGGAATTGAACCCAGTCCTTCTTGGTGAGAGGCCAAGGGCTTGACCGTTGAACCCCAAATAGAATTCACACCTATGCCTTCTTCACAACAAACTTACCACGCTTGCTGTATGTTAGCACTAGATCATGTTGAGGTGTTTTTCAAAGGCTGCTGCCAAGCGCTTACTGAATGTGTACAGTACATGCAGTGTTCTCTTCTGATGTACAGTAATTTACGAATTTATTGGCAGTCAATTGGTTAGAGTGTTTTCTGCTGTGGGCAATTCAGTAGATGCTTGCAGCCATAATCCAAGGGCCCGAGTTGCTTACCGTTGCGGGTTATATTCTAAGTTAAATACTAAGTATTGTAATATGAAGTTTCAGGCCATTCGTAGAATGTGACACACTAGCAAGAGACCACAGCCATATACTGTATCTGCTGTTCCAACACACGAGGTGATGCGATGTCGTTAGGTATCAATTTTATGATAATGTTACACATAGTAGATTTTGATCGTCCATGTCTGATAAGCTTTTCCTTTGTAGGGATCATTTTATTAGCAAAAGGGATAGGTGTTTCCTTCCACTGTAACGGAAGCCATTTGCTGCCATTGTTATTTAATTCTGATGCCCATTACTTCGAGGGATAACGTACTCCTCTTGTAATCCTGGTGACTTAATGGTACTATCCATATGTTTCGTTCTGATTTCAAAACTTTTACCCCGTGTCATCTGTTGTGGTTGGTTTCCTGTTAAGTTAATTATTCGTCACAAAGACGACGGAAAATTAGTGGACTGTCTTGGGTTAATATAGCAGCTTATCGAAGTAATTACTGCTTTAGAATACAGTAATTTGTTATCTGGTGAATGTTTACTAATGATGCTAATGAAGTAGCGCCATGAATTTATACACAGGCATGATATGCAGTTCGGCACGGTATGGTCTCGGGACGAACACCGATCTTTACCGAGTCGACTGTTCACACCAGCGCGACACTCGAGATATTAAATAACCGCCTGGTCGTAGCAGACATTTGATATTCAGAAAAGTTTCCAATTCTGACGACTGCGCTTAGCTCCAGGAAGCAGTGAACACATGTTCTGATCGGTTCAACAAATGGAGGTTATCTCCAAAGCTTCATTGTGCCTTTTTAACTGGCGAAGTCTGGAAATCAGGCGGTATATACAATTTGTGGTTATAAATTGAATACGGCTTCTCAGGTAAAATTTTAGGCATAATTCACGATGTTGAACTGATATTTTCTCCTCACATTGAACATATAAAATTTCGCGCAATGCGTAGTCCCGGCCCCACTGCATTTAACTTATACTTCACCACGTATGTTCTCCCTATCCTAGGTTTCTATTCTTCAATTTTGTCTACAACTGCTATAACCAATATTTCTATAGTGAACACTGTCTTTATCAATAGTTAGAGCTCACAATCTTTCACTAAGTCATTTTTCCGAAGCCAACATTCTAACCCAGCTCAATGTACAGCGGGGGCGTGGTGGCTCAGCGGTCTAGCTGTATGCCTCTCACCAAGGCGGTCCGGGTTCGATTCCCGGTCAATGCATGTGAGATTTTCGAAGTGAAATGCCATGTCCTGTGGTTCGGATTCCACGTAAAAAGGAGGTCCCGTGGCTCATGATCTCAAGATTAACGGTCACGTTAAACTACAAGCTTCCTTTCCTTTCCTTTTCAATGTACAGCGTCCGTTGACGCATGTTTGCTCAGACAACAGAGACGAAAACTTATGCTGAAATGTAACTGAACATACCCTGCGAGCGGCGGGAAGAAGCTGAAGCAATATCGCTTATGATTATATTGTTACTTATTTTTCACATTCCAAAAATCTACTATAATTATAACCAAGTAATTCAGCATATTTGAAGTACAGCATACTTCGAAAACCAAAGAAACTATCAATTTACGCGGCCAGCTCATGTACTGAGAGCACGCCATATTTGGTAACACCAGTTTCCTATTCGTCTGTGGAAGAGACAACATGTGCATGATGGAGCACAAGTGAAAGGAAACCATGTGGCAGGAAAATCTGCGAATAACTTTCTTATGGATAGCCATCATGGCATTGTGTAATAATTGAAGGATTGAAGACATTCACCACTACGAGAACTGTGAAATATTTTTATTATTATCCGATGTGAAATGAAGGACTTGTGTGAAGAAAACTTTGCGACCACATGGTCTCATTCTCACGTACACACACACGTTTCAGTGTTCTATAAATGTGTATTTAATTAACATTATAACTGTACAAAACCTACAAGTAGAATCTTTATTTGCCGGATGGGCAATGATTTTGATTTAATTTTGTTAATATTTTCTTGTGTAAATATCAGTGCAAGTCACGAGTGAGTGTCGCACAAGCGACAGAGACTAGAGCCAGTGGCTGAGTGAAAATGGGCAATTTTTTACTGCATATTAGCTGCAGTGCGCGACTGTTTTATTTAATCATGTGCTACATTTTTACCAACGCTAACATCGCAATAATGATAAACCAGCAGATCTTCAGATACAACTCCAACCGCGCGATGGCATGTGATTGCTAAATCATGCGTGGGGAATTGGCGACGGAGGATATCCAGACACAATGAAATGGTAACCTAAAGCCATACATGAGACCGCATACAACATCTCATGGCGGGACTCGAACCAAGTGACGCTGAATCTGTAAGTCAGATCAAATATTTATAGCGTATTGTAAGAATTGGAAAACAGTAGGCTTAGTTTATTTTGGTTTCATTTATTTAGTGCACAATGCAGGTAGCTAATTATAAGACGCGTGTGGAAATTAATAGTTTATTAAACATTTATAGAAGCCAGGAAGGCTGGATTTTCAATGCTCATTCGTATCATTTAAAAACAGGTTTATCAACTTTTATTTTTGTCAGGCTGATGACAAATAAACTAGCTTGACAATGTTAAATCAAGGCCAAGGTTACGAGCCAAGTTCACTACACAGCACACTCGATTCTAGGCAGTGGATTAATATTTTGTTTTAGAAGGCTGTGAGATTCTTGACATTATTACAAGTGGAATGCAGAGTTCCGTTACTCACATTTATTGGCCAGATCAATGCTTGAAAACAGGTTTATTTCTTCAAAAGAAGCCACACAGACAATGAATGCAATTGTATTTTGTAATCAAATGAACGCAGGTTCGATTTATTCAGGGAAGAGGCAATTTTATAAACGCTCACACACAGTTAGCTTGTATCAGAAACTTTTATGTTTATTTAAAGCGTTGTCAGGATATGTATTTTGTACACATAATTTTATTACCAGCAATTCAAACGTGTATCAATTAGGATTCCACACTTTTGTAAATTAAGAATATTATATGAGTCGTGACGGTGGATGAATACCTCCGACATTGTTATTGTGGTTATATCGGTGGTAATGAACTAATTAAATTCGTACCAAAACCGAAGGCGCCTGGATCAATGGATCCGAAATAAGAGTAAAGTAATTGGTGAAGACATAAGATGTCTAATAAGTGTGATGAAATATTGGTGAAGACACAGGGTGTCTCGTAAACTATTGAACTATTGAGTTATTTGCTTAAGTTGGATACAAACGTTACCTGAATACACTGAACGCTTTTAAAGGTCCATAAACTGAACAACAATACTGTCAGGAATAAATAATTGTGTGAAACTCTAATAATAATCAAAAATAGGGGTTTGAAAACTAACAAATCTTATAATTCCCCCTGAACCTAAATAAAATTTATAAACATTAGAAATAAACTATTTTTCTGGACAAAATGTCAACACTTAGATATTGTTAAGCTATTGTAGATACATTTTATACATTTTCACATGATTAGTCGACCACTAATTGGTGATGTGATAACTGAAGTACACACATCAGATTAGTAGCAAAATGAGTCGATGTAATTGCTTAATTACTATCGCATTTGCAGGCTTTCCTATATTTTCTATTTTCTTAACACTTTGACACTATGACCCTTTGTTACAAACAGTAACAAATCGAGTACGTAGGCAGTGCCAATTGCACAACCATAGGAGTGCTGAATTATTGTATGCATTTGTGTTGTATTAGCATAGTTTTTTTATTCAGCAACATTGTGCACATAGCTTGATTTTCTTAGTAATAAACGCATCTCGTTTATTAATTAATGATATTTAGGACTAGCTAAACACTTAACTCTAAAGATAAATGTTAGAGATGGCACCATCATAGCATAGGACAAATTTTCCCCTTGCTACTAAATGTAAATGTTCTAGTATTTGTAAACAATTAAATGTCTTGCTTTGCTGTAAATTCTTTTGATGTTTGATCCACCCGTAAGTTATTTCGATGTAATTGCTTAGGGCCGATCTTACGTGCCATACTCTTAGCTTGTTCCTTTTTGTCGAATTTTTTATTAGGACCATGAGAGCAATTTAGATCTTGTTAAGGACTTTTTTATATTTCTTTCAGGGCAGAATAGTATCGGACTAGCCGTTTGCAACTCTCAAGCTAGGCTAGCGATCTATTCTGAATAAAATTTATTTGTGATTTTAACCTAAGACTGACCTCTCTTTTCTTGTTTAGTTTTGTTATCGATGCATTCCTCTGAGCTGGTTAAAGATCGAACCTCACTAATTCCCAACACCCCAAGTGCAGACTTTTGTGCTACACCAGCCTATGAATGTATCGTCCCCTATACTTGTGTGTTAACTGGAAGAGGGTCTCGGAAGGGTCATTTGAAACCGGTGGCTCCCCGAAACT
Organism: Meconema thalassinum; assembly: GCA_946902985.2. Classification (NCBI taxonomy): domain Eukaryota; kingdom Metazoa; phylum Arthropoda; class Insecta; order Orthoptera; family Tettigoniidae; genus Meconema; species Meconema thalassinum. The sequence continues at coordinate 666,127,597 of OX336389.2, read as the reverse complement.
TTCGGCCAGTGGGCACATATAGTACGTTGGCGCCGAACGTGGTTGCATCGAAACTTGTGTTCGATCTCCATGATTCGTTTGTTTGTGAGGATTTTATTTTGTTAGCAAATCCAACAGATTAGTAACGAATCGATATTTCGTACTAGTGTTTTGGAAGGCTACATGACATTCTTATTCCAGAATTAAGACGATGAGGCTAGGTAACATTTATTAATGATAATAAGTCGAAGATTTGATTTGTAGTTATCCTAGTCTTGAGTAAATGTAAGTTTGTTGTTGTCTTGATGTCATTTAAATTTTACCAGAGGTTCAGCTGTTATCATCGAATAAATTTATGAAGGAATGTATTTTCTACGGTTTTCCAACTCAAATCATTGTTAAGGCATATGAAGTAGTTAGTTCCCCGTATTTCTCCAATTGAAGATATTATGTCTGCGCAAGAGACAGCCGAGTTGTTGGCAACCTTGCCTGCCCTACTGCATAATCTGCAGGTGTCGATGGACAATTTGACACGAAACAATAATGATCTCAGAGCTGATATAAACAATGTTAGGACAGATATGGCTCAAAATGTTGACAATTTAAGGGCAGATGTAAACACTGTTAGGGCGGATATGGCTCTAAATAACGAAAATTTGAGGACTGATATAAACAATGTTAGGGCCGATGTGACACAAAACAGTGACAATTTAAGGGCTGAGATCATACAAAATAATGACAATTTAAGGGCAGATGTAAACACTGTTAGGGCAGACATGAATTAGAACAGTAATAATGCTACAGCTACTCTGTTACAAACTAGTAACAACATTACTTGCAATATTAGAGCTGACATGACACTGTTGAACAATAACATTAGGGCAGATATGGCACAACATGTAGTTGAATAGCGAGAGGACATTGCCCATGTTAAAGCCGAAATTACTGTCACAATCAATAAGGTTAGTGATGATTTGCGTGCAGAAATGGAAACTTATCGCACGGAATATCACGCACACTTAGAGGGAATAAAACAGGAGATACGCAGAAATAGATCTGAGATAAATCAAAAACTCAAAGACGTTCAGACGGAGATGAATGATAACATCGAATCAGTCAGGAGTGAAGTCGCTAATGCAAAAGAAATCGTTAGTACTAGGATTAACTCCGTGGAACAGTGTATGGAAGAAGTTAACACGTACGTGGGTGTGTTAAAAGCTGATGTGGCTATAGTTAACTCTGGATTAAAAATAACTAGAGGCATAGCATTTGCCGTACACATGAATACCAAACGTGTAGCAAGCAAAGTAGAGAAGGTGGAGGCTGAAGTCTGCAAAATAAAATAGGACTTAACTACAGATATTGAAGCGATTCGAGAGGAAACTCGTGAGAACAATCACAGATCCAACCAATACGTAGCAAAACATTAGATGCTTACCTTGAGGAACAGGATAGGAAACTGAAAGAATTCGATAATCGCATTGAAGGAAGATTTGAGCAGATAGAATCACAGATGAACGCTATAATTAATAAGCAACCTGAGAAAGTGTTAGAATACGCCGAAATGGATGAACGCATCAATCGTCTATTAAAACCTAATAGAGAGGGTGTACCATCTACAAACACTGCGACTAACATGGCAAAACCGAATATTCCTATGGTAAACCAAGGTTATAATCCATTTAGGACAACATCACAATTTGTGACACCGAATGCTAACATAACGCCGAATTATGGGCTGACACCTAACTTTAATGTCACGCCGAACTATGGTCAAACTCAGTACTCGAATATTGTGTATTTGAAAAGCCATGAAGATTGACCGGCAAAATTCAATAATTCCAATTCCGTTACACCGGTAGATTTTTTGAGAAACTTGGAGTCATACATGAGAGAAACTATGGTAACACCAGACAGGGAGTTACGGACTGTCGAAAAATACCTAGAGAACAGCCCGTTAACCTGGTTCAAGGCATTCAGATACTCATTCCACAACTATCAGGAATTTAAAGAAGCATTCCTTAAGACTTATTGGTCTTTGGAACGTCAGCAAAGTATGAAGGCGGAAATGTACAATAAGAGGTACGCTAGTACTCAAACAACTAAGTACGCTACCTACTTCGCAAGTCAGCTTTCGAAATTGCAATGTTTGGAACCCCCTTTGTCCGAATTAGAACTTGTCCAAACCATCAGAAGACAATACCCTATGGAAGTACAAAGGTTACTCATAGCGTCAGATGCAAATACATTTATGAAATGTGATGAAGTTCTTAGAAAACTGGATAGCAGTCACGAACAATTTGCACCTACACCTAAACATAGGAACACACATGAGGTAAATGTAACTTCAGTTGACAGAACCAGTCAGACTGTACAAACTACAGAAAATCGTCGAACAAACAATCGTCAAAATCACGAGGGACCGGATAGAAGGAGAGATTTCTGTGATTACCGTGAAGACAATACACCTTATGCAAGGAATCGTCGATTTGACACAATCAAAAAGAATTACTAGAACAGAAATCAAAACAAAGCCAACAATTACAACAACAATCGTCGTAGTAATAACCATAACAATAACAACGCTAATTTCAACCGTGGTTATAGAGGACAGCCACGTGATCGTGAGGATCGAAATAACCGTTACACTGATAATCCCAGAAGATATTACAGACACAGTGGCGGTTACCGAAGAGAAAATTATCCTCGTTTCCAATACGATAATGATTGGCGAGGTAAGGCTAATGAAAGTCGCCAGTACATTGGAGACAGAAGAAATAGAGGAGAGAGGAATTCAGGCAGACAGTCTGAAGAGGAAAGAGTACCTGATGTAAGTGGAGCGGAGCATGATGAACGCCCGTCTTCAGGGGCTCCAAAAGGGGGAAAAAACTCCGATTTCAGGACAGGAGTGCTAAGCACGGAAGACCACCCTGTAGTAGCGGATGTGCTACTGTGGGAACCCGTAGCGGAAGACCTCCTAGATGAAAGAAAGACTACAGATGGTTCGCGACTGACGGAGTTGCCTGTCATCGCGGCCCGCATTAATGACTTGCCTGTAAATATGCTTGTTGACACCGGAGGTATGGTTAGTGTAGTTTCTGGAGAACTTTATTGTGAATTAAAGAATGCAGGAGACTTATGCGAATTGCCAGTCTCGAACATAAAAGTACGTGGTATAATACCAGACCGCACGGTGAAGTGCCGTGTACAATTGTCTTGCTTATTGAACATAGGAGGCCATGAATATAGGCATGAATTCCTGGTCATGAATAATGTTTGTCACCTGGCTATTTTAGGAGCGGATTTTATACGTCGATACGAAGGTATTATAGACTTGAAATCCAACACAGTACAATTTTGTGATTCAAGTGCTATTCCATTGGGAGCAGCTGGTCAAGGGAATAATATGCTCATGTATACAATGACCGAGGTTCTGGAAGAGATGTCACTCATTACTAACTGCTCGATTGAGAAGGCGGTGCATGCAGACTTACCATCACATTTAAAGCCACAGCTAGACCAATTCTTAACCGAATACCAAGATGTTTTCGATACTACACCTGGGGAAATTGCTAATTTTGAATACGACCTGTTGGTGCAGGATGATTCACCGTATCAACACAAGATTTACCCTATTGCCGAGAAACATTTAGAGGAAGCTACGAGGAAGATTCTAGAGATGGAAAAGGCTGGAATTATAAAGAAGATGCCTACTTCTTATCTTAACCCTCTAGTAACTGTGGTAAAGACTGACGGAAGCCTACGGCTGTGTTTAGACGCACGTTCCTTAAATTATAGGCTCGCTCCAGAACACGACCGACCTCCAAGGATTCAGGACATCCTGAGGAGATTTAAGAGAAAGGAACTGTTCACTTCTATTGATTTAGTTTCATCTTATCACCATATAAAATCTCTGAAGCTATCAGGAAATATACTGGATTTCTTTTCGGACAGACGACTTACGTATTCTGCAAATTACCATTTGGAATCAAGACTGCAGGCGCAGCTTTGATAAGGGCATTGGATGCTAACTTGACTCCTGAGGTAAAGGAAAAGATAATATTTTATGTGGATGATATTATCATAGCGTCCGAGACAGAAGTTGAGCACTTTAACACCTTACGTCTTGTCTTTGACAATCTTCGCGCTGCAAACTTCAAAGTTAACTTAGCTAAATGCAAATTTTTTCGACCTGAAATTAAATTTGTTGGGCACATCATTGATGGTGAAGGATACCGTCCTAACCCCGCTAAAATCCAGGCCATTTCGCATTTTCCTAAACCAACAAAAATAAAGCACGTGAGGCAGTTCCTTGGTATTTTGTAATTTTTTAGCTCACATTGTCCCGCATACTCCGAGACGGTCGCTCCACTTCAAAATTTACTCCGAATGAATACTAAATGGGCCTGGAATGAAGAATGTGACGCCGCTTTTGAAAAGGCAAAGACCATGATGAGCAATAGTATCACACTGGAATATCCACACTACTCCCGTAACTTTATTCTTGAAACAGACGCATCCATTATTGGTATTGGAGCTATTCTGCTGCAGGAAGACTCAGATCACAATCGTCATTACATAGCTTTTCTCAGCAGGTGGTTACGTCCACATGAAAAGAATTATTTCACCACTGAACTGGAGGCTTTGTCTGTGGTATATGCCCTTGAATATTGGAGGAAGATGTTGTGGGGTCAAAGAATTATCGTGAGGACTGACCACCACGCACTTACCTTTCTTCTGCGGACAAGACTGGCGAATGATCGTATTACGCGCTGTACATTGTTTATTCAACAATTTGACCTTACAATTGTTCATCGTCCTGGTAAGGAGAATATTTTAGCCGATGTTCTCAGCCGTAATCCGGAACCACATGTTAACGCCATAGCCATCGTGGGAGGATGTGCAGAACACTTGAGAAGATTGGGACACCTTGCTGAAGGACAGAAACGTGATCATGAACAAAGGAATATTATCCGATTCCTACAAAGGGGGATGGATGCTCAAGATCCTGATTATATGAGAACTTCCAGGATTGCTGATGATTACCTAATCTATCAAGGGTTATTGTACAAATTCGTTGATGAAGATCATACTCAACTACGAGTAATCGTACCACCGAGATACCAGAGGCTAATCGTGGAGTTAGCACACTTAACTACAGGACATTCTGGTACTGATAAAACTCTAGCAGCCATCAGGGAAACATTTGTATGGAACGACATGGGAAGTTCTGTCAGGGATGGTCTAAGAGTCTGTGATCTATACCAGAGGAACAAATATCATACCCAATTGCTTAAGGAGATGCCAAGACCTATACTCCCGACCGAACCAAGAGAACTATACGCTCTAGATATATTTGGCTCAATTCGGAAGTCTAGGCGAGGAAATCGATACGTGGTAGTGACACTGGATGTGTTCACTAAATATTTAATGCTACATCCTATTCAGAAAGCGACAGCTAAACAGATCATTAGCAGAATTGAGAGACAGGTCATACCGGAGGCTGGAAGGCCTCAATTTTTGCTCACAGATCATGGCTCACAATTCACTTCTTTGGAATTTCTGGAAGCCATGCAACGATTAGGCATAGGGTATGTCTTATCTTCTATCAGACACCCTGAGAGCAACCCGGCGGAAAGATATATGGCTGAACTGTCAAAATTTTGCCGCCTATATTGTTCTAACCAACATTGGAGATGGGCAGAGTTCCTAATTGTCGCTGCTCAATGTATCAACAACACTCAGCACGAGAGCACTGGATACACTCCAGCTGAGCTACACTTTAACAGAAGACCTCAAAGAGCATGGAATAACATTGTTGCATTACCACCCAGCATCCAACCTGTGCATGCCACTAAGATAACGGAAGCCCGTGAACGTATGATGAGACAAGCACAGAAGCGCTTACGAAGAGTCCAGAGGCAACGTTTTCATGGACCACTCCATGTAAATGATATGGTACTTATCAGGAGACCCGGAATTTCTAATCCCCTCGAACGGGTGTACCACAAGTTCATTTCTCTATTTTACGGTCCACACCGGATAACAACAGTATACAACAATGGCAGTTATGCTGGAAGTGATCTTCAGACTGGTGAGAGGATCGGTATTTACAATGCTGCAAATTTAAAATTGTATTTTCAAGATAGAATTGGATGAAATAAAAATTGACTTCCACATTTTTTATTTACTTGACGTGGAGATGTATGCGCCCGTTGACGCATGTTTGCTCAGACAACAGAGACGAAAACTTATGCTGAAATGTAACTGAACATACCCTGCGAGCGGCGAGAAGAAGCTGGAGCAATATCGCTTATGATTATATTTTTACTTATTTTTCACATTCCAAAAATCTACTATAATTATAACCAAGTAATTCTGCATATTTGAAGTACAGCATACTTCGAAAACCAAGGAAACTATCAATTTACGCGGCCAGCTCATGTACTGAGAGCACGCCATATTTGGTAACACAAGTGTCCTATTCGTCTGTGGAAGAGACAACATGTGCATGATGGAGTACAAGTGAAAGGAAACCATGAGGCAGGAAAATCTGCGAATAACTTTCTTATGGATGGCCATCATGGCATTGTGTAATAATTGAAGGATTGAAGACATTCACCACTACGAGAACTGTGAAATATTTTTATTACTATCCGAGGTGAAATGAAGGACTTGTGTGAAGAAAACTTTGCGACCGCATGGTCTCATAATCACGCACACACACATGTTTCAGTGTTCTATAAATGTGTATTTAATTAACTTTATAACTGTAAAAAACCTACAAGTAGAATCTTTATTTGCCGGATGGGCAATGATTTTGATTTAATTTTGTTAATATTTTCTTGTGTAAATATCAGTGCAAGTCACGAGTGAGTGTCGCACAAGCGACAGAGACTAGAGCCAGTGGCTGAGTGAAAATGGGCATTTTTTTTTACCGCATATTAGCTGCAGTGCGCGACAGTTTTATTTAATCATGTGCTACATTTTTACCAACGCTAACATCGCAATAATGATAAACCAGCAGATCTTCTGATACAACTCCAACCGCGCGATGGCATGTGATTGCTAAATCATGCGTGGGGAATTGGCGACGGAGGATGTCCAGACACAATGAAATGGTAACCTAAAGTCATACATGAGACCGCATACAACATCTCATGGCGGGACTCGAACCAAGTGACGCCGAATCTGTAAGTCAGATCAAATATTTTTAGCGTATTGTAAGAGTGGAAAACAGTAGACTTAGTTTATTTTGGTTTCATTTATTTAGTGCACAATGCAGGTAGCTAATTATAAGACGCGTGTGGAAATTAACAGTTTTATTAAACATTTATAGAAGCCAGGAAGGCTGGATTTTCAATGCTCATTCGTATCATTTAAAAACGGGTATTATCAACTGTTATTTTTGTCAGGCTGATGACAAATAAACTAGTTTTACAATGTTAAATCAAGGCCAAGGTTACGAGCCATGTTCATTACACAGCACACTCGATTCTAGGCAGTGGATTAATATTTTGTTTTAGAAGGCTGTGAGATTCTTGACGTTATTACACGTGGAATGCAGAGTTCCGTTGCTCACATTTATTGTCCAGAACAATACTTGAAAACAGGTTTATTTCTTTATGAGAAGCCACGCAGGCAAGGAATGAAATTGTATTTTGTAACCAAATGAACGCAGGTTCGACTTATTCAGGGAAGAGGCAATTTTATAAATGCACACACACAGTTAGCTTGTATCAGAAACCTTTATGTTTATTTGAAGCGTTGTCAGGATGTGTTTTTTGTACACATAATTTTATTACCAGTAGGATTCCACACTTTTGTAAATTAAGAATATTATATGAGTCGTGACGGTGGATGAATACCTCCGACATTGTTATTGTGGTTATATCGGTGGTAATGAACTAATTAAATTCGTACCAAAACCGAAGGCGCCTGGATCAATGGATCCGAAATAAGAGTAAAGTAATTGGTGAAGACATAAGATGTCTAATAAGTGTGATGAAATATTGGTGAAGACACAGGGTGTCTCGTAAACTATTGAACTATTGAGTTATTTGCTTAAGTTGGATACAAACGTTACCTGAATACACTGAACGCTTTTAAAGGTCCATAAACTGAACAACAATACTGTCAGGAATAAATAATTGTGTGAAACTCTAATAATAATCAAAAATAGGGGTTTGAAAACTAACAAATCTTATAATTCCCCCTGAACCTAAATAAAATTTATAAACATTAGAAATAAACTATTTTTCTGGACCAAATGTCAACACTTAGATATTGTTAAGCTATTGCAGATACATTTTTATACATTTTCACATGATTAGTCGACCACTAATTGGTGATGTGTTAACTGAAGCACACACATCAGATTAGCAGCAAAATGAGTCGATGTAATTGCTTAATTACTATCGCATTTGCAGGCTTTCCTATATTTTCTATTTTCTTAACACTTTGACACTATGACCGTTTGTTACAAACAGTAACAAATCGAGTACGTAGGCAGTGCCAATTGCACAACCGTAGGAGTGCTGAATTATTGTATGCATTTGTGTTGTATTAGCATAGTTTTTCTTTAATTCAGCAACATTGTGCACATAGCATGATTTTCTTAGTAATAAACGCATCTCGTTTATTAATTAATGATATTTAGGACTAGCTAAACACTTAACTCTAAAGATAAATGTTAGAGATGGCACCATCATAGCATAGGACAAATTTTCCCCTTGCTACTAAATGTAAATGTTCTAGTATTTGTAAACAAGTAAATGTCTTGCTTTGCTGTAAATTCTTTTGATGTTTGATCCACCCGTAAGTTATTTCGATGTAATTGCTTAGGGCCGATCTTACGTGCCATTCTCTTAGCTTGTTCATTTTGTCGAATTTTGTATTAGGACCATGAGAGCAATTTAGATATTGTTAAGGACTTTTTTATATTTCTTTCAGGGCAGAATAGTATCGTACTAGCCGTTTGCAACTCTCATGCTAGGCTAGGGATCAATTCTGAATAAAATTTATTTGTGATTTTAACCTAAGACTGACCTCTCTTTTCTTGTTTAGTTTTGTTATCGATGCATTCCTCTGAGCTGGTTAAAGATCGAACCTCACTAATTCCCGACACCCTCGAGTGCAGACTTTTGTGCTACACCAGCCTATGAATGTATCGTCCCCTATACTTGTGTGTTAACTGGAAGAGGGTCTCGGAAGGGTCATTTGAAACCGGTGGCTCCCCGAAACTTTCGGCCAGCGGGCACAGTACTTGACCTGGGAAGCCGTTTACTATTTACTAATATGTGTTTACTACACCAAGCTATACATAGCTACACAAAATGCAATATGCTACTCACCTACTTCGCGCTCCACGCTCCCTACCGTTCAATAAGTCAGCTCGGTTTACACCATTTAAGCCTACCTCGCCCACGTTTTGAATTACAGTAGCGCTCTATTTTCCACTGTCTACCCATCCCTAGCTACATTCTTTCAAACATTGACATATTCTCTCCTTATACAACATTCAAACAAAGCATTAGAAGATCCACTCCCCCTCCTGATCACGTACTATCTTATCCTTTCCCTGCGACTCTCCCGAGGGTTGTCTCTTGCTATCATCACTGCCATTTGTTACATGTTGTTGTTGATATTATTTAAGATACGGTATGAGTAGTATAAAGTGACCCTTTAAGGGTTGTATCTAATAAATAAATAAATACATAAATAAAAGTAAACCTTTTAGACCATTGGAGATGCCTCCATGACGCACTTGAAGCAAGGGTAAATCGAAGTGCATTTACTCATGTATGAGAGTCGGATTACTAGACTGTGCGAAGCAGGATGATCGTATCGGCGAATCGTTTGCCAGCTAAACCTCTCTGACTACAGCTCCCTGATAACGTTAGCCATCCGAACGTTTAAATGGTATTTAACTAAATGCGGTTTATAAAACGTTTGGGTAAATAAGCGCTTTCTTAAGAAACATTTAAACGATTTTTAATAAATAAATGTGGTAACGTTTGTTAGAAAATCGTTATGTAATTAAACATTTTCAAGGGCCCGTTTTTATTCTATTTTTTAAGGTAAATGGGTTTTTATGCTTGGGTATGATTCTTTAGTAACTTTGGTATCTCGAGTCGCCCAGAGCACAAATGAATATCTTTGCTGGGGTTTCATAAACCGTTATGACGAGTGTTTGATAGGTGTTATAGTCGGTAATAGCATACAAACAACTTTGTTTTCAACCTTTTGGAGTAAGTGTACGGAAATCGGTAAAGGTAGAAAGCGGCTTGCCTACTTTCACTCACTAATTGTAAACACAGAAAAACAGGAAATTCGTAATAAACCTTTAGAATCATGTAATTTTTGAATAGCATTATAAACAGTTATTCGTAGGGCATTTCGATAAGATTCCCTTTCTTCTACTTCAAAAAAGAAGTAATGCGAAATAGGACTATTTCGACTATAACTCTATGGTATTCTACTTATCATTCTACAAACACCACTCCATCATTTCCCAATTATTAAGGCAACACGAATTGAAACGTCATGGTTTCAATTTTCTTGGTATTAGTCACTTAATGTGACATCGGCAAAGTTTTAACTCTTTTCTTTCATTTTGCGGAGAGTGAAAGAACGTCAATTGACTGTCCACTAGCATGTTCAGTGCTCGAGCGCTTGCGAACAGTCGTGTATAAACTGAGATCGGAATTTTGACTGTCCAATAGCATGTGAAGTAATCATTAATGTTATTGGTTTTACGTCCCTTTTAACTACTCTGGCTTTTAAAGACGCCAGGGTGCGGAATTTTCCCCCGAAGGGGATCATTAACGTACCATTAAATCTACTGACACGGCTTCCTGGCATTTACGAACCCTCAAATGCCAGCTGACTGCGCCAGCATACGAACTTGCAACCTTGGACCCAGCAAGCTAGAACGTTACCTTTGAGCCACGCAGCCAGTCGCTTGTAAAGTGCTGGAGCGCTTGGGAGCAGCCATGTCGGAACCTCCCAGCTCGTTTCTGTAGGACTGGGCCAAGCCCGGTAGGTATATCGGTGACGGTATTGCATACTCCACTAGACTTGATAAGTGAAAGCCTTGGCCAAACGACACTCACTCTTCAGCAGCAAAATTTATTAAATTTAATTGAAACATCTTTTAAAATGGCCAAGATTGATAGAAAAGTTTTTAAACAAAAGGGTTCCTTACAAATATGTTTACTCGTTCATTTTTAAGAAACGTTTAAAAAATGTATTCTACGAGATGGTTTTTAAACGATTTAACGCAACATCGCGAAAATGTTTTCTTCGATACGGTTTTAAACGAGTAATTGCACCATCGCGAAAACGTTTTATATGAGTTGGTTTTGAACAACTAATCGCAACATCGCGAAAACGTTCTTTCTACGAGATTGTTTTAAACTATTAATCGCAACATCACGAAAACGTTTTCTACGAGATGGTTTTAAACGATCAATCGCAACATCACGAAAACGTTTTCTATGAGCCGGTTTTAAACGTTTGGCCGGAACATTGCAACTTTTTTAAGAGATGGTTTTAAGCGTTTGAACGGAACATCGCATTAACATTTTCTACAGGAAGGTCTTAAACGATTAATCGGAACATCGCATCAACGTTTTCTACGAGACGGTTTTAAACGTTTGATCGGAACACCGCATGAATGTTTTCGACAAGACGGTTTTAAACGTTTGATCGGGACTCGCATAAACGTTTCCGACGATACGGTTTTAAGCGTTTGATCGGAACATCCCATACACGTTCACGATCGTGAGCCCTAGTTCTGGGACGTTTTGGGACCTGTGGATGTGTGAGGGCGTGCACTCATGGCAACACTTCGCGTTCGATGGACCACCAAGAAAGATGATCGTCAGATCGAGCAAGAAGCACTTGCAGATCCAACATCCAGAGACGGCTGGCATCATGCCATGTCCAGGCGCTTGGCTCAAGTGAATTTGGTCTCACGACGCCCATTAGTACTTGCCCTACTTCTGTCACCTCCAGGGCCGACTTGTTTTTAATGATGAATCTAAGTTCCCTTTTTTGCTTTGACAATGGCCTCGTAGTGCGTGCCCTAATCCGACGATTTTTTTGGTGGCGCGTCACACTATCCCCACTCCAGGCGTGATGGTCTCTCTAGGGCAGGCTGTTCCAGCCGAGCGGCTTGCCAGTGAGCAGGGGAGTACTCGCCGCCTTGCATTAGTAAACCTGCAACATGCAATACAGCTCTACCGTGGGGGGCAGTCGTCACTGCGCGGTGGATACATCAAGACTGGCAGGAAGTGCACCGATTTGTGCTATGACCTTCGCCCAGTGACGTGTTGGCTATCAGCCCCAGTCCCTCTCCAACCATACTCCGAGCATCACTGCTGAGTACTCGCATGTACGCATACTCAAGCTCGTGGATTTGGAACAGCCTGCTCTAGGAGGAGTCTCAGCCAAACACCCCAATAGTAATACCACATGAGTCAATAATGGCACAGCGATATGTCTATGATATCCCTCAGCCACATAAGTCTGATGAGTCCAGATTATTTATTATTTGTTGTTGTTGCTTATTTCAGAGCTGTCACATCACTGTCATACAGCCCTGTGTATATTTGGATGTGTGTGGTATTTATGTGATCACCTGTGTTAATGTGAAAGCTGCACTAGTGTGTGAGTTAGGCTTCTAGCTTAACGTGGGTACTTAGCTCGTTTTGTTAAGCTAAGGTCCTTTCGGATTCTTTACTCGCTGAGTAGTATCGTATTCAAATGAATGAAGAATTCCAACTTGTAGAAATGCTTGATATAATTATTTAGTTAGAACATATTTACAGAGTAGTTACAGAAGCCGGCGGCCTGCTACATGATTGCAACACGACAATAGATTATAGAGTATACAGTAGAGTGTTGAGCTCACTTGAGTCAGTCCTTATACATATCATCTCAATATGACAGAGAGAGTCGACCGTAGTTTTAACCAATCATATTCCAGTATTCTCTGGGAGAAAACATTGCATTTAAGTGAGAGTTTGAAATATTATTGATGTTCTTTAAAAGGTTTACCTTTGTTAACATGGCTAATCTCTTCCCGGCTATTCCGAGAAACCTCTTATGGCATTCCATTTGTTTTGACTTAAACTACACGGAGTATTTTCCTGTTGACTCATGAAATGGAGACATTGATTTTACCTGGATGTTCTGAGAAAGCCTGGCAAGCCCTTATACAATTACAAGGTGTTTTACTTATAGTTGATAACCAATGCATGGCCCTCTAAGGAGTGGTTACATTCCTGAAATGTCACACGCGGCTTGTGGTAAATTTCCACAAGTTGAATCTCTAGGGAAACATAAGTTACTGTAGTCCCTGGGTTGATACCGGGCAAGGTATATAACTTGTGTTCTGTGTTTGTAAACTGGGCATTGGATTGGAAGGAGGAGGCCGTAGCCTTAATTTAGGAACCATCCCAGCATTTGCTTGGAGTAGAAGAAGAGAAACCACGGGCAACCATTTCAGGGGTGGCTGAGGTGGGAATCGAACCCTTCTCTTCTCAGTTTTGCCTCACGTGGCAAAGTGTACCCCGTTAAAGCCCTCAAACCAGAATTAACATTTCTTGTCGAGATGGGAATCGCACCCTGACTTCCGGGGTAACAATCAAGAACGCTAGCCACTACACCACGAAGTGGTCAGAAACTTTATTTAAACGTCTGTGCAAAATACTTGTGAAATTACCTTTATGTATACAGAACTGGAAGAGCAGGCAACTGGTGCACAGTAATATTCTGAGTTTCCGCCACAAATGTGTGAATTTCATGCTAAAGGCCGAGTGATAAATATTTGAAATGAGCAGTTCAATCAATCCTCATCACTCTTATAGTGCAGATCAAGAGTGTTCACATTGCTTAACTTTCATCTGTGAAGGAAATAGGTTTCTTGCTACTGCATCATTTCAGGAGATGAAACTTCCTTGTACTTCATTGCTTGTGAATGTTGTGTGAAGTGTTGTTTTAGTGAATGTGATTGTCAGGATTGGTAAAAGTGAAGTGTAACTTCCCAGCATTTGCTCAATTCTCCACACCAAACTGCTGTTGGTCACTGAACATGGCAAATAGACCGAGGCGTTTAATACCTTAGAACGTTCCCAACCTTTCTTGTTGTTGTTGTTGTTGTTAATTCGGCTTGGTATATCTTTGATCATCACCGTACACAGGTATGTGTGTTTTGAATTTGTCTGATAACCTGTCTGTTTGTGGTGACTGTATGAGGGCGTGTGGCTGTATTAGAGACGGGGATGAGGTTGGTGCCCCGGGACTTGAAATAAGGTAAGCTACTATTCAGGCCTTTGCCTGGAGGGAGTGTGGAAATACCCGGGGATAGCCGCTGTCAGCGCCGGGATTCCTACCTTCGATGTCTGGATTTACTGCAGCTCCCAATCGCGGTCGTGGTGAGCGATTTAACGCGGCTACGCAGTGGGGTATACGACAACTAATTTATGCTTGAATAACTAATTATGTATTTCATTCCTTCTTTCTTTCTTTCTTTCTTTCTTTCTTTCTTCGGCTTATCCCAATTAATTGGGGGTCGCCGGAGCCAACCAGGCTCATTTTGGTATTGGCCGGGGATTTTAAGACCGATGCCCTTCCTGACGCCACGCGATTTTGTAGGTGAAAGTTCCACCCCGCTGTTACCGAGATTCGATCCCCGGCCGTCCGGGCGAAAGACGAGCAGCTAAGCCACTGCGCCATCACGCTCCCCGAATAACTAACTATGTATGATTTAGTTATTTACAGAAACATATTTCTTTACTACATATTAAAGATTAATTTCTGGAGAATCTATATACGGTATATAATACGCTAATATTTCAAAAAACTCAAGCTCCTAAACCAGAGGGATTTAGAAGGTACAGTTTGTACCAAATATATAGGGTGTCTCAAAAATGTACCAACAATTTGAATGACTATAAAATGATTATTTATGAACATAGAGATAATTTTAAGGGCTTTAATTATAGAAGAGCCATGTAATTAAAGACTCGTGTTCACAAATGTTCAAATTTATGACCGTCAGTGTCCAGACAAAGCTGATAACGTGAACCAATGGATTCGCAAACGTTACGACAGAGTTAATTTGGAATTTCGTGACATCTTCTTTCAATTTCCAATTTCAATGTATCAATTGTTCTTGGTTTGCTACGATAAACTCTGTCCTTGAAGTATCCCCATAAAAAGAAGTCCATTGGCGTGAGATCTGGGGAACGCGCAGGGTAATCAATGGGACTCCTTCGTCCAATTCATGTGTCTGGATGAGCTGCATCGAGGTGAGCTCTGACATCACGATGGTAGTGGGGAGGTGCTCCATCTTGCTGAAAGTAAACCTCGTCATCACCAAACATCTCTTCAATGTGTGGACCAACGGATTCCTCCAGCACGGTTGGGTGCCTGTCAACATTGACAGTTCCGTTAAGAAAATGGTCCTATGATGCCCAATGCTCCGGTCCGGATCGTCGTCATTGAGAGCATAGGTTCATGTTCATGTTGGAATGTAGGATTTCCAGTGCAGAAGCTTCATGATGCGATGGACGCTGTCTTTTGAGATGTGTGTCTCTCGAGCCGTTTGTCGTTGTGATTTCGGTGGGGATCGTGCGAGGGCTTCCTGCTCCTGTTCTTCTTTTCTAGGACGTTGTGAACGGTTCCATCTGCTTCAAGTTTATCTCTGATGCGGGCAATGGTCCGGTGCGTTGGTGGCGATTTGTCGAACTCCTGGACACTGACGTTCATCAATTTGAACATTTGCGAACATGAGTCTTTATTTAAATGTCTCTTCTATAATTGAAGCACTTATACTTGTCTCTATGTTCATAAATAATCATTTTATAGTCATTACAAGTGTTAGTACATTTTTTGAGACACCCTGTACCATACAGTCACCTCCGTAGCGTAGCGGTCAGCATAGTTAGCTGCCACCCCGGAGGTCCCGGCTCTGCCACGAAATTTGATAAGTGGTATGAGGCCTGGAACGGGGTCTACTCAGCCTCGGGTGGTCCAAATGAGTAGAGGGGGTTCGATTCCCTCCTCAGCCATCCTCGAAGTGGTTTTCCGTGGTTTCCCACTTCGTCTCCGGGCAAATACCGGGATGGTACTGTACCCGATATCCTGATAGTAGGCTGTCAGATATCCGCCCCCTCAATCGGATTGCCAATAATCAAACGCACCGGCACAGCTACATCAATTAAAATGGCACTGACAGATACTATCGAGATTAGAGCACAATAGTTAACAAGGAAATTATTGTGGAACACACCAAAATATACGGGGGTTCATACTTACCTTTACTTACCTCTTAAATTTATCTCGGGGACTGGGTTGTCAACTGGATCACTTAAAAGTATGCCCACACAATAACCTCCACCATGATATTTAAAATGAACCAGAACAAAGACGAGAAACTTTAAACTGCACAATAATTTATTTCACATAAAGAATGATTTAACAAAAATAAACAACAAAATCCACGTGGCAATCAGAAGCCATCGACCACATAACCATGTCCTCCTGTAGGACTTGCATTCTCTACATATAATGTTTCAGCTTTCTCAAGCTCATAGCAACGTAAAAATAATAATGCATATGGAATGGAAACGGGATTTGGGATGAGACACATATATCAATTGTTTTGCGTGTTTATATACTTCACATTTTATTTATAGCCACAAGGCTATTATGGAACGTCCTTGGCCTCTGTAACACAGTTGTCCGGGCCAGCTGCAATGCACCTGCACCGTCAAAGTGGACTCCCTTTCGTTCAACCCTAGCATAAGCGTGTTACCACAGAGCTTGGCTCTCCTTTTCAAACACGTAAATGTTCACATCTCAACTGAAATATTATCACGCAAATGTCTTACATGCTTCATTCAAACACCAGTGGATTACCCCAACAATCCCCAAATCATGATTAATTGTTTAAACCACCTGCTTAATTAGCGTTGTTTAGAGTATAAAAAAACTCTAAATGTTAATAACAAAAGTTCATTAATTATTTATAACAATAATAAATTGTTTATAACAATGTCAAATGACAATTGAAAATTTTATACACGCCTGTATTAATCACTATCATTTCAAATTATTTAACAAAGATATTTACAAAATTATTTTACAATATTAATTGTTTATATTATTTATACAAGAAATACATTAAACCACACGTTTATCCGGTTGATAATTACTCAAATCGTGGTGATATAATCGACCAATGAAGGTTAGTTATATTTAACTGTCAAATTCAGGTTTAATAAGGTTTAATAATAATTATTAATATTTGTGACGGTAACCTCTATTCAAAATCTTTATCTCAAATTATTTAACACTCTTGTTAATTTTAACAGTATCTTCATCTGAATAACTTTCAAAGAACAAGAACAATACAATCAGCGGGAAAATACTTCGCTCAAGACGCCCAAAATTACACAACAATTGGCCCAAAATTCATCATATATCTTCATATATATGGCATAAAAATCTTCCAAACTACACACAAAACCTCCACTTATTAATTCATCAACTTCATTAATTATTGTGGGAACCTCCTTCATTATTCAAGGGCATTACTCAACAGCGACTTTTACACGTCCACTGAACTAACGATTATACATCCATTGTTCCTCTTTAAAAATTCTTATATTCATCAATTGTAATAATGACTGTTATTATTTAACCTTCGTGGGTTTCATTCATGAATCGATATGAAGTAAAAATTTGCCAATCACAAATAAATTTAATAGCAAATACGATTAGACACTCCTGCCTGGTCTATCAAAATTGAGATTAACATCTTCAAAGTAACGCAGTATAAAAATACTATCTTCAAACAAAGTTCATCTAAACTGCAAAATAGTCGAATAGAATACAATTAGATTGTGGAATGCAAACATTATTGTTCCAATCTAGAATTGAGAAAAACTCCTATCACATGTTCATTACTATAGTGTATTCAATAAATTGTAATCAATGTTCATATTTCATAAAATTGTCTATAATGCAATGATAAATGTCTATGTTGCAATCATGTTCATAAGACGACTAGTATTTCCAAGATCGTCGATATCGTAATAGATTTTAACGCTCTAAAATCATTTAATTATTCTTCATTCTTGAGGATGACAGAAAATTGGTCAAAGTAATTTACTGAATAGAATTACTTTAATAAAGTGACACGCTGTCTGAACTCAAATCTGCCATAGCAAATCGTTAACTTTACAGTCAAATCGTGACTACAAAAATATGCAAATTACTGAAAGAATCTAAATCATCAGTCTCAACTGATCCAAAATTATTAAGTATGCCAATGACATAACAATGTCTCAAAAATCGAAGAAAAAGGCATAAATCATCGAAGTGTACTGAGTACAGAAATATCAATCAAGAAAATGGGGCAAAAGATAGGACAGAAAATATGGGAAGAATGGTTGCTCAGATATCGCTACAAGACTCAAATAATACAAGAAACGTTCACGACTACCTTATCTGTTGATTGAAGTTCCAGAGGAAAGTTTTCAAAGAAAACTGCTGTTGGTTCCATTTCACCAGCGTGAAGAAATGCTCCGTCCTCGAACCTGGAATCAGCGTCCTCGGAGAATCGAACTGCTTCCTCCTCCGAAATTGCACTGCTCCGTGGATACGAAAAACATCCTTCTGTCAAAACTCTTCTTTGTGCGCCGGGACAACCCTGGCCTCTCTTGAAAGTTCCCTGAAGTTCTTGCAGGAATTCGCCATGAAGTTTATTGTAGTTATTTCCGCAGAAATATTCATAGTTGTGGAGTATGAAAATATTTCCACTGTTATCTGGTATAATTCAGCGATGGATTCACGATGCATGAGTGTAGTTGGATGTTCACTACATGCTCGCTTTTGTAGAAAGACGATTAACGAAGTTCCATGCTGTTACTTTACTCCAACGATATATGTCCCAATTGCATTAAAGCCTTAGCCTTCCATCTCAACTACTGTTATAATCATCGAAAGCACTGCAAGATTATAATGTTCCATAGTCGAATGTATCGTTGTAATACCAAACGTATTCTCCAATATCACTGTTGCACTCCACGTGTCAGCCGTAGTGTATAATGTGGAATTTTAAAAGTGTTTCTCATGTGGCGAGAAAATCACTTTTGTTGGCAGCCTAAAAGTTCCAATATCTTTCGAAGTATAACTGTGAAATTGTTCAAATCTTCTACACACCTCAATGTTATACTGCCCAATAGAACTATCATAAAGGCTGAAGTTAGCGCTTGATATCTTAACTGGTGGAAACGTTAATGTGAGCGTTTCAACTTCACCTAGTTTCGAGCAGCGTAAAATGGAACTGCTCCGTGTTCGTTCGATGCGCCGGGCTTTAACCACGCTAAAGACAACTTACTTCCCTGAATCACTTGAAAATAACTATATATCACCAGAAATATATATGCGATCTGACATATGAGATCTGAGAGCTCCTCTCTCCTGTGCACGACCTTTTATCAACTTCTTAAGGGGCGTATCCATCCCTTCCATAGCCTGTTGCTGCGTCATTGCTAGAAGTTTTAACTTTGGCTATACTTGCCGGATTTTCAAATTTCAAAAACTCAAAATTAATTTCTTCAAAATTCCAAATCAATGCCATAACTGAAAATAGATTTCCACAAATCTGCATGCCAAAAGTAATCAAATATCGTAGTTTCAGCTATCGTTCATTGGTTCGAGTCTCTCCTCCAATAGCGTAGCTTCTTCCTTAGCACAATACCTTGTTTCCTGCGACTGCGTCGTAAATCTAAGATCTTTCTCGAACAAAATCATGACGTCACCAAGAATCTCAGCTCAATCAGCCTACTGGCATGAATTCTACGTCATCCGTGCCTACGTCATGAATATCCACGTCATAACTATGACATTCATAACTTTACTCATATTTGCCAATACAGCCATCGTGGTCTCAATATAATTCAAATTACGGGGGCATTCTCCCTTCACCACGTTTTAAAAACAGTTGCAAATTGTTTTTAAACTCTGTGTTATAAATATCTCAATTCACTTGAACACGAAATTGAATTATTATTGGCTTACTCTTGGATAATATTTCTTCAAGTTCCCAGCATTGAACTTGCCATAAACGACATTATTCTCATCATCGTAAAGTTCATAACAGTTGTTTCCATAAGCATTCGTAATTTTGAACGGACCCATGAATACTATTCCAAACTTGGGATAGATTTTCTTAACCACGTCAGCCTTGACAGGTCTGCGTAATAATACCAGATTTCCAATTTCTAAGGGAGCACCAAAGCGTTTTCCAGCTGTTCTTTTCAGTCGGTTTTGTGCTGCTTTCTGGAGTTTTTCTTTCGCTCTGTCTATTCTCTGCTGCCTTCCTAAGTCGGGATCTCTAGGAACGTGGTTAAAAAGATTATCCCACGGCCTTTCTGGGTTTCTTCCTAGATGAAGTCTCATTGGCACCTCTCCTGTGCTCTCCTCCACTGTAGAATTTAGACATTCCTCAATAAGGGGTACAAATCTCACCCAACCAGAATGATCATTCGGACAGAAAATTCGACAGAATTTCGAAAATTCAGCCATATATCTTTCCGAAGAATTCGATTCCGGATATCGCACGCTTGAAAATATGTACTTAATACCAAGCCTTTCCATATCTGCAGCAAATTCTAAGGACGTAAACTGAGCTCCATGATCCGAAAGTAGATATTCTGGTTTACCAGCTTTTGGAAATACAGCATGTTCCAGTCTGCTTACAACGTTCCTCGTGTTAGCTTTTTGCATGGGACTCATTGTTACAAATTTTGAGAAGACATCCACGGTAACCAACAGATACTGATTACCCTGATATCCCTTCGGACAAGGACCAAATATGTCTGTCGCCATGAGTTCATTCGGTTTAGAGGGAATCATAGCCTTAGGTTTTCCTTTCAATAGAGCGGAAGCATACTTTGCTCTTTGACATTTATCACATGAACGAATGACATTAGCAATGCTGGAACGCATATTAGTCCAAATAAACCTCTCTTTGAGAGTATCAAGAGTTTTATCTAAACCCGCATGTCCAGTTGCGTGATGAGCTACCCACACTAAATTGACAACAAGTTTAGGTGGCACGACTATTCGAAGCTTTGTATGCGCAGAGTCAGCATACTTACATACGATGTCTCCACTCAAGACAAAGTGTCGTGAATCTCTCTGTGTAGCTGCATAGTCAACATCAGTATTGTCCATGTAACCCTTAAGGAACCTGTACATTTTCCTGATTGGAGCGTGTCTCTTCTGTGACACACCGATTCGGGCTAACCTCCTAACGGTCTCTTGATCTTGCTGCTCCAATTGTACATGGTGTATCTGCACATTTTTGATAGGGTTACGTGATAAAGCATCAGCCAGTAAGTTATCTTTCCCAGGCTGATGGATGATAGTGACGTTAAACTGTTGGGTGAACAAAGCCCAACGTGTCAATCTATCACTAGACATGTCAGTTTGCAGCATAAACTGAAGTGCTTTGTGATCTGTAATAATGATAACCTTGTGTCCCAGCAACATTTTTTTCCAAGCTTGCAAAGCTGTTACAAAAGCTAACGCTTCTAGTTCTGTCGTAAAGTAGTTTTCCTCGTGTTTCTTTAACTTCCGACTAGTGAACGCAATGTAGTGCTTGTTGCCTGCCTCGTCTTTTTGGTATAAGACTGCACTAATGCCTATTCTTGATGCATCAGACTCTATATAGAACACGTTCTCAAAGTCTGGGTACTCCAGTTTGACGTTGTTTCTGAGCATCTCCTTTGCTTTCTCAAAAGCCTCGTCTGCTGCGGTACCCCATTTCCATCTATTATTTTTCTTGAGTAAATCATACAGAGGAGCCATAATTTCAGAGTATCTCGGACAGTGGCTGCTAATGAATTGGCAAGCGCCTACAAATTCTCTGACTTGTTTCACCTTAGTTGGTTTTGGGAATCTAGTGATTGCATCTACTTTCTGCATGTTTGGATGATATCCATCTTTATCAATGGTATGCCCCAAGTAATTGATCTCCTTCTTCAAGAATTGACATTTTCCAAAATTGACCTTGATATTGGCTTCCCTTAAATTTTCAAACAACTTTCTCAAGTGCACTAAATGTTCTGCGGCGTTGGGTGAAGATACAATTAAATCGTCAATGTAGCAGATTACATTCTCCTTTACTTCGTCAGTGAGCTTGCTATCAAGTGCTCGAATGAGTGCTGGTCCACTGTTGACCATTCCAAAAGGCATTCTCACAAAGACCCATGACGTCTGGTCAAATAGGAATCCAGTGTACTGCATACTTTCTTCCTCCAGTTGAACTTGGTAAAACGAAGATGTCAAGTCAAGAACACTGAAACATGCTCTCCCTTTGAACTTTCTAAGCAGATCTCTGATCTTAGGTGGTCGGTCATTTTCTGGAAGAATCTTCAAGTTGATGGTCCGAGCATCGAGACAAAGACGTATCTGACCATTACTTTTCTTCACTACAGTGATGGGGTTTATGTAAGACGACGCCTGTTTTTTAATAATCCCTCGTACTTCTTGATAGTATTTCTCAGGTATGGGGTATATTCTCTTTTGGTAAGGGGTTTCATCGGTCAGCCTTATCTTATACTTATAGTCTTTAATCAATCCAGGCTTTTCATCGAAAATATCTTGGAATTCCTTTATCAAATCTTCAAATTCCCCCTGAATTTCTTCAAATCCTTCAGTTTTTCTACTGGGTATTTCTGTTATATTCTCTACGTCATTAATAATGGTATTTAAAATTTCTTCCCTAAGGTCTATCTCCAGACTGTTTTTCACGTCCTGTTCTTCGATCTCTTCTGTGATCATGTACCCATCATTAAAGCTAATACTCCTATTCTTCATATCAATAATGGCTCCAACTTTCGATATAAAATCGATTCCTAGCACAATATCGAATTGGATCTTGTTAACCACAATAAAGATCTGTTCATAATTCCTTCCATTAATTTCAAAGTTCAACAGCACTTGGATCTTGCATTTCACTGCCTTGTCTTGGAAAATTCCTCTCACTTTGACGGTAGAAACAGGTAAAACTGTCATGTTTTCTCCTTTTAACAGACTTTGATATCATTCATCAGAAATGATAGAAATAATTGCACCAGTATCCATAAGAGCTTTATACTGTTGGCCATCTATCAGTACAGAAATAATAGGTAATGCACATGGTCTTTCCTCTTTGACGATTCCCCTCTCTTCTAATAAATCCTCATCAGTTACTTCGTAAATTTCGTTAATGGTAATCAGGTGTGGTGTGGCAATGTATTCATGGTTTCTCACTGTCGTTGAGAAATCGGCGTTTTTTTTTGGTGTTACCAATCTCAAAGTTCCCCTGCTGACTTGTAGAAGGACCAGGATCGATCACTACATCCTGTCTTTTCTTTTGATTTTCAGCTTCCTTTTCTCGTAATTCCTTCAGATACTGCTGACTTTCTTTCTCTCTTTCTTGATACTTGTCGGGTGTCATAACCTGACCTTGAGAATTCTGATTCTGATTCTGGTACTGGTTATTTCTGTTATAATTTCGATTATAACCATTGTTGTAGTATCTACCTCTTCCGTTGTTGTAATTCCCTCTATTATTATTCCAGCCTCGTCTTTGCTGATATGGACGGTAACCTTGGGATCTGTGGTTGCGGAAATAATTATTCCTGTGAGGACCTACATTTTCAGTTTTTCCTTCCTCAGGCTTATCAGTTTGTTGCCCTTGATCCATGTAGACCGTATTAACGTCTTTGAATTCGTGCCTCTGACCTTTTTGTACCAAATTTGGCATTGGACTCGTGTAGTCAAGCCTTCTCAACAATTCGTCCATACTTGTCAAATCTCTAATGTTTGACGATATGATCAGTCTTCTTACCTCCACAGGCAGCATACGTGAAATCGCATCTATCAACTGCTCTGTTGACAATGGGGGTTGCAAAAATCTCAAGCGTGATAGTTGACTCGTGAAGAAATCAGCGTACCGTGTTGGAAGAGTACCTGAATACTTCCTCGAGTATACCTCAGCTCTTAGTGAATTCTGAGCTTCTATTGACCAGAATCGTTTAATCAGTGCCTCTGCAAATTCGTCAAAATTGCTGAAAGTGTACCGAAATGCTCTAAACCATTCGAGGGGTCCTCCAGCTAGAAATCTTTCTACGATTCTCATCTCTCTCTCTCTAGGAATGTGGGCTTCTATGAAATAGTCTTTAAGATTCCTGATATATTCGATCGGTGTGAGACTATCAGTGTTGCTAAATTTTTGAGGTTTGTCTTCAAAATTCCGAATGACTGTCACATTTCTCGGATATGAATCCATATAATTCCTTCCACTATCACGATACTTCCATTCAGGTTCAACATTCCGATCCTCTTCTTCTTCTCTGAATCTGGATATACGTTCCCCAGGACTAATATCTCTCTCTTCTGTAGTAAGGTGACCTCTTCTCACGTAATTTCTCTCCTCTTCACCAGTCAATCCTTCGGTATCCTTGTCTGTGATTTCCGTGATGACTTTCCTAACCAATTCTTCCTTATAGGTTTCCATCATGCTAGCTTCTCCTAGTTTCAAATTCTGCAGTTTGCTCGTAGTTTCACTAACATCAGAGACAACCTTATGAATCTGTTCCTCTAACGCAGTTTTTAATGCTTGCACGTCCTGACCTATTTGAGTTCTATCCTCTACCTGCTTTTCGGATAGCGAATCCATCCTTACATTCAAGTCTTTCCTAATCTGAACTACTTCATTGTTAATGTCTACTTGTGTACTGGCAAGTTTTCTTTCAATTCGTTCCAGAATCTGATCTACATGTTCCCCACTTGACCTGTTCCATTCATCTTTCCACACTGTTACATTTGCAGTTAACATTTCCGCGATATCTACTTCGATGTCCTCCTTAAGTAAACGATTGTGATCTAATACTTGGGTTCTCATGACCTCTACATCGTATTTTAAACCAGCTAAAGAAGCTGTTGTCCTAACAGACTCGTCAACTAACCGAGTTGTTAATGCACTAATGTTACGAGTACAAAGTGTTTTTGAAGTTTCAATTTCCTCCCTAACTTTGTTAACATCAGTCTGAACTTTAGCAATGTCTACAAAAACAGTATTGACTTCTACTTGTATTTTATTGATATCGCTTTGCATATCGTTAACATCTGAATGAATATTATTGATGTCTACTTGAACATTTGACACATCAGTTCGAACATTACTAACCTCTCTTTGAACTTCTTCTACTTTATCCTGTACAGTAGCAACATCATTCCTTACAACAATTACTTCAGCTCTAGCACATGAAATATCACCCCGGACATTAGCAACATCAAGATTCAACATGGTAAGATCTTTTTGTACCTTAGACACATCAATTTTAACATCAGACACATCTTTATGCACATTGGATAAATCTTTATGGACATTGGACACGTCCAATTCATGTGTCTGGATGAGCTGCATCGAGGTGAGCTCTGACATCACGATGGTAGTGGGGAGGTGCTCCATCTTGCTGAAAGTAAACCTCGTCATCACCAAACATCTCTTCAATGTGTGGACCAACGGATTCCTCCAGCACGGTTGGGTGCCTGTCACCATTGACAGTTCCGTTAAGAAAATGGTCCTATGATGCCCAATGCTCATATTCCACACTATACTGTTTCCCCTGGTAAGTTTAAATGGTGCTCAACTGTAGCATGAGGATTTACAGGACTCCAGTACTACAGTAGTTACAATTATGGTGATTAATTGTGCAATTTAATTTAAAAGTGGTCTTATCGCTCCAGAAAATTTTGTGTGGAAACCTTGCATCTTATGCACATTTTTCCAGGTACCATTAACAGAATTAAACTCTCCGGTCCGGATCGTCGTCATTGAGAGCATAGGTTCATGTTCATGTTGGAATGTAGGATTTCCAGTGCAGAAGCTTCATGATGCGATGGACGCTGTCTTTTGAGATGTGTGTCTCTCGAGCCGTTTGTCGTTGTGATTTCGGTGGGGATCATGCGAGGGCTTCCTGCTCCTGTTCTTCTTTTCTAGGACGTTGTGAACGGTTCCATCTGCTTCAAGTTTATCTCTGATGCGGGCAATGGTCCGGTGCGTTGGTGGCGATTTGTCGAACTCCTGGACACTGACGTTCATCAATTTGAACATTTGCGAACATGAGTCTTTATTTAAATGTCTCTTCTATAATTGAAGCCCTTATACTTGTCTCTATGTTCATAAATAATCATTTTATAGTCATTACAAGTGTTAGTACATTTTTTGAGACACCCTGTACCATACAGTCGCCTCCGTTGCGTAGCGGTCAGCATAGTTAGCTGCCACCCCGGAGGTCCCGGGTCTGCCACGAAATTTGATAAGTGGTATGAGGCCTGGAACGGGGTCTACTCAGCCTCGGGTGGTCCAAATGAGTAGAGGGGGTTCGATTCCCTCCTCAGCCATCCTCGAAGTGGTTTTCCGTGGTTTCCCACTTCGTCTCCGGGCAAATACCGGGATGGTACTGTACCCGATATCCTGATAGTAGGCTGTCAGATATCCGCCCCCTCAATCGGATTGCCAATAATCAAACGCACCGGCACAGCTACATCAATTAAAATGGCACTGACAGATACTATCGAGATTAGAGCACAATAGTTAACAAGGAAATTATTGTGGAACACACCAAAATATACGGGGGTTCATACTTACCTTTACTTACCTCTTAAATTTATCTCGGGGACTGGGTTGTCAACTGGATCACTTAAAAGTATGCCCACACAATAACCTCCACCATGATATTTAAAATGAACCAGAACAAAGACGAGAAACTTTAAACTGCACAATAATTTATTTCACATAAAGAATGATTTAACAAAAATAAACAACAAAATCCACGTGGCAATCAGAAGCCATCGACCACATAACCATGTCCTCCTGTAGGACTTGCATTCTCTACATATAATGTTTCAGCTTTCTCAAGCTCATAGCAACGTAAAAATAATAATGCATATGGAATGGAAACGGGATTTGGGATGAGACACATATATCAATTGTTTTGCGTGTTTATATACTTCACATTTTATTTATAGCCACAAGGCTATTATGGAACGTCCTTGGCCTCTGTAACACAGTTGTCCGGGCCAGCTGCAATGCACCTGCACCGTCAAAGTGGACTCCCTTTCGTTCAACCCTAGCATAAGCGTATTACCACAGAGCTTGGCTCTCCTTTTCAAACACGTAAATGTTCACATCTCAACTGAAATATTATCACGCAAATGTCTTACATGCTTCATTCAAACACCAGTGGATTACTCCAACAATCCCCAAATCATGATTAATTGTTTAAACCACCTGCTTAATTAGCGTTGTTTAGAGTATAAAAAAACTCTAAATGTTAATAACAAAAGTTCATTAATTATTTATAACAATAATAAATTGTTTATAACAATGTCAAATGACAATTGAAAATTTTATACACGCCTGTATTAATCACTATCATTTCAAATTATTTAACAAAGATATTTACAAAATTATTTTACAATATTAATTGTTTATATTATTTATACAAGAAATACATTAAGCCACACGTTTATCCGGTTGATAATTACTCAAATCGTGGTGATATAATCGACCAATGAAGGTTAGTTATATTTAACTGTCAAATTCAGGTTTAATAAGGTTTAATAATAATTATTAATATTTGTGACGGTAACCTCTATTCAAAATCTTTATCTCAAATTATTTAACACTCTTGTTAATTTTAACAGTATCTTCATCTGAATAACTTTCAAAGAACAAGAACAATACAATCAGCGGGAAAATACTTCACTCAAGACGCCCAAAATTACACAACAATTGGCCCAAAATTCATCATATATCTTCATATATATGGCATAAAAATCTTCCAAACTACACACAAAACCTCCACTTATTAATTCATCAACTTCATTAATTATTGTGGGAACCTCCTTCATTATTCAAGGGCATTACTCAACAGCGACTTTTACACGTCCACTGAACTAACGATTATACATCCATTGTTCCTCTTTAAAAATTCTTATATTCATCAATTGTAATAATGACTGTTATTATTTAACCTTCGTGGGTTTCATTCATGAATCGATATGAAGTAAAAATTTGCCAATCACAAATAAATTTAATAGCAAATACGATTAGACACTCCTGCCTGGTCTATCAAAATTGAGATTAACATCTTCAAAGTAACGCAGTATAAAAATACTATCTTCAAACAAAGTTCATCTAAACTGCAAAATAGTCGAATAGAATACAATTAGATTGTGGAATGCAAACATTATTGTTCCAATCTAGAATTGAGAAAAACTCCTATCACATGTTCATTACTATAGTGTATTCAATAAATTGTAATCAACGTTCATATTTCATAAAATTGTCTATAATGCAATGATAAATGTCTATGTTGCAATCATGTTCATAAGACGACTAGTATTTCAAAGATCGTCGATATCGTAATAGATTTTAACGCTCTAAAATCATTTAATTATTCTTCTTTCTTGAGGATGACAGAAAATTGGTCAAAGTAATTTACTGAATAGAATTACTTTAATAAAGTGACACGCTGTCTGAACTCAAATCTGCCATAGCAAATCGTTAACTTTACAGTCAAATCGTGACTACAAAAATATGCAAATTACTGAAAGAATCTAAATCATCAGTCTCAACTGATCCAAAATTATTAAGTATGCCAATGACATAACAATGTCTCAAAAATCGAAGAAAAAGGCATAAATCATCGAAGTGTACTGAGTACAGAAATATCAATCAAGAAAATGGGGCAAAAGATAGGACAGAAAATATGGGAAGAATGGTTGCTCAGATATCGCTACAAGACTCAAATAATACAAGAAACGTTCACGACTACCTTATCTGTTGATTGAAGTTCCAGAGGAAAGTTTTCAAAGAAAACTGCTGTTGGTTCCATTTCACCAGCGTGAAGAAGTGCTCCGTCCTCGAACCTGGAATCAGCGTCCTCGGAGAATCGAACTGCTTCCTCCTCAAAAATTGCACTGCTCCGTGGATACAAAAAACATCCTTCTGGCAAAACTCTTCTTTGTGCGCCGGGACAACCCTGGCCTCTCTTGAAAGTTCCCTGAAGTTCTTGCAGGAATTCGCCATGAAGTTTATTGTAGTTATTTCCGCAGAAATATTCATAGTTGTGGAGTATGAAAATATTTCCACTGTTATCTGGTATAATTCAGCGATGGATTCACGATGCATGAGTGTAGTTGGATGTTCACTACATGCTCGCTTTTGTAGAAAGACGATTAACGAAGTTCCATGCTGTTACTTTACTCCAACGATATATGTCCCAATTGCATTAAAGCCTTAGCCTTCCATCTCAACTACTGTTATAATCATCGAAAGCACTGCAAGATTATAATGTTCCATAGTCGAATGTATCGTTGTAATACCAAACGTATTCTCCAATATCACTGTTGCACTCCACATGTCAGCCGTAGTGTATAATGTGGAATTTTAAAAGTGTTTCTCATGTGGCGAGAAAATCACTTTTGTTGGCAGCCTAAAAGTTCCAATATCTTTCGAAGTATAACTGTGAAATTGTTCAAATCTTCTACACACCTCAATGTTATACTGCCCAATAGAACTATCATAAAGGCTGAAGTTAGCGCTTGATATCTTAACTGGTGGAAACGTTAATGTGAGCGTTTCAACTTCACCTAGTTTCGAGCAGCGTAAAATGGAACTGCTCCGTGTTCGTTCGATGCGCCGGGCTTTAACCACGCTAAAGACAACTTACTTCACTGAATCACTTGAAAATAACTATATATCACCAGAAATATATATGCGATCTGACATATGAGATCTGAGAACTCCTCTCTCCTGTGCACGACCTTTTATCAACTTCTTAAGGGGCGTATCCATCCCTTCCATAGCCTGTTGCTGCGTCATTGCTAGAAGTTTTAACTTTGGCTATACTTGCCGGATTTTCAAATTTCAAAAACTCAAAATTAATTTCTTCAAAATTCCAAATCAATGCCATAACTGAAAATAGATTTCCACAAATCTGCATGCCAAAAGTAATCAAATATCGTAGTTTCAGCAATCTCCGTCTTCCTTCCAAACTATCGTTCATTGGTTCGAGTCTCTCCTCCAATAGCGTAGCTTCTTCCTTAGCACAATACCTTGTTTCCTGCGACTGCGTCGTAAATCTAAGATCTTTCTCGAACAAAATCATGACGTCACCAAGAATCTCAGCTCAATCAGCCTACTGGCATGAATTCTACGTCATCCGTGCCTACGTCATGAATATCCACGTCATAACTATGACATTCATAACTTTACTCATATTTGCCAATACAGCCACGTGGTCTCAATATAATTCAAATTACGGGGGCAGTACTGTGCCCTCCCTCTGGTATTCCAGTTTTCTCAAATGCTCCTGAGGAGGGCGCCATATTAATGTTTACCCGTATCCACATGGTCTTACCTGTTGAAATCCGATGGAACAGCTGGATCGTAGAATCTGGATGTACCCGGCTAAAATAAACCCCCCAAAATTCTACCAACATGGATCAACCTGGGACAAGGACACATCAATAAAATAGAGTGCGTTAGGAAAGTCCCAGTGGTAAAAGAACAAATGAAGAACTAGCTCAAAGTGAACTCGAAAAACTCTAAAATAAATCTCGGGCATATGGCTGACGTTGGAAATATTGCACCACTGGTTCTCCTAACACACCCTGTTCTTAATATACATCACTAAATCATTGAATATTTAAAATGTATGACTCAGTTTATTGACTGAAAACGAGGTATGTTGTAGATCAAAGTCTACAATCTGCATGAAAAAAATATAAATGCTTCGTCTTATCTCTGACGAATATATCAAGTTATTGCATCGATATGCAATGTTCCTATTCATGGAAATGCTGATATACGATTTTACAATATCGCATAAAATATATACAAATACCCTAGAAAAATCTTAAACACGTATTATATACAAAAACTTACAGCATTATCTTTTAATCGACTCTCGTTACGAGTCTCATTATCCATTGACATTATCCTTTTGACATTTACACTAACCATAATCTGTCTTATTTGACAATCAACAAAGTTCATCAAGCGTGTCTCTGAAGTAAATTTCAATCGTAGATTCATTTAATTACAACATTATCATATTAATTCCAATTATAGTTTTACACTGGGTATTCGTTAGGTTTAACAATCTAATTCAAGATAAATAAATTTTCATTTAATAAACATTTAAATGGTGGGTAATATTTAAATTCCAGCATTGTGGCTTCAATGATCGTGCTCTATTCACGAATAATACTCATTATTATATAATTCAGCGACTGCTTATTAACTCGCATAATTCACAAAATTCCATTACATAAATGGCAATCTCTCCATACTAGAGATTCCTTATACAAACTTCATACTATTTCCGGATATCCACTGATATCGAAATATACTAAAACTTCATTAATACCTGTATTGGATCATTCAATACGAAAAACAGCTTTCAATAGCTGTATGTAATTTTCCTCACCTAATTTAAAGTTATATAAATTTCACTTAACTATCAAGAAATGTCATGTTTCACAATTAATATGATTATCATGGTGTTAATCCATTCTTGGAAAAAGTATCACAATAGTTCTATTATTTAAATTTAATTAATTTCAACTATGATTACCAACAATGTCATATTTATTCATGACCGAATATACTTTACTTGATATAGAGATTCAATTCTCAATTATAATTCATTTCAACTATGAATTTCAACAATCACAAAAATATTTATAAGAGGTTTCATTTTAATAGATATCGTGATTTAATTCAGATCCGCAAAATGCAGATCTGTTCAAATAATTAGACTTAACACACAAATTTCCGACATTTTAAAATTACTTCAAGAAGGTTGTTCTTGCAAGGCAATTTTTGTGACAGATTGTTAGTATAAATTGCAATTACAGATCCCATTCCATTTATGGCTTCATCCAGGATGTTGGCAATTATTCTGTTTTGACCTATGACTCTTTTGATTTAGAAGGCGAGACACTCGCCTGTTTGTTACTGAAGTGAATACCGGAAAATTGCTACACGCGAAAATGAAAATGTGACAATATGGTAATTGTAAGTGCATTGTTATTAGGAACTTTCTGGAGAAGTTGAGATATTCCATAGCGTTAATTTCGAAAATTTATTATGGAATATATTTAAATCAATAATTTCCTTCCATCAAATGGCGCTGCGTATAGTAAAATCTGATAGTTGCAGAATATTGGGGAAAGACAAAGGCATTTTCCCAGGTAATGTTGCAGTTGTTAATGCTCAGCTGAATGAATGAAGATTTAGTGAAAACGAGTTCTTGAGTCTAATACTTTGAACAGATCTGTACATTCAAAATAGGTCTCTCTCTGTGGTTAACAGCCGTGAGGCTGGTTGGCAGCAGCTCGCCATTCTTCCCGTCTCTCAGTCTCCCTCTTCAGTTCACAGTATGAGCCACAACCCATATCTTGCAGTATTTGACTCATGTACTCCAGTCTGGGTCTTCCTCTACAATTCTTGCCGTCTACTGTTCCCTCGATTATAAGCTTAATCAGTCCATTGTGTCGCAGTATGTGGCCCACGAGGTGATTCCTTCTTCTTTTTAAATGTTTAAGGAAGCATCTTCTCTCTCCCACTCTTCTAAAGACTTCCTCATTTGTGACCATTTCTTTCCAACTGATTTTCATAATCCTTCTATAGCACCAGGTTTCAAATGCCAGTAGTCTTTTCCTCTCTCTCTCTACTATTGTCCAAGATTCGCTGCCATATAGCGCGACGCTCCATACATAGGTCTTCAACATTAGTTTCCTCACATCAAGACTGATGTTCCTTGCAGTAAATAGGTTCTTCTTTTTATAGAAAGCGTTCTTGACGTGGGCATTCCTACTTAATATCTCTCTGCTGCTTCTTCCATCATTCGTTATTTTACTTCCCAGATAATTAAACTCATTCACTTCTTGTATCTTTCCATTTCTTAACTCTATTGATGTCTGGTTTTCGCCATTTCTACTGCAGACCAATATTTTTGTTTTATTTGTATTTATTCTCATATTAAATTCTTCCTCCATTATTTTGTCCATCTTGCTGAGGATCTTTTGTAAGTCTTCTTCACTTTCTGCAATTAGCGCTATGTCATCAGCAAACCTTATCATGTCAACTTTTTCTCCATGAATATTCACTCCTGTGGCAAATTCTTCTCTTACTTGGTCGATCGCCTTTTGTACATATATATTGAATATATATGGGGAAAGGGAACAACCCTGCCGTACACCCTTTCTGATGTGTGTTGTTTCTTCCTTGCTACCACAACAAACTATTCCAATTTCTTGCTTATAGATATTGTAGATCAGTCTTCTGTCTCTAAAGTTGATACCTGTTTGATGAAAAATGCTGAATATAACATTCCAGGTCACATTGTCAAACGCCTTTTCAAGGTCGACAAACGCTAAGAAGGTAGGTTTGCCTTTCTTCATCTGCTTCTCTATCACTTGCCTCAATGCTAAGATTGCTTCTCTTGTTCCTACTCCTTTCCTAAAACCAAATTGATCATCAGATAGGTTTTCATCGATTTGTTTTTCTATTCTCTTCATAATAATTCTGGTGACTATTTTTGATGCATGACACACCAGACTCAATGTTCTGTATTGTTTACATGACCTTGCATTTGATTTTTTAGGTATAGGTACTATTATGCATTTCACAAAGTCTTCAGGCAATTCTCCAGTCTTGTAAATAGTACATATTAAGTTGTACAGTTCCTTTTTTAACTTGTCACCTGATTGTTTCAATAGTTCTCCTGGTATGTTATCAAATCCAAGAGCTTTCTTTCCTTTGAGGTCCTGCAACGCCTTCTCAAACTCTTCTTCCATAATAGGTGCCCCCAAGTCATCCTCTGTTATTTCATCTTCTTTCTCAATGGGCAAGTTAATAGCGTTTCCACTGTATAGTTGTTCCAAATATTCTTTCCATCTTTTTACTATCATTTCGTCATCATATATTAACTTCCCATCTTTGTCCTCAATGCTCATTGTTTTTGGCTTCCTTGTTTCAAAGAACCTCTTAATATCTTTATAGGCCATATCTATTTGTCCAGATTTCATGTTGTTATTTATGCCTGCACAGATTCCCATTAAATGCTGTTCCTTGTCTTGTTTTGCCCTCTTATTTATCTTGTTTCTTAAGGTCTTGTATTTTTGTTTTTCATCATCATCATTTGAGTTTTTATACTGCCTTCTTTCCCTTATCATATCCACAACTTCTTGATTTATCCACTCTTTCCTATTTTTTCCCCCCTAAAACAGTTTCTGTTGAGTCTAAAATGCTCTTATTTATTTTGATCCACTTCTCTTCTACTGCCAAGTGTTCTTCAATGTCTCTTATGTTATTGTTTGTTTCATCCATATAGAGTATTTGAGTGGACTCATCTTTAAGCTTAGAAATATCCCAATGTTTATTTTCTTTCTTCTTTAATCTTTTGAACTTTAATTCACAGCGTATGACGACTGGGTTATGGTCGCTGTCGACATCAGCTCCAGGGTAACTTCTACTATCTTTCACTTGGTTCTTAAATCTTTCCTTTACTAATATGTAGTCTACTTGGGCCCTTCTTATGTCTCCCGGAGCTTTCCAAGTGTATCTCCTCCTTGGATAGTGTTGGAATATATTATTCGTTACAACTAATTTATGCTGTATACAAAACTCTACAAGTCTCCCGCCTCTCTCATTTCTTCTCCCCAATCCGTATTTACCAACAACATTTCCTTCAGTTCCTTCTCCGACAATTGCATTCCAGTCACCAAGTAAAATAAGGTTTTCTTCCCCCTTTATTTTAGCTATAAGTTCACTTAGATCTTCATAACATTTCTCTACCTCTTCATCAACCTCTTGTGTTGTCGGCATATAAACTTGGACTATCACAGTATCCTTTGGTTTAGTTTCGATCCGTACTAAAATTAATCGTTCATTATATTGCACGAATCCCTTTACTCTGTTTCCTAGTTCTTTATGCAATATAATGCCTACTCCACCATATCCTGGTTTATTATTTGCTGTACCAGAATGAATTATCCTATAATTTCCACTCCAAAAGTCTCCTGCATGTGGCCATCTCATTTATGCTATACCCAATACATGTAAATCCATCATTTCCATCTCCATGATCAAGTTCTTTAACTTTCCAGTCTGGAGTAAGGTCCGTACATTCCAGGTACCGATTCTTCTCTGCTTATTTCTTAAATTGGCTTCTTTATCTGTCCCCCTCCGGAGATCCGAGTGGGGGATTATTTTACCTCCGGAAAAATTTACTGTAGTAGAAGCTAACATCATCTTGAGCTGCTGATACTTGAGATATCCTAATAGATCTTTAATGAAGTGGTTTCCCTTTGCCTTCTTCATCCTATGCCGTTGGCCAACTAGTGGCTCATCCGCCTTTAGGGGAAGTTTCCTGCCCCAAGGGCTTGAGAGAGCCCTGGACCTCTACCCGCTCATCCGCTTTCTAAGGAGACCGTTGGCACTTGGTAGAAGGGGACTCCTTATTCCGGGAGTCACTCGGTGGGACATAATAATAAAGGATATATATTTTAAAAAAATCTTCATATAAAATGTTCTATCAATACAAAAATAATACAAAGGTAGGAATCACCAGCCTCATAACCTAAAATGGTTATTGATTGATTGTCAAGTGTAAAGATCGGACACCTCACATACACGTGTGGGTTGTCTTGGGCATTACGTAGAAGGCGGTGTAGGCCCGAGAGCTCTCCATCATCGACGTTATGCGGCTTTGGAATTGCAAGGCATGACCCTGTTGAAGCAAGGAACTACAAAATAAAATATCCAATCAACGCTTCATAAACAACATGGCAGCTATCCAAGACATCGCAGTACATTCTACAAATTGATTAAAATTATCTAAAAAGATATCACCAATCCTGAAGAAAATATGCACACACGCTAGAAAAAACATTAATGTTCATTGAATAGACTTGATGATCCCTATAAAACAGCATAAAAACCAATTATAAAAACAAATATGTTGCACCAGATCGCAAACTGCGTCCTATCATGGCCTCCTTATTGAATAATAGGTCTGCATCTTAAAAAAATCGTACAACTCTACACCATGGAAAAATGCCTAATAATAATAGGATGCGATATAAACCATTAGACTTATACGAAATCAGAAAAGACTAAACCAAATTGAACTATCAAAGTCGAAAACTGAACTTAATCTAATCCAACAAAAATATCTCTACTCAAATAACTTTACTCGAAAACTGGCTATATTTGCCTAATCCAAAAATGTTTCAAAGATCAACTTTAAAAATGTTACTGGATTTTCAATGCAAGTATCTAGCTTCACGTAGAATAATACAGTAATTAGAAATGTACTACTGAATAAA
Source organism: Meconema thalassinum (assembly GCA_946902985.2). NCBI lineage: Eukaryota > Metazoa > Arthropoda > Insecta > Orthoptera > Tettigoniidae > Meconema > Meconema thalassinum. Next base: position 666,091,138 of record OX336389.2, on the reverse strand, counting down.
TTGATGAAATAATTCTGTTTTGTAATCCACGAAGAAACAGACTAAATTTTGTAAAATGTTCATAATTTCGTAGTAAGTCTTCTTCTTCCTAATAAATATTCTTATACAAAGATATCGTAGTCTTCTTCCTAAAAACGCTTCTTCTTGATAAATATTTCTTCTCAACTAATTATAATGCTTGTATTTTAATTTCAAAAATTTTATATCAATGTTGCGAAACTAAAATAACAAAAGTGACTATCTACTCAAAAATTGACTCGGTAGGTGCATTCGTTGTCAAATCAAAACCTAAAGTAGACTATCAGACAAAAATGACAGAAGCGTCAAGTTTAATCTTCGAGTCCATTTTCAACATACTAAAGAAATATGGTGAAAAAGGCAATCTACAGATAAAATATGATTCATACTGTCTACTAATAAAGAAATCTCGCAGCTACGTTATGATGTCTTGAAGTAGGTGAATGCATGTAAGAACACACATTGTTCCTGGATCGAACCATCATCCTGGGTGTCGAGAGGTTGAAGCATGGTCTGGAACTTAGCGATCCAACCCGTCTCCTCTCCTGTCCAAAACTGCTGTTCGCGACGCAAAACCTGTCTCGCGTACAAGCCTGGATGGGCTGAAGCGAAGAATTTGTTGGCAACTCCACTCTTGTTTGTAGATTCATTATGTAGTAGAAGTAATTATCTCAGTATCATTTCTAGAGAATCCTTCAGTCTCTTCTTATATAGACGTATGCTTATGCATTCCATGTTCAGGCAACTGTTACTATTAGATTCTCAATTCTGCTTATGTGTTGCATTCCATCTGTTTGCTTAGCAACGCATTACTACTTGTAAATCTGACTGGTTGACAATTCCTCTCCTCTCAGTACCGTATAACATGGCAGTATCTTATGTAGAGAACTCGGTGAAAATTTGTTATAGTAATTGCACTTACTAAAAGTTTATCAAAAGCACAAAGTTCGTTGGCGACACTTTTATAACTGTAACACGCCAACACCGGGTTACGATACCGACCCGTGTTCTCCGCGGTCGGGCCTGCCTGTATGCAGTGAAAACACCGCTCCCACGCCGTACTCAAAAAGCGCACTATTTCAATAAATATTTGAGACTTGTTGTCCACACAGTATCAAGATGTGAGTGTGTGTCCTAATCCAGAGCTCGGGTCAGTTGTGCTGGATTCTTCCCATGATTCACCGCTTTTCGATCGATAAAATTCGAAGCTGCATGCCGTTGTTGCGATAAACACATATCAACTATTTTAAATGCATATATATCTCGGTAAATGTCTTCAGATTACTCCTTATTATATTTCATTATGATCCCATGTTGTAGATCCTCTCTGTGATCTCTTTAAATATCAATATCTGTTGGTTTCATGTCGCGGTTGTACAGCAGCCATCTTGCGTACAAGCTTGTCCTTCGAAAACATATGCGAGTTGGGTAATCGTGGACGGACTATAACGTCACCGAATCTGTAAAGCACCGCTTCTTGCTTGCTGTAATTCTCAACTGGAAATAATGGCTTCTTATAAATACATGTAATCTATTGATACAGAGAATACTGGTACAGTGCCTACTGTAAGGCCACGGCCACCTCCTTCCCTCTTCCTTGCCTATCCATCCCAATCTTCCCTTCCCTTTGCAGGTGAGGCCGCCTGGACGAAGTGCTGATCACACTCCCCAGTTGTATCCAATCCGACCAAGTGTTCGCAGCTCTCGAACACTGCCTGGAAAGGCGGTAGTGGTGAGTTCCCTCGCTGAGTCCGTGGGAACCACCAGCCTGGAAGGTAAAATTGACTAAGAAAAATATTATATATATATAACTAGCAGAAGTACCCATTCTTCGAACGGTCTTCGGTATTAATAACCAGATGTTATCAATTGAGGTACTGTTGCAATGTTTAGGGGCTTGGAACCTGTTTGTTGGCAAAGAAAGATTATTAGTTAAAATGTGCTCTCAAACTAAATTTACCTAACGTGTTCTTCCTGGCGTGAAAATAAAATTGAAAACCTCGTAGACGAATCGTAATACACGTCACATACGAACTGACCCTAACAGTTGAGTCAAGTGCCCAACTACAGGAAGACCCCTTTTATAAATTATAAAGGTTTGAGGTGCATGAAAATTCAGTTTTTTTAGCCTCCAATTTTCCAAATTCCTAAAATCAGCAAAAAACAGTCTACTATTTCAAATCAGGAATTTTTGAAAATAATGTTGCTGTTTGGAGATATAATAGACTTTCTGTACGACATATCGCACGTGTAAGTCGTGTGAAAAAAATCTAGGGTACTCCTTGAACCCCTTAAGCGCACTGATGAATTTTACAGTTTTAGTTGGTTCCATGATAACCTTATAGCCATTTGCAACCTATCACAGAAATGTAATTAATGGAGTGACATTACTTATTCCAGAAATAGATGGAAAGTTGGATGCCACCTCTTGAGATACTGTTGTCATGGTTAGTGGCTTGCATTCCTTCTTTAGTTTATTAAATGAAATTAGTTTTCTGGGAATATCTAAGAAACTGTTGGGTTTAGAGCCTTAAAATATAGTTTTCGGGGACTCTTTACGGCTCTTGAGGGGCCCCGAGTTTTGTTTCTGATCCCAAGGGTTTGAAAATGAGCTTTGTCTCGTCGTTGTACGCCATAATAATGATAATAATTAAAAGAATAATAACAATAATATAACAATATAGGGATAGGGATATAATAGACCTTCCGGACCATACCCGCACGTGTAAATCGCGTGAAAAAATTCTAGAGTACCCTTTGACCCTTAAGCGCATTGTATCTATTAATGAATATACGCTAAGGTGTATGTTTCACAATACGCAAGCTCCTAAACCAGAGGGAACTAGAAGGTACAGTCTGTACCAAGTTATTCCAAATCGTCTCACTAGTAGCCTACAGGAAAAATCTTGCATTTCATGAAAAGTCAACGGAAATACTTTTATTTGTTTATAAAGTGCTTTTAAACAATTAAACAAGATGGTAGCACCTGCCTGAAAAGATTCGCGCCCAGCCCGCATAGCACTAGGGCCGGGCGGGTAGTCTGTACACATGGGGCACATACAACCCACAATTTATTTACAAAGTGCGTTTAAACAAATAAACATATTTATAGAAGCCCGCATAACAGTAAAGTCAGGTGGGTGGTTTATACACATCCGAGAGCTCTCGCACGGGTCTGCTACTACAAATAAATATGCATTATATTTCTGTAGAAACTACTACGTGTTGAGGCCATGCTGAGTTTGTCCAATTGATGGTCCAAGACCATGGTTCATATTTCTACTAACTTCTCGCTTCTGGATCCTGTTATGGTATAAACGGCAATGGATGAGGACATGCATATAAATATTCATGCGTTCCTTAATCGGTAGTGTGAGCCCGCCTCACCTACAGTGTTATGACGCACATGTATTAGGCGAAAAGAATTAGTAGACGTAATGGACCATCTTTCAAAACTACTGAGACTTGAAGATTCCTAGTTTCCAATGGCTTCACGAAGGAGTCAAAATCCTCGTGGTATATGCCAGTACGTTAAAAATTGTCAATGGAATGAAGATAGATCTGTAGCCAAACACTTTAAACAAGGATAAGGAAGTCACCACTAAACGCAAGAAGGATATTGGTTGGACTCTTCTCACTTACAAAGATGGCTCACAAACGTGTTTCATGTATCTCGATCAGTCTTCGCACGGCTATTTGGTACAATGAAGGAATAAACCTGAATAAACTTTAAATCGAATCAGGGCAAATCCATAGATAATGAGATAAGATGTTGTTATTATTCTTTCATATGAGGGGCTTGGGCATCGTGGTAGTTTAGCGCCGTGTACTTGGGTGAGTGTGGAATTTGTGTCAGGTAACCTGTGCTATGGCGATGGATCTATTAATGAAAATAAGCTTTTTTTCTTACGTGACCGTGAATCCTGTGATTATGAGCCACGGGACCTCCTTCTTACGTGGAATCCGAACCACAGAACATGCCATTTAACTTCGAAAATCTCACATGCATTGACCGGGAATCGAATCCAGTCAACCTTAATAAGAGGCCAATAGCTTGACCGCTGTGCCACCACGCCCCGACTCTATTAATGTGTGCATTTGTAATGCAAGGAAGGATTGCGAAGGAGGCGACCATGGCATCAAGTTAGGAACCATCCCGGCATTTGGCTGGATTAAATGTGGGGAAACCACTTCCAGGATTGCTGAGGTGGGAATCGAACCCAGAACTTTGGGGGCAACAGCCAAGAATGTGAGCCGCTACACGACGAGGTGGTCAAAACAAGAAGTAGTCAACTCTTCATGGTATATAATACAATATCAGGTATCTGTGGACAGTGTTATTTGGTTTGAACAGAAGCTCAAGCACCACGAGTTGGCGCAGCCTAATTGGTAAAGCGATTGCCTGTGAGTATCTTACATCTGAATACACTCTCCTTTGTCACCAGTGTATTTTTAGCCTACTTTCGATTTTTGCAAAAAATGAAAGTAGACTTATGAGATCTACACAGGGCCAAAAAATTGTGTGACTGTCAGTATGTCTGTGAGTGTGTATGCGTGTGTGTTTGGGATTTGGTATGTCTGTACCCCCTCCCTATCAATTCAAACACGGTGAAACTGAATTGAACGAAATTTGGTACAGAGGTAGCACTAGCAAAGGGCATCTCAGAGTCATGTTTTATATCGCTCCATCGACGGAAACGTAATGGCGGTCACCCAAATGTTCAAAGCCTAAATCAAATTACGACTAACCTAATCATCTGGTCTCTACCAAATTTTGCAACAACATACCTACATGTGGGAAGCGTTCTTTGACCAAACTATAAGGTCATCAGCCCAATAGTTTGCAGATGGAAGCTATATATGTGTGCAAATCAATTCCCCCTATCAATTCAAACAAAACTAAACCCAAATCGAACCACCTTTGGTACAGAGTTAGCACTATCAAGGGACAACTCAGTGTCATGTTGTATATCGCCGCCATCCTAACAATAAAGAAATGGCGCCCACCAAAATGTTCTGAGCTTAAATCAAATTATTACTAACCTAATCATCCGATCTCTACAAAATTGTGCAACAATATACCTTAATGTGGGAAGCCTCTTTTACCTAAATTATAAGGTCATCAGCCAAATAGTTTCAACATGGCGGTTGTATGAATCATGCAAGTATTATAGCCTAACCGTAACTTACGATACAACAAGGCCTGACCTCAAAAATTCAGCTTATTGTACATAGGGAGGTTTAAACTGTACTCAAGGAGGTGACCGGTAGGATATTAGCATATTATAATAGAATATGTAACCATAGAAGAGACTAACCGGTCAGGATGATCGTGCCATATCGTTGTGGGTCCGTGCCGTCCCGTTGACAAAATGGCCGCTGTTTTTGCTCGAAAATCCATGTATTTACGTAACTGCGTAAGTTTATATCCTTTTAGGAATGTACTGAACAAAATAATGCAAATTTAGTATCAAATGGTTTATAGAAACATCAGAAAACGCTAATGAAATCGTTGATTTTAACACAAAATATGATACAGGTATACTAAACCAGATGTTTACCGAGGATTATCGTAGCGCATCCATAGCGTGATGGTAGCGACCTGGGCTCATAGTTTGGGGGTTTGTGGTTCAACTCCCTGCATGTTCAATTTTTTAACTTCGCTTTTTTGGTATTTTATTGATTTATAACTACTCACACGTTATAATGTATATAGTGTGTATTTGCAATCGAAAATGTTATATATATACTCATAACATCTACTACTTCAACACTCGAATGCAGCGATTAATATTCCTTGACATTGATCTGCGGTAGAGTCTATTGCAGTTTTTGTTGTTTTTCTTGTCGATTCTTAAGGGATATTGCGGCATTCTGGTCTTGTTGCCCTGTTTACTTTGGTGTGTGTATACGTTTTCTGATAACCTGTATCACTGTGATGTCTGTAGGCTTAATAGTGTGTGTATTTTTATACGAGGTGGGATTTGGATAGGAAGCTGTTGTTGTTTCATTTGAGATGCATGGGCATCATGGTCATTTAACCCCTTGTACTTGGGGGCGTGTTGAATTTTGTCTGATAACCTGTGTTATTGTGATGGCTGTATCAGTGTGTGTATATATAATTCAGGTGAGGATTCAATCAATCAACGTATAATATCCGTATAGCACGTTGTATTTCAACAAGCTACTACAACCAACATTCTTTATACTCCTTGAAAAGGACAGTGTTATAACTATGCCCATGCATTTAGGAGAAAGTAGGCTATATGTTCTTTACTGAACATCTTGTTTAGCCTACTTTCGATTGTTGCAAAAAATGAAAGAAGACTTATGAGATCTACACAGGGCTAAATGTTGTGTATCTGTCTGTGTGTGAGTGTGTGTACTCTGTATGTCTGCCCCCCCCCCCATCAATTCAAACACGGTGAAACCAAATTGAACGAAATTAATGAATCTACTGTATTTCAGGCACTGGGTGATTAACTATTAAATTGGGTGCATTCGCGTTGACCGATTGAAAACCTTCCACTATTAGATTACTTAGGCAGCACTGAAAAATGACTTATAATATTTGAAGAACGAAATTATCGTGTTTATACGTACGGTTGCAACGCTGGCTCGCTGGTACTCTTTGTGGGAGTGAGAATTAATGGCTGTACCTGTAATATATGTTCCAATTGGACGCGCTTGACGTTTGTGGTGAAAGGTAGTAAGAACTTGCGATATGTGGGGACCTCATGAGTAACACCGTTTTCGACCACAAAAATAATAAAATGATGTATGCACTCTGCGGCTTTCTAGATGTTAAAAGCCACCTTCAAACACACAATATCGCAAAGGCAAAATACACCTTCATTTTCCCCTTTTTTGATATTTTTAATGAAGGTTTTCATGGAAAACGTGTTTTATCCATCACTACCTTCCGTGTTTCCATCGCTTCACCAATATGAAACAGTAGGACCAGCAGGATCTGCCGACCCATCTTAGCAAGAGGTCAATCATGAAGCAACTGTGATAGCGTACCATACCCCCAAGGAGAATTGCCTACAGTAGGCCTTTTACTGCTCATTTTTAGCCTACTTATGATTTTCGCAAGAAATGAAAATGTGTGTGTGAATTGGTATGTCAGTCCCGCCCCATATCAATTCAAACACGGTGAAACCAAATTGAACGAAATTTGGTACATATGTAGCGCAAGCAAAGGGCACCTCAGTGTCATGTTTTATATCGCCGCCATTTTTACCAAAACTGAATGGCGGCCACTCAAACGTTCAAAACGTAAAATCAAATTAACTAAACAACCGACCTCTACCAAATTTGGTAACGACATACCTTCATAAAGGACGCGTCTTGCACCCAAACTACAAGGTCATCAGCCGTAAAATTTCAGGACGGCGGCCATGTGAATTATGGAAGCATTATAATTAATAACTTTGAACCCATTAGTTCTAATTGTCGAACCGACAATGGTTTCAACTGTCCTAAAGGATGTGGCCCGTTCGATATTTTAAGTTCATATTATAATATTACATGGTAGCAGTGGATTTGAAAAGCCGAGTTGTCTCGGTTACAAGACAAGATGGCAGCTGATATCTTTGGCCTGACCTATATTTCACTAGTTTGAGTATTGCATGCAATGTAGCCTACTGATAGAAATAATATAAATTGATAAGACGTTGTATGTGAGTCAATTGATAGCGACGAATTTCGGTCGACATCTTTGACTGTGTGGTAAAGCGTTAGTCTTTTACCAGTTTGACTAGGGTTCAAAACCTATCAAAGTTGGTTTCTTTTGCTTGAAAGTTTTTATATTTAATGTTTTGTAATTATTTGCACGTACTAAAATTAAGTGTTATATTGTGCATATTACAATGGAAAATATATATTTAATTAAAATAACATTCGGTACTAGGTCTGCGCGGGACATATAATAGCAACCAGATGAACTATGAAGGTGACAATCAAGGCTCACTGGTTGCGAGCTGCGCACCGGCCTGCACGTTAGAACAGCTTTAATTGAAAAGTTTCCTTTTATGGCCGCTAGAATGCACTCACCCTATTAGGATTATCTTATGCGAAAATTTTCCGCCAGAGGTCATGACTGGTCACTTGCGTCTCGTGAGCACATACTCCTGTGCTTTTTTCGTGCACAGTTGGAATGTTTCGGAATCGCTCGGGTCCTAGAGGAGCAAAGAGCAACAGACAAGAGACACTCCACATCCAAGTTCTGTAACATATTTGGATCCCGGGGAACCAAACATGGAGGAGGGTTGTTGAGGTTAAAATTTGCTAATGATTCGCATTATTAGCGCAAAATGATCTTGAAACTTGTTTTAAGTAAAGTTAAAACGATACCAGGCGCAGAATGAATGCATTCCAATTGGTATTTAAGATCTAACGTAATTGAAATCATGCGACAATAACCTCGCCATTTCGTAGGTAATGTGTATTAGTGGTATCGAGTCTGCTCAGCAACTTAAGGGCCTCAAGATCAAGTTTTCTTCTTTCATATGGCAGGAACACAAGTTATGTTCAGCGTGGAACCTCCGCAATTTTTGGCTGATACAATATTGGCCCAAAAACCTGACCTGCCTCTTTCAATGCGCGAGTTAGTACACAACAATCTGGAGTGTAACGTGTCTGTTGCTCCTTGCAGCTCAAGGAATCCCGAGCGATGCCGAAACATTCCGATTGTACACGAAAAATGCACAGGAATTTGTGCTCGCGAGACGTAAGTTGACTGCTCTATGTGGGACTCCGTTGGTTAGCCTACCGCTGGCATTCAATTCGCATCGAATTTGAAGAATTACAAGTTGATAATACGATACATTTTTAATTTAAAGCGTTTGTAACAGCCTATTGTGTGTTATTTGAAAATAGTATTTGAACTAAAGAACAAAACGATCCCACATAGTACCTGTACTCTATCTGTTGGTGCTAGCTCAGGATATTAATTAATACTTTTATTTCAGCCGAATAGCAATCAAAAATGAAGAATGAACATGTACACTAAAATTGCGCTCTGGCCATTTGAATTGCATAGTCATTGATTGATTGTTTTCTTTTGCTACAGAACTCTAGGTGGTAGCGTTCACATGCTTGTCCACATAGTTGGTATACACACGTCACTGTAGGGTAACGGAAAGATTTGTTAATACAATTATGGTGGTGAAAACCATGGACAGTCAAACGTGTGAACATATGCCACAACTCAAAGTTGGATGTTGCCCATGTCCGCTTGATCATGTCTCCAGTTCCATAAAATACTTGAGATATGTCTTCTCTATTATCTTCAATGACGGTAGTAGTTTTTTCGAGGTTCTGATGTTTGGTAGAGGTAAATAGTTTGTAAGGTCTTCAACCAAGAAATGGTTCTATTATGCTCCTTGATAAAGACAAGAGTTATAACTATATCCATACATTTAGAAGAAAGTAGGCTATATGTTCTTTTCTGAACATCTGGTTTGTTTTGGTTAATGATTCATATGAGGAACCCATTTAAATACAAATAAAGAGGATGAAATGGGAAGACCAGAATGCAGTGGAGAGACGGACTTTGTTATGGAATACCCAAGAATGGTGGAAGAGAGGATGTCCCTGGAAGTCGTGGAGACGCACAGTACTGGAGGAGGCGAAACAAGAGGGAAAGACTTTTGGTGAACTCAAGAGCTTGGCTCAAAATACGATACGCTGGCACTGCTTTGTCGAGGCCCTACGCTCTACAAAAAGTAAAAGGATATGAGTCAAGTTGATTCACATAGAGGCTTTTTAACATCGTGGTCATGTTGCCCCATGTATTGAGTGTGTGGGGAGCTTGTTTGATCACATGTGCCCTAGTGGTGACTGTACTAGTGTGTGTAATTGTAATTGCTAGGATTTAAGAGGAGGCGGCCGTGGCTGTAATTTAGGTACTGTAACCTGTTTTTCGAAGGGTATTTAAGCCACTGACATAAGTCAGATGGAAGCTATTTAATGTTTGTTTATAAGCGGCAACTTATTCAGCCAAGCTGGTTTAATTTATTATTATTATTATTATTATTATTATTATTATTATTATTAATGTCGTATTTTATTTTGGAGCTTTTTTTAAATTTTATAACCATACAGATAGGTTTTCTATATATTAGAAAACACTATCAATCGGATTATTCCGATAGCCATTATCACAGCAAATTATTTGATTGCGGAGATATCGGATTTTATTCAGTTAGAGCTAGTAGAGAGATTTGCGTCATCGGGAATTACGGATCCAAGAATAGCCTTTGAGAACAACAACCAGATGTCGAAACCGAGGAACTTCTCCAACAGCGCGGATTATTGAAAAAGCGATATATGTTTATTGAAACGGAATATGTGCATCCAAGCGTCACTGCGAGAGCAATGTACTTTATGGCGAGAAGAATCGCGTGGGGTCACAGCCAATCAAGTGGAGGCCGGGCCACAGCCAGCTGTGTCGTGTTGCGTGATGACGCACGGTGATTGGTCTACAGGCCAGGCAGGAGTCCGAGGAGTGGAACGATGGAAGGGGAAACGGCCGAGTGCATATAGTGACCGCGCGGCATGAAAAGAGGACTACTAATTTTGTATCTTTCGTCCGAAGTGGACGTACTCATTCTTTGGTTCCGTTATGGACGGACCGTTACTTTGAACATTATAATCTTCGCATTAATTTCCGGACTCATTACTTGTGTTCCATGGTGAACTACATCGTACTGATATACTCCACTGACCAATTCGTCATGGCTATTATATTAGCTGTCGTGAATAGGCAGACCGTGTAAGTGGCTTTGGGATTTTGATCCATCACTAACAGTATTCAAACTTCTATAATTAATTCGACTACATCAAGAAACGAAGAAGATGACGCCGGCCAAGAGTCTAGAGCAATCTCTCTTGAAACAACATGTACGAGGGAGAAACTATCTCCAATGGTGAGCGCGAATGACGCATATCTACGTAATCTCTCTCTTTTCATTCTTTTATAATCCTAAATTCAGTAATTCATCCGACTCCAATCTCACGTAATTTTCTGGTGGTAATAGTAAAATCTTTAAGCTCAATTTTCTCATTATTATTATTATTATTATTAAATTTACCACAGTCTTGTTTTTTGGTTATTTAACTCATTTTATTCAACATGCAATGTTTGATTCCAGTAGGTAGTTTTAAATATAAGACAAAACCTTCTCCCAATACAAATGTTATCGGGGTTAATGATGCAATCATACCACGGTCTGATTTCGAAGAGTATCCCATGTGTTCTACGGAAGCTTGGGGTTGATATAAATCTAAATTTTAGGTTTCAACTTGATGTTGGCACCTTGGCGCCAAATTAATAATTCAATCTTAGACGTAGAAGGTAAAGGTAAGCACCCGTCAGGGAAGCCGTTACACTTGGCAGCAAAACGTGGGACTTGTTGGTTTTCATCATTCACACCACAACCGGTACACTTGTCGCCAGCAACGTGGTGTCGAAAATCTTGTAACACTTGTGGAATGAGAAGGGTATATATTTCTGTTCCTGCATTTTGGGGGTCTTTTATTTATCAGTGTGTATCAGCATGGGTGATGATAAAGAGATGAAATTGCGTAGCGGTCACCAGTTGGAAAGTGAAGAAGCGAGTAGTATGTCTAGTCTTGAGAATGAAGGCAGTACAGGGATGTCGGAGGTAAATCTCGATACTGAGGGGGGGGGGGGAGGATGAAAACTGTCAAGCGGGTTTAGAAAGTTTGCTTCTCCAGTTTATGCAACAGAATAAAATAAGTACAGATGCTTTAAATGCTAAGCTAGAACAGAAAAAATCTAATTTGGAACAGAACAGTAGGGAACATAAAGAGAGTACAGATGCTTTAAATGCTAAACTAGAACAGAACAATGCTAAATTGGAACAAAACAGCAGGGAAAGTAAAGAGAATACGGAAGCATTGAGCGAAAAACTAGATAAAAATTATATAAGAAATTTGAGCAGATTAGAGGCGAGATCAAACGGGTGATGGAAGAGAAGGCTAAAGAAATTATGGCAGTTGTAGACAGGAAGTTAGGAAAAGTGCAGAATGAGCTGGAGAGTAGAATCAGTACACAGGCTGAGAATTTAAAAAATTAGTTCAACTTGAAACAAAGCAGGTTAAAACGCAATTGGGGGGAGATATTGACGAAATTCAGGTAGCAACTAAAGAGGTTAAAGAACAGCTGGGTGAAAAATTGAGAATGTTCATGCAGAAATAGTTACTGAAGTTAATGATCTAAGGGAGAAGAATAAAGAAAGCATTAGTAAAATTCAGGAGAAACAAGCTAAGTTGAGTGATAAAGTTGAAGCATCAGAAGGGAGTATTAGATTAACTGTAACTAGTATTGAGAGAAAAGCTGAGGAGAAAATAGCAGAATTAGAACAAAAGTTGAAATCTAGGATTAGGCAGGAAACTAGTCAGAGTAGGCCTGTATATGTTAATAGCACATATCGGGAAAACGAATTGGGAATGTTTAGCAATCGACAGGGTTGTCCCTGGGAATTTATGAATGCTCTTGAAAACAAATTTAAGGAGAGGTTGGAAGAAGGAAGTATTGAGTGGTGTTAAGCAGTTGAGATTTTAGCAAGCTTTTGTAGGAGAGACTAGAAACAGGTTTGCTGTATATATGGATAATTTTGAAGACATTTCAGATTTTAAAGTTAAATTCTGTGAGAAATTTTGGAATGAGGTAATACAGTCGCAGCATCGTGAGGGAATTGTTTGTGGGAAATATAACCCGAGAGGTAATTGCACTATGACAGAGTACGTTTTTGGGCAAGTGCTAACGTGTAAATATCTGGATGGCTTGAAAGAGGAGAGTGACGAGGTTAGGCTTTTACTTAGGCACTTTCCATACAGGATCAAGGAGGCAGCCTGTATCCAAAATGAGAACTTACTTAGCACATTCGATGCACTAGGCAGAGGTGGATACGAGGAGAATTTTAATAGGAACCCGAATAATAATAATAATAATAATAGGCCTAATGAAATAAGAAATCAGGAGATTCAAGGGAACAGTGGCGAGGGGCCAAATGTCCAAAATAGGGGGAATCATAATAATCAGATTCATGACAATCAAAATCAGTACAGAGGAAATAGATATGGTACGCAGTACCAGGGTAGTAACAACGATTTCAGGGGAAATCAGGGTAGGAACAATGACTTCAGGGGAAATCAAGGGAGGAATTATGGTAATTACAACCAGAACAGGGGTCAGGGAAGAGGACAGCCTGGTCGTAATAATGAACAGCGCAACACCGACAATACAACCCAGAACAACCAGACCAGTGCCGTAGTGATTAGCACTACACCAAGCAGTAGCGGTACTTTAAACGCGAACCAGACTGCGATGTAAGCTCAGAATCTCAGTCAGTAACATGCCCTGTCCATACACATATACAGGAACCCTATGACCTAAATGTAAGAAGTGAATTATTACGCGAACTAAATGATGAAGGTATTATTCAGGGGGTGGTTCGTAAGAGCCCCATTGTTAAACTTAACGTGTCCGAGGCGTACACGGATGTTTTAATTGATAGTGGTTGCATGAAGAGTTGCATAAGTAGTGCATTTTACGATAAAATGAAAGGAACTGGAGTAAATTTTGAGAAGATGCCAATTGAAAGCCCTTTTGTTATTGCAGCTGTTGGGAAGAGGTCTAAAGTTATATCTAAGCAAGGTTTAGTGGACATTAAAATTAATAATCATGTAGAAAAGCAGATTTGTCTTGTAATCCCAAATTTAGTTTTCAATGTAATTTTCGGTTCAGATTGGCTATGTAGAGTGTCTGGTAACATATGAAATTTAAATGGGATGATTCTGAAGTAGAAGTAGCGTTCAACGACCATGTTCAGAGAAGTACTGTTGTAGGTGTGATTTCTACTTTAAATGAGATATCGCCAGCCGTAGAGCGCGATTCTCTAAATTTTGTTGGCAGTTTGACTACGGACGGTAGTCTAGAGGACTCGTTACATGACGCTGCATTTCAGGGAAATATAGAGGAAGAACAGTTTGTTCTGCTCTATGGTGTGTTATTGAGTAATAGGAGAGTTTTTGAGGATCGCATAGGTATGGCCAACTGCTATACGCACTCGTTGAAAGTTATTGATAGATCAGTATTCACAGGACATAGATATCCTGTGCCTTTCGCTTATCAGAGTGCAGTTGAGGCACAAATTAACCAGATTCTTGAAGATGGCATTAATGAGCACTCCAACAGTCCATATGTTAACTCTTTGAAAACGGTACCGAAGGTCGATGGTACAGTCCGTATTTGTTTAGACGCTCGTTTAGTTAACAGTAGAATCAGTTCAGACCAGCTGATGTCCATGGCAATAGAGGAATTGATGCAGACATTTGAGGGTAAGAAGTATTTCACTTGTGTGGATTTAAGTTCCAGTTTCTGGCAAGTGCCACGTATGTATGAAGATAGGCCATTCACAGCTTTTAGTCATAAGTATATCCAGATATTTTGGAAACTGAAGTCAAATGGGCCCTAGAGAATATTGCTAAAAACAAAGCAAGTGGACATGATGGAATTAAAATAGAAATGTTCAAAGAAGTTGGAGATAGTGTAGTGAAAATTTTACATTCCATATGTCAGCAAATATGGAAAACCCAACAATGGCCAAAAGACTGGAAAAGTTCAGCATTCATCCCAATTCCTAAGAAGGGAAATTCTAAAGAATGCACGAATCACCGAACAATAGCACTTATCTCACATGCTAGCAAAGTCATGCTTAAAATGCTACAAAATAGACTGCGCCAGTTTGTAGACCGAGAGCTACCTGAAGAACAAGCTGGATTTCGTAAAGGAAGAGGGACCAGAGATCAAATCGCCAACGTACGATGGATAATGGAGAAGGCAAGAGAATTCCAGAAATATGTATATTTTTGTTTAATTGATTATGCTAAAGCTTTTGACTGTGTTGATCATAATGAGTTATGGAAAGTACCAAAATACATGGGAGTACCAGAACATATCATTAACCTCATCCGGAACTTATACTCTGATCAAGAATCTACAGTGAGAACCATATATGGAACAACTAAATGGGTTAAGATTCAAAAAGGAGTACGGCAAGGCTGTATATTGTCACCTTACCTTTTCAATCTGTATGCAGAACACATTATGAGGAATGTGGGGTTAGATGAAGAAGAAACAGGAATCAAAATAGCTGGGTTAAATATAAACAACCTGAGATATGAAGATGATACAATCCTGATGGCTGAAACTGAAGAAGATTTAAGAAATCTCTTACTGAAAGTGAAAGAGGAAAGTTCAAAGGCTGGACTAATGTTGAATGTCAAGAAAACAAAAATTATGACAACTTCAACTGTCAATTCATGGCAAGTAGGAGGAGAAAAATGGAGATAGTCTCTGTTTTTAGCTATCTTGGCTCACAGATTTCTGCCGATGGTGACTGCAGTCATGAGATCAAAAGACGATTGCTACTTGGTAGACATGCATTTTAAAATCTGGAGAACATCTTAAGGAGTAGAGATCTAACCTTAACAACAAAGATCCGTATAGTAAGGGCTATGGTTTTTCCAGTTGTGATGTACGGATGTGAGACCTGGACCATAAGAAAAGCTGAATGCCGTAGAATAGATTCCTTCGAATTATGGTGTTGGAGAAAAGTTCTTAGAGTTCCATGGACGGCGAAGAGAACCAATAACTCAGTTTTACAGCAAATTAAACCAATGTGTTCCTTGGAGGGCTTAATCCTGGAACAAAAACTGAGCTACTTTGGACACATCATGAGAAGACATAATTCATTAGAGAAGACCTTAATGCTGGGGAAGATAGAAGGCACAAGAAGAAGAGGGTGGCAAAGAATGAGATGGATGGATGGCATCACAGAAGCACTAAATTCCATCTTGGAAAATCTTCGAGAGGCAGTGCAGGACAGAAGAAATTGGCGTAGTCTAGTACAAGGGGTCACGGAGAGTCGGAATCGACTAAACGAATAGAGAGAGATAACCTTTATCAATTTTGTAGAACACCTTATGGTTTAAAGAGTAGTTCAGCTGCTTTAATCAGAGCATTAAACATCTCATTAGTTGATGACACAGGCGAGTTTGTAACCATTTACATTGATGATATGGTAATTAGTTCACGCAGTTTTGAGGAGCATCTACGTCAGTTAGATATTGTATTTCAGAAGTTAGATCAGGCAGGGTTCACTTTGAAACTGTCTAAGTCGTCATTCTGTCAGTCAGAAGTGACATTTTTATGTCATAGACTGTCTAGTAGAGGTGTGACGCCAGAGGAAAGTAGGGTTAATAAAATACTTAATGCAGAGGTGCCACAGAATGTTAAACAGTTGAAAACGTACCTTGGAATTTGTATTTCTTTTCGCAGGTTCGTTCATAAATACTCAGGGTTAGTAGAACCATTCAGGGATTTGCTTAAAAGTGGTAATCAGTGGAGATGGGAGTCCAAGCATGACGAGACTTTTCGAGCGCTGAAGGAAGGTTTTGAGAAGGCTGTAGTGCCAAAATATCCTTTGAAAGATAAGGAATATGTGGTTATGACTGACGCTTCACATATAGGTATTGCTGGAGTATTGTGTCAGAAAGATGAAGAGGGTAACCTGTGCATTGTATCTTTAGCCTCGCGAGGACATATAGCAGCAGAGAAAATATACACTATTACTGAGTTAGAGCTTTTAGGTATTGTTTTCAGTTTAGGGAAATTTAGAATGTACTTAGTAGGGGGGGGGGGGATTTGAGATCCATACAGATCACCATATGAGAACTTGTAAACTCTGTTCTAACAGAGTTAGAAGGTGGATTCTTGCACTGCAGGAATACGAATTCACAGTTAAATATATTAAAGGCGAAGATAATATACTTGCAGACATACTATCTAGGGACACTAATTTATGTAGGGATTATCCTGTTGTCAAAGCAGAGGAAGGTATTTTATTATGTATATGTGTGGACAGTAGCAACAGGGCATCGTTACAGACACTGAGAAATATGTTAGTAGAGCAACGTGATGACGTTAATTTAAGGGAGCCACTGGCTATGCTGGAAGCAGGTGAGGAAGAGTGTGCGAAAGTAGGGAGGTTCACGTACAAGATGTATAATATCAATAGTCCTCGGAAGTATGTTTCATGAATTTAGAGAGTGTAGCTGGCGAGCCAGCCTATCAATTGAATAAGTGTGGTATTCGGAGTGTGGGAGATCTGGTCTTCCAGGCAGGCGTATCAGGGGTCACATTGGGGTACAGGGAAAGATGTCGGGATTGGAGGATGCCGTTGAACGATAAAGAGTCTCGATACACCAAGGCCAAAGTGTGGCAGCGTTGGTGGAGTCCCATTTGTCTCCAAGAGATGGGGTAGCGCTTGTACAGGGCACGTTTGCTTAGGCGTCCACGAGGCAAAAGATGGGCCATCAGAAGGCGAGACAGTCCTTCATGAAATTCATATGCTACAGCACACGTGACTTCTGTTTACGACCTCGCCATGTAAGTTCTATGAGTGTGAATTTGAGCTATTATGTGTGTGAGGTAGGTTACCTCACGGTTATTAGTACATAAGTATTATTTAAGAGCTGTGTAAACTAGGTCAGGATCGCGAGGAGGTAACTAGTCTGTGTTGTACACTGCTGTCTGACCGGGTGAGTTAGCCGTGGTGGTTAAGGCATGACTAATAGCAGTCGCTCACATCCGGGAGGCGAGGAGGTTCGAATCCCCTCGCCGGCAACCTTGAAGATGGTCTTCTGCTGTTTCCCATCTTCCTTCCAGGCAAATGCCGGGGTTGGTCCCTCACTATAGGCCACAGCCGCTACCTTCCAACTCCTCGCCCTTCCCTTCCAACTTTCCTCCCCAACGGTACTTGTAGCTCACCCATTGGGTGTCCGTCTCGAAGCAGCTACAAAACTGGCGAGCCGAACATGTCCTCGGACACTCCCGGCACTAAAAGCCATACGCTAAAAAAAAACCTGCTGTCTGAGTGAGATAAGATAGATGGAGAACTGGTGTAAGGTAGATGTAGGTTTATGATAACTCAGTGAGTTAGTGACATTTTAGGCACAGAAATATTTTGTGTTATATGTAATGCGAGCTTGCTGTTTTTTTTTCAGAATTTAATATTAAATTTTGTGTAATCCACAGAGAGATTGGGTAATATGATCACGAGGCGTAACCACGATAGTGTGATCGTGTGCTCGTGTATACCGTGTAATTATGTTACACAAGAAGAAATTGACAACCACTAAAGTGAGAAAGTTCTGTGGTGGTTTAAATCAGAACACCTTAGATGCGTGTGATGTGACATCGTGAATACACAGGGCTTACACTTGTATATATGCTTATATTTCCAACACAGAGATGAGTGAGAGGCGGAAATATCCGTGGAACATTTATCAAAATGAAAAACATTGGACATATTGCATAGGGCAATCCAATATTGAAACTGACTTTGACGCAAAGTGCGTGAAGAACATTACGAGTGTTTATATATGCAACTTAGGGTGATTTCATTTGTGAAATTGTATTTTGGTTGGGGATTTTTATGAACGTGTCTGGGATAATCACCGTGGTCACGGTAAATCACTTGATGACCCGAGGCGAAGTGTAACCTGTTTTTCGTAGGGTATTTACGCCACTGACATAAGTCAGATGGAAGCTATTTAATGTTTGTTTAAACGCGGAAACTTATTCAGCCAAGCTAGTTTAATTTATTATTATTATTATTATTATTATTACTATTAATGTCGTATTTAATTTTGGAGCTTTTCTCTTTAAATTTTATAACCATACAGATAGGTTTTCTATATATTAGAAAACACTATCCATCGGATTATTCCGATAGCCATTATCACAGTAAATTATTTGATTGCGGAGATTTCGGATGTTATTCAGTTTGGGCTAGTAGAGAGATTTGCGTCATCGGGAATTACGGATCCAAGAATAGCCTTTGAGAACAACAACAAGTTGTCGAAACCGAGGAACTTCTCCAACAGCGCGGATTATTGAAAAGGCGATATATGTTTATTGAAACGGAATATTTGCATCCAAGCGTCACTGCGAGAGCAATGAACTTTATGGCGGGAAGAATCACGTGGTGTCACAGCCAATTAAGTGGAGGCCGGGCCACAGCCAGCTGTGTCGTGTTGCGTGATGACGCACGGTGATTGGTCTACAGGCCAGGCAGGAGTCCGAGGAGTGGAACGATGGAAGGGGAAACGGCCGAGTGCATATAGTGACCGCGCGGCGTGAAAAGAGGACTACTAATTTTGTATCTTTCGTCCGAAGTGGACGTACTCATTCTTTGGTTCCGTTATGGACGGACCGTTACTTTGAACATTATAATCTTCGCATTAGTCTCCGGACTCATTACTTGTATTCCATGGTGAACTACATCGTACTGATATACTCCACTGACCAATTCGTCATGGCTATTATATTAGCTGTCGTGAATAGGCAGACCGTGTAAGTGGCTTTGGGATTTTGATCCACCACTAACAGTATTCAAACTTCTATAATTAATTCGACTACATCAAGAAACGAAGAAGATGACGTCGGCCAAGGGTCTACAGCAATCTCTCTTGAAACAACATGTACGAGGGAGAAACTATCTCCATTGGTGAGCGCGAATGACGCATATCTACGTAATCTCTCTCTTTTCATTCTTTTATAATCGTAAATTCAGTAATTCATCCGACTCCAATCTTACGTAATTTTCTGGTGGTAATAGTAAAATCTTTAAGCTCAATTTTCTCACTATTATTATTAAATTTACCACAGTCTTGTTTTTTGGTTATTAAACTCATTTTATTCAACATGCAATCTTTGATTCCAGTAGGTAGTTTTATGTATAAAACAAAACCTTCTCCCAATGCAAATATTATCAGGGTTAATGATGAAATCATACCACGGTCTGATTTCGAAGAGTATCCCATGTGTTCTACGCAAGCTAGGGGTTGATTTAAATATAAATTTTAGGTTTCAACTTGATGTTGGCAACTTGGCACCAAATTAATAATTCAATCTTAGACGTAGACGGTAAAGGTAAGCACCCGTCAGGGAAGCCGTTACACTTGGCAGCAAAACGTGGGACTTGTTGTGGTTTTTCATCACTCACCCCACAAACCGTTACAGTACTATCCCGGCATTCACCTGGAATATATGTGGAAAACCTCGTAAAACACTTCTAAGATGGCTGAGGTAGCAGTAGAATTCACCTTTTCTGAGTTCTGTCTTATGAGGATGAGTGTATCCCGATCCAGTCCTCAGAAAAGAATTAAGTTTCGTGGCAGAGCCGGGAATCGAATATGAATTTCCGCGGTGACAGTTAAGTTAACTAGGCGATACGTTATGAAGTATAGGTCTACTCATGTATTTTTGTATATATTTCGTAATCATTTTCTCTCATTAAAACAACTGTGTGCAATTCAAACAATATGCCATTATATTTAACTGAGGTGTGAAGGAGAAAGATCACTCAAAGGAATCATCGGTACCCTGGAAGTTTCATTGACCCATCCACCTCATGATGGGCATCTTGTTGCAGTGTTTGTTCTGCAAACAAAACCAGTGCACTTGATCTGCGCGCATGTAGGCTCTGTACTTTCAATTCAGCCCATATTATAACCTGTACACAAGAATATTCAAATTCAATGTGTAATTATTCTCTTCCATTCACAATTACAAAATGGAACAGCAACTGTTTTAATGTTATTCGGAGGAATGATGGTAAATTGGACACATATCAACAGATAGAGGCTGAACATCCTATCCCCTGCTATATCTGATTCCGGATGCGTCTACAGGTGTGTAAGATCAATGGTTTGAGTGCAACCACTCATAGCTCATTGCAATATTACTTCATTCGCTTTAGGAGGATTTGAATATTTGTCCGCCTTGTTGCGTACTGACTGTTAACACGGAAGCCTGGGTTCAATTCCCGGCTCTGCCAAGAAATTTAATTCTGGTCTGAGGGCTGGAACGGGGTTTACTCAGCCTTGTGAGGCAAAACTGAGAAGAGGTGGATTTGATTCTTACCTCAACCATCCTGGAAGTGGATTTCCGTGGTTTCTCACTTCTACTCTTGGCAAATGCCGGGATGGTACCTAAGTTAAGGCCACGGCCGCTTCCTACACAAATCGTACCTTGATTACGAGTACACAAACTAGTACAGACATCACAGTGACACAGATTATCAGACAACTTCTGCACGCACCCAAGTACACGGGGCATCATTACCACGATGTCGCAAAGCCCCTAAAGAATCGTAATCAATACTACCCTGAACCAGTTTAGATCAATATTTATGTGAAAATGTAATTTGGGGAAATAATTATCAAATTATCGTCATTTAATGCGCGTTTTGTCGCTCCGTATAGCATGATTTAACTAAGGAGAAGGTAGCATTCAAATGAATGCAACCCAAGAATGTCATTGCCTCTTGCCTGTTAGGCGAGTTTTACATAACATGTCTACAGTCTATCTTGGATGTCTTAACTATAAATGGTCATACAGTACAAAGACGAAACAGGTGTCAATGGTTAGACGTGAACGTGCCGAGAATGTCTATAACGGCATAATATCTGTCAAAGTATTTGATCAATTATCGCATTTACTCAGTTCCAATATCTTCCTCCCAAATTGAGAAGGATTTTACATCATTAGAACACCATAAACGAAAAAATCTCTTGATTTTATGTATGTTTGTTACACTTCGTAACTTTCCGTTCAATTTACGACCAATGAGACACTAATGGGTGCAATAGTTGAGTCATTTTCCGAAGGAGGAAACTGTAACTCAGGTGGAAGAAATTAAGGGATCGAATCCTAGCGTAGTCAGTTGGCATTTTAGGGTGAGCAAATGCGAGGAAGCGGTGCCAGTAGATTTACTGGCACGTTTAAGATCTCCTCCAGGGCAAAAATCCGGCACACCGGCGTCTCTAAAAGCCTCAGTAGTTTAAAGAGACATAGAATCAATAACATTATTAGGTTTTACTTTCAGATGCCCTTTCTGACACCAATTTATTGGGGCGAGTTGATAAGAGTTAAGATGATTGGACTTGCGCCGTGATGCGTGAAGTTCCCCAGTTGGTACTCATAGACAGACATACATTTTATATTGGACATATTCGTTGCGCCAACAAGTCCGACTCCGTGGCTAATTGGTTTGCATGCTAATCTTTGGTGCGAAAGGTCCTGGGGTTCGATTCACGGCTGTTTCAAGGGGATTTCAATCTTCCTTGGTTAATTCCAGTGGCTTGGGTACTGGGTGTTTGTGGCGTCTTAATAAAAGTAGTCGGACAAAAAAAAGTAGACGGGAACGTATATAGTAAAAAAAGGGGAATAAATAAAAAAATACATTATTAATCCTTGTTAGTAAAAATAAAACACGGAGTGTCTGACTAGTCGGTGAGGTTTACATCAAGATTTTCAAATATACGAGTACTTACTCAACCAACTTCATTCCTAGGTGCGGTCCTCCTCGTGGTGTAGTGGCTATAATTCTTGGCTCTCTTAGGTCCGGGTTCGATTTCCAGATCACCCAAGAAATGTAATTCTAGTCTTTGGGGTGGAACGCAATACACTCGGCTCGTGGCGCAAGGATGAGAAGTCGTGGATTCGATTCCTACCTCAGCCATCCTATAAGTGGTTGTTCTATGGTTTCCCATTTCTACTCCAGGCAAATGCCAGGATGATACCAAAATTAAGGCCACGGCCACCTCTTGCCCTAATGCTAACCCAATTACAAATACATATACTAGTACAATCATCTTAATGGCACAGGTTATCAGAGAGTTTCCACAAACACACCTACGTACACGGGGCTACATGAGCACGATATCGCAAAGTCCCTAAATGAAACAACAACAACAACAACAACAACAAGAAAGAGGGGTAAATTGGCAGTAAGAGGCATCCAGGTGGTGATCAACAGTGGGAACAGGGTGGGAACAGTGACAAGCAGGTTCCAGTTTTTATTTTCTTGCTGTATACATTATCACAATGCAGGTTGTTTTTAGTACATCATATAGAAAATGCTTTTAATAGGAGGGAGAATTTTTAATGGAAAGGAAGGAAGGAGGAAGGAAGGAAGGAAGGAAGGAAGGAAGGAAGCTTGTAGTTTAACGTGACGGTTAATCTCGAGATTATGAGCCACGGGACCTCCTCCTTAAGTAGAATCCGAAACACAGAACTTGGCATTTCAGTTCGAAAATCTCACATGCATTGACCGGGAATCGAACCCCGTCCACCTTGGTGAGAAGGAATCAGCTTGACCGCTGTGCCACCACGCCCCCTAATGGAAAAGACCAGTATATGAAAATAGGCCATTTATTTTTGCACAGACTACTTGTTAATTTTAGCGATACAAATCTTTTAGCTTTGCGATTTGCATTAGATAATATGTGCAGTTTTGAAGTAATCTTTTTTTCAGTGTAGCCTGTACATACACGCGTGTTGACCGACTGAAAAGTATAAATTGACAGAACCTGAACATTCTATTCACTACTCTGTCTGTTTCCATATGCCCCTAAAGGTGTCTGTCGTCCATGGTTTGAGTTTAGACACTCATAGCTCATAAAATTTTCACTGACACTTCATTAGGTTTAGGAAAATATGGTTACTACCGTGAGATCAAAATTTTTGTTAAAAAAAAATTAATAATACGGGAAATCATTAACAAATATCATCATTTAGTGCGCGTTTTGTGGCTCTGTACAGCATGATTTGACTGAGGAGAAGTTAGCATTCAAATGCACACAACGCATGAAAGTCATTGCCTCTTGACTGTTAAGCGAGTTATACACACCATGTCTACAGTCTATCTTGGATATCATAGCTATAAATGGTCACGCGAAGACGAAACAGGTGTCAATGGTTAGACGTGAATGCACCAACAATGTCTATAACGGCATAATATCTGCCAACTTTTGTCCAATTATCACATTTACTGTACCGTACTCAGTTCCAATACCTTCGATCCAAATTGAGAAGGATTCTAGAACTAGTAAAATCAACAAATTGTTGGCTCTGAAAATGTTATTAGAAAACCAATGGATCTAATCGTAGAGGGTAAGAGAAGACGATGGTTGATTTCATTGTAGTTGTTGCTTCATTAAGGGACTAGGGCACCTTGGTAATCGGCCTCGTCTTCAATCAAGTTGATAACTTTTCTGTGTAACTATAATATCAGTATTTCGGTATTTAATGATTAAATGGCTTACGCTATTAATGCGGAAGGTAATCTGCGAAACCAGGGACATGGAAACACCTCGATCATTCTCAACTTCTTGTCCCGAGTGGGCAATCACTGACACAACCGTCTAATTTATAAATGTTGTATGAATGTGCCTTGAGTGTTTGACCGTCGTGTCCAATCCTACTCATCAATTGAAGGTTACGTTCCTAAGACATAATACACTGGCTAATTTTATCGTTTCATTTAGAGACATCGTGGTCATTGGTGTCTAATAGTGTGTATTTGAAATTGGGATAGGCTTAGGAAGCGACCGTGGCCTTGGGTTAGTTACCATTCCAGCATTTGTCTACAGCTGAAGTGGGGAAACAACTTCTAGGATTGATGGGGTGGGAATCGAACCCACCTCTTCTTAATTTGTGTCACGAGTCTGAAGTTTGCAACGGACCAGGTGACAACCCATGCTGAGAGTGGTTGCCACAATGCAAGCTGAGTGAAGAACGAATAGTGGATCTCTTGAGTGTTCCTGAATAATATTTTCTGATGTATTTACTTCAATTACGGGCTTGGTACGAATATTTTGTCATCAACACCGGTCCACATGACTCGTGGACAAAGTGCATTGTTGTGTCCTTATTCGAAGTAGGCTAATTGGCTGTGGTATATAAAGTGCACTACAGAAGTAATAGGAATTACATGATTAAATTTTTCTCAAAGAAGATAAATTTATAGCAGTTGTATTTCACGAATCACTATACGGGCATTCATCTCGTCTTTGATGCTCTGGTCTGTGAATAGACTAACTCGCCAGAATTTCCTTTGAATAAATCTATGAAAATGTGTTTTCCAGTTGATGATTTTGTGCATGAATATAAATGTTAGTAGTATCTGAAACGATCGCCAGAGTAATTCTGTGTGAATTTCATATTATATTACGTTTAGTTCGGTAGCAACTTTGTTTTGAGTTCATCCCTTTGGCACAAAAGAGCAGCCGATTAATTTGATTTCCTCAGGTCTACCCATGAACGTGTTTGACTGAAGTCATTTGGATTAGTGGTTACGACGTCGTTGACATTAAACCCAGAGGCTTGTGGTTGGGTTCCCGCTAGTTTTGTGTGTGTTTTTTTTACTGCTGTTCATTCCATGTATTGCTAAATAAATATTCAATTATTATGAATTCATCTGTCCAGAACGCATTTTGAAAAGGGTAAAGCGCAACATTTAATTTAAGGGAACTACCACAGTGAAAACTTGAACTGCACAAGATGTATTCATTAACCGAAACAGCATCAAATTTAGCCGAGTCTTGCCATAAGGCCTTGACCAGACACGTTTGGAACATGCACCGCGTCAGTTCTATCGAATGTGCCTGTTACTGCGTAGTCTACTACATCAAACATATCCGCTTGGACAAGCCTTCCTATAATAGGGATCGAGCAAGCAATACCATATGCACATCATGGGGCTGTACTGACTATTACTGTCATTATCACACTGTACCAACCTTGAGAACGTTAAAATGCAGCTACTTGAGGCAACATTCTGGAATAAGAAAGATCGTTTGCTCGACTAAGCTGCAGGGTAAACGTTTTATTGTTTCATTTTTTAAAATCGCTTATCCTCCCAGCTGGGCTTCACCCATGGATTCTATGAGCGATCATTCCTCTCCCATCACAAGGACGTTGTCTAGGAGCTGAACACACTTTGTCAGCAGATACAACTGGGGATGGTGACAGAACAATCGCCCAGGCGACCGTTCACTTGGGTCTAATTAAGGAAGAGTCAGGGAAGGGATTTTGGAAGGAAATCGACCGTGGACCTGTTGAAAGGAACCGTCCCGGCATTTGCCTGGTGGTGAAAATGGGAGACCACGAAAACCATTTTTAGGACAGCTGAGGTGGGATTCGAACCCACGCTCTCTCGGTGCCAACGAAACACAAGCTAGCGAATTAGCACTCTCGGTCACCGTGGGTGGTTGGCATTCTATGTGTTTAGAAAGATCAACTACTGTACAGTACTTGTATTTCGAATGATTGATTACGACTTGCAGAATAAATAAGTTACTGTTTGAGTAAATAATGTTCAACGAGGGTTACAAACATTCAAAATCATTTATCCACAGCTTGTAGCAATAAATAGGGTAGTGTTAGTTCTCCAAGAAGTCAACCTACTTTTATGAAAATGTTGTTGTTGTTGTTTCATTCCAGGGCCTTGGACATCGTGGTCATATAGGCTCGTATACGTTCGTGCATGTGGAATTTGTCTGACAACTTGTGTTATTGAGGTGTCTTAAGTTGTTATTCAGGTGAGGATTGAGAAGGAAGAGATCGTGGCCTTAAGTTAGGATCCATCTCGGCATTTGCCTTGAGTAGAAGTGGGAATCCACGGAATAGCGCTTCCAGGATGGCTGAGGTGGGAATCGAACCTACCCGTCTTCTCAGTTTTGCCTCACGAGGCTCAGTGTACCCCGTTACAGCCCTCGGTCTAGAATTAAATTTCTTGTTAGAGCCGGTAATCGAACCTGGACCTCTGGGGCGACAGTATAGAATGCTAGCCGCTACACCAAAATATGGTCTTATTTCTATTGCTCTGTTCTATATATCACTGTCAATTAGGCCTACCTCAAATAAGGAGAGAGGAATGCGCTTTGTCAGCTGCTGTATGTTTTACTAATGGACGTATCGAGCCTTGTGGACCTGTACTTGAAGCGTCTGAAGCCGAGCCATCGAGCGAGCCCGACGAGCTACTGTATATTGCCTGATTTGCTGAACACTGGAGTGTATCCCGTTCCCGCACTTAGACCTGGGAATGGAACTGCAAACCTTGGGGATAATGGGGCTTAACATGTAGGTTATCGGCCCCAGGAACTTCCAGTAATGCTAGTCATGATCGCGGGAGCTGCACCGATGTCTCGCAATTCAAAAGAAAGAAACAAAATACCCATGTAAACGGTGGCGACAGCGCTAGGCCATGGAGCCTAGCTATCAGCGGACTGGGTAGACGGGGATTCGAACCCCACCATCAGCCTTTCATGAAATGGTTTTCTGTGGTTTCGCATATTCAACTCCAGGCAAATTCCGGGACGGTACCTTTTAATTTCCACGGTCACTTCCATCTCCTTGCCCAGTTTCATTCAGCTTCATTACCGGGTAGTTAGCCGTGGTCGTTACGGCGTGGTTGCAGGCAGTCGCTCACATCCGGGAGGCGAGGAAGTTTGAATCCCCACGCCGGCAACCTTGAAGATGGTCTTCTGTGGTTTCCTATCTTCCTTACTGGCAAATGGCCGTGATGGTCCCTAACCATAGGCCACAGTCGCTACCTTCCAATTCCTGGTCCTTACATTCACACCGTCCTCCCCAGACAACACTCCACACGCGACGGTACTTGTAGCTCACCCCATGGGTGTCCCCATAGAAGCAGCTACAAACTCTGGTGAGCCGAACATGTCCTCGAATACTCCTGGCACTAAGAGCTATACGAAAAAAAAAAATAATAAAAAAATATATATATATAAAAAAAAATCATCTTCATTCATTTCATCTCTCATGGGGTTGGCGTCAGGAAGGAAATCTGGCCGTATACCCCCCCCCCCCCCCCCTGCCCGCCACATAGACTTTAACATCATCCACGACCCCGTTGAACATAGGAATATTAACGGTAGACATACTGTACAATACGCAACGCTCACCTATATTAACGGTGGGCTCTATCTAAGTAATCAGCTAAACAGTTTTCAAATTCATGATATAGACATTTTAAGCTCACCGGGCTAAACTTTAGAAACCCTCTTGAAGGAGCGCTTTGGAGCGCTGTAGATGGTGTTGCACTGGTACCAGGCGGTCATGTGACCCTTTTGACCGTAGGATGGGAAGTAGTGTGTGTGTGCCAGTCTTCAAGCTGCAGGACTTCCATGGGTCAAAATACTCCGGAAGGTGGTGGTAGCTGACTGCAGGGATGCAATATGGTCCAAAGAGTCACGATTTCAAATGAATCAAGGCGTCAAGTGTTCTGAAGGCTCAACGAGACGTTTAACCCGCAGTGTAGTTCAGACAGAAGATGCTTTTGTTTTTGGTGTTTCTAGTACTGTACTATTACTTATGCTCAGTCAATCAGGTCACCGTGAACATAAACCAGAATATTTATTTCAACACAATCAGTGACCAACATTCAACATCTTCATGATAGGAATGCTGTGGACACTCTCATATTCCAAGGTGACAACAGACGTGTTCACAAGGCTGCACACTCACGTGACTGGTTTGAGGAACACCAGGACACCTTGTCGCACCTTGACTGGCCCACTAAATCACCTGATTCTAATCCCATAGAAAATGTGTGGAACTGTCTGGAACAACGATTGAAGCGCAGTAAACAACTTCCCGATTATTTGATGGCTCTACGGAATCTATTGGTCAGAGAGGGGTTCAACTATATTGCTCATGTGAACAACGTGGTGTTACACGTAATAGAACTATGAATCCAGTGGGTAAATTTATTAATGCCTTCACACTGATAATAAAATTCATAATAGGAACGTTTTAGAACATATGGAATCTTATAATTAAATAATGTACGAATGTGTCCACGCTATGAGGCGTGAAATACAGTATCTGGACACATAGAATTGCATGAATGCAACCTAATTAAGGATGTGACGTGATATACTTTTGTTACCTCTGGCAGTTTTACACATTTTCAAAGCAGACAAAATCCGCTCACAAAGGTACTGTTCTAAGCTCCGGCATTAAAACATAGTGTGACCCCACTTGCCCTGCCCTTGAGCCAGATGCCCCTTGGAGCATTGTTGCACTATTCCTCGAGGCGGTTTAAAATACGCACTTTAATTACAACAATGGTAACCTTGCCCAAGGTTAGATGACGCTGGCCTTGATCCCTGAGCTACGACTGCCAGCCACTTTCAACATGCTTACATACAGCACATTTGTGATTTAACAGGCTTTTGAGCAATAGGAAGCAAGTACAGTATCTATTGAATATGCAACGACAGGCTAATGAGCCTATGATTGCGTACGACGGACACATGCTGAAACGTCTTCCATATGAGGGTATCTAGGACTGCGCGTGGATTGGGCATTACCCATATGCATTTCCCTTTACCAAAAGAGGCGGGCAATGGGCCTACTCGCCTTCATCACGGAAACGTGATTTGTGCATAGCAGTACCATAGCAGTAGCAACACTCCAATACGTGACCAATGCAAAGATACAAATAACAGGTCTGAATAATACTGTACATTCGAAGTCACTGAGAACTCTTTATGAGATAGGACAGTGTACAGTACATTAGCCCAAACTAAAGTTGAAGAGGGAATTATGATCATTGACTGGAGAACAACTGCTTGTGAACGGTGATTTATAGAAACAAGACACGGGAATAGGTGCACCTTTTTAGGGCATCTAATTGAAATTCTAGGGAGCAGCATTGAATTTGTGCGCGCAGGCAGAAGGTACAAGAGAGTCATGCTTGGTTTGGCTCGGCTCGCAGCTCCAGACAGCTAAGCCGTCTGGCTGGCTCGCACTACAAATGACACGTTAGTTGAGTTGATGATTAACATAAAGGTCAGCCTGAGGTAAGCTATATTCAGACCAGTACGCATAAAATTGACTGCATTAAAGCAAAGGGTTATGGCATATCTTTGTACATCGACCAGACTGGCTACTGTGTGAAGGAATTGGTGTATGTGGAATCTGACTGATAACCCGTGTCATTGTGATAGCTCTAAAAGTGTATGTTTCGTAATTAAGATCTAGGATTAGGAACGAAGCGTTCATGGCCTTAAGTTGGGAACCGTCCAGGAATGTTCTTAACGTAGAAATGATAATCCACAGAAAGCCTCTTTTAGGATGACTGAGGTGGGTTTTCAGTGGTTTTCCACATCTAGTCTACCTATTCTAAATTTTGCCTCACGAGGCTGAGTGTACCCTGTTCCAACCCTCAGGCCAGAAAATAATAATTTGATAAAGCCGGGAATCGAATCCAGGAACTTTGAATCCGGAGTCTCAGTACTGAGCCCGAGACCACAGAAGGCAGCCATTATCTGCTTTTCATTGATTCTTCAGCAAAATACAATAATCGATTTATACGTTTCAGTCGGTCAACACATTTTTGTGCAATTAAATCAGCCTGAGTAACTACTCGTATATAGGCTATAACATACTATTTCTGAAATAAATTACATGTATCAATATAATTCACCGAATAAAGAGGAATTTTGAATCCTAAATACTTACTATTCACTGATGAAGGGGGAGTTCAGGAACCTAAATATTATTGACTGGTTAGGGGGAGTACAGAATCGTAAATATTATTTAACCGATAAAGGGGAAATTTGGAATCCTAAATATTATTCACTAATAAAGGGGGAATTTAGAATCCTAAATATTATTCACTGGTTAGGGGGAGTACAGAATCGTAAATATTATTTAACCGATAAAGGGGAAATTTGGAATCCTAAATATTATTCACTAATAAAGGGGGAATTTAGAATCCTAAATATTATTCACTGGTTAGGGGGAGTACAGAATCGTAAATATTATTTAACCGATAAAGGGGAAATTTGGAATCCTAAATATTATTCACTAATAAAGGGGGAATTTAGAATCCTAAATATTATTCACTGGTTAGGGGGAGTACAGAATCGTAAATATTATTTAACCGATAAAGGGGAAATTTGGAATCCTAAATATTATTCACTAATAAAGGGGGAATTTAGAATCCTAAATATTATTCACTGGTTAGGGGGAGTACAGAATCTGAAATATTATTCACTGGTTATGGTGAGTACAGAATCCCAAATATTATTCACCGATAAAGGGGAAATTTAGAATCCTAAATATTATTCACTAATAAAGGGGGGATTTAGAATCCTGAATATTATTCACCGATAAAGGGGGAATTTATAATCCTAAATAATATTCACTGATAAAGGGGAAATTTAGAATCCTATATATTATTCACTAATAAAGGGGGAATTTAGAATCCTAAATATTATTCACTGGTTAGGGGGAGTACAGAATCTGAAATATTATTCACTGGTTATGGTGAGTACAGAATCCCAAATATTATTCACCGATAAAGGGGAAATTTAGAATCCTATATATTATTCACTAATAAAGGGGGAATTTAGAATCCTGAATATTATTCACCGATAAAGGGGGAATTTATAATCCTAAATAATATTCACTGATAAAGGGGAAATTTAGAATCCTATATATTATTCACTAATAAAGGAGGAATTTAGAATCCTAAATATTATTCACCGCTAAAGGGGGAATTTATAATCCTAAATATTATTCACTGCTAAAGGGGGAATTTAGAATCCTAGATATTATTCACTGATAAAGGGGAAATTTAGAATCCTAAATATTATTCACTAATAAAGGGGGAATTTAGAATCCTAAATATTATTCACTGATAAAGGGGGAATTTAGAATCATAAATATTATTCACTGATGAAGGGGGGATTTAGAATCCTAAATATTATTCACTGATAAAGGGGGAATTTAGAATCCTAAATATTATTCACTGATAAAGGGGGAATTTATAATCTTAAATATTATTCACTGATAAAGGGGAAATTTAGAATCCTAAATATTATTCACTTATAAGGAGGGAATTTAGAATTCTAAAATTTGTTCGCTGATAAAGGGGAAATTTGGAATCCTAAATATTATTCACGGATAAAGGGGGAGTTCAGGAACCTAAATATTATTCACTGGTATGGGGGAGTACAGAATCCTAAATATTATTCACTGATAAAGGGTGAAATTAGAATCCTAAATATTATTCACTGATAAAGGGTGAATTTTGAATCCTAAATATTATTCACTGATAAATGGGGAGTTTAGAATCCTAAGTATTGTTCACTGTTAAAGGGGGAATTCAGAATCATAAATATTATTCACTGATAAAGGGGGAATTTAAAATCACTTTAAATCAATCAATCAATCAATCAATCAATCAATTAAAATCAATTTAAAACTATTCACTGATAAAGGGGAAATTTAGAATCCTAAATATGATTCACTGATAACTGGGAAATAAGAATTCTAAATATTATTCAATGTCAAAGGGGTAGTTTAGAGTATTAAATATTATTCACTGATAAAGGGGGAATTTAGAATCCTAGATATTATTCACTGATAAAGGGGAAATTTAGAATCCTAAATATTATTCACTGATAAAACGGGAGTTTAGAAACCTAAGTATTGTTCACTGATAAAGGGGGAATTCTGAATGCTAAATATTATTCACTGTTCAAGGAGGAATATTAAGCCCGGTCCGTTGCTGTCTGTTGGATGGTCCTGAGGAGTGAGTAGTTGCATGTTTCTTTCATGGCTTTGACTGAGCGCTTTTGAAACTTCATCCTTCATTGATCCTGTCCAACAATGGTGTCGGTAGTAATGCTCGCCACTAGTCTGCAGTTCGTTGTTCGCTATTCTCAAGTTGTGGATATTGTTCCTTTCCTCAGGTGTTAAGGTACTTCCCTAAACTTGTCATAATGTAGTACAGGCCAGGGATGGATTTACAGGGATGGGAGGCTCAGTGAATTACAGGCCAGAGCGGTATGTGTCCATGAGTGGCAAAATTATAGGCCTAACCTTATTAGAAATTGGGAAATATATTTGCACTTGCTGAGTGAAGCTGGCCACCAGAGCTGAATTGTACTCGTATAGTCAGCTGGGCCCTCCCTTTCCCTAGCCATAAGGAAGTTTATGTATTGTTACGTGCCACCCCCCTAGTGGCACTTTTGTTAACTGGATTACGGTGGGTTAAAGCACAACACAGATTGTTCCTTTAAAGAAATAATTAACTTTATTGCGGCCAGAAATATACACCACTCAACAGCAAGTACAAGCAATTAGAACCTTACTCCAGTTTCCTCTGGCCTCTTCCTTATGGAGCGCTCTAGCCCCTTTCACTTGTCAACAAACCACAGAAGTTAATCCGTCCTAATGAGTCAGGTGGCCTTGACAAAAACTACCTGCACCTCTTCCTTATGCACACAAACTACAGTTACTTACGATAACCTGCTACACGCTGCTTCGCTGTCCACAAGCTGAGAAACAATGTCATTGGATTTCGTAACTCGCACGGCATTTCGCCACAATACCTCTGTCGCTCAGTGAAATCACACTCGCTCAAAACACAGGCAGTCCCCTGTATGCTTCTCACTTCCTCGCTGTCAAGAGAATCAGCTTCACTAGGGGTTTCGCAAGTCACGTTACCACACTTCTGTCGCTCAGGATAAACGCTCGCACTAGCTCGAAAAACACAAACACACCGCTTGACAGGTCGCTCTTATATAGCAAGCCGGTGACTCAATAAATGCTCCTAGACCCATCCAGGGTTCACGGCTTCTCGAGGTTTCCATCACTGGCGGAGTCACGAATGTTCTGGACCATCCCTTTGCCCTAGTAGTCCTGTTGCATAAGGCGCACGCAATACACTGAGGCAGAGCACAGCCCAGCCCTGGGGCAGTTGTGACTCATGCGGCGAGCGATGAAATAAACTCACAGCCGTAACACCACCCCCTTCCTAAAAGGCTGATCGTCCCGATCAATCATCGGTCCGTCTGTGTCCCTCCGTAGGCTGCCAGGCGATCTCGATGCACGATCTTCATCTTCGCCCTCGGGCTCCGCTGGATCC
This sequence comes from Meconema thalassinum, assembly GCA_946902985.2. Lineage (NCBI taxonomy): Eukaryota > Metazoa > Arthropoda > Insecta > Orthoptera > Tettigoniidae > Meconema > Meconema thalassinum. Next base: position 666,057,272 of record OX336389.2, on the reverse strand, counting down.
TGTAGACGACATCGTTGATCCGTTTCACGACTCGGTACGGGCCCTCCCAGGACTTCTGCAGTTTGGGTGACAGGCCTTTCTTCCGTAATGGGTTGAAGAGCCAGACCAGGTCGTCCTCGTGGAATCCGCCGGCATCCGTCTGTTGGTCGTATCGGGTCTTCATTCGGTCGGTCTCGATCCGCAGTTTCCTCCTCGCGAACGCGTGCACATCCTCCAGTTGGTCTACCAGTTCTTGACAATACTGGCTTACCGGGACCGGATCATTCCCAGGTCCGCCGAAGGCAAGATCGACAGGTAGACGGAGCTCTCTCCCAAACATGGCCCGGGCTGGTGTGCACCCGGTGGCTTCATGCACGGCGGCGCGGTAGGCCAGGAGAAATAGTGGAAGATGTTTGTCCCAATCCCTCTGGTGCTCGCTGACAACTGTTCGGAGATGGTTCTCGATGGTGCGATTGAATCGCTCTACCACCCCGTCGGACTGAGGGTGTAGCGGCGTTATCCTTGTCTTCCGGATTCCCAGCAGCTGGCATAGGTTCTGGAACACCTGCGACTCGAAGTTCCTCCCTTGGTCGGAGTGCAGCTCCAGGGGTACTCCGTACCGGCTGACGAATTCCTTCACCAGGGTCTCTGCGATCGTCGGGGCTTCTTGGTTAGGGAGCGCATACGCCTCCGGCCATTTGGTAAAGTAGTCGCTGACGACCAATATGTAGCGGTTCCTTGCCTCGCTTAACGGGAATGGCCCAGCAACACCGATGGCCACTCTCTCTATGGGGCCGCCCACGTTGTAGGTCTTCAGTGGACCCCGTCGTCTTCGTCCTGGGCCCTGGTTGGCTGCGCAATCGTGGCACCTCGCGCAGTGGTTCTCCACGTCAGTTCGGCATCCGATCCAGTAGAACCGCTCTCTCAGCTTCTCCAGGGTCTTCTTTATCCCTAGGTGTCCACCAGATGATCCTCCATGGACATCCTTCAGGACTTCCTCCGTCATAGCCTTTGGAACGACGACTTGTTCCCGAGATGTCTTCCCGTCGGTGCTCTCCCAGGCGCGGCAGATGAGGCCATCCCTTACAATCAGCGAGTCCCACTGCGCCCAGTAGGACTTAAACTTTGGGCTGCAGTCACTCACAATGTTCCACCCGGGTCTGGGGACACAGGCCCTCTTCCATTCGGCTATCAGTCCCAGGTCATCATCTTCTGCTTGTGCCCGCGTGAAAGATTCGCGGCTCCAGTTCCCTTGAAGTTCCACAGTAGTCCGTCGGCACTGTATCCCGGTGTTCTCCTCCCTCCTAGTACAGAAGGTGCAGTCTTCGGGGCACGGTCTTCGTGACAGGGCGTCGGCGTTAGAATGCAGTTGGCCTTTCCTGTGCTGGATCTCGAAGTTGTACTGTTGATGCCTCTCTAACCACCACGCGAGTTGACCCTCGGGCTGTTTGAAGTTCAGGAGCCACCGCAGGGATGCATGGTCGGTCCTGATGAGAAATTCTTGCCCGTACAGGTACTTGTGGAAGTGTTCGATGGTCTTCACGACGGCGAGCAGTTCCTTCCTGGTGACGCATTAGTCCCTCTCTGGCTTTGACAAGGCTTTGCTGAAGTAGGCCACTACTCTCTCCTCGCCGTCCACTATTTGCGACAAGATTCCCCCTATACCAAAGTCGCTGGCGTCGGTATCGACGATGAACCTTGTTCCAGGTCTGGGGTAGGCCAGAATAGGCGCGGTGCACAGAGCCTGCTTGAGTTGTTCGAAGGCACTGTGGCATTCTGCTGTCCATGTGAAGAGTTGGTCCTTCTCAGTCAGTCGATGCAGTGGTTTGGCGATGTCGGCGAATCCTCTCACGAAGCGACGGTAATAAGTGCAGAGTTCCAGGAAGCTTCGTAGTTGGGACTTGTCCTTCGGAACTGGCCACTCCCTCACAGCTGCGGTCTTTTCTGGGTCGGTGCGCACCCCTTCTTCGGATTCAATATGCCCAAGGTACTGGACCTGCTTCTGGAGGAGCTGACACTTCTTGGGGCTCAACTTCAGCTGGGCAGCCCGTAGCTTCATCAAGATCTCCTTCAGGTTGCTGTAGTGCTCCTCGAAGCTTTTTCCCAGAACGATGACGTCGTCTAGGTAGACCAGGCAGGTCTTCCAGTGTAGTCCCCTCAGAATGGACTCCATTAGCCTTTCGAAGGTCGCAGGGGCGTTGCAAAGACCGAATGGCATGACGGTGAACTGCCAGAGCCCGCTGCCCACAGAGAACCCAGTTTTCTCGTGGTCCTTAGGGTGGACCTCCACCTGCCAGTAGCCACTCTTCAAATCCAAGGTGGAGAACCATCTTGATCCTGATATGGTGTCCAGCGTGTCGTCGATCCGGGGTAGAGGGTAGCTGTCCTTCTTCGTGACGTCGTTCACCCGCCTGTAGTCCAGGCAGAACCTGGTGGAACCGTCCTTCTTCTTCACAAGCACGACCGGAGAACTCCAAGGACTATGTGATGGCTCGATCACCCCTTGCTCCTTCATCTCTTCTACCATCCGGTCGACTTCGGCTTGCTTGGCGAGTGGGACACGTCGGAATGGGGCCCTAATCGGTGCGCTGTCCCCAACGTCGATTCTGTGCTGGACCAAGCTTGTCCTGCCGAAGTCTTTGCTCCCCATGGAGAAGAAGTCCTGGAATTCGCGTAGCAGGTTCTGAAGTTGGCGTGATTGTTCCTCGTCTAAATGGTCCTGGGATCCCTGGTACAGGTTCTGTAGTTCTTCTGGCAGTGCGCGTCTTCTTCGGTTGTCCGTCTGCAGGTGTCCGTCCGTCGTATCTGTGATGCGGGCAATCCAGGTAACGGGCTCGCAGACTCCTAGGTTGGTGTCCCGGTGAACCGTAATGTCGTAGTCGTTCAGGTTGGACAGGCGGACGTACGGCCGAGATGACGTGTCGATGAGGGTCTTGGCAACTAGCAATCCTTTTGTCTGGATGTCCTCATATTTTGGCTCGATGACAGCCGCCACTCCCTCAGCAGTTCCGTCGACAATTACGGCGGCGCTGACCTCCGTCATGGCAGGAACGATGACGTCCTCTCTCAGCCTTACTCGTCGTGCGCTGACGGCCTCGTGTGCTGGTTGCAAAGCAAGTTCCTCACCTCCGAAGTGCAGAGTGTTGGTACTCAGATCCAAGATGATGTTGTTCTGGTCCAGGAAGTCCAGTCCGATGATCACTTCATTTGATACGTCAGCCACAAGCACTGGATGCTTTATCGCCCGTCGACCTATGACGAACTCCAGTGATGCTTCGCCATGTACCGGTGTGGAGTCTCCGGTCGCGGTTATTAGCTGGAGGTTCCTTTGTGTGGGTTGCACTCTCCACTTCGGGATCACGGTGGGACTGACGATGGTCCTCGATGCTCCCGTGTCGATTAGCATGGGCCAGCTCTCTCCGTTGACGACTCCGTCGACCATCAGGCTGCTATTATCCCTCCGTAACTGCGTCACACGAACTTGGACTGCCGGGGCTTGACGACTGTCACAAGCCAACCTTTGCCCCCGAAGGCTCGCTGATACTTGCTTTCCTGGGCCGCGCGGTTTCTCTACGACTGACTGTCCCGACGGAAACCCTTGGCGGTGGCAATCACCGCAGTCCTTGCTCAGGTGGCCTCTCTTACGGCAGGTCCAGCAGGTCGGTAGTCTTCTTCCAGGCCGCCTCTCCGGATGTCCTTCGGCTACGTTTTTGTTGGTGGTACTGCGACTCTTGAAGAACCGGCCTTGCACCTCCATCAGTTCATCGGCCAGGGGATTGGTCTTGTCGGCTTTGGCTGGATCGTCGACGTCCACCTGACGTGCCCGCGCGCGCATTCTAGATACCTGTTTTGCCGTCTCGAACTTAAGTGCGTGGCTCAGCGCATCTGCCAGGGTCTTATTGCGCGCTAGTCGCAGCGCCTGTTGAATGTCCGGGTCCCGTAGCCCGTCGGTGAAGGTCTGCGTCGCAATCTGTTCCAGAAAGTCGGCCGGCGCTGTTGGATAGGCGCACCTTACGAGGCGTGCGATGTCCATCTCGAACTCCTGCAGGGTTTCCGCGTTCTTCTGTACCCGGGTCCGGAACTGCATCTGGTAGGCCTGCTGAAGATGGCTATCTCCATATCGGGACTCCATATGGGCGATCAGTGAAGCGTAGTCCTGGGATCCAGTCAGGATGGCCTGAAGGACATTAAGGGCGTCACCTCTCAGCGCTACAATGAAAGCTGTAGCCTTTTCTGTGTTGTTCCAGTTGTTTATGGAACAGGCTGCCTCGAACTGACGTAAATAGGTGCTCCACGGGACCTATCCGTCGAAGGTTGGGAGCGTCACTCTGCTCTGTCCCGTTCCTGATATTCCCGGTGTACCTGTGGGCGGGCATCGGTGCAGCTCGGCAACTTCCTCTTGAAGAGCGTTGAATCTCGCTTCCATCCCCGTCGACGGGCGTTGGTTCAGCTCAGCAATTTCCTTTTGTAAAGCGTTGAATTTCTCTTCCACCCCCGTCAGTGGGCGTTGGCGCAGTTCGGCAACTTCCTCTTGTAAGGCGTCGAACTTCTTTTCTACTGCTGTGACTTCCTCACGTAGGCCCTGGCAGACGGTGTTAACTTCCTGACGCAGACCCTGTTCCAATTTCTTTTGACTTTCCTGTAATTTCGTCAGCAGACACTCTTCCAGATTTCTCTGGCCATCCAGAAATTTGGCGGTTAGGTCCTCTGCTAGCTTCTTCTGGCCGTCTTCTAATTTAGCAGTTAGGTCCTTGGTTAAATTCTTCTGGCCGTCCTCCATCTTCTTCTGGCCGTCTTCCATCTTCTTCTGGCCGGCCTCCATTTTGGTTTCCATGCCACTTAACTTTTCTAGCAATGCTGCCAATTGCGCCTCCATTTTAGCTGTTTGTCTTGCAAAGGGCATGCACTCACAGGAAAATTCGAGAAAATGACCTGCTCGGGTTTTGAAACCAGGACCATCAGGTGTTGTTCTTGAGTTCGTAATCCGGCTTCTGACACCAGTTGTTACGTGCCACCCCCCTAGTGGCACTTTTGTTAACTGTATTACGGTGGGTTAAAGCACAACACAGATTGTTCCTTTAAAGAAATAATTAACTTTATTGTGGCCAGAAATATACACCACTCAACAGCAAGTACAAGCAATTAGAACCTTACTCCAGTTTCCTCTGGCCTCTTCCTTATGGAGCGCTCTAGCCCCTTTCACTTGTCAACAAACCACAGAAGTTAATCCGTCCTAATGAGTCCGGTGGCCTTGACAAAAACTACCTGCACCTCTTCCTTATGCACACAAACTACAGTTACTAACGATAACCTGCTACACGCTGCTTCGCTGTCCACAAGCTGAGAAACAATGTCACTGGATTTCGTAACTCGCACGGCACTTCGCCACAATACCTCTGTCGCTCAGTGAAATCACACTCGCTCAAAACACAGGCAGTCCCCTGTATGCTTCTCACTCCCTCGCTGTCAAGAGAATCAGCTTCACTAGGGGTTTCGCAAGTCACGTTACCACACTTCTGTCGCTCAGGATAAACGCTCGCACTAGCTCGAAAAACACAAACACACCGCTTGACAGGTCGCTCTTATATAGCAGGCCGGTGACTCAGTAAATGCTTCTAGACCCATCCAGGGTTCACGGCTTCTCGAGGTTTCCATCACTGGCTGAGTCACGAATATTCTGGACCATCCCTTTGTCCTAGTAGTCCTGTTGCATAAGGCGCACGCAATACACTGAGGCAGAGCACAGCCCAGCCCTGGGGCAGTTGTGACTCATGCGGCGAGCGATGAAACAAACTCACAGCCGTAACAGTATGTTCTGTTGGCAGTACAGCTGTCAGTCGGTAGAGCATTTCCGGCGACGCAAATCAATGTTTTTCAATTTATTTCACTCAAAATTCAAATATATCAACTTACTGGACGACTAGGCCAGTACCGCCCTCTGGCGTCACGCTATCACGTGACTTTGTTTACAAACCGATGTGGGCAGCCAGGAGTTGCTTGTGTGCGTTGTAGTTAGGAATTAGGCTTAAATATTCGTTGTTTCTTATTATACCTTTTATAGTAATGGTTCAGCCTACAAGTGCAGCTTTTATTTGCTTGTAAAAAAGAAAAAGAAAACCATCACACGGAATTAGGAAGCTTGTGGTTTAACAAGAGTTTAGTGCTTTTCAGTCGGTCAACACGAATGTACCCAAAAGAGATGGGTTGTGCCCTAATCCTGAAATAAATTACATGAGATTAATAACGTGACCGTTAATATCGCGATCATGTGCCACGGAACCTCCTTTTAACGTGAAATTTGAACCACAGGACATGACATTCCCCTTCGAAAACTTCACACTCAGTGACCGGGAATCGAACCTGGTCTGCTTTAGAGAGAGGCCAACAGCTTGACCGCTGCGCTAGCACGCCCACACATGTTACTACGCCTACGTTGCTGTAATCCTATACAGCAGTAATTTGGGGCAGATAACCTCACTGTTCCGCCTCTTAAAACAATAACGAGCTAACTAACAGCAGTAAATTGAGACATAAATTAAAATGTATAACTATATTTTAAGAAGCCTACTTGTATGTCTGTGGAATATGAAAAATTGACAGAATTCAGAAAATTGTCCTCTTCCTGTTAGGTTCCGAGATTTCCATGTTCATCACTGGTTCTGGATCTATGCACTTTCCACTAGGATTAGCCTATGTCACTCCTGCTTAACGGACGTGCAGGATATTTTGGCAGGAATTTCAGCAACTCCAGCACAGCTTAGATGATATATGAGGTAAAACAATGATTAGATTAGAGTGTTTCCATTTGGGAATTTGGAAATGTTTGGGTTATCGGGCACAAGAATGGAGTTGCAACTGGGAAATATGGAAGAGACCAATATTAAAGCTTTACTTGGTATGTTTATTCTGAATTCAATAATTAATTTATTATTCATAAAAAAATTAGTAAAATGGATGCTTCTAATAAATATATTACAATAAAAGAATAGAGCTCAATTTCAAATTCATTAGTAATATTTCCTCCATGAAAATAAATAGCACTTGCAAGGTAAAATTCACTTAATACGTTTGAAAATTCTCTTCAGAAGAGTTATTAAAAAAATTGCAATGAATGTAAATATTTACTATAAGGTGAGGGTCCATAAATTGGAAACCCTATAAAAGGGGCCTACAATAATCAACTGTCAGTTGGAAGAGCCAAACATTCGTTATGAAGGTATTTATACACTTATCTTTTCGTTTGCGGGTAGTAATTCTTGATGATTAGAATAAGACTAGGTTCGGTCTTACAAAACTGGCAGCAAGCGAAGGAAGATATACCCTTGAATATTCAAGAGCTCTCAGTTGAAGGAGTCTCTCCAAGCAGCAGGAAAAGGATGTGTTAGCCCGCCCAGGGCATGGAACCAAATTGACAGTCATGGATCGGCGAAGTGTCCGGGTTCGGTTCCATCCAAGATTCTCATCCTTGTAGGTAGCGAGATGAAGAGCAGCAGAATTTCAAGAGGGAAAATTCCACCAGTGGAGAAGCGCCTCTTGGTAATGACGCAACTCAGGTAGCCGAGTAGGCCACGCAGAACAGCATGAAGATCCTCCAGGTGAGAGTTTGTAGCTGAGCACCGTAAGTGCTGTCAAGAACAGCGCTATGGCTGCATAGTAGGAACTTGTAGAACTGCAGAGCAGCAGAGCTCGAAGAGACCAGGAGTTATATAGCTGGCGAGACGTCAGAGAGATTATGTCTACGAAAACCAGCTGGGGAAAGCTGACCGTCAACCAGCGTATAGAATTGTCCAGCCGCCCAGGTAAGCGGACAGGCCCGACTCAGTACATACGCGAAAGATTTGTAGAGAGTAGCTCTAAAATATACTTCAAGTATGATGAGTAAAAAACACAAGTACTTGGTAACATTAATACATTCGAAACACAAGTTAATAAATTAATAAACATTAACATGCAGAGGAGACCACGCTCTCACTGCAACGAAAACAAATAGAATAATGGGGCAGAAAAATTGAAGAGTATTTCAAACTCGTGGGGAAATACAAAGGTTACAATATAAACCTATTCACTAAAGCGAATAAATAATGAAGAGGAAGATTGATGTATAGGCCTATGTGCTATGTGGCCTTAAATCCAGGTCGTCAGTCAAATACTGAGGAAGAAATATATCTATAGTAGGCCTAGACCTACTGTACAGCGTGTTCTGATTCAACACGGAACTGTAAAATGGATTGCCTACCCACCCGCAATCAGCTTTAAATCTGCTCGCAGCGCGCTAACGACGGTGCTGAGTTCGATTTCACTGATTGCCGCGCTCTTTCAAAATATATTTACACAGGCTTCACAATAAGTTCGAATGATTTCTGTTTCAGAACTTGTTATTTTACGCTTCTGGTAATGGCTTTTGCAGAGCATTTCTATAAATTAAGATTTAATTTTACAACATAGTCTATTACAACACAATGTATTTTTGTGTTGTATTTTATCTACAACGCAATTTATTGATTTTTATCCCAATGCCACAAAACGAGACACAATTTCGACATGATTTCTTACAAAATTGAGTTTAATTAAGAATAAGTTAAAACGATCTCTATTTCAGAACTATTTACCTGCAACAATGTACAGTAAAATGATAGAACGACGAACACAGGCAGTTTAGTCTTACTTCATACTCCAGGACATATTGGATGATTCTACATTGGCGAAGTCGAACAACTTGCTTTTTCAATAAGATGGTCATCCAGCACACTCCTCCAGACTGGCAGGAGAAGTTTTTATCCGATTGTTTCATAGCCGGTGGATAGGAATTGGCGGCTTTATAGAATCCCCACAACGCACAGTGGGTCAAAATCGAAATATAGGACAAAATTATTTATTTTCATAATTAACAAATCAAAATGTATTACTTCTACAGCATTCTCACATAATTGCCGCTCACTATTCTGGGATATAAGCGCATCTTAGTGTAAATCTGTCACCATTGTTCGAGCAGTCTGAATTGGAGGGTGAATGTTATTGGCAGTGGTTTGGTTGTCTTCGTGGTTAGTATCATGGTTTAAGAAGGAACATGCAGCTGAAGGTATGATCTTTGTAACGTGTTTCAGTTATTAATGGACGTAATTCTTACGTAATTTTAGCTATATTTGCATTATATAATATTTAACTATTATTAAAAAAATATATTATTACTTAGATTTTTAGTATGTCGCGTCACTCTGCGTCACTTTCTACTTAATGTTAAAATGCAGATAAAGTCTTGTAGTTTTCGCCTGTTATAAGATTTTTTGCATCTTTTTGCAACTTACTTAGTAATTTTACGTTTTAGAAGATGCCGCGCAACTAGTTCTCACACGTTTACAACTGTTTGAAGCACTGGGTTGGACGATTATGTCAACAGTGGTGTATTCTTTGGAATACACGGTAAGACAGAGTAAGCTTTTGCTTCTCTTTGTTTTAGTTCATCCCTTCCCTTTTTCGCAAACAACAACAGTGATCTCCTGATTTCTCTTTGTTGGTATATGTTTCTTACAATACCTGTAAGTCTGTTCTAGATATATATCTTCCATGACCCACCTAGCGTCATCTAGCAGCGAATCTCTGAAGTTCCTCAATTCTTCCCTGTACAAGAGGACTTCCTTACCAATCTAGCCACCAGATCTCGTCGCTATCGCCAGCTATCATCTCCGTGATCAAGAGAATTTCGTCTACTTTTTCACCCACCAGGCTGCGCTAGTGACGCCTACTATCAACTCTTTGAAGACCATTTCATCAAGAGAAAATTTACTTCTGTTATGTTGGCTATTCTTATATGTATTCCTTTTGTCTCCTACCCCCACTCTTTTCCCTTCCCTGGTCTCTCCGCGCTCCGTTGAGCGGGTCTCAATTGTGCGTCTGAAGTGAAACCAGTCAGTTGGAGCTTAACTAAAGCTTGCCTCCTCTACTCTAGAAGCAAACTTTTAAATTCGACGCCATGTTTGAGTTTTAGAATCAACCGTCAACAGCAACATCGCCGTCTTCATGAAGCAAAGATAAGTACCGACTTCATGTTTTAACCACATTCTCATCGCTTTTAAAAGGCTCAATGCTTTTATTTGGATTTTATAGACAATGAAAATTGCTATATGTGACAAAATAACTGCTTTCTAGAGATCTTCTTGATCAAACTCGAACTATCAAGTCTAACTTTCAAAATGAAAGATTTCCTGAGATGCTATCTCACATCGAGGGATATTTCTAAAATACCCACTGTCTATATAATCTAGTTTTCCGCCGAGGGATTCTCTACCCAATTTAAACAACTCATCATTGCTTTGGAACCTTCCAGAACCAACACTCTATCTACCAGTTATACTGTCATGTATTTTCCACTTGATATGGGAATACTTTCTTCGCTGAGAAACTTATGTGGGATAAACTTCTAATCCACATAAACTGTCTTGCTACGTGGGAAATTTTCTGCCGTATTTAACTGCCGCCCATAGAAACTACAACTCATAATTCTCTCAAGCCAAAACTCAACTTTTACATATTTGCAATAACTTTTCTTTCTATAAACTTTTTGTGCTACTACAGTGAACTTTTCAACTATATCAACAGGGTATAGTGAAAACAGTGCCTGTTCAATTTTTCATCCGCGTCGCGCTCGTCCGAGAACAATACATACGGCCATGAACACTCTTCCACAATCCCATTTGATCTTTCCCAAACCCTTTACTAACAAACTAGAATAATGAAATTGTTACTTTAGGTCTTTTTTCAATGAGGTGTCACTCTCAATAAGTGCCCTCCCCTACTTGCTCCACGTATAACGAATTAATGTCTGTAAAACTTCGTGGTTAGTACACGCCTTAAAGTATATTGTTTCTCCCTTCTAATGAGGGAATACAATTCTTTTTACTCAAAAGTGAGTTATCTCTAGGTTTCACGAAAGGGAAATGTGCCCCATTTTTCTCGTGATCCCTACCCATTTAGGAGTTCTAGAAACTTCCTTTCAAATTTTCTCTTCAGGTTTCACAATAAGTGACCTGCCCTATTTGTATAATCGCCAAATGTAGCTCTGTATTAATGCAATAAGTTATTGAAACTTCTATTTCATTTCTTCCTGTTTCTTTTGTTGCTACTTTGGAAGTTGTTATTTGTTCATATTTCTAAGATACTTATCTAGAAATCCTTAAAGTACACATCTTGTACTTGATTTATTGTTTAACCCTAATTACGTTAATTATCTTTAAATTTCCCATTTGTTACTCTTAACAATATTTCAAAATCTTACGAAGATTTTAAAGCCTATAAAAGGTTTAAAAACAAAAGAATTGTCAATTGCCTGGCGCAAGTTTTGAATGATTTAGGAGGTCTGCGACCCCAATTGTTTACAAAATCGAAATTATATATTTGTTACATAAACTACTTCTTTTTACATTGTTAAATAAATTAAGATTTGATCTTTTGATTTATCATTTCTCAAACATAACGGTTAGGCAAGATCCGGTCTTCCTTGACTCTTCTTAGGTCTATGCCCTCTTTAATAAAAATAAATCTATTGATAGGGTTTTCACCACTTGTTGCATTTGAGGAAGAACTCTTAGTTACTAACTTAGTAAAGTCTCTCTTAGCTTTGATAGCTTATTCTAACTGGCCAGTAAGGCAAGCATAGCTCGCTACGCCAGCTTCCTGCTTCTGGAGATTCTCTCTACCACTTATGGTTGGTTTTTCAAAATTTAAGTGTTTCTCATTGTCTAAACTTTTAGTCGGCGCCTTGCTGGGCAAAAGCTTAGTCATTTCTAAATGCAACTATTGGTGTTCATACCAAAATTATTCCCAAGGGTATAATTGCTTTATCCCTATCCTTCTTGGAATCATTCGGTCGGTCTTTAGAAATTCAACAATTTCAAGAACTAAAATATCAAGGCTGAGTCAAATTATTTGTATTCTTCAAAATACTTGTTTAGAAACAAACTCCTTTGAACAGATACACAATAAATCTGTTACTCTTTGTCTTGCCAGACCACCACCCTTCCCCTTAGTAGGTATATTTATGCTTGAGAGGGAATACGCTATAGCAACTTTCTTGCGAATAGCCCAAGTTCCAGCTGCGTTTCCTGTTAGCTTCGTCCAGGTCCCTACCCACTTTAGGTATCGGAAAGCGGATTTGCAGTGGCCTTTGAGTATACTTAAAGTTAAAATTATAACTTCTGTTGGACTCTCGTCCTATTTCTCCATCCTCTCTCTCCAGTCCGAAACCCACTTCTTTTTCTTCATCATCTTCCCTTTGGGGTTAGGTTATTCCCAAGCTAATAATCTACCCAAAATTCGGTCCCAGAAACCCGGGAGAGTCCATTTATGACAGTTTACTTATTAGACTTTATTTGTCAAGGGTTATTTGACAATATTTTGCAAATCATTAATATCTTCTTTGAATTTTTCAGCTATAGCTCACCGTGCAAAGCCTGTGAAGGAGAAAGATGCCGCTCCTGTCTCCTTTGGTGTGTCCCTTTCTTTCAACTTATTTGCTGCTGCCAGTCTGACAGCATTTCCAAGGTTCCACAGTTTCGTAAGTTATACTTTAATTTACCTATTTTGTCATGGCTCCTACAGAAAAGGATAAGGATGAAAAACTTACTTCTAAACAAGCATCCTATAAAGGGCAAATTACCCGATTTAGAAAATACATCAAAGAGCTAGATCCCACAGAAGCTCAATTAGATTTGTTAAAACATCGCGTAATGGATTTTGAACGTTCATATGAAAATTATTGTAACATCCAAACTGAAATCGAAACTTGTGTGCTCAATCAAACTGATGATCGAGTCGAAGTAGAAAATCAATATTACGAAGGTATAGGTTCCGCTTTTAAAGTAATACGCCAACTCGAAGAAGAACAGAAAAAAGACGGTTCTGTTCTTGGTTCCCTTCACGAACAACAAACCTCTTCTCGTGAGGGCACTCACAAGCCCAAACCAATCCTACCTAAGATTGATTTACCCCACTTCTCTGGAGACGAATCCAATTGGGATTCTTTCTATGAACTATTTTGTTCTCTTGTTCATGACAATGAAGACATTCAAGTCATCTACAAGTTTCATTATTTGAGATCTATCCTCTGCAGTTAGTTGAAGCACTCCCATTAAGTGCCGAAAACTACCCCATTGCCTTTAACTTGTTGAAAGGAAGATACGGTAATTCACGGTTACGTATTCAACGCCATATGAAGGCTCTATTTAACTTACCTGCGTCACAGCACAATTACGTCACTAGTTAGCGTACTCTCATTGATACAACCCAACTTCACGTTAAAGCTCTATCCCAATTAGATCAACCCACTGAACACGGGACACTTTCTTAATACACGTAGTGGTTTCTAAAGTCGATGTTGCTACCCTCAATGCTTGGGAGATTGAACTTTCCTGAGAAGACGATTACTCTTACGAGCATTTAGTCACTTTCATAAATGCTAGATGCCATCTCTTAACTGCTTTAGCTAATCAAAGTGAACCCTCATCCCCTAGTTCTAAATTTGAATCAATGTCTCTTAAACCTAAAAGCGAACGCTTAGCGTCTAGTACCCAAAAACCTGGGCCCAGCTCATCTAAACTCATGTCAAACGCCGCTGGTTACCCAACTTATTATTATTATTATTATTATTATTTATTTTTCGTATGGCTTTTAGTGCCGGGAGTGTCCGAGGACATGTTCGGCTCGCCTGAGTCTGTAGCTGCTTCCAGCGGATACCCTAAAGGGTGAGCTACAAGTTCCGTTCAATTTCAAGTAGTTCCAACTTTCGCCACCAGATATCAATGATACCTAGTAGTGAACGTTGGAACTTTGATAGAGGGTTCTGACGAAATCTAACCTAACAAATTTTGCTTTACACAATTTTAGTCTGTGAAAGGATCTTTTACATGCCATAAATCTATGACATGGGACCGCCGGATTTACTTCCCCTCCGAAGGAAGGCATTCTGAAGGATTATTAGCGCTCTTAAAAATCCGACCACTTCGGCCGGGATTGAACCCGATATCTTGGGCATAGCAGTTCAGCATGCTACCGACTACGCCACCCAACTAGGTCTAGTGAACGCCGTATTGCTAGTTCTATCGTTTTAAACACTCAAAGCGAACCCCGTAAGAGTTTAAATGAACCATTAAAGTGCATACTTTGTAAAGATTCCCACGCCTTATATCTATGCAAATCTTTTAAGGAACTGTCAGTCGACGACAGAAGAAAATTAGTATCCCAGAATAAACATTGCTTCAACTGGCTAGCACCCAGGCAGTCTGCTTCAAATTGCAAGTCCACCAGACTTTGCTTCCATTGTGAAAAAGCTCATCACACTTTACTACATCGTCATGATCAAGCAAGGTCATCGACCACATCTACATCTCAGAAAAGTGACAATGCTAACAGTTCCAATGCTTCATCTTACATTCAAAATGCCAAGTCCATACGTAGTGCCCAAGTACTATTGTCCACTGTCCAAATCGAAGTTCAGGATAACTTTGGCAACTGGGTCCGTGCACGCGGTCTTCTTGATTCGGCGGCAACCCACGATTTCGTTTCTAATTCATTAATCAAAAAACTAGGCCTACCTGTAAACCCCACTACTATCAATGTATCAGGCATTAACAGCTCAAAATCGCAAGCTTTACAGTTTTCAAAGCTAACCATAAGAGACATTTGTCACAGAAATAACTTTCTCAAACTGAATTGTCTCATTCTCAATAGTATAGGAGAAGATACTCCAAGTCGCTCTGTTGATATTTCAGGTTTAAGCATTCCCTCGCATTTAAGGCTAGCCGATCCCCTGTTCAATGTACAAAACCCCATTGACATACTCTTTAGTGCCAATGTTTTCTGGAATTGCCTTCGTAAACAGGTTCGCAAGTTATCCTCAAACGTGGTCGCCAGAGACCCTAATTTTGGATGGATCGTCACCGGTCAACTTCCTCATTATTCTCCCCAACCCGCATCGCAATGTTATTTCGCTAATACTGACTTGGAACAGTTCTGGAGGCTCGAGAGCGTTGATGCTCCTAACGTGACCTCTTCAGAAAACGAATTCTGTGAGCAACTTTTTCTGAACACCACCACTCGTTCTTTTGATGGCCGGTTCATTGTTCAGATGCCAAGATTACATAACCCCCCTAAACTTATTAACTCTCAACCCAAAGCTCGAAAAGCTCTCTTTGCTATCGAGAGCAAATTCAAGAAGGAACCTCTCGTTAAACAGAAGTATACTAATTTCATGGATGAGTATGAAAGCTTAGATCATATGGAAGTTGTTAACAAATCTGATGACGAATTGTACCCCCCAATTGAAACGGTTTTCTTACATCATCATGCCGTGTAGAAAAACCCTCTTGTAAAGGATAAAATCCGAGTCGTTTTCAATGGTTCATCATCTGACGTTAATGGCAACAGTCTTAACGATACTCTTTACTCTGGTCCTGCTATTCAGTCAGATTTATCTGCTATACTCTTAAACTTTCGATTATTTCCCATAGCATTATAGCGGATATAAAACAGATGTACCGTCAAGTTTTAATTCAGCGTGAACAACGAGATCTCCAAAGAATCTTGTGGCGCGACGAAATTAGCAAGCCCATTAAGGTATTTCGCTTAAAGACGGTCACTTATGGCTTAAAACCTTCCGCTTTCCTTGCTATCCGATCCCTACACTTGTTAGCCTATCATGATGGTCATTTATTTGATTCTAAAGCTTCCGAAGCACTAACTACATCATTCTATGTTGACGATTACTTGCAGTCCTTCCCCACTCTGGAGGAAGCTTCTTTCGTGTCACTAGAACTTCAAGCATTGTTAAAGAATGGAGGATTCCCACTTCATAAGTGGAATTCCAACTCCCATGAGTTTCTCGCCCAGTTTCCTATTGAAGATGTAGACCCCTCCTCCGTCGAAATTTGTGGAGACTCCGAGTCCATAAAATATCTTGGAGTTCATTGGTGCACTATCATTGACACTCTTATCTATAAAGTTTCGCTTGCAGAAGAGCTCCCTAACGCAAAAAGACAAATTCTCTCTGAAATTGCAAAAATTTTTGATCTGCTTCAATTCCTTGCCCCAGTTATTGTTATAGCCAAACTTTTCATGCAAGAGCTATGGTCGCTCAAATGTGAATGGGACGATACTGTTCCCCTTTCTTTTCTTAACAGATGGCTCTCTTTTCGCAGCAATTTGCTTGATCTTTCCCTTATTGAAATTCCCAGGAATTTAATTAACGCTCATCCTAATGCATCTTTTTTCCTTCATGTGTTTGCGGACATTTCCGAAAAAGCTTACGGTTGCTGTGCATATTTGGTTTATCGCGGTTCATTAAATGGATCTTCTGTTTCCAACCTTGTTTTTGCCAAATCGAAGGTGGCTCCTCTTAAAACTATCACTTTACCTAGGCTTGAATTGTGTGCTGCACTCATGGCCGCAGAACTTGTTAAGAAATTACGGGAAGTCTTAAAAGTCAAATTTTCGCAAATATATCTCTGGAGCGATTCCATGATTACCCTTTCTTGGATTGCTAAAAACCCCGCGCATTGGCAAACTTTTGTTGCATACAGGGTTTCCAAAATTCAAACTCTTTCTTCGGGATGTCAATGGAGGCATGTGCCCAGCGCTGACAACCCCGCCGATATCATTTCTCGTGGATGTTTATCCTCTCAATTGGCAGCTTCTCAGTTGTTCTGGCATGGGCCCTCGTGGTTAATCGAAGACTCTTCTTGTTGGCCTTCTAAACCTCCAGCTACAAACTCCAACTTGCCTGACGCTAAAGTATGTAAATCTACTGCTTCGTGTCTTGTTTCCAACGTTTCTCATCCCTTGTTGTCCCGCTATTCTTCCTTTCACAAATTAATTCGAATTGTTGCCTATCTTCTCAGATGGAAATATCTTGTGGTTGACCAACCTCTTCTCCCCAAACCACACCTTACCAATCATGAATTGAATCTCGCTACCATTAAGGTTTTGCAACTAACACAGCAAGAAGCCTTTTCTTCTGAATTGTCTTTACTTTCTTCTAAAAAGGATCTTCCCAAATCCAGTCGTCTACGTGCCTTAGCCCTGTTCCTTGATGACAATAGGTTACTCAGGGTAGGTGGTAGGCTCTCGCAATCTTTGCTTTCTGAGGACAAAAAGCATCCTGTTATTTTGCCTTCTAAACATCACATAACTTCTTTAATCATACGTGACTTTCATTTTCGTAATCTGCATGTTGGTACACGCACACTGCTTTGCCTCTTAAGGGAAAAGTACTGGATTATAAATGGAATTCATGAAGTTTCCTCTGTAATTCACAAATGCATTCCTTGCTTCAAAGCTAAACCTAAAGTCAATACTCAATTAATGAGCGATCTGCCCTCTTTTCGCTCTTCTCCTATACGCCCATTTGCTCTAACTGGTGTGGACTATATGGGTCCGTTCCAATATCAACGCAATTCCCCTGAAGCTAAACGCAAATTGTTTGGTAAGCTCTATGTTTCTCTCTTTGTTTGCATGGTTACTGGCGCGATCCATTTGGAACTAGTAACGAATGCCTCTACTTCTTACTTTTTATCAGCTGTCTCTCGCTTCGCTGCTAGGCGTGGTGTTCCTTCGGAGATGTTCTCTGATAACGCTTCCACTTTTCAAGGCGCAGCTTCCTTGTGGAAGAAAGCTCTCACATCTTCTCCTGCCATGGAACAGATTTCTAATTATTCCTACTCAAAGGGTTTCAAATGGCATTTTATACCTCCCTACGCCCCTCATCACGGTGGCAGGTGGGAATCCTGCGTACAGCTCACAAACTGTCATCTAAGAAAAGTTTTAGGTAATCGCATTCTGACTTATGAAGAATTTAATTCGCTATCTGTTCTGATTGAAGGTGTTGTTAATTCTCGCCCTTTAACTCCGCTTTCCAATGACCCTGATGACCTGCTTCCACTCACACCTGGTCACTTCCTTATAGGCACTTCTCTTTCTGTCCCTCCTCCCCTTCCCAACTCTTACAGGGATTCTAATTTACCTATTGTTTGGCGTAAACTTGAATCCCTCCGTAATTCTTTCTGGAAGAGGTGGAATTAGGAATACTTAACTTCCTTGCAACGGAGACAGAAGTGGTTTCTTTCCAATCCCGACATTAAAGTAGGGGACTTGTACCTGGTTAAGGATGCTTCTCCTCCCTTGGTCTGGATTTCTGGTAGAGTGACCGAGTGTTATCCTGGAAGGGATGGGAGAGTTAGGGTAGCCAAGATCTTGTCCACTAATGGGCATATTATAAGACCACTTTCTTTAATTGCTCCTTTACCTTTAAGTTATTAATTTCATGTCTTTGTTCTCTGTTGGTGAATGCCCCTCCCAGCTTGGTGTATTCTTTGGAATATACGGTAAGTCAGAGTAAGCTTTTGCTTCTCTTTGCTTTAGTTCATCCCTTCCTTTTTTCGCAAACACCAACGATGATCTCCTGATTTCTCTTTGTTGGTATATGTTTCTTACACTACCTGTAAGTCTGTTCTAGATATATATCTTCCATGACCCGCCTAGCGTCATCTAGCAGCGAATCTCTGAAGTTCCTCAATTCTTCCCTGTACAAGAGGACTTCCTTACCAATCTAGCCACCAGATCTCGTCGCTATCGCCAGCTATCATCTCCGTGATCAAGAGAACTTCGTCTACTCTTTCACCCACCATGCTGCGCTAGTGACGCCTACTATCAACTCTTTGAAGACCATTTCATCAAGAGAAAATTTACTTCTGTTATGTTGGCTATTCTTATATGTATTCCTTTTGTCCCCTACCCCCACTCTTTTCCCTTCCCTGGTCTCTCCGCGCTCCGTTGAGCTGGCCTCACTCGTGCGTCTGAAGTGAAACCAGTCAGTTGGAGCTTAACTAAAGCTCGCCTCCTCTACTCTAGAGGCAAGCATTTAAATTCGACGCCATGTTCGAGTTTTAGAATCAACCGTCAACTGCAACATCGCCTTCTTCATGAAGCAAAGATAAGTACCGACTTCATGCTTTAACCACATTCTCATCGCTTTTAAAAGGCTCAATGCTTTTATTTGGATTTTATAGACAGTGAAAATTGCTATATGTGACAAAATAACTGCTTTCTCGAGATCTTCTTGATCAAACTCGAGCTATCAAGTCTAACTTTCAAAATGAAAAATTTTCTTAGATGCTATCTCACATCGAGGGATATTTCTAAAATACCCACTGTCTATATAATCTAGTTTTCCGCCGAGGGATTCTCTACCCAATTTAAACAACTGATCATTGCTCTGGAAACTTCAGGAACCTACTCTCTATCTACCAGTTATACTGTCATGTATTTTCCACTTGATATGGGAATACTTTCTTCGCTGAGAAACTTATGTGGGATAAACTTCTAATCAACATAAACTGTCTTCCTACGTGGGAAATTTTCTGCCGTATTTAACTGCCGCCCATAGAAACTACAACTCATAATTCTCTCAAGCCAAAACTCAACTTGTACATAATTGCAATAACTTTTCTTTCTATAAACATTTTGTGCTACTACAGTGAACTTTTCAACTATATCAACAGACTATAGTGAAAACAGTGCCTGTTCAATTTTTCATCCGCGTCGCGCTCGTCCAAGTACAATAAATACGGCCATGAACACTCTTCCACAATCCCATTCGATCTTTCCCAAACCCTTGACTAACAAACTAGAATAATGAAATTGTTACTTTAGGTCTTTTTTCAATGAGGTGTCACTCTCAATAAGTGCCCTCCCCTACTTGCTCCACGTATAACGAATTAATGTCTGTAAAACTTCGTGGTTAGTACACGCCTTAAAGTATATTGTTTCTCCCTTCTAATGAGGGAATACAATTCTTTTTACTCAAAAGTGAGTTATCTCTAGGTTTCACGAAAGGGAAATGTGCCCCATTTTTCTCGTGATCCCTACCCATTTAGGAGTTCTAGAAACTTCCTTTCAAATTTTCTCTTCAGGTTTCACAATAAGTGACCTGCCCTATTTGTATAATCGCCAAATGTAGCTCTGTATTAATGCAAGAAGTTATTGAAACTTCTATTTCATTTCTTCCTGTTTCTTTTGTTGTTACTTTGGAAGTTGTTATTTGTTCATATTTCTAAGATACTTATCTAGAAATCCTTAAAGTACACATCTTGTACTTGATTTATTTTTAACCCTAATTACGTTAATTATCTTTAAATTTCCCATTTGTTAATCGTAACAACATTTCAAAATCTTACGAAGGTTTTCAAGCATATAAAAGTTTTAAAACCAAAAGAATTGTTAATTGCCTGGCGCAAGCTTTGAATGATTTAGGAGGTCTGCCACCCCAATTGTTTACAAAATCAAAATTATATATTTGTTACATAAACTACTTCTTTTTACATTGATAAATAAATTAAGATTTGTTCTTTTGATTTATCATTTCTCAATCATAACGGTTAGGCAAGATCCTGTCTTCCTTGACTCTTCCTAGGTTTATGCCCTCTTTAATAAAAATAAATCTATTGATAGGGTTTTCACCACTTGTTGCATTTGAGGAAGAACTCTTAGTTACTAACTTAGTAAAGTCTCTCTTAGCTTTGATAGCTTATTCTATCTGGCCAGTAAGGCAAGCATAGCTCGCTACGCCAGCTTCCTGCTTCTGGAGATTCTCTCTACCACTTATGGTTGGTTTTTCAAAATTTAAGTGTTTCTCATTGTCTAAACTTTTAGTCGGCGCCTTGCTGGGCAAAAGCTTAGTCATTTCTAAATGCAACTATTGGTGTTCTTACCAAAATTATTCCCAATGGTATAATTGCTTTATCCCTATCCTTCTTGGAAGCATTCGGTCGGTCTTTAGAAATTCTACAATTTCAAGAACTAAAATATCAAGGCTGATTCAAATTATTTGTATTCTTCAAAATACTTGTTTAGAAACAAACTCCTTTGAACAGATACACAATAAATCTGTTACTCTTTGTCTTGCCAGACCACCACCCTTCCCCATAGTAGGTACATTTATGCTTGAGAGGGAATACGCTATAGCAACTTTCTTGCGAATAGCCCAAGTTCCAGCTGCGTTTCCTGTTAGCTTCGTCCAGGTCCCTACCCACTTTAGGCATCGGAAAGCGGATTTGCAGTGGCAGCTGCCTTTGAGTATACTTAAAGTTAAAATTATAACTTCTGTTGGACTCTCGTCCTATTTCTCCATCCTTTCTCTCCAGTCCGAAACCCACTTCTTTTTCTTCATCATCTTCCCTTGGGGGTTAGGTTATTCCCAAGCTAATAATCTACCCAAAAAGTGGAACTCTGTGACTTCGTTAAAAATAAATTAGGGGTAGAATATTGTTCTGAACAGGTAACTGAATGCTCTATCAAACTCCTAGTCATAGACAATTTCGGGTTTGTGTAGACGTAGCTTAAGAAAGGTCTTAACTGATGTTTATTATGAAGTAAACAAATTTTGGACGTTGCTTTCCCTCTAAATTCATGATTAAAACGTAAAAATATTTTTTTCCCCTAGATTTCGATTTTGACACACTGTGCAACGTTCACCTGATCTGACCGTCCTGGATTTCTTCATTAGGGACTACGTCAAGTCCAGAGTATTTTTAAGATCACCAAAGCCTTTGCGGAAATTACTCCTTAGATGTTGTCGAACGCAAGAAAGAACTTCATGCGACGAGCGGCCCTCTTCTTGGAAAATGATGGTCGCCACTTCGAACACCTTATGTATATGTCCATTTGCAGTAAATGTAACGTCGGTGATAAATTAACTTTTTTAGTCGCATCGAAGACTAATTACACTTTTGCAACAAATCATTTCCAAATTGTATCTCGTTTTGTGGTATTGGGTTAAAAAGCAATAAAATACAACACAAAAATACATTTTGTTGTTATAAACAATGTTGTAGAATAAAATTTTATTTCATGGAAATGCTCTGCATAATCCAGTAACAGAAGCGTAAAATAACAAGTTCTGAAACAGA
Source organism: Meconema thalassinum (assembly GCA_946902985.2). NCBI lineage: Eukaryota > Metazoa > Arthropoda > Insecta > Orthoptera > Tettigoniidae > Meconema > Meconema thalassinum. The sequence goes on along the minus strand of OX336389.2, from coordinate 666,035,343 downwards.
AATTGTTCAAACTTATTGTGGAGCCTGTGTAAATGAGCAAAATACTTTGCAATGCTGCATAAGAAGGCGGCAATCAGTGAAATCGAACTCAGCACCGTCGCTAGCGCGCTGCGAGCAGATTTCAAGCTGATTACTGGTGGGTAGGCAACCCATTTTACAGTTCCGTGTTGAATCGGAACATGCTGTATATAGGCTACCAGTATGTTTTATAATGCAGCTTAGAAGAGAATTCTCTACACTCTTATTTGCTTGTAAAAAAAAAGATAAAAAATAAATAAATGGAACATTACATGGAATTAGGCCTAGGTTACTATTATCCTATACAGCAGTAAATTGGGGCAGATAACCTCGCTGTTCCGCCTGTTAAAACAATAACTACCTAACTATCAACAGTAAATTGAGACATAATTAAAATTCATAGCTATATTTTAAGAAGCCAATTTTATATCTGTGGAATTTGGAAAATTGACAGAACTCAGAAAATTGTCCTATTTCTGTTAGGTTCCAAGATAACTATGTTCATCACTGATTCTGGGTGTATGCACTTTCCCCTAGGTTTAGCCTATGTCACTGCTGCTCAACGAATGTGCAGGATATTTTGGCATGCAATTCAGTGACTCCAGTACAGCTTAGATGGTATATGAGGTACAACAATGACATTATATAAATGCATTTCCCTAACTGAAAGAAAGAGGGGTTAATATCAAATGTCTATAAAATTGGAAATATTTCGAAAAACTTACCCAGCTTTGCGTGAATAGTATGACCTAATTACTTTAAACTCGCCATTCTCTTCACAACCTTGAAAATAAAGCGGATGTTGTTTCATTTGAGGGACTTGGACATCGTGGTCATTGGGACCCGTGTACTTGAGTGAGTGAGGGGGATGTTTGTCTGATAACCTGTGCTATTGTGGTGTCTGAAGTAGTGTGTGTATTTGTAATTCAGGTGAGGATTGGGAAGGAAACGGCCGTGGCCTTTTATATAGGAATCATCCCGGTATTTCCCTGGAAAAGAAGTGAGAAACCACGGAAAACCACTTCCAGGATAGTTGAGGTGGGAATTGAACCCACCTCTTGTCAGTTATGCCTCGCGAAGCTGAGTATACCCAATTCCAGTCCTCAGATCAGAATTTGTTGTCTTTGACAGAGACGGGAATCGAACCCGGACCTCAGGGGCGAAAGCCAAGTATACTAGCCGTTACACCACGAAAAACGTATTCTTGAAGGGACTTCTCTTCCGTTTAGTAAAACAGACAGCCTTAGCAGTCATTAGATGACCTTGATAGGCACCCCAAATATCAATGCACAGATTATAGCCTTCTTTTATTAGTCTTTGAGAACTATCATCACTCACGTATTTTGTAGCACAGTTCTAACTAAACGTTGAAGTTGCTCTAACGACTTGGTCTAGGTCAGCTTCTTTAGAAATAAAGTTTAAATTTCCAGCAATGAAACTGACATAGAGTATCTACGAACACGACGCCGTAACTATAAGAGCATACACCGGTTCCGGTATGTCCATGCCCTCAATTTTACAACCCTTATCAGGACGACTATATTGGAGGTTTGTTTAATACAAATTACGATAATACCTGGGTATATACGATTTGCCAACCGCAGTTCGTTGATACTTCAACTCGGTAAATAGCATGCACAAGAGAACGTGCCTCTATTCGTCTCTCACCCACAACACCACTCGCGATGTCTGTGAGACACTTCAGGAACCACGAAGCCACGCCACTGGTCAGGTCGTCCATTGCTTATGAAGAGTCATGAGGATGTTAATGTAAGTACGAAGGCTCTGAAATATTACAGGTGTGTTAATATACCCGTATATACTGTATTATTGAGACACTGTGTTCAAATACAGTGCAGTATGTCCATTTTCTAAAATTGCACTCCAGTTTCAAGGTAGATCGTGCACACCCTATGGGTGAAATATTTTAGAAATTTAATTTGTGTAGGGACCATATTTTTAATTTTTCTCTCAGAGGTGGAAATATTCTTATAGATTTAAGGCGGTAGAAACCTACTCGTACCGGCGTATCAGGAAAATATTCGTCTCACGTATCCTCTCTATGCACACCTCGAGAAATGATTGTTTATCCCTTGCGTTACAGTTTGAACAGAAGATGGTGTTTGCTCTTTGATTTGCCAAATGATGGTAGCACGCTTTGGTGTCTTGATGGACAGTCGTCTGCAACACAGCCCATCGATGCCAGCTTGCTTGGTATCAACTCCAGCGGTGGTTCCAGAGGTTTCCTGGCCCTCCTCAAGCAGTATCCTTTCACCAAAGAGAAATGAGAAACAGACATTGTCGGCGGCGACATATAATACGTGAAACTGATGTCTTCTATTGTTTTATGAAGGATTTCCTTCCCCTAAGCAGGCTGCCTTCACTATGACTAAGGAGTCCTACTCACCTCACCCTTCCTAGTTATAACCCTTCAGGCTGAAAGAATCTGGAGCAGATGAGAGTTGGGGCACCTTTTTCACCTACCCACTGTTCATTACACTCACACTTCTATCACTTCAGTACTCACAAATGACTAAAAATGAAAATGATTCTCATTGCTCAAATACCCTCAGAACTGTAATTTCCCTCCCCTAATGTACCAATTAAAACACTGCCCACGTTTGAAGTATCTCTGTTGTGTGATTCAAAGGTTAGAAACACTAGGTGAGCTATCTTTTGTTGTCACATGGAGGATTCATTGGCTTCAGCGTTGATAATGTTGTTTCGCACGTTGCAGTTGATGCATATGTTCTCTTAAATGCATCACTATCCAAATAGAACCCCAGGTTTGTCTCATTTAGACCCTTAAGACACTGATCCCTTCTTCTGACAAATATCAGAGAGAGGAACTTTTGTGCTATGTTCTATTGTGATACGAGTTGTTTAACATTCAATACTCCCCAGTTTTTCGAACAAAAATAAGGTTTCAAAGTATTGTAAGTTTTGCATTTAGTTCTAATCCAAACGCTGACAGTTCTGAGGTGGCCGGCGCTGCGTCAAACCAGCTGGAGTGGAAGAACGTAGCATAACAGTTGTCAGAGTACCAAAAGGGATCTAGGCAGGCTATCATCGGCGCCGTTAGCTGCACATATTTGCATAAGGGGAGACATTGGCGTCTGTGCTTTCTATGAAGGGGTTTGAATTACAAACGAGTTTAATAGGCGATATGCATAAATAAAATTAAAATATTAAGTTTAAGTTTTCAAGATTGCGTAGTACAATAAAAAGTTACATAGATTAGGCCTACTCGTAATGGATTTTACAACTTTTCAGTCGGTCAACGCCAGGGAACCCCAATTAACGGGACATACGAAAAATAACTTGATAAATATTGCATGTGATTAAAATACATATTATACACATAGTCTATGTGTGTTTTGGACTACGAAAGGGGGGATCTATACTCGTAATGCTCTTCAAGAATGTTAAGGAGTTAATACTCTATGACCAAATTATTTCAGACCTAGATAAAAATATTCAAATAACGTAGCTGTATCAAGTCTGAAATGTCTAAATGTACAATACATTGAACACGAATAGTCTCTTTCTTGTCATAGTTGAGAGTCTTGCCTTGTCTCGGATAGGTGATCTCCTCTGCTTCACGCAAGAAACTGGACTTAACAGAAAGAACGAGGGAGATAACCAATTAAGAGTTACTTTAGGTACCGTAATCAAATTGTTACTAACTTTCACATGTTTGAGACATTTACAGATAAACACGTATGACATTTTCGTGAATATTGGGCGCCACTTAATGACGGTGCCCATGTTTCAATGGAATATGGGTTACTGGTCCAGCTTAGATTGTCATTAGTTGTGCCCAACAGGAAGGAGCCTATGAACTTAAAGCTAACTTTTCGAAGTCGCTCTATGTTTAGATGAACCTCACTAACTTGGCCCCTTTAGTAACTTATTAGGACTGGTCATTGACACTAACCCCAATCACAGAAAAATACGGCTTCCAAATATTTGCCTACAGAGGTAGTATACCGAGACTACAATTGTATTTACGCCAATTCCTTTGAGTCCACACGTCTTTTAAGTGGGGGTGGGGGTTGACTTGCGAACATCTTGTGCGTCGTATAAGGAAACTTAATAAACGATAAGAATGATCTAGGGCGTCAGATGTTCCTTGACTCGTTAAAGTGAGTCATTTGACTGATATGCGTTATCTAAGCCACTTACATTGAGGAATTACGGTATCGGACAATGCCTTGATGTGCACCCTACGGCTCAAGACTGATTCACTTGCAGCGATAAGCTTTATATGCATTTCAAAGTGACGAGGAAGAATTGTCCTTCTATACTACGGTGCAATCTGGGTATAAAACACAGGCTTAAGAAAAATGTATTAAAATTAATGATAATTCACTCCACGTACCTCTCGGAACCAGGACTGAAACTTCTACAAAATCTTCTAGTAAGACCCGAGTCACTATACGCCACCCAGCCTCCGCTACAACGGACCAGATATGAAGATAGCCCTTAAAGTTGCTGTCACTTTCAGGTCAAACACTTCGAGTTTCTCCTTAATTGTGAAACCCTCCGGTAACAGTAGAAGTGACAAGCATTTTCTAGTCACTGAAAAATAAGAAAACCCCGGGAAGCTCAGTAGTGGCTGATGGAGATCTAACGGAATATTCGAGAATCTGAGAGACTGTCAAGGGACTGGACATTAGCCATGATCCACTCCATAAATAAGAGAGGGACCCTACCATTGACATTTATTGTCGGATATCATTACTACCAGCCTCCTATAAGGTCTTATTGAACGGAGCCGAACCCCAACTGATCCCACGGGGTTCAGCAAATGATGCTCTAATACTCAGCATGAAGTCAATAATAAGGCAATGAATTGATAACTATGAGCATATTGAAAATGAAAATCCACAGCCTGCTTCCAGTCTCCGACCAGGTCAGGAATGGAATGAATGAAGCCCCCATCTAGCGGCGAGGATATGATCTGTGCCGGCTGCCGAGGCCTGACGCACTCCTCTGGGGCATTGATTAAATGAATGACAGATGAAATGAAATGATAGTGGAGAGTGTTGCTGGAATGAAATTTTGACAGGGAAAACCGGAGTACCCGGAGAAAAACCTGTCTGCCTCCGTTCTGTCCAGCACAGATCTCACATGGAGTGACCGGGATTTGAACCACGGACCCAGCGGTGAGAGGCCGGCGTGCTGCCGCCTAAGCCACGGAGGCTTGAACTATGAGCATATTGATGATAGTAATTGTATCATTGAAGGTAATATTGAATTGAGATGATATAACAACTAACGATTTATTTTATTACAACAAGCAAGCTGAGAATTGGAGCAGACTTTGTTAATGGTCACTATGTTAATGAAGTCACGTTGCATCAATGTAAGAAAAATCGGACTAACTAGTATTGTTATTGCAGCATTAGCACTGCTCGCGGCATCATTTGAGCCTTGTAGTGGCCTTTACAGTGTGTACTAGCCAAGTGTCTTGGTGAGGTGTACCACACAAACTGACGAGCCTAATGGTTCATTGGGGCGAAACGCTGGCAATTGAATTGAGCTAACCAGATCTTTTTTTTAAATTTGAAAATGTGTTATCACGCTCATTCGGAAAAATAAATTTTATGTGTCCTTCGGGAAACAGTAATTCCACTATGGTTAGCCAAGGTAAGGCAATATTTTGTAAAAGGGAGCTAGTCTCACATAGTAGGCCTACATTGGCACTGCTCGGTGCATCATTTGAGCCTTGCAGTGGCCATCACAGTCACTCGCTTTGTTACGATGTATACTTCGGCCAGTCATTCTGCAAGTTTTCATATTCGTGTGGTTTATTTTCCTCAGTGCTACGTTTGTGGAAGTTCCCCGAATGTTTATGTGTGCGCCATTTTGTGATTCTGTTTGTTTACTGACAACCTCTGTTCGAGTGTCTCCGTGTGTGCAATTTTGTGAATTATCTGTCCCTCTCTTGGCAACCTCTGTTTCGGTCGCTATCACAATGCCAGGTAACGGTGAAAAGCCACCTCCACGCGTGCTTGATCGCACTATATTCGACTCGCCTCCAGAACTTTCCTTTATGGACACCCAACAAATTAAGTGCCCTCGCCGCGTGGAAGAGCTAACTGCAAGCCTCGAGGACCAACGTAAACGGGTCTGTGGGACTGAATCCACAACCTCCGGCTCAACATATACATCGCCCAACCACATTAACTCTGACCCAAGGGGAATCGGTGAGTGGTATTACGTCTCTATTAGAGTGGCCTATAGTGGTTCCATTCAACGTGCCACCCCCCTCGCTGCTTCCTCAATCTCCACCAGCACCGCCACCTTATACGCCCGGCCATAACGGCAGCTACTCAGAAGCAGCCAAAAACCCCGCTCTACATCCTCAGGTTAGACAACGAAGCCTTCTTACCCCCCACCCCACTCCTCCGCCCCCATTTCACGTTATTAAGCTGACGGAAATTGATCTCACAAAATTCAATCCCAGCTCTCTCTACACAATCATTTCGTCCTTCACCCCCGACCTTCCCTCCTACAAACTCGAGCTGCAGCGTACCCGTGAGGGGTACAACATCAAGACATGTAAGCCTTTTTACGCCCACTTCGTCAATACCATTGGCTTACTGCAGTTCCAGCCCGAGCACGGGCCACCAATCATACCTCCCCCCGATTCCCTCCCCCACCAGCCCGCCCCACCCCTATCCTCTCGGTCGTCGCCTATGGCGTCGAACGGGAATACACTGACGACGAAATCGCACAGCAGCTACAACTCCAAGCTCTTAACATCTATAAAGTCACCCATATCCAGAACGCCGCTGGACCGACTTCCCTGGTCCGAAACTTGAGTCGAGGCACTTGCACCCTGGACTCCCTCCTGCGAGATGGCGCAGTCATCTACGCTCGCCGTCATCGTGTGGAACCCTCACGAGCCTCTGCCCCCACAGCGAATGCGGTGTGATACGTGCCAACGATACGATCACGCCCCGGGAGCCCCCTGCATCCAGCCGCAGGTATGTGGGATCTGTAACCAGGAGCACCCAACCTCCATGTGCCAGAACCGGACCCCCTCGAAATGCATCAACTGTTCCCAACTGCATCCTGCCTTCAATTTCAAATGTCGAAGCCGCCCCGCCCCTTTTGCCTCTGAACCCGAGACAGTTATTCCCGTCGTTTCCCAAGAACTCCCTAACCCCGCCCCTTCCTCTGTCCTCCCCACCCCTACCACCGAAAATATTCTCCGTTTCTTCACCATGGTCCTACAAAACTGCCTCCCTCTCCAACGTCCCCCCATTACCCATCACATCCAAACTGCTGCCCTGTTGGTATTTCACATTCACCTCGACATAGCCTATGTGGGAAACAGAAAGCACTTTGCATTCTTCCCGCTGGTCACTGTTCCTCTCCTCCCATAGTGTTATAGCTTTTACATTATTTTACAATAATATCCGATCCGCTCATGCCAACTTGCCGACCATAGACCTCGCCCTTCTCCAACACTCCCCGGATGCTGTCACCCTTAAAGAGACATTTCTTTTTCCTTCCCAACAGCTATACCTACCTCCGTACACTGTTTACCGTGCTGATCGTCCACATTTCGCAGCTCGAGGAGGTGTGGCTGTTGGACTCCATCGGAATCTCACTGTCACTCAGCATCACTAAAATTTCCCTTAGCACTTCTCCGAGTATTTGATATTAGAAGTCTTTGCCCCGTCCAAAACCATTATCATAGTTACTCTATGTCTCCGGCCCCGTGCCCCTCTTCCCCCTGACTATCTCACTGATATCGATCACACCTTCCGCAACTATGTTCTCGTCGCCGATATTAATATCAATTCTTATTCTGTTACTGATAAGCTTTTCACACCCTTCTTTGCAGCATCCGCCCATCTCCAACTATACTCCCGATCTCCTTCTGATGCCTCCCATGCTTTGTGTTACTCCCATCGTTCAAACCCTCCCTTCCATTGGCAGTGATCATGTACCGGCCCTTATCACCATCCCCAATACCTTCCTACATTCCACTGCCCCACCCCGACCTCCCCCTTCTCGCTGCTTTACTCAAACCGATTGGCCGGCTTACCGCACAACCATCACGTCACTTCTCACTCATCCTACCCCTCCTATTTCCCTTCCTAACCTTCAATCCCTTATTACCGAAACTGAAACTGCTATTCTCACCTCCGATCATCTCCATATCCCTCGACGCTCGTTCCTTCTACCAAGCCTCCTATCCCAACAAAAGCCCTTCGTCTCCTCAACCTCGCTCATGATTACTATCGCTCCTATGTCCGCACCCGTGATCCCGATTCTCTTCGCCAACATCGTCACCACCCCCGGCATGCTAAATCTATTATCAAAGCCATTAAATGGTCCTATTGGAACAATGCCTGTACCAAACTACCCCAAACTCCTGATCCTTCCCAATTTTGGCCCACCTTTCATCGTCTCAACAAGTCCCAACCCCCGCCGTCCAACCTGCCACATCCGTACTCCCACTGTCGTCCCTACCACTGATCTTGCAAAAGCTGACCTCTTTGCCGGTCAATTTTATACCATGTTCTCCCCCGTCCCCAACCCTAAATTCATTCACCCAGACTCCCCTTTCCTCCACCGCCTTAATGACCCCACCCATTGCCCTTCCCTCCTTCCTTATTTTGATCACTTTGCTCATATCGATTTCAACCACCCTCTGAATCGCCCTATCACGCCCGAAGAAATCTCTTCAGCCCTCCGTCGTCGCAAATCTACCGCCCCGGGCGCTGACAGCATAACCCATCGCCACATCCAAGAAGCCCCGCCATTCCTTCTCCATGCCCTCAGTTCTATTTATACTACCATTCTCCACACCGGGCATTATCCTTCCCATTGGTGCCACGCCTAGGTCTTACTTTTCCTCAAACCTAAGAAACCCCCTTCTGACCTTCACTCCTATCGTCCAATCAGCCTCCTTCCGGTCTTATCCAAAATACTTGAACTCATTTTCGCCAAACGTATCAGTTCGTACTTAGAATCTCTCCACCTCCTCCCCGAATCCCAAGCAGGTTTTCGTGCCCATCTCTCAACGCATGATCACCTCATCCCCCTCACCTCTTCTCTTCATGCTTTTGTGAAACCTCGCCATACCGCTGCCCTTCTTTGCTTAGATGTAGAAAAAGCCTTTGACACCGTTTACCACCCCATCCTCATGTATAAAATCCGTCATTTGCCTCTACCCCCTTCCCTCCTTCGTCTCATTTACCAATTTCTCCACCATCGTACTGCTTCTGTCCGCATTTGTAACGCCTCCTCTTACATCTTTTCCTTCCGCGCTGGTGTCCCTCAGGGGTCACCTCTTTTCCCCCTCCTATATCTCCTCTTTACCTACGATATTCCACAACCCCCACCGCCTCTCCGTCTGTATGAATTCGCGGATGATCTCGCAATTCTCTCCCTTGGCCGTTCTGCTCCCTCCCTTACCCGTCACATCCAATCCTATCTCTCTACCCTGGAATCTTGGCTCCTCTCTTCCCACATTACTGTTAATGCCCACAAGACCCAACTTGTCGTTTTCCTCCCTAAATCCCGTACCTGTCGTCCTCTTAACAAGGTTCCTCTCACCCTTCACGATGTTCCTATACCTGAATCCACCACGGCCATCTATCTAGGCATTACCTTTCAGAATAACCTTCGATGGCAACACCACCTCAACGCCCAATACCGTCGCACTCATCATCGTCTTACTGTTCTTCGCTCCCTCACCGGCCACACCTGTGGCCTTAAGCCGTCGCCCCCCCCCCCCCAATCATCAAATTCTACAAAATTTTGATCCGCCCCATCCTCCTCTATGCCTCCCACCTGGACTACCGCCCAAACACCCCTCTATTTCAAGCTCTCCGTCCTTGACCGCCATGCCATTCGCATAGCCTACCACCTTTAATTTGACACCCCCTCAGCTCGTTTCGCACACTACTGCACCTTCCCTACTATTCTCAGCCACATTCATTCCCTTCGTTTGAAATACCTCACTCGCGCCCAACGATTCTCCCTTCCAATCTTCACCGAAGCTCTTCCACTTTCCCCTCTCGCCCAGGATATCCTTCATGACCGTCGCACACCCACCAACTCAATCTCTCTCCCCCCCCCCCCCCCATCCAATCTTGGCCCCACCCCCGCCCCCATTTTCTTCCTCTAATTTCTGTCATTTCTTAGCAACGCATGGTGCTCCCGGAGGGGTCGGCTCTTCCGGCCTGCCCTTAGTGTAGCGAGTTTGAGGCGCATAGCCCGCTCCCGTATCGCTTTCGTATAGATGCAGTTCTCCGCCTTCTGTTCTGTGCATCTCACCCGAATTCGCTGCCATAAGTACAGTTACCCTCTTCGTACCCCAGTGTACCCCCAGTGCTCCGATACTTACTTAACATCTCAGTGCACCGACCTTCAAGTTCAAGGTGTCTCCGATAATGTGATCATGCCCAAGAGTTCCCCAGTACATCGATCTCCGTCTCAGTGACCCCCTCTATTTCTCATCCGTTACTATGTCTTTCTCTCGATACAGCTATAAACATTTTACAGGCTATATTCAACGTTCTCTCTATTCTGTGCTTTTATGCAAATTTGTATCTTAATATTTGTTGTTTTTCTTTTGTCCCCAAGTGCTTTTACTTTTATGTTTTTGATCCGTTCCAGATATGAAGATTTTATGGACACAATTGAACTCTCTTTCCGAGCTCAGATAATGCACAATAACTGATTTATTTGTTTTTGTTGTATATTACCCACAAATGCATATATGTTTTATGTTAAATAAACGGGGCCTATTCCGGGGGTTCTTCCCTGGCGGGTGTGGTGGGGGCCTTTCCGTGGAGGGGCTCCTGGGTCGCAGTGACCTCTGCGCAACTTAATCTCACTTACCTCCCTTCATTATACGTGCGCTTTAGCATACTTTTCCTCCCCTTCTTCTCATCCTCAGCAATTTCTTTTACCCTACGGCTAAAGGGCTACATGTTTAGCCGACGGTCCGCCCTCACTCCGCTTGCCGGAGTGCGGGAATTAAATAACCCAGGTTACATAGATAGCCTTCACAGTATGTACTAGTCAAGTGTCTTGGTGAGGTGTACCATACCAACTGCCGAGCCCAATGGTGCACTGGGGCGAAACACTGGTAGGCCTAATTGAATTGAGCTAACCAGATCAATTTTTCAAATTTTTTAAAATTTGATAATGTGTATCCCGCTCATTCGGAAAAATAAATTTTCTGTGTCCATTGGGAAATAGTAATTCCATTATTATGAGAAGCGTAATACATTTTGGTTGAATGGTATTGCAGATGATATTGTCATTAGTTGGCCAATTAAAAGATTTGTCCTGGCCAGATTGCGAAGTATTTTATGACAAATGTATGATAAAGATAGAGTAATGTGATTGCAGCAATGTTGACCTGCACATGGAGTATATTGAGAAGTTATTGAGTGTCATAAAAGGACAGAGGTTGTATTTTAAGAAGGATTTTACTTCGTCGAACATTTCGTTTGTCGTGTGGCCTCCTGAGAGGCCGAGTGCAGGTCGTTCTAGTCGACGCCCATGGGCGACCTGCACGTCGGGATGAGAGATGGAATGGAGGAAGATGAATGAAACTGGGCAAGGATGTGGAAGGAAGCGGCCGTGGCCTGTCAGAAGGTACCGTGCCAGCATTTGCCTGGTGTTGAGAATGGGAAACCACGGAAAACCATTTCAAGTACGGCCGACGGTGGGGCTTGAACCCACGCGTCTACCTAGTCAGCAGAGAGCATGGCCCCATGACCTAACGCTGCGCTTTAACCAGTGTAGCCATTGCTGTCGGTGTCGGATATAATGAATTGTGCTAAATTAAGTATTTATGGAATGCTACAACAGTATGATGAGCCACAATAAACTCAGTGAATATAATAACGGTGACTGAGTTTGAAATTTTAGTCAATGGTGATGGAAAGTTTATGATATAGTTGATATTGTTATCTATACTAATATAATAAAGCTGAAGGGTTTGTGTGTTTGTCTGTTTAAACGCGCTAATATCTGGAATTACCAGTCAGATTCGAAAAATTCTTTTTGTATATGATAGCCAGATTCAAGAGGAATAGTTTAGGCTATGTTAAATTTCGGAGAGACCACTCCATTCCCTGCATTTTGGCCCTTTGGCACAAATCCACACCGTTTCAGCGTTCTGAACCAAAATGTGTATACTTACCCTTTGGAACCCTGCGAGTAACACTGTCTGCATGAAATTTATGACAGACCAGTCCATTCCCTGCATTTAGGCCCTTTGGCACAAATCTACACCGTTTCACCGATCTGAACCAAAATGTGTATACTTAGCCTTTGGAACCCTGCGAGTAACACTGTTTACATAAAATTTCGGACAGACCACTCCATTCCCTGCATTTATGCTCTTTGGCACACATCTACACCGTTTCACCGATCTGAACCAAAATTTGTTTACTTACACTTTATGAACCCTGCGAGTAACACTGTCTGCATGAAATTTCGGACAGACCACGCCATTATCTGCATTTAGGCCCTTTGGCACAAATCTACACCGTTTCACCGATCCGAACCAAAATTTGTATACATACCCTTTGGAACCCTGCGAGTAACACTGTCTGCATGAAATTTCGGACAGACCACTCCATTCCCTGCATTTAGGCCATTTGGCACAAATCTACACGGTTTCACAGATCTGAACCAAATTTCACATACTTACCCTTTGGAACCCGACGAGTAACACTGTCTATTCGAAATTTCAGACAGACCACTCCATTCCCTGCAGTTAGGTCCTTTGGCACAAATCTACACCATTTCACCGATCTGAACCACATTTTGTACACTTACCCTTTGGAACCCTGCGGGTGATACTGTCCACTTTAAATTTCGGTCAGACCACTCCATTCCCTGCATTTAGGCCCTTTACCACAAATCATCATCGTTCCTCCTAATTGCACCAAATTTAGATACACTTTTAAACCCTGCTGGTAACACTGTCCACTTGATATTTTGGACAACGCTCTCAATTTCCTACATTTAGAATAACAAACAGACTGAACTTGAAAACCACGTATTAGGGCCCTAGAACCATTCATGTCCGTTGTAGTGTAACTGTAAGAGTATTTTAATATGTCTATTGTTGACTGGCAATTCGGACTGCATCACGTCGCCCCTACCAGTGTTCTGGTGCAGAATTGCGAAAATAGTTAAATCTTGCGCTGCTTATAAATTGCAGTCACGGGGAGTAATTAGTGCAAAAAGATTTCTTAGGCCCCTTAAATCAGTTATCATCATGAACATATTATGCCTCTGTATAAGTGCAATGGTGTTGGTGCAATACATTGAGGTTATCAGCTGCAATAAGCGTTGGTGCTTTCAAATTTACCTTAATTTATTCCGAAACTTATCGTTGAGCGCTATGTGGCGATAAATGATAGACTACTATTGGTACCTCAGGAGCTAGGGACAGCCGAAGTTTTCCAAAGTGTTCTGATTATTTTCCTACGGCGCTATGCGACAAAAGACGACACAATTGGTCTCTATATTTCTAACAGACAATGAGATATAGGGCCTAGGCAGTGTATTTTATTTCACTTGCTCCTGTTTTTAATCATTTTTGGAAATGTGTTAGTAAATTACATGTGTCAGTGCTGTAGTTAGTAAATAGTCGTTTCCCTATTCATTATTACCATTATTATCAAGAGATTAGTGCTTTTCAGTCGGTCAACACGAATGTACCCAAAAGAGATGGGTTATGCCCTAATCCTGAAATAAATTACATGAGATTAATAAAACACTAGGATGACCAGTTTCGATCGTCAAGCGATCATCATCAGATCCATTACACTTAGGCTACAAAATCTATGTTTGAAATACAGGTGAAAATATTTACAATATGTACAATTATTTAGTTGCAGTATTGGTACTGCAACTGTCAGTGTATGCTAAATGCAGTATATATGTTAGGTGAAATGCTAAATGGTGATAGCTATCCGTAGATTGTACTTTAGAGAGATTATATGGTTGTAAACTATGGTTAAACTATAAAATTTTAGGCTAACTACTTATCTGATTGTCTTCCGTACAACAGCTATTCGCAGTTTTCGTGCTCACTGGAACTCACTGTGCGGTAGACTGCGGTGGTTATCTTAACGACTGGTTTTTCCCTGCTTTCTCCCCCCTGCTCCTACGTGCTGTGGGGAGTGATAGCGATGTGTTTATGTGAGGTGTTGCCAACCTATATAAGATGTATGTTATTGAATGAGGTGGGTCTACAATTATTAAAGACCGTGGATTAGCCCTCGCCACGCGTGGAGCATAACCCATTCGAACTAAGCGTTGACGGTCTTATGAGGACGTCCCGGCACCTTTAATACTGCCGCGAATATGGGCCTTGGTTTATTGCAGAAGAAAAGTACATCGTACACCTCATCCAGATAACATTTACCTATTAATAACCCCCTATTTTCCCCCCTTTTTTATCTAGCTTGGCTGTGTCGCTAAATTGTGTTTTGTTTCCGACAGGGTGTGGTTTTTAGTAGCGTGAAGAGGGGTGAGCCCTCCATGAACGTGTGTTCATTTAGATTGTTGGGATTGTTTCGTTTGGCTAGGTGTATCTCGATTGCTTCCTTTATGTCAAGAGCTCTGCCTTTCGATTCGTGATGGATTATTTTAAGGTCCGACTCTATGTTGGTAAAGCTGTGCCCTGCATCACACATATGTTCACACACGGCTGAATGTGTTCCGTATCTTATCGCATTCCTATGTTCATTATAACGTGTGTCTACTCGCCTTCCACTCTGCCCGATGTAATTAGCTTGACAATCGGTGTCTTGGCACGTTATAGAATATACCCCTGACCTTGAATACGGGTCACGTTTATTTAGATTACTATTTAGGAGGTGCCTAGCGGTTGTGTTTTTCGTCGTGAAAGCTATCTTTATGCCTTGCTTTTTGAATAGGTTAGTGATTTTATATGTATTCGAATTCACATAGTTGAAACGCGCAAATTTTTTCTCATTACTGTCCGGTTTGGGAATCGTTTTATCTTTATTTTTATGTTTGGCTATAATTTGATTTATTTTGCTTGGCGAGAAGTTGTTTTCCTTTGCTATTTGCATAATAGTTCTTATTTCCTTATTATAGTTGTCTTTTGACATGGGTATGTTTAAAGCTCTGTGTACCATTGAATTGAAACCCGCTAGTTTGTGCGTACTGGGGTGATTAGACTGATTGTCGATTGCATGCGAGGTTGGTGTTGCTTTCCGGAATATGGAATATGAAAGGTCGTTGTCTTTACGTTCAATAGTTATATCGAGATAATTTATTTTCCGGTCTATTTCGGATTCCTTAGTGAATTTGATAGAGTGGTGAAGGCTATTAATGGATTGGAGAATTGTTTCTTCGCTTGTTAGTTCAGTATCGTAGATGCAAATTACATCATCTACGTATCTTTTCCATATTACTATTCCCTTTATTGAAGTCTTTTCTAAGAATGCATTTTCTAGTGCATTGATGAAGATGTCAGCGATTAACCCACTTGGTGGCGATCCCATTGCTAGGCCTTCTCTCTGTGTGTATATTTTATTGTCGAATTGAAACACGTTTTGGGTGAGAACGACCCTCAGTAATCTCACAATCTCTTCAATTTCTTTTACCGAATTGTTGGATTTTAAGTTGTTTTCGATAGTGTTGATTGCTTCAATAATCGGAATGTTGGTGTACATGTTAGTTACGTCGAAGGATACTAGCCTGAAGCTAGGTTTCATTTGTAGGGTGTTCAATGCTGTTACTAGTTCTGTTGTGTTCTTTACAGAGTTGTTTTTGTCGTTGGAAAGACGGCATTTTAAGATTTTTAGTAACTCTTTGCTGATTTTGTAATTAGGGGCATTCCTACAATTGACTATTGGTCTCATTCGGCATTCTTTTTGTGTATTTTTGGTTGTCCCCTCAATGACGGTATTTTCAGGTTCATGTTCATTAGTTTTGATTTTTCGGCTTTGGTCAGTGTGTATTCTGTTTCTTTTAGCGCACGTTTTATTTGTTTTTGGAATTTGTTGGTGGGGTCTTTTGTTAATTCCTTGATTTCGTTGTTGTTTAGGAATTCGACTGTTTTTTCAATGTATTCTGTTTTGTTCAAAATTACTGTAGTGTTTCCCTTATCTGCTTTTATGATGATTAAGTCATGTTCTTTTATTTTTTGTTTCAACGACTTTATTTCTTTGAGTTGTTTGTTGTTTTGAATGTTATTGCTATCGCCCTCTCTCGCACACACGAACCACAATATAAAACAGTTAATCACAGATATTGAGATAGCCAGTCACAAGCTCCCAGCAGAAGACAGGGAATTAACCAAAAATCTCGCCACCAACGATCCAAAAAAATCCTCAAAGGAGAGGGCGATAGCAATAACATTCAAAACAACAAACAACTCAAAGAAAT